>CP136061.1:64351158-65602148 GCA_032622095.1 Siphonodentalium dalli
GGTTTCACCGCACGGGCTCCAATTTGGGGTTCACCATGTTAAGGGCCCATCATAGAGAATTGGTAGGAGTCTAAATATCTGGATTCTTGCGATATAATATGAACGTTGGGACATATATGAATCGTCCTGCATCCCTATATGACTAATATATAGTTGACTTAGGGTTTCACCGCACGGGCTCCAATTTGGGGTTCACCATGTTAAGGGCCCATCATAGAGAATTGGTAGGAGTCTAAATATCTGGATTCTTGCGATATAATATGAACGTTGGGACATATATGAATCGTCCTGCATCCGTACATGACTAATATATAGTTGACTTAGGGTTTCACCGCACGGGCTCCAATTTGGGGTTCACCATGTTAAGGGCCCATCATAGAGAATTGGTAGGAGTCTAAATATCTGGATTCTTGCGATATAATATGAACGTTGGGACATATATGAATCGTCCTGCATCCGTACATGACTAATATATAGTTGACTTAGGGTTTCACCGCACGGGCTCCAATTTGGGGTTCACCATGTTAAGGGCCCATCATAGAGAATTGGTAGGAGTCTAAATATCTGGATTCTTGCGATATAATATGAACGTTGGGACATATATGAATCGTCCTGCATCCGTACATGACTAATATATAGTTGACTTAGGGTTTCACCGTACGGGCTCCAATTTGGGGTTCACCATGTTAAGGGCCCATCATAGAGAATTGGTAGGAGTCTAAATATCTGGATTCTTGCGATATAATATGAACGTTGGGACATATATGAATCGTCCTACATCCCTATATGACTAATATCTAGTTGACTTAGGGTTTCACCGCACGGGCTCCAATTTGGGGTTCACCATGTTAAGGGCCCATCATAGAGAATTGGTAGGAGTCTAAATATCAGGATTCTTGCGATATAATATGAACGTTGGGACATATATGAATCGTCCTGCATCCCTATATGACTAATATATAGTTGACTTAGGGTTTCACCGCACGGGCTCCAATTTGGGGTTCACCATGTTAAGGGCACATCATAGAGAATTGGTAGGAGTCTAAATATCTGGATTCTTGCGATATAATATGAACGTTGGGACATATATGAATCGTCCTGCATCCGTACATGACTAATATATAGTTGACTTAGGGTTTCACCGCACGGGCTCCAATTTGGGGTTCACCATGTTAAGGGCCCATCATAGAGAATTGGTAGGAGTCTAAATATCTGGATTCTTGGAATATATTATGAAAGATTTTTAACTGCTGTAACGCTTGTATCGCTCTGTATCAAGGGTTACTACTGGGACGCAGATAACGACGAGAAATAAAAACGATTTTTAACTGCTGTAACGCTTGTATCGCTCTGTATCAAGGGTTACTACTGGGACGCAGATAACGATGAGAAATAAAAACGATTTTTAACTGCTGTAACGCTTGTATCGCTCTGTATCAAGGGTTACTACTGGGACGCAGATAACGACGAGAAATAAAAACGATTTTTAACTGCTGTAACGCTTGTATCGCTCTGTATCAAGGGTTACTACTGGGACGCAGATAACGATGAGAAATAAAAACGATTTTTAACTGCTGTAACGCTTGTATCGCTCTGTATCAAGGGTTACTACTGGGACGCAGATAACGACGAGAAATAAAAACGATTTTTTAACTGCTGTAACGCTTGTATCGCTCTGTATCAAGGGTTACTACTGGGACGCAGATAATCACTAGAAATAAAAACGATTTTTTAACTGCTGTAACGCTTGTATCGCTCTGTATCAAGGGTTACTACTGGGACGCAGATAATCACTAGAAATAAAAACGATTTTTAACTGCTGTAACGCTTGTATCGCTCTGTATCAAGGGTTACTATTGGGACGCAGATAACGACGAGAAATAAAAACGATTTTTTAACTGCTGTAACGCTTGTATCGCTCTGTATCAAGGGTTAATACTGGGACGCAGATAACAACGAGAAATAAAAACGATTTTTTAACTGCTGTAACGCTTGTATCGCTCTGTATCAAGGGTTACTACTGGGACGCAGATAACGACGAGAAATAAAAACGATTTTTTAACTGCTGTAACGCTTGTATCGCTCTGTATCAAGGGTTACTACTGGGACGCAGATAATCACTAGAAATAAAAACGATTTTTTAACTGCTGTAACGCTTGTATCGCTCTGTATCAAGGGTTACTACTGGGACGCAGATAACGACGAGAAATAAAAACGATTTTTTAACTGCTGTAACGCTTGTATCGCTCTGTATCAAGGGTTACTACTGGGACGCAGATAACGACGAGAAATAAAAACGATTTTTTAACTGCTGTAACGCTTGTATCGCTCTGTATCAAGGGTTACTACTGGGACGCGGATAACGACGAGAAATAAAAACGATTTTTTAACTGCTGTAACGCTTGTATCGCTTTGTATCAAGGTTTACTACTGGGACGCAGATAATCACTAGAAATAAAAACGATTTTTTAACTGCTGTAACACTTGTATCGCTCTGTATCAAGGGTTACTACTGGGACGCGGATAACGACGAGAAATAAAAACGATTTTTTAACTGCTGTAACGCTTGTATCGCTCTGTATCAAGGGTTACTACTGGGACGCAAATAATCACTAGAAATAAAAACGATTTTTTAACTGCTGTAACGCTTGTATCGCTCTGTATCAAGGGTTACTACTGAGACGCAGATAACGATGAGAAATAAAAACATATTTTGTCAGCTTCTGTAACGCTTGTCCCGCTCTGTATCAAGGCTTTCTACATGGGACAAAAACATACCCCCTTAACTTTTTGCTCACGTTTCTTGCCATATATGCATTTATACGGTCTTTATAATCTGTAATTGAAACTTCAAAACCAGATATGCATCAGATTAGGAGTGGTTAAGCTGTGGCATAAAGGGAATCTGTAATTTAGTGGATGCAACAAACATAATTTGCTCAAAATAGAATGTTACAGAAAATTTATTCTACCAAAACTGGAATTCTAATTCAACCAAGATACATGAGCAGTTGCCATGCGAGGTAAATTAATGGACAGACATTAACTCTCATTTGTCCAATGATAAGTTGGGTTTGTTTACAAAATTCAACCAAAAAAAGACCCAAAATGTTTTGAATGATTTAATTACCAATTACCTTCCAAATGGTGAATTCCC
Source organism: Siphonodentalium dalli (assembly GCA_032622095.1). NCBI lineage: Eukaryota > Metazoa > Mollusca > Scaphopoda > Gadilida > Siphonodentaliidae > Siphonodentalium > Siphonodentalium dalli. Next base: position 64,354,316 of record CP136061.1, read on the forward strand.
TGATAATGAATGATGACATCTTTGCCTCAGACTTCAGAGAAACAATTATACTGCCATATGCTTTTGGCGCTTTCTTACCCCAGTATCTAGCACAGCTTGTCTGTGAATTGAAAGAAAATGAAAGTGTCAATGGCACTGTAGCTCAACTTGGAAAGGGGTAATTTGGTTATCCATTGCAGTTAATTTGAAGATGAGGAAAGTTAAAACAAATTTAGTCATACAATGATTTGATTGAATTGATGATGCAAATACAATAACCCAATCATTCCTGTGAAATTTCAAAGAGATCCAACCATAAATGTGAGCTGAGCTATAGGGTGTGCCGAGATTCAAATTAGAAAAATGAGAATCGTTCATTTTTAATATCACCCATCTAGAGATGATCCTAAACATGCCTGTAAATGAAGATTGTGGCCTGTAGTGAGTGCCGAAGGATTTAAATTTAATAGCTCCAATCTAGAGTTGTCACTCAAAAGATCTATATGAAGTTCAGTGACTATCTGATTAGGGTTGTGCCTGTGGGGTGTGCCAAAGGATTTATTCATGCAAAATTTAAATTCCAAGATGGTTGCCAGCAGCCATATTTTTCATTGAACTGAAAATCGTTCAAATTCAATATCCTATCCAAAAATTATCCTAAAATGATGTCTAAAATTTTTTAAGTAATCATCTATGTACATTCCTAAAACCAGAGCAGCGGGAGGTTGAGTCTCTTTCAACATGGAAAAGGATGACAATCGTAATATTGACGTACTTAATTTATCGCTTTGACGATTGATTGTTCAGCCTGTTTAATTGCATGCACTTAATTTGGGGCTCATAGAATATCATTGAGAGCATGAAAAGATCTCTTGTCAACTCTTTTTCTATTTTTTGAGTTGCCTGTCAAATGTTTATTACAAAAGTTGTACAATGTATTCTATTGCCATTTTTTTTATGATCTCGCCAGGATATAACAAAAATTATGTTAAATTCATTATCATCCAATTCCTGTAAGATAATTGTATTCCAAGTATTGCTAGCTTATTACATAAACATGCAAGCGATTATTTGAGTATTGCACAATGCATTTGAGGACCTCACTCTTGACCAATCTCGATATGTCCGGTCAAGAAAGTGATATTGTCCGCACAAAGTCAAAAATACTTTGGGTCGATTTGGAAAATAGTTCGTAAAAAGTAATGAGAAATTTTTATGGCTCCCATTTATACTTTACAGGTCGCCGCAAAGATCCACATGAAGCTTTGTGATGATCGGATAAGGATGCGGCCTGTAGGGTGTGCCAAATCTGTTGATGATGGATGGACAGTAGACAGATGGCAATAGCTCAAACTTGACTTTGCCAAGTAGAGCTAAAAATGTCAAGATTGATTATCATTGAACACTTACTGTTGGAATTATTTTTTGAGATCCAAGATAGTGTTTCTCTTCCTAGTAAGTTTAATATAGATTATGGTGTATAAATTAATAGATATCGACTGAAAACACCTGAACGGAAAAGCTTTTATCAACTAATTACAATTTATTTAGAATTGTTCTCATAAATGGGCTATTTTTAGAACAGAAATATCAGTCAGAAACATTTGGAGCATAGCAAGAGGGAGAATTCTATCTTGTTAGAAACCTCCATCCTAAAAGAGGTTTCATCGCGATTGCTCGGCTGCATCAGAAATAAATGACTTTGTTACGCCTTTATGGACCAATAATATACACAATCTGCAGTTTTGTCTGTACGTGTTCTATACACACAAAAAGCTATATGTAATCTTGAAATCGTGTTTTATACAAATTATCTTGTTATCAAACTGTCTTATTTTATAATAATGATAGAGTAATTATTTATTTTGAAATAAAGCAACAAACCTGAGTTGATCCTTCAGTGCTGCTCATCATAACAATAAGCTGACAATCAGCTTCCCATACAACTGACCACAAGTCAGACAGGTGCCCTTCATCAGGATCTGTTAAATGGAGGTTTTAACGACACTTACGGTATAGTAGTTCACACATATAAACCTAGCTGGGTAAGATCATATACACATGATCTTTTAGGGATATCATTAGAGTTGTCACTGTATAACCGGGTAATACTTGAAATGACCCGGCATTGTAGCAATTTGATATCTATATATTTAATCTAAAATTATTCAGTTTCAACAAAGATGATTCAATGAAAGAGGCTGACATATGGGTTAATCAAGTAAAGACTTACTCAAGTGGAAATGATCGAGAAAAGTGCCAAAACAGGATTATGATACAAAAATATTTTAGGAAGAAAATTCTGACTAGAATGAGAGCAGGAAGCAAGAAAGTATTTAACGATGGTCTATCTCTTCCTAAATACTTTTTATATAGTTTCCAGTTATAAAATGATAAATATGAGTCGAAGACACCAGTCTGGAAATGCTTCTATCAATTAATATTTATTTCATAGCGATATTTTTCTTAATTAATGTGATAATCAATTGGGACAATTTTTTGTCGTTATTTTTAGAACTTTTAGATAAGAGTTATCCCCCATGCTATATGCTATGCTATGAACAAACGCGAGCTGTAAAATATCCCAAATTTATTTTTTGTATATTATACCAGAAAATTCGAAATAAAATCAATATTAATTGATCGGAGCATTTCCGGACAGGGGTCTTCGATTCATATTTATTATTATATACCCCGGAAACTATATAAAACTTGTTATAGGAAGAGACAGACCATCTTTAAGTAAAGAGAGAAGACAACTGGAATTAGTTATTTATGAATCATTTTCCAGTTGTTTGCCAATAGTTGTGAATATATAAAGTTTAATAATAATAGTTTGTAAAAAGCCAGTAAGTCAATCAACCATTTCCACTCAAATAAAACAACAGAAAAAATTAAGATAAATCCTTAAAATTATCAAAATTATAAAGAGTTGGAAAATATTGCCTCTAGTTTTATTAAAATCAAATTTAAAAATATGCTGGTATGTTCATCATAGACATTTAGTCATATTTAATATGTACCATAGATTTGTTTGAACATCGTCTGTATTTTCAGTTTCTCATTATACAGCAATGCATATTAGTCATGGTTCCAGACTACATTGAGACTGGATATGAGTTAAAAGAGTTTATTAAAACTAACCATATACATCTCACATTTTGGCCTTGAAAGATTTTGAGGCAGATAATTCTTACCTTGGGATAATCACACAGTGAAATAACATTACTAACATTCTCCCATGGTGCCAAACATGTCACTGACCTCAAATCTCGCAATTTAAATATAACCGTGCTTGTAATTGTTATCGGCTTTTTAAAAAGACTGGATTCCATCCTCAAATGAGCTTAATGATCATATCACTGTTCTAATTCAAACATCCATGTGCAAACGCTTGACACGTTAGCTGACAATATCATGGTTGTTGCTTACGCATGTGAAAAAAAAAACTCCTAATATAATCTAAATTCACTTACCAGCCATAGCTATATGGCTCCCCTCTCTATTGTAACCCTGGTGATAGAAAGAAGAAATTTTCATAATAACATGCATTCAACAATTTACAATGACTAAAATGTCTATATACGGTTAGAATGACATTTTTTTTTTGGCAATTGTTTATGTCTTATATCGCTGTACCCCAGTCGATAATATTTCACTTTTCCGTGAGTTCATGGTTGACTGGAAGGATATATTTCACTTTTCCGCGAGTTCATGGTTGACTGTAAGGATATATTTCACTTTTCCGCGAGTTCATGGTTGACTGTAAGGATATATTTCACTTTTCCGTGAGTTCATGGTTGACTGTAAGGATATATTTTACTTTTCCGTGAGTTCATGGTTGACTGTAAGGATATATTTCACTTTTCCGCGAGTTCATGGTTGACTGTAATGATATTTTCACTTTTCCGTGAGTTCATGGTTGACTGGAAGGATATATTTCACTTTTCCGCGAGTTCATGGTTGACTGTAAGGATATATTTCACTTTTCCGCGAGTTCATGGTTGACTGTAAGGATATATTTCACTTTTCCGTGAGTTCATGGTTGACTGTAAGGATATATTTCACTTTTCCGTGAGTTCATGGTTGACTGTAATGATATTTTCACTTTTCCGTGAGTTCATGGTTGACTGGAAGGATATATTTCACTTTTCCGCGAGTTCATGGTTGACTGTAAGGATATATTTCACTTTTCCGTGAGTTCATGGTTGACTGTCAGGATATATTTCACTTTCCGTGAGTTCATGGTTGACTGTAAGGATATATTTCACTTTCCGTGAGTTCATGGTTGACTGTAAGGATATATTTCACTTTCCGTGAGTTCGTGGTTGACTGTAAGGATATATTTCACTTTTCCGTGAGTTCATGGTTGACTGTAAGGATATATTTCACTTTTCTGTGAGTTCATGGTTGACTGTAAGGATATATTTCACTTTTCCGTGAGTTCATGGTTGACTGTAAGGATATATTTCACTTTTCCGTGAGTTCATGGTTGACTGTAAGGATATATTTCACTTTTCCGTGAGTTCATGGTTGACTGTCAGGATATATTTCACTTTCCGTGAGTTCATGGTTGACTGTAAGGATATATTTCACTTTCCGTGAGTTCATGGTTGACTGTAAGGATATATTTCACTTTTCTGTGAGTTCATGGTTGACTGTAAGGATATATTTCAAAAGAGAAAGTCATAACATAATTTGATTTTCCAAACGAGTAATCTTGCCGGGATTTAGAATCAATTACTCAATTTTATTGTATGAATGAAGTAGAGAGATGAATGATTATGTGCACATCTCCTGTTCACTTAAAGGGACAAAAGGCCGTCACATTGGGAAAATTTGAAAAATCATAAACTTTTGCAAAACCATCATAGAGGAAAATGGAAAATGGAAAAATAGATCGACTTTGTTCTTATTTTCATTATTGATAATTAAATCATCAATGACGAGAGGTCAACGAGAGGTCAAGTTTTAAAACCTTTGTTTATGTAAACATTATTGTTACAATGACATTCATTTTATTAGCAAACAGTTGAGAAAATTCCAATCAAGATACAAATGTGTATATTATAAAAGGCCAGCAGAATGAGAAATATTCCAGAAAACACAGATTTTCAACCAAAGCATTTGAATTGCAATGGCTATATCATATGGCCAATGTATGCTATATCATATGGCCAATGTATACTGATACAATTACTGGCATTGTAACAGTAATGTTAACATAACAATGGCTTCAATATGTGAAATTTTGACATTGAAAATCTATCAATAATAAAAATTATAACGTCGATCTATCTATTTTTCCTTGTTCTTCTTAGTGATAAGTTATACAACCATTTTTGATTGTTTACATTTACCAACTGTGAAGGCCTTATGTCCCTTTATAAAGGCTAAGAATCATTCTGAAAATAGCAATATACTTACATCAATGTATGAAGCATTCACAAAGGAATCAGTTCTATCTTCAGACGTTATTATTACTCTGTTTTCATCATCTGTTGTAAATATTGAAAATGTAAAATTAGAAATATCACAGCAACACCTCCGTTATAATACATGTATGAAGCAAAAAGTTATGGGAGGCCAAATTCACATTTATTAATAATTGTGCTTCAGCGCAATCCAATTGTGCTTCAGCGCAATTCAAAATTAATTGTGCCCTAGGGCAATTAATTTTTCATATATGGCTAAACCCCCAGTAAATTAATGAATAAATACAATACAAAATTAATTGCGCTGAAGCGCAATAATTTTCCCCATATATGGCTAACCGCCAGTTCAGAGGTGTAAGCTTGTAACATTAATTGCGCTGAAGCGCAATTGATATGAACTAGGCTGGATTGCGCTTCAGCGCAATTATTAATAAATGTGAATTTGACCTCCCATAAAAAGTACCTTGAATATTAACAAAGTACATTACTGTTAATTGGGCCCGATTGATTCAATTTCGGCATATCATATTTCACAATCAAACATAGCGCAACATGTGATGGACATGTGACAGTTGGGAAAATTCTGTACCACCTTGGGAGGAGGAACCATATAAATGTGACTTGATTGTCAGGGCTGGTGTAATTGTAATTGGTAATTAAGTGTAATTAATTACTTTTGCTTATGTAATTGAAAGTAATGTGTTGTTGACTCACTGAGCAAATTACTAGAAATTGAAATTAATTCATTTCGAAAATTTGAAGTAATGCACTGATTACTGATTTCCAAGTTCATTAAAATCATGTTTCAACAACTGATTTGGAGTATCTCAAAATATACCTGCTTAGAAAATTTCTGAACAAACTCATTGATATAGTATTAAATATAGGTGTTTTGTTTCTTATATTTTTTGGTAAATTTGAGATCGTATCGTTTGTGCCAGTTCATATTTTGTAATAAGCGGTCATGTAAAAATTGCACTGGTAGACTATAGGAAGAAAATCTAGAGCTGTTGTCGCTCCTAAACATTTATGGTAACATAATTTTGATGACTAAGTTGAAGAAAAAGCAGTGTGTGAAGTTATAATAGTTTCAAGTTATAGATAACATAATATACGTTTCCGGACAGTATTTGTGGACTAATTATCGTATCCGAATTTGTATTTTTTATGACTTTAATTCATCTTTCTGGGACATATTATGTTCGTAGAAAGACATTTCAGGTATTTATTGACCTACTTCGATTCTGTGAAAAATCATAAAGTGAATACTATCAGGTGTATTTTGGAGCGCAATTCGTTGTGTAGCTTTTATAAAATCATCAGGAGCATTTTAAGCAAAAATGAGCTAAATGCAATCAATTTGATGTGAACAAAGTCAACGAAAATTTAAAAACAAAATTACGCCTCAAGAAATTTCACCCATATTATGTGGCCAGTTTAGGATACAATTTAACAAACTTGTACTTATTTCTATTGATTATATTTGGCAAAATCAACTTGTAAAACCAGAAAGTAGATTTCATTGAGGCAGCAGAGGACGCCATACAATGACATGTAACTTGTTCCACTAAAACTCTGCAGTGTTGATAGATTAACCAGGGCAGTACCATCAGATAGTTGTTGAAAAGATGTCACCCCCCCCCTCACAACTTGAAATCACAGATCAAAATGGCAAACAAATACAAACTTTTACAAAACAAATTTCCAAGTCAAAAATGGTGATAACTGAACTGCAATACATCAAACCAAAATATCTCATAATTGCAGTAGCACAGATTGCCACGGTTGAGGGGTGGTGGGGGTGTCATCTTGAAATTTCTAACTGCGCACCCTCCCCTCCCGCAATAGATAATTGCCTCCCAAGGAGGAGCGGATAGCTCAGTTGGTTTGTGGGCCGACCTCTGAGCTACACCTTTGACACGGTCGAGGGTTCAAATCCGACAAAATATCGGTCGGACTTTATGTCGCCATCTGCATTCCCAGTACCATGGGCATCACAAATCAGTCATCGATGCCACGATCAGTGATCTGAGAAAGATTCCAGAACCCAAAGAGTCTCAGACTAACTTCGTACCTCTGCTCCTCTGGTAATGTCATGACCAGGGATGACACTACACTTGGCACACCGTCGGATCGGGAGCCGACGCTAATGGCTGTCCCGTGTGCAACAATGTGCGCACGTTAAAGATCCCTACCGTGGCGAAGAAGTCACGGGTTCGGCAAAAAACTTCCTGGAAAAATTATGGATCTACTCGATCCCGTCCTGTAAAAGCCAGCATTGGTCACTAGGACGTAACAACTACAGATACAGGTACAGATACAGATACAGAACTGGACCAAACTAAATCACAACTGGTACTTCTCCAACTCTCCAACTGTTGGAAATTTATCAAAACCTTACTGATTGGGGGAAGATACCCAGGGGGAGATATCGCGATCCATTGATCTAGTAAATTCAAAGGATATATTATAGAAGTTGAAGTGAGATCATTTTCCTTAAAATAAGTTACAAAATTTAGGGAACGGTTATCAACATGGCACCTCTGATAATTGTTTCTTGAAATCATCAGCATAATAAATAGACACATCATTATCATAGATGAAAAGAAGTTAATAGCCTATATAAACATAATATTGTAGCACATGCCACATGTACAACTGCATAGAACATAGCACATGAGAATTAATCTCATTTAAATTGAAATGAATGACACAAATAAACATTATACAGCAGTTTCTGTTATTTCTTGATCAAACAGTGTCACAGTGTCAGATACGATAAGATCTCATTTCATACACAAGAGAATGGCATAAGCTTTATATTGTTGTCAATATATAATATTGTGGCATTAGGAATGTGAAAGAACAACATTTGTAACAGAGGTACAATGTTCAAATTTGATACCTCCCATCTAGAGGTGATTCTAAACAAGCCTGTAAATTTTCAAATCAATTCTCCAATAAATGTGGGCTGCGTGGTGTGCTGATGGATTCAAATTTGAAATCCAAGATGGCTGCTGGTGGTCATGTTTTAGTCATACAAAGAGTAAATTCCAAAGTTGCATCCACAGACGGAAAGTTTGGCGGATGGACAATTTGATTCCTATATACATACCCTTCTATAACTTCGTCACAGGGTATAAAATATTCAACTCAAACAAAGGCCTAGCGTTCAGCAAGAATTGCACTATAAAGTTTAATGTAAAACACTTCTGAATACTTACATCTGTTTCAATGCACTTTTGCAAATTTTGCAGCAAAGCACATATTGTAATTCACTCCCTACAAAGCTCCCATTATAAATTGAAAACATGCAATAAAGATTGGTTGGAGGCACTTTGTTGACATTGTAATAATTAGCTACAATTTAGTCACGATTACAATTTGTAGTACCAGCACCGTTTTTTCGGAGATATCCGCGGCTAAACTAAGATGACATCAAAATGTGTGAGCAAATTACAACCACAGATTCAGAGCCGGAGCTTATTATGCTGACTATGATGACATAATCGTAGTCAGCCAATATAATAAAATGCAGAATCAGTTTGTGTGCGAGTGGTGTATAGATTATGTCGCTATGCGATGAGTTATTTAATTAATTAAGATAGTGTGGTTCACCTCGGTGGTAATCTCGTATAGCAGACAATATTTATATGAATAAAGTACGTAGTTAGTATATAGCAGACAATATTTATATGAATAAGGTACATAGTTAGTATAGCAGACAATATTTATATGAATAAGGTACGTAGTTATATAGTATAGCAGACAATATTTATATGAATAAAGTAGTTAGTAGCACCTAGGATGGTTGTTCTGCGGCCATTAATAACATGCTGCTACTGTGTTTAGTTTGTTGAATAGATGTCAGTTGGGCTTTGGTAGTCTCTTAATCACTCGGTGAATTGTCATCATTCAGTGATTATTCATCAGTGTCAACTGGTGAAATTGTAAGGAGAATCAATAAGAGCTTCAACATAACACATTAAGAGCGAAGTATGAACACAAAATATAGACAAACCTGCTGTCCAAAAATATGCTGGCAGACAAACCCAGAAGTATCCTACCCGTATACCGATCATGTGATTTTATACAGTGAATTTGCAACTAGACAATAGGCGAGTGTTGAGTGTAGAAGAAGAGACTAAATTAGCCTGAGATTAAGCTATAGACATGATAGCAATAACTCATCTCATCCCATTAGTTCATTAATCAATAGGTACGACATTATATTTTTAAAAAGTATAATATATATTTCCTTAAAGAAAGCCTGAACACTGAACTATATGGATATATGTCCTGCAACTTTTTGGTCGCCTCCCGACGTCCACTGACTTGCCAAGATTAGTCAAGCATGAACTCTCCCCATATAACTAGCTGTGCTCAATCGAATTGTCTCAGTTTTATTTCGGACTCAATCAGGCGATTGGTGAGTTGCGGGGTTGGGAATGGCACCGCCATGGGAGGGCCCTATGATAGTTAAGTGTTCAGGCTTTCTTTAAGGAAATATATATTATACTTTTTAAAAATATAATATTTCCGCTAAAGGAAGCCTTCACACTGAACTATATGGATTAGAATGCAAGCCCAGGAGGAGGCACGAGCAATAAAGTTAATAGCCAAATTTAGAGGTAATATACTCTTCTAAAACAGATTGTACCTAAATATGAACTCTTAATGAATCTGTTATGATTAGTTACGTGAAATAACTCATATGTTTAGAGTGCTATATTGCTCAAATGTGTACCTCCCCCCTTGTTTTGGAAGAAACATCCCAGGAGGTGCCATCCAATTCATAGTTGCGAGCGAACCGAGCAAGTATAACTGAAGAAGATACTCTTTGTTCTTCTCTTTCTTTGTCGTCTTCTTCGTTCTTCATCTGTCGGTTCTAAGGTCCCACCCGCCATGGGATGCAAGAAGACGAACTCAATCTCCGCCTTAGCGACAAAACGACCAGCACAGGAGGAGGTCTACTCCGAAGATGGCGAGAAAACCAACATTAATAGTGAACTAACAGCTGTTTGCCAAAGCAAAAGGCAGATAACCTGATGCCCAATTTGTGGCACAGGGATCAAATTGAGAACCCATTAGGCCCAACGGGTTGTACAATGATAATAGAGTCAAGCCATCGGATCAGAGGGAGCCCCCACCATCGCATGCTGCAAGGTGGTCATGCCCAAGCTAATATCCTGGCCAAGCTGGAGGGTGGGGAGAGGTCATTGTTCTCCGAGCCCCAAGACGGTTGAGTGACAGGCAAGGCCTTGTCTGAATTAAGAGAGTGGCCAGGGGGTCTCGCTTGCTACCGTATAGGTAGGGCCCTGCCCTGCGCTTAAGCTGCCAAAGGCCCGTCGGCCATGTCGTGCGCACGAAAGTTGGCAGCTTTTGCACAAAAGTTGGCAGCTTTTGCGCCCAGAACCGCTGGCAACCGGTGGGGGACAAAACGTCCTGGAGGTCCCAAGTACCCCGTCAGCTCCACCGGTAGCATCCCCACTAGTTGATTGAACCGCCGTTGGGTAATCGGTAACCTGTCTTCCTTCTTAGAACAGCTTCCTCTTCTTTCTTCTTCTGATCACATGTCTCTGAGGTACCTATGTATCACAAGATATCCTTGTAGAAACCCTGTGATACAAATCTTTCGCATATATAAATATATAAAGTGAAATAATAGATATATCAGAGTGATATATAAGTCAGCATGAAATCATGACAGAAGGCCCTACCAAAGCTGCGCCCATCAATCCAATGGGCGGAGCCAGAGCACAGATCCCTGGCATGATCCAATGTATCACTAAATATATCTATATAGCTCCTCAGAGAACATGACTAACAGCCATAAGCACCGGGAGCTCATGGCCGAACACCGCAGGTGACCAGAGCAGCCACTGAGAAAGCAAACCGCTACTCTCAGGTGCCAAACAATAGTGTCAGTACGAGTATTATTTTTTGAGAAATTCCCAACAATCACCATCATTTGGAATGGAGACAAAGCAAATTTTGCAATCACGACTATTATGTTCAGCCTAAATCCCCACACAGCACTATTATTAGGTCCTCACAACCATTAGGCACCTGGGAGCAGTCCACGTTCCCAGTGGAATACCCACCGCAATCTGATTTTAAGAAATTGAGGTGCGCATACCATGTCTATGACTCTATATAATGTACTTAATTAAACGATCGTAGTGAAATATGCAAATAGTTGTCTCTTCTACAACCGAAATCAGTTCAAATGATGTACAATGTAGTCAGATGATAAACACGGGTAAATTGTCACGGTCACCATACGGAATATTCAGGTCTGAGCCTCTGCCCAGAACATCATGTCACTTTCCCCCAAACATGCAGCAGAACGACCAAGGTATGTGTGATAGGTATGTTAGGGTGCAGCATGCAGCAAACTAGGGGAAGACCCGCTCTAAAATTGGCTCCCCTCAGAAGCAAATGAATGAAATTATCATCCTCCGAGTAAAGGACACACATCCCTTATAATGTTCCATTTTTACTTATTGAATTTTAATAGCCATGATAGAGAGGAACTCCCCCTACCTAAGTGGTCCTGTTTAAGGCATGTTTAAGGAAAATAGGACAAATCCAGCATAGACCAAAGCGCGCAGAATTGGCAGCATGGTTTCAGGCCCTTATGATCGGGCGTCTGGTGCCATGGGAATGGGATCCACTGTATGGGGTGGTCCCCTGCCTGCGGGGAAAGGTCTGTAATGCTGGTCAATGAGCTTCCTCGAAAGCTAAGCTGGACAGCGCAAACGTCTTTGCCTGTTGTATTGTCTATGTGCCAGATAATCAAATTGATATGGGCAATAGAAGGACGAAGAGCCATGTGATGGACTCTTGTCGGAAAGGCTATTGGCAGTGGTCGTGGGACACGTGACAATATAAATGCTTTCCATGTAAATGTGCTTCATTCGTGTGTGAAGTCTATTCGCCATATCAACGGTACGAAAGGTCTGGACACGTATATATTTGAAATTCATTTAGACTCCTACTAGTCAATGAATACCTTCAAAACTCCTACCATGCCCTTTATGAACAATGCACACCGTATTGTATGTACAGCATGTTCGTGTACCAAGCTAGCTCACATTTGATATGGTTACTTGCCCTAAATAATGTCTCCCCCCCTGCTATTATATCGGTATTCATTGGGGACCGTCATCCAGGCATTCTTCTCACATTTTGGCCACGGTCGCCATTAATGCTGCGAGAAATGTCGCGGCCACATACGGAATCGAACATTCCACAGCAGCAATTGACAGTGGGCCAGTTAACTGGAGGGGTCAAGTCACCACGATTCCAAATACCTGTCAGGCTGGGATCATGAATAATTCCATTGCAAATAACACTTGCACATTCCCATAATTGAATCAAGAAGGGGAAAGGATCAAAAGTATCTTCAAATATATTCATGGATAGTGAAACCATGATTAAACACCGTCAGAGTGACAATAAGCTTCTTCCCTTACTCTAGAGAATGCAAACCTAAGCACCCATGATTTGTAATTTTGTGTCCCAATTAGAGCCATATCCAGAGTCGTAGTAACCCGACCCCCACCGTCTGTAAACCTGAACAGGAAGGATAGCAATTATGTTTGTATTCCGGAAGGAGACACCATTTAGTTGAGAAACAACCCAGCAATTTTGAAATGATGGGTTAATTTTGGATACAATTCACAATAATAACTAAAATCTGGAATTGAGACTTTTAAGAGTGAAATCTTTTCTTCACGATTAATTTTAGTCCTAATCCCCGCAGATCACCATTACTAGGCCATCACGAATATCATGCACCGAGAGCAAGATAAGCCCATCGTCAGACCGGCTTGCTTAGAATCGCCGCTATTGTTCATCAGAGCAGAAATAACGAGATAGATATGAAAGCGACCTACATGGCTGAGAGTGATCATTAGCTATGATGTCCGGGGGACAATTTGGCATGTCATGCTTGCAATCATTAAATGCTAGCAGTTCTAAATTCGACAGTGAAGTTGAAGCGCTGTACGAGAATCGAATCATGTTCAGATATCAATCCCTGCCTGAAATTAATAATGACACTAATGAATCTTAGTACCACGACAGTCATTATGTAACCAAATAACAATGCTTATTAAACATGAAACAGTACCATCCTGATATTGATAAACTGTAGTCCACTTCAAGCGTCGACAAACACATCGGGATCATAGGAGACATGTGTGACAGTAGTGAAACATAAAACACAAAGTATTATGTGAAAGCACGTTGTTCTGATGATTAGCGAGGGAATTAATGAAAGAAAATTTCCCAAAATGAAACGCCCTAGTATAATAACATTCGCACGAAATTAGGAGACTTTGGATAGCGAATCACGTGGCAGTTAGGGTCAGACCAATTATAACCTACCTTAAGAGGTTCTAGAATAAGGCCATATATGTATTTCGCACAATAAACGTAACCTTATGATAGATATCATCGTCAGCAAAGCGAGTTGAAAATACCACGAGTAAAATAACACGAAATGAGGAGACTTCGATTATTAAAACGAACCACGTGGCATTAACAATCTGACCAAGGCTATCATACCTTATAGGGTCTATAAGAATTCCATATATGTATTGTTCACAACAATTGATGTGCGTCGTATCATTGAAACGATGGTCGCGCCATGGCAAATTGGAATTCAGACGGCATTTTGTCGAAAACATGGAACAATTGTTTTGTTTGAAGCGAAACGGTCCATGAATTCGGAACCGAAAATGATAAAAATGAACGCGGAGGCAACCAGAAAGAATTATTGTATAGATAAATTGAATTTATTGAGTTGTAGGTGAAACTCCAAATTCAAATACACCCTTATACTTATCTTGTTGGCTCGGCAGCAGAAATAAAACTGAGACAATTCGATCGAGCACAGCTAGTTATATTGGGAGCGTTCATGCATGACTAATCTTGGCAAGTCAGTGGACGTCGGGAGGCGACCAAAAAGTTGCAGGACATATATCCATATAGTTCAGTGTGAAGGCTTTCTTTAGCGGAAATATGAAGATTTTCAAAGATAAAAAATAATTCATGGGTGGTTGACTTTCAAACGAAAATAAAGTTTCCATTCATGAACTTCAAATATGATATCACGAAAATACATCTTGAACTTGTTTTTCCAGAAATTCTTGGTACGCAAACAAATTTTATTATCTCAAGTTCATAATAGTTGGATAATTTTTTATGTTTTAAGAAACTATTTATTGTAAAAGCAGACCAAATAAGATTTCTAAACAGTTACATACTCACATGTACATACTAATGCTTTTGAGCCTTTAGTTTTCCGGCTTCTTGCATATTTCTTTGCTGCTAAGCATGGTTTAACCGTCCCTTGTGTCAGGGCCTGAAGCAAATATTATTGACATGAAAGCAAAATCCATTCATAACAATTTAAGAACCAATTGGCACAAGTATCATAAGTCAATTCAAAAACTCAAAGTCAAGTGAAAATATTTAATTAAAGTCCATTGTTAAAATAAGAAAGACCAGATAGGAGCGATTAATTCTAAAGTAAATAAAAACAATATCCTTTAATGTAATATATTTTATATCATATATCATATAATGTATATAAACACATTTGTTGGGATAGATAGCGATTAGCCAGTTCTGTGCAGGATGAAGTCCTTGAAAGGAAATACTATAATTTACTGAATCGATCCAATGTCAATGACACGTTTATTATTTCCTGTGTTACAGTCAATGGAGCGATAGGGAATGCGTAAAGTTGAAATGTCTAAGTAATACTAGATTATCAACATGAAGAGATATATATAAAGTAAAATACAATAAAAAATATTATCTTGTGTTACAGTCAATGGAGCGATTAGGAATGCGCAAAGTTGAAATGTCTAAGTAATACTAGATTATCAACATGAAGAGATATATATAAAGTAAAATCCAATAAAAAATATTATCTCTCCGTCAAATATATCTTGGACACTGAACTATTAGGCATAATTAGAATTCTTGAAAAGGAGGAGGCCACAAGGCAGCTAAATAGACTAATTAATACCTGCTGAAGCTGCAAATAGGGTTCTAAAATTGAAAATTTTGTCAGTTTGTAACTCAAGTCTTGTTGGTAGAACCGTGTAAAGGTGGAGTTTGTGTGCCCTAATGTTCATGTAAAGGAGGTGTATAGGATCAATTTGGTTATAGGCAAGGAAGATAACACGTCATGCAAGGCCCTAAAAGGACAAAGAGACTTATCCCCCCGAGTCAAGTCATAATATCCATGAGAATGATATATTGGGGGATGCGGAGAGATTGCCAGAAAATCTGGATGATGTAGGCCGCTCGGCAGATGTAGCAGAAATCAGTCTTGAACCCCGGGACTATCCCCCACCCAGTAGCTATCTGTCAAAGGGGAAGTTACCGGCTGGGATTCAGGGACCCACCATAAGGTTGTTGTTATGGACCCACAAAAGGCCATTGTCAGGGAATTGCGCAGAATAATGGCCATCGAAGGAACTGCATAAACGGAGAGATTGGACCAAGACTGATAGGGAATCCACCTCGGTCATTAGACGATCCGTACCACGGAACACAAAACAAAGTAGCCAGAAAGTAAAGCATGTGGCAAACAGGACGATTGATGGGAGGAGGCTGACCAAGTCATCTGCTGATGGAGAGGTTTGGAATCATAAAATCAAGGGCTGAAAATTGGACAAGAAGAACTCGTAAACTAAGAAGCTCTCACTGTAGAAATGCTATATATCAGATGCTCTAAAAATTGTACGAAAGTGAAGACCTGAAAAACATATGCATTAGCAGTCCCCGATTGTGGCACTGGGTCAGTATCCTGACTGTGGTAAGAGCCATTGCTCCTTTGAGTAAGCTCCCTTCAGAGTGGTAGTCCATGGTAGTTTCTCAAGGAGGGTGAAATACTGGGATTGACTCAAGGTGACATTGTTAGCTATACGGGCAAAAGCCTCAGCCATCTTGTGGACAACATGCCAACGCCTGAAATTTGCTATGGGAAAATTGTTGTAATTTCGAGGGCTGGTTGGACATACCGGTACATGTATCAGGTCCCAAAGTCAGAGAATGGATAGTTTGTTAAATCCGAAAGCAATGCGTAATGAGACTCTTGGTCTGCCTAGGAAATGTGAGAGCATGACTGGACCGTGTGCAGAGGGAGCCCCCACCACTGCATGCTGCAGGTGGTCACGCCCAAGATAATATCCTTGCCAAGCTGGAGGGTGGGGAGAGGTCATTGTTCTCCGACCCCAAGACGGTTGAGTGGCAAGCAAGGCAGTGTCTGAATTAAGAGCATGGCCAGGGGGTCCCGGCTCGTTACCGCTATGGGTACGGCCCCCGCCATGCGCTTAAGCTGCCGCAGCCTTCAGCCATTATCGATTTGTGCGCACGCGATTTGGCAGCTTTAGCGCCCAGAACCGCTGGTGCTGGTGGGGGACAAAACGTCCTGGAGGTCCCAAGTACCCCGACAGCTCCACCAGACACATCCCCACTAATTGGTTGAACCGCCGAGGCGTAACCGGAGGAGCGTGAACTGGTCCTGTCTTCCTTATTAGAACAGTTATCACATGAACACATTGTGTATATAGATATATAAAATGATATAATAGATATATCAGGGTGATATGTAATTCATCATGAGATCATGTCAGAAGGCCCTACCAAAGCCTCGCCCATCAATCCAATGGTCGAAGCCAGAGCACAGATCCCTGGCATGATACAAGGTATCACTAAATATATATATATATACAGTAATGCTCTAAGTAATCGACTCCTTAAACACAGCAGAATTATGGGTAACTTTTCAGGATTTAGTCGGAAATATGGCTTGTTGACATTCATCGAAAAGCTCTCCCCGAGAGCTTTCCGATGAATGGCAACAAGCCATATTTCCGACTAAATCCTGAAAAGTTACCCATCATTCTGCTGTGGTTAAGGAGTCGATTACTTAGAGCATTACTGTAACCCCACAGAGAGCATGACTAACAGCCATAAGCACATGGAGCTCATGACTGAAGACTGTAGGTGACCATAGCAGCCACTGAGAAAGTAAACTACTAGTCCACGTTCCCAGTGGAATACCAACCGCGATCTGATGTCAAGAAACGAAGGCGCACAGATCTTGTCTATGGAATGTACGTAATTAAATGACCATTGTTAAATATTCAGACAGTTGGCAACCGAAATCATTACAAATGATGTACAATGTAGTCAGATGATAAACACGGTGGGTAAAATGTCACGGTCACCATACCTTTCCTCAGGTATGAGGCCTCGGCACAGAACATCATGTCACTTTCTCCAAACATGCAGCGGAACGACCTAGGTGTGTTATAGGTAGGTTAGTATGATGCATGCAGCAATCTAGGGGATGACCCGCTCTGAAGATGGCTCATCAAGGAAGGAAACAAATTGATATTTTCATACGAAGTTCAGTAAAGGACACGCATCTCAAATGGTGCAACGTATTGAATTTTAATAGCCAGGATGTTGTAAAGGAAAGAAGCCATATGATAGAGAGGAACTCCCCCCTACGTAAGTGGTCCTGTTTAAGGCATGTTTAAGGGAAAGAGGACAAATACCGCATATACCGAAGCGCGCAGAGTTGGCAGCATGGCAGGTCCCTGTGATCGGACGTCTGGTGCCATGGGGTCTGGATCCACTCACAAGGGGTGGTCCTCTGCCTGCGGGGAAATGTCTGTAATGCTGGTCAATGAGCTCAAAAGCTAAGCTGGACAGCGCAAACTTCCCGCCTTTTTTATTTTCTATGTGCCAGATAATCAAATAAATATGGGCAATAGAAGTATGAAGAGCCATGTGATGGACTCTTTTCGGAAAGGCTATTGGCAGTGGTCGTGGGGCACGTGACAATATAAATGCTTTCCATGTAAATGTGCTTCATTCGTGTGTGAAGTCTATTCGCCATATCAACAGTACGAAAGGTCTGGACTCGCATTTATTTGAAATTCATGTAGCATCCTGCTAGTCAATGAATACGTTCAAAACTCCTACCATGCCCTTTATGAACAATGCACGCTGCATTGTATGCACAGCATGTTCGTGTACCAAGCTCACATTTGATATGGTTACTTGCCATAAATAATGTCTCCCCCCTTCTTCTTGGATTACCACAGCTGTTATTTCGCATTGAGGGCCTTCATCCAGGCATCTAAAATTTTGGCCACGGTATCAAGTAATGCTGCGAGAAACTTCGCAGCCACAGGGGGAATCGAACATTCCACAGCAGCAATTTACTGTGGGCCAGTTAACTGGAGGGGTCAAGTCACCACGATTCTAAATCTTGTCAGTCTGAGATCATGAATAATTCTATTCAATGAGAGACAATGAGTGACCGGTATGCAAATAAACTAAGGACGGCTTGAAAGCGAAATAGAATCATAAGGAAAGTTATTCGCAACAATTCATTGTGAGATAGTTCCATCGCAAATTACTCTTTCACATTCCCATAATTGAACCAAGATGGGGAAAGGATCGAAGAACCTTCAAATATGTATGTAGATAGTGAATCCACGATTAGACACCTTCAGAATGTCGACAAGAGGGAAGAGTGCAAACCTGAGTGCCGATGATTTGTAATTTGTGTCCCAATCGTATCCATATCCAGAATCGTAGTAACCTGATACCCTCCGCCTTCTTTAAACCTGTACAGGAAGGATGGCAGTTATGTTTGTATGCCGGAAGGAGACACCATTTAGTCAATAAACCAACCCAGCAATTTGAAATGATGGGTATACATCGGGATCGGTAGATATATCAGTGGAGGAACCAATCCGGTTACAGACTCACTGCTTCAGATGATACCACGGCCGAGTAACTTGATAACCCTGTGGTGACTCCAGTAGTGTTCTTTATTGTGCGGGTCAGCCATTAAGGTGCACACCCTATCGGAGAGTGCCTGCACCCACGACAATATAACCTGTACAGGTCATAACGAACATAGTCGTTACTCTCAGGTGCCAAATAATAATGTCAGCATGAGTTAATTTTTGATAAAATTCACAATAATAACTAAAATTTGGAATTGAGATGGAGTGAAATTGTCATCACTATTAATAGACCAGGCTGTGGCAGAGGTAGGTGCCACTGGAGAGTGCAGAAATTGCGACTGGTATTTCCTGATAGGTATTCTCCAGGGACATTATGACATTGGAGGTGATCAGCGATCTGCTGGGGCATAGAGATTCCACAGCCTGTTTACCATTTTTTTTCTCTCAAAAAGTTCCAAAATTATTTAAATTTAATAATTAATTAATATAAATTAACAAATTATGTTTGTAAATATATTCCAAGTGATTTTATATTTCAAAATCACTTGTCTATAAGTTTAACAAAGAATGGATAGTTTTGTTTCTGTCAAAATATATTTTTTTCTAAAAAACACATATTTTTTCCTAAAAAATACCTAAAATTTCCACATTTTGCACATACATAACATGCGATAACTGTTAAGTGACATAGGCGAGGACTCTGAATGTGCATTCAAAACCTGAAACAATGACAATGCTATACGATGTACTAAGACTCAATCCGTGTAGTGGAGATATTGCGTAATGTTTCCCCTACCCCAAAATTCCCGATTTTTCTCTATTTTTCAAAAAATGACAAAAACTTTTATTATTTTGGTAAAATATTAGACCAATATGTATGTTTTACGAATCGTCTTCGTAAGTATATATATAATGTGTATACAAACCAGAAAGTACAAACTTTAGGAATATATATTTTAGGGTTTTTTTCCAATCATAAATTCCTACAAGTTAAAATTGTGCAGCCGACATTGCCATCAAAATTGATCAAATATACTATAACTTGCCAATATTTATACCATGTTAATTGGGTGATGCATCTCACTCACTACGACTCATAACCATTCCTTAAATAAATGAGAAGGTATCCACTTCCTATCTCCTCCACATTTTAATTATGTTGACATGATACTAATGGTATGTGATATAGGGTACATGTATCACGATCAGACTACATCATACACTGTGCTCGATTATCACCGATTTTCAATGTCACCATCCTAATCATCTTTGTAAGACACATCGAGGTAACAATCCATTAGGAAACCCTGTATATCATAAGGGAATGCCTTTTAGATCCATTTACTTTGGAAATCTACCGTCCAACCATTATTGTACAAAGGGGTATTCCAAATGCATCGTGTCTGATAATCGCCAAATTCTTGCAACACTGTTTGCACGGAGACTGTGTAACTTCAATGATGCATGACATGGTGGTAACAATGAAATGTCCAGAGCCTTGTTTTGGCCCAAACAATTTCTTTCAAATAATTGCTTTCGAGCATCATGGACCATTTTGTGGCGACACCAATACAGTGAATATACGTATTCCTCACACTCTTCTGCAACCTCACTTTCAAGAGTCCACGATGATCCCAACGTAATAAATGTCCCAATAGACTTGTCATATTTATCCAATATTGTCTTCCAGCAAACACTTTTCCCTTTACGAAAGAACGACGAGATGTAGTCATTTCCAGTAAATGCATCGAATCCTATCCAAGCCTTCATGTTATCTTTGTTCAAATCTATATCACCAAGCATGATAGCCTTGCGATGTATCCCGCTCCCAGAATCAAGGTAAACCTGATCCACCCTTCCAAGCACACATTTCTTGTCAGGAAATAACTCTAGGGCATGTATGCAATGCAAAATTAATTTTGTGTCACCTTCCTCCTGGTTACTTAATACAAGAGTTTCTTCTACTGTCACCACCAACGAGTTTATGCGCATGTAATTGTTTTCTGTAGAAATATATATTTCTTTCCAACGAAGAATATCTTGGGACTTACATTGGTTGCTAACTATAACTTCCTGGATCAAAGAGATTAAACGTTGTTTATTTTCACCATTTATCAGAAAATCATTAGAATCTTTGACTGTGGTGAACTGTGTAACTTTGTCACCCCTTTTATTTCTTTAGCTGATTTGATCGATTGCTCTTGGTGTGTATTGACAACAATGTCTACCCTTGTGTAACCCGAACGCAGTGACTACAAGAACCGCCATTCAAGTTCTTCATATGTATCGGGCAATTCAATGAGCATGTCGATACATGCCATCATGTCAACAATAAATGTTGAAACACTAGTTTTACAAGGTAGTGACTTTTGGGCGTAGAATAGGTGTCTGTGAATAAGACAGAATTGTATTTTGTAGTTAACTTTTGGCGATAAGTGGAACGGGCATAAAGGGTAAATGAGAGCTTCATCAAAAACTATAACTTAATCAGACTTAGCTGAGGCAGACAGCAACACCCAATATAATATTCCTAGTGGCTTCGATGCCCCGCGATTCTAATTTCCGGCCATTTCACAGTGACTCCTATTTACTCTTGCAAATAATTTCAAGTTTGTTCTAGAAATTGGGTCATGGAAACTTCCATTTGCATTCTTGAGACGATCTTGTTTGCAAAAGTTGTATGCTTCCGGTCCAATTTTTGTTATCGAGAAAATTTCCTCTGAAATTTGCAATTGAAGGGGGATATCAGAACTTAAATGGAAGAGTGACGTCTTCTCAAGATCTTTATTGAAAGGATTATAGTATAGTCGTTGTGGTGATTTTGGAGGGTGAATGTAGAAATTTTTTTTATAAAGCAAGTTTTGGTGTCATTTTGACCGGGAATGTTTGGACAACAATATATCCAAAATCCGCTAAAATCCGCTTTGGGGAAAATTTTATTTCATAAATTAACCTACCTCATATGGCTCTGAATATATCACTTTAACGCTTCATCTCAACTCGCATCATTCCGTTTCCGGTGTGGCTTTTTTTAATTACCCACTTATGTGACGTCATACCGGAATACCCTCTGCCTACTTCAGTTTATCATTTTTGCGTCCTCGAAGCAACATCGTTTCTAATCGTTCGTCTAATATGACGGACTCTGTTCACATTATAAGCCTCTGGCTTGGTGAACGACACTTTATATGAGGATTATACAGTATTTGTATGCCTCGTTTTTTGGCCAGAATATGGCCTCATTTGACAAGAGATCTTTGTCTTTGTCCGCGGGAAAATATGGCGGAAAATTTTGATGTGTGGTATAGCCTACAATGGCTCCAGCACCTCGTAGATCAAGATTCAAGATCAAGATAAAGGAACAGAAAGTCCTCAGTGCTAGTGCCAGTACGGTATAGACTAGACACAGACTCTTTCTCGGGCTGACAGCTCAGCAGAATCATTCCCTTGAAATCTCTTAACAGAGAAATGGGACAGTCCACTGTGTTAGTGCCTCTGGGCCAAGACATAGGACTTCGTCGAGTTTACACTCGGACGGTAATTGTGTCTGATGTAGAATCAGAACGCTCAAATTCGTGGCGAAAAGCCGACGTTAGAGCGAGTCTCGGCGAGACGTTTATGATGCAATAGTATCCCTGAAAACTCTGACAGAGATTTTGATACAATATACGTGTACTGACGAAAAGGCCGGAGAAGAACGAAACAATGCAATGTCTATTCGTATTCAAACTCCAACAAAATCTGTATTAGCTCCTGATTTCGTATCAGAACGCTCAATCACAGCGAAAAGAAGAGCGATACTATACAATCGATCTCTATATTCCTCATAAATATAATATGAGAGAATTTGATATTAAAATTACTTGTGCTTCTATGTTGATATAGAAAAGCATCAGGCGCGCAGCTTTCAGCGCATGATGTCACTTGTTTATTTATAGGTCTTCTCCAATACTATAGGTATCACTGTTCGGAGCCGATGCAATCTCCACAACAATTACTGAACTGAATTACGAACATATACAGATAGCTAATCTTGGCTTATCATTACTGAGGACAGTCGCTACTTACGTTTTGAGCGAACTGGTTATATATTTTTACCAGCTGTCTTTTCCTGTGTCAAAGGATGCAGAAGAGTTCTTAAATATTCCTTTATTAGCTGAGATAATGTTCTTGATAATGAATTGCCAATAACATGCTTCAAAGCAACTATACTTGCCAAGAGAAACATAAGAAAATATACACTCAGTGTATCATCGCTGAGGAAGGCCAGTTTTGATTATCGGGCAACTATATTATATTTTGAAATGACGTTTTCAACTTCACAGCCTCTCTGATTATGATGGCTTACACACAAGGTTCAAATACAGGCTACATTCACAGCCGTATAAAAGTCTAAATAGAGTATTAACCGTATTGGTATTTTGTTGCTAAACAGTAGTATAGACCAGTATATATGAGCTAGCTACGGAGCATGTACATGTACCTATACGCTGCTTGCTTAGAGTATTGGATCTATGACGAAAACTCTTAATCGTGAGGCAGGGTTATATATAGACCAAGATACATGGAAAACTCACATTAGAAATATACCTTCTCTATCGACACAGTGTCATGACTAATTCGGTCCCCGGGGGGGGGGGATGGGGGGGGGGGCTGCATTTCGCTATATATTTAGTGAGACGACAGTAATTATTGACCTTAACAGACACTTGCATGTCTGCATTATGCGAATATCAATGTTACCATTAGCCGTAACCAATCCTCGGTGACATCTTATCGAACCTGAGATGCGTTGAACAAAAACTTCGGCAAGACTTAGTGCCGGTATTTCAGATTCCCGTTAGTACAAAACAATAGGGATATCATCCAAAGGACAATGAAATATATTGGTACCGGTACAACGTTATCAGAACGTGTGTAGTTACAAGACACAACCCCAGTAACTGTCTACAAGGCGCAATATAAATGCGCGGACAGGGTCAATGACCGACTGTAAATCGTGTCCAAGAGCAGGAACGTATAACGAAACATATCGCTGCCGCTAGCTTCGTCTCCCAATTCAACTTTTTAACACATCGTTTTAAAAGCAATTATGAAATATGAGAGTCATTCATCTGATGAGCTATATGTAGACTACAGCCAATCATCGATAGGCATACTGCGGCACAATAATAGACGTTTCCCCGACGGGAATGAAACTTTCGTTTCGTCTCCCATTCCAATTTTGGGAAAACGAAAATAGCTATTTTCGGTTTCGTTTTGCAATAATAATTGGACAGACAATATACGCAGACAACGAATAACTTCGTTCGTATTGAATACTGTACATTATATATAGTTCAGGGAGTTAATTATTGTCTACATGACCTTGAATATGTAATAGTTGCCAGTTTTGGAATGGCAGACATGTGTTAAGAGATAAATTCCAGTTTATCAGTACGGTATCAGCTGTACCATTTTCTCCAAAACACATGCAGAAGTGAGGTCTAGGTCTATGTCTTTACGTGGGCAATGGCTTATAGTGAACCAGTCTTGCACACAATTGTTATCATGTGAAATAAATATTTTGATTCAAACATTAAACAAATCTATGTTTTCATCATGAATTGGAAATTTAAAAAATCTCCCTGATGACTTGCATGGAGCAATAGCTTATATTGACAACCCAATTTTGGCCAGAAATAGGCATGCATAGCAGTTCCAACTGATGAATTAATAGAATGCCTTTTTCAATAACATCAAGGTGAAACTGAAATCTAACTATAGTATGGCATTGCAGGATATATTCAAACAATAGGCAGTATACATGGTACCTTACGTGGAGACAATTCTCTATAAAGGCTTTTGATTACTTTCCCTTTTGCTAGAACAATGGTAGTAAATAATGAGTCTCAATTGTCCATATATAACACATTTCATGCCAGTTCTATAAAGAATGGTGTCTTCATTCAGCGAGACAAGACCGAGAAATGCCGCATATTTTGTCCTCTGTTCCCTAAGATGATAAAGTTTTATTGATATGCAAGCCAGTCAGATTATGGTGCACATTTCAACAATCTACTTTCTCTGGGTCATGGAGAAAAGCAAAAATGCATGTAAACAATTTGGAAATAAGACAAAAACTTAAACAGATATATATTGGCCCAGTACTAACGGGTCACAAGATATTAATGCGGTCTGACTGTGGTCTACCTAGTAGTCCAGTGTATCAACATGACACTTCTCATGAACACTCCAGTTGGGATCGCCACCAAGATCGTCCCCCCAGCAGAGGCTCTGACCTTGGACTGGGAGAACATGTTTGCATATTTATGCATTTCCTCCATAGCATTATAAGTTCTGACAAAAATTGCAAACTAATAATAATTCAATGTCAACTTATCCGAATAGCCACGGTTTTGGGCCGAAGCTGAAACTCTTGAATATGTTTTATTCCTCATATGAAATACATTTACAGGATATTGACAAGAATAGATATGTATATACAAACACATGCATATGTAAAATAAATATGTGGTAACATATAGACATAGACTAGTATACATTCCGATTACATGACTTCTTCACTAAAAAATGGCAAGAAAGAAGCATGCCAAATAAATTTAGAATATTATTGGCAGCATCTGACAAGGAGACATGGTACTAGTACACAACATGGCTATAGTGTGCACATAAGTCTTCTTAATTCAGCCATTGTAGTGGCATGAAAATTTACCCCCTCAAGACAGCACTCATGTTCTCTCTTATTTATACCATTACAATCTGCAGTATTAAACCATAGCAGGCTTCATATACATATATATAAATATATACCTCTACTCTGTCATCAGTAGTGGGCAAACCTATGTGGCAACAGCCAGTCATATTCAAAATGATTAAAGGTGTATTCAATTAAAGCATATTCAAGCAAGGAATTTGCCAGCATTATTGAGATTGTTAGAACAAGTTGAACAACACCCATTTGAAACATGTCACATGAAAAACTATTCCTTCTGACAGATTTCTCATTTTTGCGTTGATGTGAAGATTTTCTATCTTCATCCATTGATCAGATACATGTATCTTGGCTAGAATACAAAAGTGTATAAGGCATATCAGACATGGCTTGTCAAAGACAGGAAATATATATTTATTTTTTCCCCCATGTAATCCAAGCTATAACTGAGCCATATGTATACGTGTATACTATTTTCTTTGATAGTTTAGATGATCAATTACTTGAACATTGTACAGATATATCGTCATTTATTTACAGAATATCTGTAATGTTCATCAGGAGAATAATAATATTTTGCTGACAATAACGTGAACCTCACAGAGCTAGACAGACAATTTCAAGTTGGATTGTAACTGATTAAGAATGATTATTCTTTCTTGAGGCCCTTTCGTGGTCTTTGTTCAAAAGTGTTTCGTTAACAAATATTTTGCTGCTGATTTGTCGCATCAAAATACATTCAGAAAGTTATAATTACGTGAGGTTGAATCTGCTACAACTGAAGTGTTGTAGACATTATGATTGTGAAAATGTTTATCAACCTTGCGAGTTTGCATTATGGATGGATTTCTTTTTTGTTTGTTTCTGCAATTAGAGGCATCAAACATTGAACATGTTTCAAACAATGTTGATGCATTCTAACAAATGTGAGCCAATGATGCTGTGTACATAATTATTATATATATATAGTATATATGTATAACTATGGGTTGTATGATACATATACATATGAACTCAAAACCCATCCAGAGGATAACCACTAGAGCGGAAAACCTCATCATACCACAGCACGACAGAGCTCTGGAATCAGGAAATATTCTGAGCCATATGAGGTAGGTTAATTTATGAAATAAAATTTAACAATTTGATTTATCAAGTTATGATTTTATGAATAAATTATACCTACCTCATATGGCGAACCCACCCTCCTCCCCTACGATGAGTTTTTCTTGGCTTCTCGGACGCCAAGTTTATAAACTGAAGTAGGCAGAGGGTATTCCGGTGTGACGTCACATAAGTGGGTAATTAAAAAAAGCCACACCGGAAACGGAACGATGCGAGTTGAGATGAAGCGTTAAAGTGATATATTCAGAGCCATATGAGGTAGGTATAATTTATTCATAAAATCATAACTTGATAAATCAAATTGTTAAATTTTTTACAGTCATTATGCCACAAAATTTCATAATGCAGATAAATACAAACAGTTTACTTTGTTAGCTCGCAAACCACTTATGCGTGGCAAGTTCGCATGGATAATTGTCATATGATGATACGATATCATGACCCACCACAGTGTAAGCCATATTTGCCCCCACCAATAAAGAGTGTGGAGTAAAATACCAAGGCATGTGTGCGCACCATACATAAAGAGCGTTTTGTGAGCATTGTAGAAAAACACCACAATAAGCCATGTGTGCGCTCCAGTGATAAAGAGCGTTATCATAGAACATCATAACGCACTTCACTGCAGTTGTGCAAACCACAAGTCGCATTGTTCAGTTGTTTCTAATATCACTTCGATTTTGTATCTCTAATTGTGAAAGTTGTAAAAGTAGCTTTTTTAGGAGTCGGACACATGTTTCCTGTTGAAACCTAACGGTGACAACGAACGCAAGAGATTTGTTTTGGTTAATTTGATTGCTTCATTCATTGTTCTCGTGTTCTGTTTTATTATTGCATATTTATTCTCGCTCTATTTCATTTCTCATTGTTGATAATGGCTGACAATCTTACCATCGGCGAGGAGCTTAAACCAGCTGAAGACCTCTGTGTCATATGTGGTTTTGGGGCAAAAGGTATTGTGACTCTCATCAGCTTTTGCGGACAACGGGGGCGACCTAATTTGAAACAATACCTCACCGCGCGCAGCCAGGTGACGCCTGTCGACAAAGTGCTGGTGCATGCAGGTTGCCGGAGAGATTTTACCGACACAAAAAGAAAGACACAAGATAATTTGGTGGTTTCAGAAGCGAAAAGACTACGATCTGATGCAACGCCAATCAATATAGCAGAAGACTGCTTAATATGTGGAGTTCATACAAGCACTGATGTTAGACACCCAGATAGGTCCACACCAATGAGCCAAGTAGAGACCATCCCTTTCAGGGACAAGCTCTTACAATGCTGTGCGCATAGACAGGATGTTTTAGCATATGAAGTGGAGAAGTGCATTCAAGGGTGCATTGACTTGGTAGCAGCAGAGGCCGTTTACCACCACGGATGTCTGACTCGATTCTTGCAAGACAAGGATGTGAGTCAACCCGAGAAAGGAAAAGCAGGTCGAAGATCAGATCAGGGTATGAAACATTGGTTTCGAAACGATTTGTAATTGGCTCGAGACAGAAGCTGGTGCTGAATTATACACTGTTAGTGAGTTACATTCCAGAATGGTTGAATTCGCAGGCGAGTCAGAGGTTTATACTATTAAAAGTTTGAAAGGTAACTTAGAGGAATACTATGCAGAATTAATTTTCTTCGCCGAGGTTAAGGGATGGAAGGATGTCGTTTCTTTTCGAAATATGGCCAAATTCATTATAAATGAAAAGTGGTACACTTATAAAAAACAGGATTTAGATGAGGAGGCAGACAGGATTGTCTTGACTGCAGCAAGAATAACAAGTGTACCGCTGGGCGGAGGTAACGCCCCCGACTGTACAATCAGAGAGGATTTTTCTTATTTTTGTGCAAATACTTATTAAATGGCACTTTGTAAAGTTATGTTTGCAAATAAACAATCCAAAATCAAGTTATCATCTGGAAACCAAAAAAATTAGCAGAAAACCTGAATTTTCTAAGTCCAAAAAGGGGCATAACTCTGGAAAAAATTGGCAGACGAAACCACGGCTATGGGGAAATCTTGTCCCCCCAGCTGGTCTATTGGCATACCAAATACAAATATCAACTGAATTGAATTAGCGAAACCAAAGTTATGAGTTGAAACGTTCGTACGGACGATTTTCTAAGTCCAAAAGGGGGCGTAACTCTGGAAAAAATGGGCGGACGAAACCGCAGTTATGGGGAAATCTTGTCCGCCCGGCTGGTCTATTAGCATACCAAAGATCAACTGAATTGAGTTAGCGAAACCAAAGTTATGAGTTGAAACGTTCGTACGGACGGCTAGATGGAGGGCTCCACTATATACCCCCAAATCTCCATTGGAGATCGGGGGCATAATAAAAGCACAAATAAGGGATGCCGATTACAGTCGCGAATCTTATCCACCCAGTGACACTATATCTAGTATTAGTCAGGGGCGAAATTGGATCCCGAATCACCTGCAAAGCCTACTAAAGATTTTAATTCCGTCCGATGTCAAGCAGAATAGCATCGGTCATTCCATTGTACAGGGTGCTCGTCCACGTTCGGTTATAACACCAACTCTGTTTGGACTGGGTGTAGAAATGGACCATGTGTTTGGTTCCAAATGGCTAGTGAACGAGTTATCCTGGTTGGGATTCTCTGTTACCCACGATGAAGTTGAGAGGTACAAGCAATCCGTCATTCAGACCGAAACGCCCAGTCAAATACTGACTGACTATGCACCTGGTGCCTTCGTTCAGTGGGTGACAGATAATGTCGACCACAACATAGCAACTCTAGATGGCAGGGGGACCTTCCATGGAATGGGGATAATTGCAATATCTGCACCCATGAATCAATCAGCACTGAACATGAAATCGCGTGTAATCATGAGACAAAAGCGGTTGAGGGTTGATGAGCTCGTGAAGAACAAAGGAGTGTCCATCTCCCAATATGTTGAATGGTTGAAAACCCATAAAATTCGAGTTAATTTTTCAAAATAATTAGGCAGATATCCCTAAAGTATATACGATGAGGATTGTTTACACTCGATTTGCATCAATTTACAAATGTGATTCGTAAAAACATATCCAGTGGTCCAATATTCCGCCAAAAAATTCACTTTTTGTAATTTTTTGAAAAATCTCGAAAAAATCAGGAATTTTGGGGTAGGGAGAAATATTACGTAATATCTCAACTAAATGGATGCGAATTGCACATTGGGTCCAAGTACATCTTATAGCATAATCTTTTTGTCAGTTTTGTAATGCACATTCAGAGTGTTAGCCTATTTTGTTTAGAAGTTATCGCATCTTATGTGTGGGCAAACTTTTTTTATTTTTTATATTTTTAATGGAAGAAATACGATTTGTTAGCAAAAAATATATTTTGCCCAACATAGAACTATCCGTTCTTTATTGAACTTATAGACAAGAGCGTGTGCAATATAAAAACGCTTGGAATATATTTCTAAACCTAACTTGTGAATTTATATGTATTTTTTAGTGAATTAAAATATTTTCGAC
Organism: Siphonodentalium dalli; assembly: GCA_032622095.1. NCBI lineage: Eukaryota > Metazoa > Mollusca > Scaphopoda > Gadilida > Siphonodentaliidae > Siphonodentalium > Siphonodentalium dalli. Next base: position 64,384,848 of record CP136061.1, read on the forward strand.
AAATTTTGAGAGAAATAAATGGTAAACAGGCTGTGGTATCTCTATGCCCCAAGCAGGTCGCTGATCACCTCCAATGTCATAATTGCCCTGGATAATACCTATCAGGAAATACCAATTTCTGCGCTCTCCGGTGGCACCTACCTCTGCCACAGCCTGGTCTATAATTGCAGTCTGAATCGCCACAGATCACTATTATTAGGCCATCACGATAATCGTGCACCTGAGAGCAATACAATCCGACCGGTTCAGACCGGCTTGCGGAGAATCGCAGCTATTGTTCATTAGAGTATAAACTACTAGATAGATATTAATTGACCTACATGGCTGAGATTGATCATTAGCTATGATGTCCAGGGTACAATGGCATGTCATGTTTGCAATCATCAAATGATAGCATTTCTAAATTCTACCGTGAAGTTGATGCTCTTTACGAGATTCGAACCATGAACATAATTCTGACTAATCCCTGTCTGAAATTAATAATGACACTACCGACTATTAGTACTACTACTGTCATATTAAGTAACAAATTAACAACTATTATTATACATGAAACAGTTCCATTCTGATATTGATAAACTGTAGACAACTTAAAGCGTCGACTAACACAGCTGGTTCAAAAATGTGTGACAGTATTGAAACATAAAACACAAAGTATTATGTGAAAGCACGTTGTTCATAACATTATGATAGATATGAGCGTCAGTAGCGAGGGAATTATTGAAAGAAAATTCCGCTAGTTGAAACGCCACGAGTATAATAACATTCGCACGAAAGTAGGAGACTTCTGGTAACGAACCACGTGGCAGTTATGGTCTGACCAATTCTTATTCTATCATACCTGATAGGCTCTATAATAATTCCATAGATGTATTTCTCACAATAATCTTAACAGTATGATAAATACGATCGTCAGTAGCGAGGGAATTATTGAAAGAAAATTCTGCTAGTTGAACCGCCACGAGTATAACATTCGCATGAAATTAGGAGACTTCGGGTAGTGAACCACGTGGCATTTATGGTCTGACCAATTCTATCATACCTTATAGGCTCTATAATAATTCCATAGATGTATTTCTCACAATAATCAATGTGCATCGTAAGTCATTGAAACGATGGCCGTTCTATGGCGAATTGGTCAATTGTTGTTGTCATGGTCAATTCCAAGACGCAAAAATATCGGCTTTTTCGAAAACACGGAAAAAGTATATGTTTGAAGCGAAACGGTCCATGAATTCTAAACCGATAATTATAAAAACGAACGAGGAGGCAACCAGAAAGATATATTGTATCGACAAATTGAATTTGTTGAGTTGCTGTAAAACTCAAAATTCAGAAAGATACTCCCTTAGACATCTTGTTGGTTACGCGTACAGCCGGTTATATTGGGACAGTTCATGCGTGACTAATCTGGGCAAGCACAATAAATGTCGGGATGCAACCAAAAAGTTAACCCCTTTCCTACTGTGGTTTACAAAGCAGGACATATATCCATATAGTTCAGTGTTAAAGGCTTCCTTTAGCGGAAAAATGCAGAAAACAAACAGTGTGTATGACAATGGTATAACAAATTAAAGACAAGAGACAAATATCACTGCAAAATATTTTGTTTCTGGATTCACTGTAAATGTTTTCCGAGGCGAGCTGTCAGATGTGGTCCTGCATGCTCCATGGTGCACCTCAAAATCGAAGGACTGACCCGGCCCACATTGGCGGCACTCTTGGATGGGAAAAGTGAACATGCATGCATGGAATGGACCAGCATGGAATGCTTCCGAATCCATGAGATGTAGTGACAACACAGCCTCATCTCCTGGAGGCAATGTCCATCCAAGAAATGGAGAAGAAAGGCAAGTATCCTGACCAGGTCGCCTGGTTCTTCGAGGAACAAATTCCGGTGCCTCGGTATTTACTTTATAAGCGTGTGTAGGTTCTGGCTAAGGAGCCAAAGAAGGCCATGAACTGGAAGGCCAAGGCCACACTGGAGGTGGAGAAAAGAAAGCAGGTGTATAACAGGGATAAAAGTTTTGCCCAAAACCTGGAGGGACAGAAGCCGGAAAAGACCCAAACTGAGGGCAGGTCGAAGCCTGTGCAGTAAATTACCCTGGAATGCAGGCGGTGACAGTTTACACATGTCTTCCTATTTGAGAGGAACGACCATGTGTCTATAGTACTGGGGCTTTCCAGCTACATCTACTGATGAAGTAGCCATGGCAAGAGACTGGCGTGTGCAGCGACAGGACAAACCCAGGACAATCTGAAGGCATTTCTCAAAGGGAGACAGCCACAGAACTTCCATACAATGCCCCTTTCTGCAATAGAAGTGGAGGCTGCAACTATGAACATAGAGGAGGCATGACCAGTCTCCAAACTTCTGGACACATGGGCCATATGGAGGGGGCATCAAGAGAGAGTCACATCAGAGGGGAAAGCGGAGGCTGCTTCCTTCGTAGGGCCACCAGAGAAGCTACTCTAGTCCAGGGCTTAAAATCTTGACGAGAAACTGAATCTTCATTCTCAGTTTTCTTTCTCGTAAAATCAGCCGATTTGCTGCAGAAATGCTATAAAATGATTCTCGCATATTTTATCCACTAGCAAATGGGAAAAATACCTGTGTAAACAACAATAGAGACAAGAAGCACATGAAATTTTAGTCAACTATGGATGACATTGAACAGCAAATTTTTATGGATTTTAAGACCTGAGTCCAGAAGGAAGGCAGCCACCTGGGGCAGATACAGTTGTCGAAATTGGTCTCGGCAATAAGCAATGTCGAGGGAAGCACCCATGTGAACATGTGAAATGTAAATTGTCACAGAATTCAACTTTTCGTGGGTCATGTTCCCTTATTTGACAAGTGTAATCCGAAATTCATCAAGTTAAAACCACGCATCGGAATCATGATACGAAATTTGTATTGCTGAATAGACAACTGATTCGCTCTAAAAGTGGTACGATTCTCAAATTTTTTTGGCCTGGTATGCAATCATCAAAACATGATTGATCAAAACAACACAATAAACAATAGCCATAGATATTATTGTTGTTACTGGTAAAGGATTTATTTAAAAGGGAACAAGAGTCAACTAAAGCGACGTAGCTTTGGTGTGTAGCGCAGAAGGAAAAGGATAGATTGGCTTACCTCAGAGGCTTTTATAAGAATGAAGCATGAGGTCATATCTGGTTGACAAGTTCGCGTAAAATAAATGTACCGAAGATATCTCGTACAATTTCATTACCGACATTATGTTTAGCAAGAAATCGCCATCTGATTTTATATGTAAATTTTTCTGTGAAGAATGAAGGATTACCCAATAGTTCAGGGTCCAAGATATCTTTGACAGAGATCCAAGCAATCACAGCCTCTAAAAGACTACATATATACATGTATTATAGGTCAAAATGATTTACATTATAATTTTAAACAATTAATTTACGGCCAGTTAATGGTCACATAACATTTGAATGTGACAAACTCCCATGACTTCTATATGGGCAAAATAATGACAACCAAACAACCATTGAACTAAACTATAATTTTTCGTAATAGATAATCATTTATTGTACACAACAAACATTCACTCGGCTGTTTTATTTACAGGGCTTGCTTAATGCACATTCCTTTTTGTTACGCGACATTTTGCCTTTCCCTTTAACGTTAATTTGATTAGTAGTCAAGCTGGCCTGGTTTCAGAAATTTATCAAGATATTGTTGAATAAGTCTCATGTACCAATAATAGACCAAGTCCATTGATATTTGTTTTAGTTATCACACTTATGACTTGAAAATTCATGAAAACTTAACTGTAAATCAATCTAAAATTTTCAGATTGAGCCAATTTTTTTTAACTGTTATATGTAAAATAGTGACAATACTGTATTTAAATGTGGTGTAGATGATATAGAATGAGACAAACCTTGAACTGCTATCTGTATAATAGAGACAATACTGCATTTAAATGTGGTGTAAATGATATAGAATGATACAAACCTTGAACTGGTCATCATAGTTTGATCGCACTGACAGATGCTTGACATACTCATTCAAACTGTCAATATTAATCTTCCCTTCATATTTATTCTGGTTTTTGAGCTCCAATACTGAAATTTTTTCAAAAATTACAATTAAAAAATTATATGACGAGCAGCTTGCCGCAAACGAGAATAAACATTTGACTGTCACTCATCAAATATTTTTCGGTATCCACTCAAACACTAATATTTTTTTTTATTACACGCGTTTCAAACGAAATTCAGCATTTACAAAATAAATGTTCTCATAAACGCCTTCAATTGATGCACCAAAGCCAACAGCTGATATCTGTCCATTACTCAGTCTTACTTCACTGCCCACAACAGAGAAATATAGTTCCGATATTAATCCATTTATTTCCCTTTAAGTATGTCAGTATTCAACACAAAATAATTTTATCAAGAGGTCCAAGAAAATTTATTGGTTTAATTATGAACATCGGAAACGTTCATGTTAACCGTATGGCAAAATGCACTGGTTCCTACAGGAGCTAATTGTGTGAAGTTTGTATATAAGATGGTGTATGTACATCCAACCAAAAGCCATTGACTGGAGGTATAGCGTTGTGTTCCACGCGGTGTCCGACACTATGCTATGAATTTGGATAGTCACTATAAGCTAGTGTTTCATGTCTATTTTTATTCGCCGACTACTCATCAGAGACAGGCGATTTAATTAGATAAGTGGACATTTTATATGTCTGTTAACATGTATTCCATGTGTATATAGTTTGTGCCACGTCATGTGGAATTGTTGGATTTGCAAATTTCATGAAAGTTAACATGTATTCCATGTGTATATAGTTTGTGCCACGTCGTGTGGAATTGTTGGATTTGCAAATTTCATGCAATCATTCTGTTGGATGGTTTGTAGTTTGTAGTTTCAACCTCTCCGCGTTCCCTGCCGATGTGAAGCCTGCATGTCGGGTCGCTTTAAGATAGACCTCTATTTTTAACCAGTTTAAACTGGTTAATCTCCGAGGTTAGCCGATTGAATGCGAGTTGTGATAAGCAAAAAATCATGCTGGGTTGGTAATGTTACCGAATAGCGCCCCCCAAGTGCGGTATCCCTTTGTGGTTACTTCACATGTGCGAATGTTTCAAGTGTGAAAGTTTGATCCGTAATTAATCACTTGTTAGTGAATCGTTAGGACAATTGAAGTCTCTTTGTGTGAGAGGGTTATCGCTGTTGCGTCAAGAATTAATTGATCAATATGAATTAGCTTGTTTGATCAAAATATAACGTCTGTCAGTGTAGCAATTGAGGAAATTCTTGTTCCTGTATTTGAGAGTCGAACTCTGTGACCTTCTCACGGAGGCCCGGTTCCTTTACGTAACAGGTTGTGGCGTTCTGGTCTCGTCGGTATTAAAGATCTTGGCATTTTTATGCAAAATTATCAGCTCCCGGCCATTTTCCGGCAAAATATTAACCTTTGACTTCTAAGGAACGCAGCTTAGTTAGGCGTTTAGATTGAATAAAGAGCGTTTTTTCGACAATATTTCACCCAATTTACGGGTACGTCGGAAGACAAGACGTGGTGGTTCCTCAAATATTTCTTGCATTGAGGCTTCTTTAGAAAGAATTCCCCAGTTGTCCTTCAGGATATTACCAATTCTTTTGGCGCCTGGGTGGTATATTGTGCACATTTAGGTTTGTATATAAGATGGTGTATGTACATCCAACCGAAAGCCATTGACTGGAGGTAGCGTTGTGTTCCATGCGGTGTCCGACACTATGCTATGAATTTGGATAGTCACTATAAGCTAGTGTTTCATGTCTATTTTTATTCGCCGACTACTCATCAGAGACAGGCGATTAGGCAATGTAGGAACATGGGACACAGACCACTAGTCTGTTGGTGATTGTTGAGTATATTTCACAATCAAAAATTAAAAACGACTACTCATTAGGGCACCGCGTGGAACACATCGCTACCTCCAGTCAATGGCTTACGGTTGGATGTACATACACCATCTTATATACAAACCACACTCAATGTGTCAGCCCTAGTAAAGTGCTGTTGTAAAGACAGGTCAAGCCATTCTAGGTTGCATATAATATGCAAATACATAACAATTTCTGCATCTAAAATGCAACAAATAGGCATAAACTATGCTGGTTTAAACTATGACTGTCACATTACTAACTCATTTGACTCAAAGTGCAAAACTTGGGTGTGATACGACCGACTGCTCTAATGAAATAAGCAGCACGATGGAATCTATAAATTCCGAGCACAGAATACTCATTAAAGTGGCATATCATATGCCGAATTATAAAATTGGCACATATCGTGCATGCCCAAAAATATTGGGTGCTTCTGGCCTAGAAAAATCAGGCCAACTACATTTAAAATATGCATACTATGCCGATCTAAATTATCACGCGTTTCCTGATGAGATTCCGCGTTATCGCTAGTATACTATAGTGAAAAAGTGAATCGAAACATATGCTCAATTTAAAATATGACCATCCGGGCAATGTAGGAACATGGGACACAGACCACTAGTCTCTTGGTGATTGTTGAGTATATTTCACAATCAAAAATTAAAAACAATAACCCGAAGAAGTCACATAAAACCTAAATAAATGTTTTGGCATTATTTAAACTTCGCCAAACTTCGAAATCCAAAACCTTGGACAGAGGCTAGACTGAAAACATATGTGCCAATTAATGGTAATCAATTCATTCTTGACGCTACAGTCAGAAATATGTCAGACTAAGATAAACAGCGAGTCAAATACGACACTAAAGAAGTGATTAATTTCTTATCCCAACATCAGTGGTATCAATTTCACACCACATATGTGGCATATATCGTCACGTGACCCAACCAACTTATGTTAGCTGGACTAGACTGGGCACTAAAGCCATTGGACACGCCTTAAAGCGTGATTGACGGCTGAACTGCCACGTGCTGGCTTTATACTATACACAACTCAAAATATCGGAATTTTTATCTTATAGCGACCAGGCAGTCTTCAGAGCGACATTGTACGCGGACAGTTTGAAGCTACAAACCATCCAACCTACCACAAACGGGACAAAGACGAATATGGAATCCTATGAATTCCTGATATACAGAATGATTGCACGATACGTGCAAATCCAACATACCACAAACGTGGCAAAGACAAATATTGAATCCTATGCATTCCGAAGATACAGACTGATTGCATGAAATTTGCAAATCCAACAATTCCACATGACGTGGCACAAACTATATACACATGGAATACATGTTAACAGACATATAAAATGTCCACTTATCTAATTAAATCGCCTGTCTCTGATGAGTAGTCGGCGAATAAAAATAGACATGAAACACTAGCTTATAGTGACTATCCAAATTCATAGCATAGTGTCGGACACCGCGTGGAACACATCGCTACCTCCAGTCAATGGCTTACGGTTGGATGTACATACACCATCTTATATACAAAATTGACACTCAATGTGTCAGCCCTAGTAAAGCGCTGTTGTAAAGACAGGTCAAGCCATTCTAGGTTGCATATAATATGCAAATACATAACAATTTCTGCATCTAAAATGCAACAAATAGGCATAAACTAAACTATGACTGTCACATTACTAACTCATTTGACTCAAAGTGCAAAACTTGGGTGTGATACGACCGACTGCTCTAATGAAATAAGCAGCACGATGGAATCTATAAATTCCGAGCTCAGAATACTCATTAAAGTGGCATATCATATGCCGAATTATAAAATTGGCACATATCGTACATTCCCAAAAATATTGGGTGCTTCTGGCCTAGAAAAATCAGGCCAACTACATTTAAAATAGGCATACTATGCCGATCTAAATTATCACGCGTTTCCTGATGAGATTCGCGTTATCGCTAGTATACTATAGTGAAAAAGTGAATCGAAACATATGCTCAATTTAAAATATGACCATCCGGGCAATGTAGGAACATGGGATACAGACCACTAGTCTGTTGGTGATTGTTGAGTATATTTCACAATCAAAAATTCAAAAATATTTTTCGGTATCCACTCAAACACTAATTTTTTTTATTACACGCGTTTCAAACGAAATTCAGCATTTACAAAATAAATTTTCTCATAAACGCCTTCAATTGATGCACCAAAGCCAACAGCTGATATCTGTCCATTACTCAGTCTTACTTCACTGCCCACAACAGAGAAATATAGTTCCGATATTAATCCATTTATTTCCCTTTAAGTATGTCAGTATTCAACACAAAATAATTTTATCAAGAGGTCCAAGAAAATTTATTGGTTTAATTATGAACATCGGAAACGTTCATGTTAACCGTATAGCAAAATGCACTGGTTCCTACAGGAGCTAATTGTGTGAATGTGGAGGGTGTGTGATTATATAATAATGCACTGTATCCTATGGGAGCTAATTGTGTGAATGTGCAGGTTGTGTGATTATATAATAATGTACTGATTCCTACGGGAGCTAATTATATGAATGTAGATGGTGTGTGATTATATAATAATGCTCTGTATCCTATGGGAGCTAATTGTGTGAATGTAGATGGTGTGTGATTATATAATAATGCTCTGTATCCTACGGGAGCTAATTGTGTGAATGTAGATGGTGTGTGATTATATAATAATGCTCTGTATCCTACGGGAGCAAATTGTGTGAATGTGGAGGGTGTGTGATTATATAATAATGCACCGATTCCTACGGGAGCTAACTGTGTGAATGTTGAGGGTGTGTGATTATATAATAATGCACTGTATCCTACGGGTGCTAATTATATGAATGTAGATGGTGTGTGATTCTATAATAATGTACTGATTCATACGGGAGCTAATTGTGTGAATGTGGAGGGTGTGTGATTATATAATAATGCACCGATTCCTACGGAAGCTAACTGTGTGAATGTTGAGGGTGTGTGATTATATAATAATGCACTGTATCCTACGGGAGCTAATTATATGAATGTAGATGGTGTGTGATTATATAATAATGCTCTGTATCCTACGGGAGCTAATTGTGTGAATGTGGAGGGTGTGTGATTATATAATAATGCACCGATTCCTACGGGAGCTAACTGTGTGAATGTTGAGGGTGTGTGATTATATAATAATGCACTGTATCCTACGGGAGCTAATTATATGAATGTAGATGGTGTGTGATTATATAATAATGTACTGATTCATACGGGAGCTAATTGTATGAATGTAGATGGTGTGTGATTATATAATAATGTACTGATTCATACGGGAGCTAATTGTGTGAATGTGGAGGTTGTGTGATTATATAATAATGTACTGATTCCTACGGGAGCTAATTGTATGAATGTAGATGGTGTGTGATTATATAATAATGCACTTTATTCCACACCCATTGACGTGAGTCGCATGAATTCAACGGAATCCCAGCCATTGAATACATATTAGTGTATACCTCTAGTGGAATACAAGCCGGAACTATTCTTGTTGACGTTGCCTCCAAGAAAGATGACGTACATTACGTCGATCACCCGCTTCCGGTAATCCCCCGATAATATTACTGGTTATTTATCAGACTAAAATCACAATAAAGGTAGCTATAGTAACAATGAAGGTGACATTCATGGATTGAACTTATCTGACTGAACGGTGTAGAATAAATACAGAACACAACTTGCATCATAATCTCGAATCTTTTATCGAACTCATTGCGGACGGCGCAAAGTTATATTTCGCTCGAGCTACGCTCTCACGAAATATATCCTTGCGCCATCCGCAACTCATTCGATAAAAGAGTCTCGATTAAGATGCGCGTTGTGTTCTGTCTATGTATCCTACGGGAGCTAATTGTGTGAATGTGGAGGGTGTGTGATTATATAATAATATACTGATTCATACCGGAGCTAATTGTATGAATGTGGAGATTGTGTGATTATATAATAATGTACTGAATCTTACGGGAGGGGCTTATTCTCACTTTGCCGAGGAGCCTGCAGAAATATCAAATATCACCGGCAAAGGAGTCAGGGTCGCACCTATAGTCTGTATTAATTAAAAAACGGTTTGCTTCCGAGATGTGTTTTTTCAGCATGCCGAATGAATGAATTTAAAATGAGTAGTCGTCAGATGAGCGATTTTCATGTTCACTCAGTGAAATTATAATCTGCTGTTTGTAACAGAGATTCGTATTCATATTTAATATTTAAACGTGGTATACATGTGTAGCGGGTATTTTGGTTTTGTTTGTAGTATAAATGAGATATCAGCTAAGTTATATTGTATATTGATCTTTGACATGCATAATGCTTCTCGAAACAATGTCGTCTTTTCCCCAACGCGTTGTCTACTCTAAACTGAGTGTGTGGAATCAATGCGACAAACCATCTCCTCAACACTCACTGTCGTCAACTGTCTTTGTAGTGGGGCTACCCTCTTCAGCTGAGACTTCTAGTCTCGATGCAAAGTGTTCCGAAAATATCCATTTGATTCTGCAACAATAATCTCAACAACTCAGTGTTAAAGATGATAAGGTGTTGCTGCTGTAAAATTACCTATCTGATTCGATAAATATGATATTTTTAAAAATATAATATATATTTCCTTAAAGAAAGCCTGAACACTGAACTATATGGATAGATGTCCTGCGTTTGTAAAACCATAGTAGAAAAGGGGTTAACTTTTTGTGTGTGGTCGCCTAAGGTACCTCGCGGTCTGTAGTGGCTTGCTCGTATTAGTCACGCATGCGCAGTCCCAATATAACTGACTGAATACGCCATTTTATTTTCAACTCAATCAGGAGATTGGCGAGTTGCGGGGTTGGGAATGGCACCGCCATGGGAGGGCCCTATGATAGTTCAGTGTTCAGGCTTTCTTTAAGGAAATATATATTATATTTTTTTTAAATATCATATTTCCGCTAAAGGAAGCCGTTCACACTGAACTATATGGATTAGAATGCAAGCCCAGGAGGAGGCACGAGCAATAAAGTTAATAGCCAAATTTTGGAGGGAATGCACTCTTCTAAAACAGATTGTACCTAAATATGAACTCTTTAATGAATCTGTTATGATTAGGTACGTGAAATAACTCATATAATTAGGGTGCTATATTGCCCAAACATGTACCTCCCCCCCTTGTTTTTGGAAGCAACATCCCAGGTGGTGCCATTCAATTCAGAATTGCGAGCGAACCGAGCAATTCTCTGTTCTTCATCCGTCAGTTCTAAGAATCCAGCCGATTCGAGATTCGAGGAGACTAACTCCCTCTCCGCCTTAGCGACATAACGACCTGCACAGGAGGAGGCCCACTCCAAAGATGGCAAGACAACCAACATTAAGAGTTTAACTAACTGCTGTTCACCAATGCAAATGGCAGATAACCTGATGCCCAATCTATGGCACATGTATCAAATGGAGAGCCCATTAGCCCAAATGGGTTATACAACTATAAGCGAGTCAAGCCATCGGATCAGAGGGAGCCCCCACCATCGCATGCTGCAGGTGGTCATGCCCAAGCTAATATCCTGGCCAAGCTGGAGGGTGGGGAGAGGTCATTTTTCTCCGATCCCTTCACGGAGGAGTGGCAGGCAAGGCCGTGTCGTCATTTTGTTCTGCGATCGTGACCAGGGGGACTCGGCGCTTTACCTCATGGGTACGGCCCCTGCCCTACGCTTAAGCTGCCTAAGGCCATCCAGCCAGTGTCGATACGTACGCACGCGATTTTTGGCAGCTTTAGCGCCCAGAACCGCTAGCGTCTGGTGGGGGCCAAATGGCCTGGAGGTCCCAAGTACCCCTGCAGCTCCACCAGACGTATCCCCACGAATTGGTTAAACCGTCGAGACGTATTTACCGGAGGAGCGTGAACTGGTCCTGCCCTTAGAACAGTTATCACACGTTCACATGTCCCTGAGGTACCTATGTATCACAATATACACATTGCGTATATATATATATAAAATGATATAATATATATATCCGGGGGATATACATATTAAGTTTTCCTCATGAGACCATATCAGAAGGCCCTTCCAAAGCTGCGCCCATCAATCTAATGGGCGGAGCCAGATCACAGCTCCCTGTCATGATCCAACGTATCACTAAATATAGATATACAACCCCACAGAGAACATGTCTCATGTCTCTGAGGTACCTATGTATCACCGTTTTACAAGATATCATTGCAGAAACCCGGTGACACAAATCTTTCGCATATATAGATATATAAAATGATATAATAGATTTATCATGGTGATATATAAGTCATCATGAGATCATGTCAGAAGACCCTACTAAAGCTGCGCCCAACAATCCAATGGTCGGAGCCAGAGCAGAGATCCCTGGCACAATCCAATGTATCATTAAAGATATATATATAGCCCCTCAGAGAACATGGCCGAACACCGCAGGTGACCAGAGCATCCGATGAGAAAGCAAACCGCTACTCTCAGGTGCCAAAACAATAGTGTCGGTACGAGTATTAATTTTGGAGAAATTTCCCAACGAGCACCATCCTTTGGAATGAAGACAGACAGCAAAATGTGCAATCACAAGTATTATGTTCAGCCTAAATCCACACACATTACTATTATTAGACCATCACGACCACTAGGCAGCTGAGAGCAGTCCGCGTTCCCAGCGGAATACCCACCGCGATCCGATTCTAAGAAATGAAGGTGCACCTTCTACAACCGAAATCAGTTCAAATGATGTAACATGTAGTCAGATGATGAACACAGGTAAATTTTCACGGTCACCATACGGAATATTCAGGTCCGAGCCTCTGCCCCCCCCAAACATGCAGCAGAACGACCTAGGTGTGTGATAGGTCGGTTAGTGTGAAGCATGCAGCAAACTAGGGGAAGACCCGCTCTAAAAATGGCTCCCCTAGGAAGGAAAGGAAAGAAATTATCATTCTCCTAGTAAAGGATACACATACCTTTATAATGTTGTTTTATTTTAATTTGAAGAGCCAAGATAGAGAGGAACTCCCCCGACCTAAGTGGTCCCGCTTATGGCATGTTTAAGGAAGAGAGGACAGCATAGACCGAAATGCGCAGTTGGCAGCATGGCTTCAGGCCCTTATGATCGGGCATCTGTGCCATGTGGATGGGATGCCACTCGAACGGGGTGGTCCCCTGCCTGCGTCTTAGGAAAGGTCGGTAATGCTGGTCAATGAGCTTCCTCGAAAGCTTAGCTGGACAGCGCAAACGTATTTTCCTGTTTTATTGTCTATGTGCCAGATAATCAAATTGATATGGGCAATAGAAGTATGAAGAGCCATGCTGATGGCCTCTTGTCGGAAAGGCTATTGGCAGTGGTCGTGGGACACATGGCAATATAAATGCTTTCCATGTAAATATGCTTCATTCGTGTGTGAAGTATATTCGCCATATCAACGGTATGAAAGGTCGGGACACGTATATATTTTAAAATTCATTGAGACACCAACTAGTCCATGAATACCTTCAAAATACCTACCATGTCCTTTATGAACAATACATGCTGTATTGGATGTACAGCCTGTTCTTGTACCAAGCTCACATTTGATATGGTTACTTGTCATAAATAATGTCTCCCCCCACCTTCCTCGTCTTGGAATACCACTGCTATTATATCGTTATTCATTGGGGAGCGTCATCCAGGTCACGGTCGCCAGTTATTGCCAGTGGACCAGTTACCTGGAGGGGTCAAGTCACCACGACTCTAAATACCTGTCAGGCTGGAATCATTCACATAATTGAATCAAGAAGGGGAAAGGTTGTTCAAACCAAAGTATCTTCAAATATATTTTTAGATAGTGAAACCATGAGTAAACACCGTCAGAGTGACGATAAGCCTCTTGCCTTACTCTAGAGAATGCAAACCGGAGCACCCATGATTTGTAATTTTTGTGTCCCAATTAGAGCCATATCCAGAATCGTAGTAATCCAGACCCCCCTGCTTCTTTTCAGTAAACCTACACAGGAAGGAAAGCAATTATGTTTGTATTCCGGAAGGAGACACCATTTTGTCGAGATACAACCCAGCAATTTTGAAAGGATGGGTTAATCTTTGGATACAATTCAGAATAACTAAAATCTGGAATTATAGTGAAACTGTCATCACGATTAATTTTAGTGTCATGCTTGCAATCATTAAATGCTAGCAGTTATAAATTTTCACAGTGAAGTTGAAGCACTGTACGAGAATCGAATCATGTACTCAACAGAAATCTGACTCCTGTCAGATGTCAATCCCTGTCTGAAATGAATGACACTAACTAATCATAGTACGACAACAGTCATTATTTTTCTGATATTGATAAACTGTAGTCTGATAAATTCAAGCGTCGACCAACACATCTAAATCATAGGAGACATGTGTGACAGTATTAAAACAGAAAACACAAAGTATTTTGTGAAAGCATGTTGTTTAGATGAGATCTAGCGACTCCAGTAGTGTTCTCTAACATGCACACACCTAGGTGTGTACATGTGCAGCGTAGTATACCCACGACAACATACCTGAACAAGTGTTGTAATGGGGAAAATCGGCATGTGCATTCGGATTTTATTCAGTAATCTCAAATGGGACTTGTTAGCCTGACAAACTTGGTATCGGACCGAGTTCTGATTTCTAATGACACTACTGTTTTTATATTGAATTGATAAACCCAGATGTAAATTGTAATCAACTTTTAAGATTTCTGTCAGAATACCCTGACCAGGGTGCAATCACCGGTCCGCTAGCACATGGCTGAGATTGTTACATTGAAGGTGATGCTCCGTTACGAGAATCAAACCATGAACATAATTATAACACTTGTCCAATATCAATCTCTGTCAATATATTAAAGTAATAATGACACTACTGTTTTTACATTGAATTGATAAACCCAGATGTAAATTGTAATCAACTTTTAAGTTCAGATGTGACCAACACATCTGGACAGTTGTATTGAGCCATAAAACAACAAAATATTATGAGAAAGAATGTAGTTCATAACATTATGATAAATAGCGTCAGTAGCGATGGTAATTATTGCTAAATAAATGTCCACGCGTAAATAAATTCCCACGAAATTAGGAGACTTCCGGTAAAAAACATGTGGCATTTTTTATATCTGACAAAATATATCATACCTTATAGGTTCTATAATAATTACATAGATGAATTGTTCACAATAGTCTATGCGCCTCGTAAGGCCTTGAAATGGCGGCTGATTATGGCGAAATGTCGATTTTCAGATTCGAAAAGTTTTAAGTCCGCCGCCTATTCGAAAACACGGAACAATTGTATGTTTGAAGCGAAACGGTCCGTGAATTCGAAACAATAATTCTAAAAACTAACGCGTAGGCGACCAGTAATTATTGTATCGATAAATTGAATTTGTTGTCTAGTTGTTAAACGACAAATTCGGAACAATACTCCCTTATGACTTCTCTCTGTGGTAGCAGAAAATAAACTGGCGTATTCAGTCAGTTATATTGGGACTGCGCATGCGTGACTAATACGAGCAAGCCACTACAGACCGCGAGGTACCTTAGGCGACCACACACAAAAAGTTAACCCCTTTTCTACTATGGTTTTACAAACGCAGGACATCTATCCATATAGTTCAGTGTGAACGGCTTCCTTTAGCGGAAATATACTTTCATCGACTGTCCTGTTGTTCGAGTAACATTTACATTCGTCGGTTCAATGCAAATCTCTTGTTTATACATGTATATGCCCAACTAAAAACTATAAATGGATGATAATGCATTTTATAAACCATAGGCTATGTTTCACTACAACCTATAAATGTTACATCCAAACATACTAATTTCAATTAGACTTAAATTACTTTAAACAATAGGCATGCTATGTGGTACTGACATCTACGGTATTGTTGCTGTCCATCTAAGGTATGGACATCAGTTAACTTATATTGATAGCAAATTCCATGTGTCTTTCGAAATAACGCGTCTTTGTCAAACATTGCCATGCTATTTTATACACTTGGATCTCAAATGGCGGCAAGTTAATTTTCTCACTTCGAAATGAGCCTATATAAATAACTTAATAAAATAAGAAAGCGAATGCAACATAATCAACATAATTCACCACATAAAGACAGCAGACCTATACAGAATCGACCATATATACTGCAACTTAGTGGTGGCAGCAGTTTTCAACCTCAGAGGAGAAAATAGCAGGCGTTGAGCACATCTTTTTGACATTTCAAGAGGGTATTAATCAAGAACCAGAGTGGCATTTTGGAATACTTACCTGTAGATTTTATTTTATTGCTGAAATAGTTCGCCACTGAGATTTGCACATTCGTATGTTAAACTATTGTCATATATTTGTTGATGTTTGTTATCTCCTTGTATATATTTTATTTTTATATAATTGCAAATAGAAGATTTATGAATTAAACACCGATTCTTTCCTAACATCAATATTGAATCAGCGCCATTCGTTTCAAAACCCAAGTTTCCAAATCAGAGAAATCATTAAACCCCAAACCAAACGAGGAATAGACTATAAGCGGCAAACGATTGAACTAAGGGATTATTGACACCTCGTGCAAGTACCCCTGGAAACAATAGCTGTCGGCAGATCGAGATGCTCCTTGTGGAGGGTGTGTGATTATACAATAATGTACTGAATCCTATGGGAGCTAATTGTGTGAATGTGGAGGGTGTGTGATTATATAATAATGAAAGTAAGGTTAGTTCATCTGATTCACAAGAATTTTTAAATATTACTGTTGAGCATTGGTACACATAAGTGAATCGGTCACTAACGGATGGACTGGCGTGAATTTGAAAATTTCTATATCCATTCTGGGGGAGAACAATATTTATATAACTGCAACTTTTTTTACAATCCATTGGCAAGCGTATAATAAGAATAGACAAAATACACCGCAGGGCACATTTTCAAATACATCAGACTTTGCTGGAAATTACATTTGACAGGAAAATGTATTCCAAATTGTTTGTTTAAAGACAACGGATGCTCAAAATTACAACATACCATCAGTTGTTGCTTTCTGCTGATTCTCGTATATGACGTTAGGCTGAGTATGATGTTTCCTCCTGAAATAATCACAGATACGTTTGTGGTAATTAATGAACACTCACAAACAAGATATTAACCCTTCACCTAAGACAATAGGCTGCTATTTATATATATATATATATTATATTTATAACTAATATTGAACAGCAACAAGAACTCAGGTAGAAATTGTCAGTGAAAGAGCATGCATGCATGTTCTAATAAAGAAATGGACGTTAATTTGCTTGTGGTCCATGGATGCAATTTGATATGACATTTTGTATGGAACTCACACTTAAAACTATACCAAGTCTTCTCAGTCCACAACAGCCTGGGATATCGGTTGGGTTGATGCTGTTATAGACCGAGTCCCATCCCGTTACTCTTCTATAACAGACTTTACTCCCAGAATCGTGGATGGGAGTTATCTTGTTTGTATGTCTTCTGATTAGGTCAAATGTATATGAACATAGAGGGTATCATTTCCCAAGCATGATGATATCAAACGTGTATATTCGAGGTCGTTGAATGTCAAAGCAATGATATTTGTAAGTAAACAAAGCATTGTTTTCCATAGAAGTTTTATTTGTAGCGTATCAGAAAATGTATGTAAACAATAAATTTAAAGATAGTATTACCACTTTACCTTTTTTTCTATCATGGTAAATGATATATCATTTTGAAGACAAATTAATTGCAGACATGTCAGATGATTAATCACATTCAGAGGTCCACGTGCATGCCCAGGCTCTACATGTAAATGTAGTTCGTCTTTTCAATGAAAGTCTGATATAGAACAGGATGGGACTAGGTCCAAAACAGCATCAACCCAACCTATATCACAAGCCGTTGTGGTCCAAGAAGACGACTTGGTCTAACATAAAACATGCCAGACAAACTCCCATCCGTACTCTGTGGAACGCAACAAACTCAACATTCGTTTATTACAATGATAATTTGGTTGCGCATTACAAGTTGTTTCCAAACAATAAGGAAATAAATAGTGGTTTGCTCGCATGTAAAATCACATGATACAATTTCAACCAACAAACGTACTGCATTGAAGTTCCATAGCATGAATGCATGTATTAATGTAGATATTATTTTAAGAAAAGACGTGCATCTAAAGGAAGGTGCCATTTTTAATCATACAATTATCACCAAGTTTTCAAGAAATATCTATGAATTTTATTCGCCCAAATTCACACAATCAAGAATATCTTTATTAAAAGTTATACAGAAACAAAACATGTCAGTCACCATGTTCATGTTCATCTACTGAAGTTATACAGATACAAAACAAGACAGTCACCATGTTCATGTATATCTACTGAAGTTATACAGATACAAAACAAGAGAGTCACCATGTTCATCTACTGAAGTTATACAGATACAAAACAAGACAGTCACCATATTCATGTTTATCTACTGAAGTTATACAGATACAAAACAAGACAGTCACCATGTTCATGTTCATCTACTGAAGTTATACAGATACAAAACAAGACAGTCACCATGTTCATGTTTATCTACTGAAGTTATACAGATACAAAACAAGTCAGTCACCATGTTCATCTACTGAAGTTATACAGATACAAAACAAGACAGTCACCATGTTCATGTTCATCTACTGAAGTTATACAGATACAAAACAAGACAGTCACCATGTTCATGTTTATCTACTGAAGTTATACAGATACAAAACAAGTCAGTCACCATGTTCATCTACTGAAGTTATACAGATACAAAACAAGACAGTCACCATATTCATGTTCATCTACTGAAGTTATACAGATATAAAACAAGACAGTCACCATGTTCATCTACTGAAGTTATACAGATACAAAACATGACAGTCACCATGTTCATGTTTATCTACTGAAGTTATACAGATACAAAACAAGACAGTCACCATATTCATGTTCATCTACTGAAGTTATACAGATATAAAACAAGACAGTCACCATGTTCATGTTCATCTACTGAAGTTATACAGATATAAAACAAGTCAGTCACCATGTTCATCTACTGAAGTTATACAGATACAAAACAAGACAGTCACCATGTTCATG
This sequence comes from Siphonodentalium dalli, assembly GCA_032622095.1. Lineage (NCBI taxonomy): Eukaryota > Metazoa > Mollusca > Scaphopoda > Gadilida > Siphonodentaliidae > Siphonodentalium > Siphonodentalium dalli. Next base: position 64,403,936 of record CP136061.1, read on the forward strand.
TATATCTAGTGAAGTTATATAGATACAAGACAGTCACCATGTTTATGTTCATCTACTGAAGTTATACAGATACAAAGCAAGACAGTCACCATGTTTATGTTCATCTACTGAAGTTATACAGATACAAAACAAGACAGTCACCATGTTCATGTTCATCTACTGAAGTTATACAGATACAAAGCAAGACAGTCACCATGTTCATGTATATCTACTGAAGTTATACAGATACAAAACAAGACAGTCACCATGTTCATGTTCATCTACTGAAGTTATACAGATACAAAACAAGACAGTCACCATGTTCATCTACTGAAGTTATACAGATACAAAACAAGACAGTCACCATGTTCATGTTCATCTACTGAAGTTATACAGATACAAAACAAGACAGTCACCATGTTCATCTACTGAAGTTATACAGATACAAAACAGTCACCATGTTCATGTTTATCTACTGAAGTTATACAGATACAAAACAAGACAGTCACCATGTTCATGTCCATCTACTGAAGTTATACAGATACAAAACATGTCAGTCACCATGTTCATCTACTGAAGTTATACGGATACAAAACAAGACAGTCACCATATTCATGTTCATCTACTGAAGTTATACAGATATAAAACAAGACATTCACCATGTTCATGTTCATCTACTGAAGTTATACAGATATAAAACAAGACAGTCACCATGTTCATCTACTGAAGTTATACAGATACAAAACAAGACAGTCACCATGTTTATGTTCATCTACTGAAGTTATACAGATACAAAACAAGACAGTCACCATTTTCATGTTCATCTACTGAAGTTATACAGATATAAAACAAGACAGTCACCATGTTCATGTTCATCTACTGAAGTTATACAGATACAAAACAAGACAGTCACCATGTTCATCTACTGAAGTTATACAGATACAAAACAAGACAGTCACCATGTTCATGTTTATCTACCGAAGTTATACAGATACAAAACATGTCAGTCACCATGTTCATGTTCATCTACTGAAGTTATACAGATACAAAACAAGACAGTCACCATGTTCATCTACTGAAGTTATACAGATACAAAACAAGACAGTCACCATATTCATGTTCATCTACTGAAGTTATACAGATACAAAACAAGACAGTCACCATATTCATGTTTATCTACTGAAGTTATACAGATATAACACAAGACAGTCACCATGTTCATGTTCATCTACTGAAGTTATACAGATACAAAACAAGACAGTCACCATGTTCATCTACTGAAGTTATACAGATACAAAACAAGACAGTCACCATGTTCATGTTTATCTACCGAAGTTATACAGATACAAAACATGTCAGTCACCATGTTCATGTTCATCTACTGAAGTTATACAGATACAAAACAAGACAGTCACCATGTTCATCTACTGAAGTTATACAGATACAAAACAAGACAGTCACCATATTCATGTTCATCTACTGAAGTTATACAGATACAAAACAAGACAGTCACCATATTCATGTTTATCTACTGAAGTTATACAGATATAACACAAGACAGTCACCATGTTCATGTTCATCTACTGAAGTTATACAGATACAAAACAAGACAGTCACCATGTTCATGTTTATCTACTGAAGTTATACAGATACAAAACAAGACAGTCACCATATTCATGTTCATCTACTGAAGTTATACAGATACAAAACAAGACAGTCACCATGTTCATCTACTGAAGTTATACAGATACAAAACAAGACAGTCACCATGTTCATGTTTATCTACTGAAGTTATACAGATACAAAACAAGACAGTCACCATATTCATGTTCATCTACTGAAGTTATACAGATACAAAACAAGACAGTCACCATGTTCATCTACTGAAGTTATACAGATACAAAACAAGACAGTCACCATGTTCATGTTTATCTACTGAAGTTATACAGATACAAAACAAGACAGTCACCATGTTCATGTTTATCTACTGAAGTTATACAGATACAAAACATGTCAGTCACCATGTTCATCTACTGAAGTTATACAGATACAAAACAAGTCAGTCACCATGTTCATACTGAAGTTATACAGATACAAAACAAGTCAGTCACCATGTTCATGTTTATCTACTAAAGTTATACAGATACAAAACAAGACAGTCACCATGTTCATGTTTATCTACTGAAGTTATACAGATACAAAACAAGACAGTCACCATGTTCATCTACTGAAGTTATACAGATACAAAACAAGCCAGTCACAATGTTCATGTTTATCTACTGAAGTTATACTCCTTTAAACAGACCAATAAATGAATCAGAATCAAAATGTGATTGTTTGGCTATTACGTAGTGTATCGTCTATGCTGGATCTGCTACTTTTCAGTGACAAATAACAGTTTGTACAACAATAAATATTTACAATTTTACGAAACTAAAAACTCAAGATGCTAAAATAGTGCTGCTGGTTTCTAGGCGATGTTTACAACAATCCATTTCTATTGATGCTTAACTAATCAATTTTTTATCAGAAATAACTCACGGTTATGACCATTATAGTAGCTAAGAAAGTCACATTCATGGAATGGGCTTATCTGATACAAGGAGTAGAATAAATACAGAACAAACTTTGGATCAGAATTTCAAAACCTTTATCAAACTTGTTGTAAATGGCATATAGGCCCATTTCGTATCCTGACGTTGTATTAAATAGAAGATTTTATTAAGATTCATGTTTAGTGATTAGTTATATAAATCAAAACATTGTATTAAATGAAATTTTGAAGCAAGATCTTAATTTTTCTCACAAATATTTATATATTTCTCACCTTTTTCTGATCAACAAAAATATGATAACACCTGTTACTATGGCAACAATTAAGACAACTGTAATGACTACGGCTATAACAATGATGTCACTGCTTTCTTCTGGTATAGGTCCTGTAATTATATAAGTTATGAATTCATTGTTTTTGGGAGACAGAGTTACTGCTTAACCCTATCATGAAAGGGGCTGGGCTGGTGCAGCATTAAAGCATCCTAAGCCAGTCCATTTTAAGGTAAAAAAGTCAATATTTTATGAGATCAACTATGTCATATGTGCCATCGGAAATTATTTTATAAAAAAATTTATTCTCTACAATTGGGTATCAGTGCTCACAAGCTCAACTATTTAAATTAAGCCCAATTCAATAGCACAGATGACTTACCCGTTTGGGTGATATATGGTCCATAGAGACTAGAAACTATGCATCCACCACTTGTGCAGGAGAAGCCTTGAACTCTAAAAATGAGGAAATGAAAGTATCAATGACTATAAGCTCAACTTGGAGATAATCTCATTCATTACAGTCAATGGAGCGATATGGAATGCAGAAAGTTGAAATGCTAAAATAGATTTGTCCATGAGAGAACAAATGTATGTTGAAGTTGTTCTATGTGATTGTGCCAGCCAAAATGGAATTCCCATTCAGAATTCAGGAGAAGATATCAATAATGTTTGCACATTTGGTGTGAAACTATAAGACATCATGAAAAGATAGTGTGTTGATATATCAATGGCATTTCTGAGAATATACTTCACGTTATTTGTAAACATATTCTCAAAATAAGTGTCCCTCTTGACTGCGTTGGAACCGCCGTGAGACGACGTTGAAAAATGTTCATCAACGCAGTTTTAGTGTTAACGCAACACGGTCGTAACGTTACTCCAACGTGGTTGTAATTTTCAATGCGGTCAAGGTAACAGTCAATGCAATATAACGCGGTCTGTGCAACAAAACGCAGTGGAGATAACCGCCAACTGAACATAACATGGTGTAGGTGGTCATAAACAAAACGGAAAAGTGCCTTGGATTCCAACAGTGATAGGTCGGGACGTCTTTATGACGGCCTGACATGCAGGCATGCTTTGTCCACCGAGCAATATGAAGGTCATATATATTGTCATATATACAGCGATTTTTTTTATCTGTCTTGTTGGCTTATAAAATGCATTAGTTTATTAAGAAACTGGCCATAGTTTCGTTTTATTTTTGAGTAAGATCGTCCCTCATTTGGTTGAGGTTCTCCTGTAATTTCAGTTTGGTCAAGTAGCTTAGGTACAGCATGCTAAAAAATCGTAGAAACGGCAACCACATGCTCTATATTGTACTTCTCGATTTTGGAGCTATACATTTACGTGTCCGTAAATATACGCCAATATTTAACACATTTGCATTGTTTTATTCATGAACAAATATCATTGTGATTACAAAACAACAATTAAACAGTGATTTATTCGGGAACTATTTTCTGTAACAGAATTGAGCCACTTTCAATAGGATGATTACGTATCAACTACTATTCAATAAAAGATTAATTGAATGTTGTGTGGTGTTACATATATTCCTTCCGCAAAAGACAAATGATCGTCGACAGTGGTAGCACTTGCATCAAGATTATTTATCAGCATCTATAAAGATTTTGTCTCCAAATTTAAAGTATCGGTTGTTTATACAAATTCCTCCTTGCGACAATAAACTGTTGCGGATGTTTATGTTATTTTCATCTTGGTTCCCATAATGGATTTATCGTTCAGAATCCAGACTGCAATGTGCAACTCCGAAGAGAAACTGTTCCACATTACAGGAAGTTTGTGTGTTGAAATATCACCGGCATTCATGTAAAAAGTCTAAAACAAATCTGTGGTTTGAAGAATATTCTCAATGTTATTGTTAAAAAGTTATTATTGTTGATTATACTTTCCAAACAAATGTGGATTTTGTTCAGTTAAATTCTAGTCACCCCCTCCTGACAAACCAACAATTATAGAGTCATCAATTGTGTGCCCCATGCACCCCCATGACAGCTATGAATGGTACGATCCATGTTTTATCCCGAGTGACAGGTGTGATCATTATCATGGCGTATTATAATTCAAACATTCCGCTCCTCTCTCATGTTCAGCTTACTCCCCAATTAATGCCAATTTATTGGTGAATTTTAGCTCAAGTCTTTATTTTGGCCCGGGCAAAATACAGATTCATACAAGAAATATTGTTAGTGGATTTGAGTGACCTGATTGGCCGAGGGGTGTGAACCGGTTTATAAGTAACATATTATAACATAATGTTTATGACTCCTATCCTGACATCGCTTTTATTCTGTATTGTACATGTTACACGAAATATCCCATCGAGAGAAATTTTCGCACACACGCTTGTTATTCATACAACGCATACCATATATTAAATAATCCAAAAATAATTATAAAATAAACACTATTTGTTGTTTATGCTGAAGAATACCAGGACCTTTAATTATTCTGACTGTAATTAGCCTTTCATCTGCATAAAGTTTGTAAAAATATTATTCAGAGATCGGTGCCATGTTGACTTTCCATGAAAAACCATAACTTCCCCATCGTTAACCTCTATTTGACCACGCACTCGCATTGCTACATCGTCTCGTCTTTTGAAGTTATTATTAAATTTAGGTCAAAGGCCATTCTGCATCCGTAGCTTTCCAGGGCAAGATATTATATCATAATGTAGCAATTTGATGAAGATGACTCCTCCTACAGACTTGCCTTCCATATTGACTGACAGCATGGCCAATTTGGAGTGTTGGGTTGAAATGTTCAATCTCTGTTGCATACTGCGCACACGTGGGCATCTCTCAAGTAGATTGACGTTCCGAATTTCTTCCTAACAATGCACAGACCTGTGTGTCTTCCTTTGATAGTGTGATCGATTAGGGCAGAGACGCTAATATGTTGTTGATTCTCTATCATGTCTGGGCATTCAAATGCTTCCTCATAAGTATTTATGTATTATGAACCGTGAACAGGATGACTTATTTCCCTTGAAGGGGTCATTTATTGTGTTTTCTTTGATATTTTTCCAAAATCATTTTCAACGGCATCCGAAAGATGGAAAATAACACATAATTATTCGAATGTGAATGTAAATAAAATAAAAATTAAAAGATAATACAAAATAGGCTAACTTAATTCAGCGCTGACATTATGTGACCTAGTTGACTCCCAAGGCAAAGCGTTAAACTTCAACGCGGTCGCTGAATTTCAACACAGTCCTAACATACATTATCAACATGATGACAGAGTTACGTTGATGTTACGACCTCGTTTTTGTGGCTGAGGTCTTGGTTATTTTGAGAATATATGTATATTGCCGAAATGCTCAGCTTATGTGAAAACTTGAGGAATGTTCACCAATTATTTATTACAAAGATTATGGAGTAGATAATGCTTTCTAAACCTATATGGTTATAAAATCACCCCTCCACCAATCTACAGAACCACATCACTCCCATAACCACTACAACTGGCATGATCAGCATTTTAGCTTACCCAGTTAAAACATAGAAGACAGAAACCATAGATAACAAGATGTCCAAGTACTATTATAACAATAACTTGATTTTTAAGGGTGTTAATTATGGTTTAGTTTTTACCTCTTTACAAGGCGTTCCCTTGAGCAATAACAGAGCTTTACTGGTACGATGAAATCTCATAAAAGCCCTCCAGTGGTACAGAAGAGAAAACAAGACAGAACTCATTAGAGGAAAAGATGTTCAAATACTATTATTTATTATAAAGTCATCAACAGTCACACAGCTGAAACCATTGTCTGGCCATTGTCCTACTATTACACAATGGCTGAAAATATTGAAAAAGGCCTCGCAAAGTCAAATTCCATGCACGCATGATCCCGCGCATGATCCCCACGCAAGCAACCTTTATATTGCATATTCAAACTGTCGGGAAAATTTTTAATCACTATGAAATAATTGTGGGATGTTTTTTATACAAAGTGAAGTTGAAGACCATTTCCCAATTCATTACTGTAATAATTGTTAACTATGTTCAAACATGTTTTAAACATGGGATGTTTTTCATCTACAATCTCAGTTAAAAATGTGCCAATGATACTTTATTGGGTGAATTGTGATGAAATAAATCATGAAATCTATCAAATAACTTTTATGGACATCTGTAAGAATGGCCACGGGAAACTTAATTTAATTTTATTATTAAGCCCAGCATAGATAGCCAATGCAGAGGTGGAGTGCTTCAATTCATTGGTGTGTGCCCCAGAAATAACAAGAAGTTGCATCTCAGTTGCTGGGATACCCCCATGGTTCCAATTGAAACACGGACAGGACGGAAACCAAAGTTAAAATGATATATGAGCATATGGACAAAATTTTTACATTTTCAGATGAAAAAAGAGGGATAACTCTTGAACGGAAAATGCAAACAACATAACTGAATCCTCTTTTGAAAGCCTTGTCCTATTAGCATAATCTGGTTAGACAATCTAACCTATATGGTCGCTATCAAGCTATATTCATTGTTCAGTTTCAGTGGGAGTAAAGAGACATACTTATATTCAGAATCTGGAGCTAGGCCACCATTACAGTAAGCTCCCTCTGGTTTTTTGTCACATGATTCATCTGATCCAATCATGTAGGATTCTATGCTACGTTTTCTTCTTGCACCTAAATGAAGTTTGGATAATGCTATCTAATGAGAATATAAGTTTTGGTGAGAGGTTACACATAAAGAGATAAGACAACATAATCTTCATATAATTTGACAGGGTGGTGCTGGACCAAAATTTTCTCTTGCCAAAATGTTTGCCAAAGGAAATTTTTATTTTTTCCAAAGATTTGCCAAAATTTGCAAAGGAAAAATTCTCAGTCAAACATAACATGCATCCACATGTACACACGGTAGATAGTACAAGTGTCTAATTAATATATATCAAAGTGGCAATGTTGTAAGAGACACCCGAAAACATGTTTAATATTGCTACACATTTATCAAATTACAAATATCTGTTACCTATGTATACATATTATTTTGACTGTATCAGTGTTGGGGGACAAAGAACCACAAATTAATCCATCGTCAATTACATTTGGCTTATTAACCTATTGTCATAAATAATGCACCAACCATCATAAATCATATTTTCATTGCAAAATATGTAACTCCTAATAAATATATAAGAGTTAATAAAGATAAGAAAGTCTCAATGACACTGGAGCTCAACTTGGAGAGGAGATAATGTCATATATTACAGTCAATGGAGCGATAAGGAACGTGAAAAGGTTAAATGCTTACGTAATACTAAGAGGTCAACCTGGAGAGCATTATGAAGTAGGGATCAATAATAAACTATAGATGGGCTTGTCCCAGATGGGACTAAGTAATACCCCCCGTATTCAAAATGTTATTTGAGTGGAGTAGCCATTACCATATATTGGGCACTGAAATTATGTCAACAGGTATCCCTAACCCTAAACACCCTAACCCTAACCTCTAACCCTAATCATAACTCCACAAAAAAAAGTCGGACAGACATCATAATCGCAGATGCACAGGTTCCCATGGTACTAAATATCAGTGCCAAGTTTAAAAAAAATTGACCTAAAAATGTAGAAATAAAAGCTCGGACAAAATTATACATGTTGTGAAAATTTTCTAAATCGAAAAATGGCGGATAACTCATAAAAATGAAAGTGTCAATGGTAGCTCAACTTAGGTAGGATAATAATTTAATGGTTGACAGTATATAGGAAAGGCGCTAATTGAAATGCCTAACCTGTGCCAAAGGATTTAGTCATGCAAAGAGTAAAATCTAAGATGGCTGCTGGCGGCCATGTATTTTGGCCAATTGACCCCAAAATGACGTTCCCATCTACATGTCAATGGCAACATTCATGACAAATTTCATAAACATTAGACAAAAGGTACGACCTGTAGCCTGTGCCAAAGGATTTAGTCATGTAAAGAGTAAAATCCAAGATGGCTGCTGATGGCCATGTTTTTCGGCCGAACGACACCAAAATGACTTGTTCCCATCTACATGTCATTGTTAACATCCATGACAAATTTCATGAAGTTCCGACCAAAGCTACAACCTGTAGCCCGCGCCAAAGGATTTAGTCATGCAAAGAGTAAAATCCAAGATGGCTGCTGGCGGCCATGTTTTTTGGCCGAACGACCCCAAAATCACACGTTCCCATCTACATGTCAATATTAACATCCATGACAAATTTCATGATGATCAGACGAACAGTACGACCTGTAGCCCACGCCAATGGATTGAATTTTGAAATCCAAGATGGCCACCAGCAGCCATGTTTTTTGGCCGAATGACACCAAAATGACTCGTTCCCATCTACGGTCAATGTCAACGTTCATGACAAATTTCATAAAGATCAGACCAAAGGTACGACCTGTAGCCCGCGCCAAAGGAAATTGTTGACGGACACACGCATACACGGACGACGGACGCCAAACCATGGCAATAGCTCAAACTTACGAAGTAAGTTGAGCTAAAAAATCCAACAGACTTCATAATCGCAGGTGCACAGGTTCCCGTAGTGGTTGATGTCTGTGCCATGTTTCACGGAAATTGATAAACAAACGACTGAGAAAAACTCCGAACAAATTTGTGTCCATGGACGGACGGACGGACGGTGCGACAGACGGACAAGCTGATACCAGTATACCCCCCACAACGAGTTGTGGGGGGTATAATGAGATAAAAATGTTGGCTGTAAGGCATGCCAAGGGATTTAGTCATGCATGCAAACAGTAAAATCCAAGATGGCTGCTGGCTGCCATGTTTTTCATTGAAAATCTTTCAAATTCAATAGCTGCCATTTAGAGGTGATCCAAAACATGTCTGTAAATTTACAAGACATTTCACCATTAATTGTGAGCTGCAGTTTGTGCCGATGGATTCAAATGTGAAATCCAAGATGGCACCTATGTTTTTTAACAGAATTCGGATAAAAAAGGTAAGCTCCAATCTAGAAGTCACCCTGAGAATCCATATGAAGTTTGGTGATGATCAGATGAGGAATGTGGTCTGTAGGTTGTGCCAAATGACACATGCAACGAGTAAAATCAAAGATGGCTGCCAGCCGCCTTGTTTTTAATAAAAAAAAAAATTTCAAAAATCGAAAGCTTCCATCTAGAGTTGATCCTAAACATGACTGTAAATTTTTAAATCAATTCTCCAACAAATGCGGGCTGCAAGGTGTGCCGATGGATTCAAATTTGAAATCCAAGATGGCTGGCAGCCATGTTTTAAAAAAAATTCGTAAATAAAAATATGGATCCCATCTAGAGGTCACCCCAAAGATCAATATGAAATTTGGTGATGTTCAGATGAGGGACGTGGCCTGTAAGGTGTTCCAAGGGATTTAGTCATACAAAGAGTACATTCCAAGATGGCCACTGGCAGCCATGTTTTTCAACAAAATTTGGACAAATATGATGGCTCCCATCTAGAGGTCACCGCAAAAAGATCCATATGAATTTTGGTGATGATAGGATGAGGGATGTGGTCTGTGGGGTGTGCCACAGAATTTAGTCATGCAAAGAGTAGAATCCAAGATGGCAGCCATGTTGTTCAAATTTGATAGCTCCCGTCTGGAGGTGATTCTAAACATGCCTGTCAATGTTCAAGACAATTCTCCGATAAAAGCGGGCTGCAGGATGTACCAATGGATTCAAATTTGAAAACCAAGATGGCTGCTGGTGGCCATGTTTTTTAGAGGTCACCCTGAAGATCATATGAAGTTTGGTGATGATTTGATGAGGGATGTGACCTATAGGGTGTGCTAACGGAATTTGTTGACACCCATACATTTGCTCTTTAAGTGATTTCCTTTATTGTTTTTTGACAGGTTTGACCACTTAAGACTACCACATAACATATAACTCCTAATTTGTTCAGAATAAAAAAGTATTAGGTGGTATCGATGAACTATATCAGCAACATTTAACTTGATGTTTTTGACATCAATGTTGCAGAAATCACAAATGAAAGTGTCAATGACACTGTAGCTCAACTTGGAAAGGGAATAATTTAATGTATTACAGTCAATGGAGCGATAGGAATGTGGTAAGTTGAATGTCTAATACTAGTTTATAGACATTGAAGAGAAAAGTAAAATCCAAGATGGCTGCTGACAGCCATGTATTCGGCCGAATGACCCCAAAATGATTATATCCCATCCACATGTCATCGTTAACATCCATGACAAATTTTATGACGATCAGACTAAAGGTACGACCTGTAGCCCATGCTAATGGATTGAATTTAGTCATACAAAGAGTAAAATCCAAGATGGCTGCTGGCGGCCATGTTTTTTGGACAAATGACCCCAAAATGACTCGTTCCCATCTACATGTCATTGTTAACATCCAGGACAAATTTTATGATGATCAGACTAAAAGTACGACCTGTAGCCCGTGCTAAATGATTTAGTCATACAAAGAGTAAAATCCAAGATGGCTGCTGGCGGCCATGTTTTTTGGCCGAATGACCTCAAAATGACTCGTTCCAATCTACATGTCATTGCTAACATCCATGACAAATTTTATGATGATCAGACTAAAGGTACAACCTGTAGCCTGTGCTAATGGATTGAATTTTGAAATCAAAGATGGCCACTGGCGGCCATGTTTTTCATCCGAATGACCCCAAAATGACTCGTTCCCATCTACATTACAATTTCAACAGCCATAAAAAATTTCATGATGATCAGACTCAAGGTACGACCTGTAATCCGTGCTAAAGGATTTAGTCATACAAAGAGTAAAATCCAAGATGGCTGCTGGCGGCCATGTTTTTTGGCCGAATGACCCCAAAATTAACCGTTCCCATCTACATGTCAATATTAACATCCATGACAAATTTCATGATGATCAGACGAACAGTACGACCTTTAACCCGTGCTAATGGATTGAATTTTGAAATCAAAGATGGCCACTGGCGGCCATGTTTTTTATCCGAATGACCCCAAAATGACTCGTTCCCATCTACATTACAATTTCAACAGCCATAAAAAAATTTATGATGATCAGACTAAAAGTACGACCTGTAGCCCGTGCTAAATGATTTAGTCATACAAAGAGTAAAATCCAAGATGGCTTCTGGTGGCCATGTTTTTTGGCCGAATGACCCCAAAATGACTCGTTCCCATCTACATGTCATTTATATTAACATTCATGACAAATTTTATAATGATCAGACTAAAAGTAGGACCTGTAACCCGTGCTAAATGATTTAGTCATACAAAGAGTAAAATCCAAGATGGCTGCTGGCGGCCATGTTTTTTGGCCGAATGACCTCAAAATGACTCGTTCCCATCTACATGTCATTGTTAACATCCATGACAAATTTTATGATGATCAGACTAAAGGTACAACCTGTAGCCTGTGCTAATGGATTGAATTTTGTAATCAAAGATGGCCACTGGCAGCCATGTTTTTTGGACGAATGACCCCAAAATGACTCGTTCCCATCTACATGTCATTGTTAACATCCAGGACAAATTTTATGATGATCAGACTAAAGGTACGACCGGTAGCCCGTGCTAAAGGATTTAGTCATACAAAGAGTAAAATCCAAGATGGCTGCTGGTGGCCATGTTTTTTGTCCGAATGACCCCAAAATTAATCGTTCCCATCTACATGTCAATATTAACATCCATGATAAATTTTATGATGATCAGACGAACAGTACGACCTGTAGCCTGTGCTAATGAATTGAATTTTGAAATCAAAGATGGCCGCTGGTGGCCATGTTTTTCATCCAAATGACCCCAAAATGACTCGTTCCCATCTACATTCCAATTTCAACAGCCACGAAAAATTTCATGACGATCAGAGTCAAGGTACGACCTGTAGTCCGTGCTAAAGGATTTAGTCATACAAAGAGTAAAATCCAAGATGGCTTCTGGTGGCCATGTTTTTTGGCCGAATGACCTCAAAATGACTCGTTCCCATCTACATGTCATTATTAACATTCATGACAAATTTTATGATGATCAGACTAAAAGTACGACCTGTAGCCCGTGCTAAATGATTTAGTCATACAAAGAGTAAAATCCAAGATGGATGCTGGCGGCCATGTTTTTTGGCCGAATGACCTCAAAATGACTTGTTCCCATCTACATGTCATTGTTAACATCCATGACAAATTTTATGATGATCAGACCAAAGGTACAACCTGTAGCCTGTGCTAAAGGATCTAGTCATACAAAGAGTAAAATCCAAGATGGCTGCTGGCGGCCATGTTTTTTGGCCGAATGATCTCAAAATGACTCGTTCCCATCTACATGTCATTGTTAACATCCATGACAAATTTCATGATGATCAGACTAAAGGTACGACCTGTAGCCTGTGCTAATGGATTGAATTTTGAAATCAAAGATGGCCACTGGCGGCCATGTTTTTCATCCGAATGACCCCAAAATGACTCGTTCCCATCTACATTACAATTTCAACAGCCATAAAAAATTTCATGATGATCAGACTCAAGGTACGACCTGTAATCCGTGCTAAAGGATTTAGTCATACAAAGAGTAAAATCCAAGATGGCTGCTGGTGGCCATGTTTTTTGGCCGAATGACCCCAAAATTAATCGTTCCCATCTACATGTCAATATTAACATCCATGACAAATTTCATGATGATCAGACGAACAGTACGACCTTTAACCCGTGCTAATGGATTGAATTTTGAAATCAAAGATGGCCACTGGCGGCCATGTTTTTTTATCCGAATGACCCCAAAATGACTCGTTCCCATCTACATTACAATTTCAACAGCCATAAAAAAATTTATGATGATCAGACTAAAAGTACGACCTGTAGCCCGTGCTAAATGATTTAGTCATATAAGAGTAAAATCCAAGATGGCTTCTGGTGGCCATGTTTTTTGGCCGAATGACCCCAAAATGACTCGTTCCCATCTACATGTCATTTATATTAACATTCATGACAAATTTTATGATGATCAGACTAAAAGTAGGACCTGTAACCCGTGCTAAATGATTTAGTCATACAAAGAGTAAAATCCAAGATGGCTGCTGGCGGCCATGTTTTTTGGCCGAATGACCCCAAAATGACTCGTTCCCATCTACATGTCATTGTTAACATCCATGACAAATTTTATGATGATCAGACCAAAGGTACAACCTGTAGCCTGTGCTAAAGGATCTAGTCATACAAAGAGTAAAATCCAAGATGGCTGCTGGCGGCCATGTTTTTTGGCCGAATGATCTCAAAATGACTCGTTCCCATCTACATGTCATTGTTAACATCCATGACAAATTTCATGATGATCAGACTAAAGGTACGACCTGTAGCCTGTGCTAATGGATTGAATTTTGAAATCAAAGATGGCCACTGGCGGCCATGTTTTTCATCCGAATGACCCCAAAATGACTCGTTCCCATCTACATTACAATTTCAACAGCCATAAAAAATTTCATGATGATCAGACTCAAGGTACGACCTGTAATCCGTGCTAAAGGATTTAGTCATACAAAGAGTAAAATCCAAGATGGCTGCTGGTGGCCATGTTTTTTGGCCGAATGACCCCAAAATTAATCGTTCCCATCTACATGTCAATATTAACATCCATGACAAATTTCATGATGATCAGACGAACAGTACGACCTTTAACCCGTGCTAATGGATTGAATTTTGAAATCAAAGATGGCCACTGGCGGCCATGTTTTTTTATCCGAATGACCCCAAAATGACTCGTTCCCATCTACATTACAATTTCAACAGCCATAAAAAATTTTATGATGATCAGACTAAAAGTACGACCTGTAGCCCGTGCTAAATGATTTAGTCATATAAGAGTAAAATCCAAGATGGCTTCTGGTGGCCATGTTTTTTGGCCGAATGACCCCAAAATGACTCGTTCCCATCTACATGTCATTTATATTAACATTCATGACAAATTTTATGATGATCAGACTAAAAGTAGGACCTGTAACCCGTGCTAAATGATTTAGTCATACAAAGAGTAAAATCCAAGATGGCTGCTGGCGGCCATGTTTTTTGGCCGAATGACCCCAAAATGACTCGTTCCCATCTACATGTCATTGTTAACATCCATGACAAATTTTATGATGATCAGACTAAAGGTACGACATGTAGCCTGTGCTAAAGAATTTAGTCATACAAAGAGTAAAATCCAAGATGGCTGCTGGCGGCCATGTTTTTTGGCCGAATGACCCCAAAATGACTCGTTCCCATCTACATGTCATTGTTAACATCCATGACAAATTTCATGATGATCAGACGAACAGTACGACCTGTGGCCTGTGCTAATGGATTAAATTTTGAAATCAGAGATGGATGCTGGTGGCCATGTTTTTTGTCCGAATGACCCCAAAACGACTCGTTCCCATCTCATTACAAATTTCATGATGATCAGACTAAAGGTACGACCTGTAGCCCGTGCTAAAGGATTTAGTCATACAAAGAGTAAAATCCAAGATGGCTGCTGGTGGCCATGTTTTTTGCCCGAATGACCCAAAAAAGACTCGTTCCCATCTACATGTCATTGTTAACATCCATGACAAATTTTATGATGATCTGACCAAAGGTACGACCTGTAGCCAGTGTCAAAGGATTTAGTCATGCAAAGAGTAAAATCTAAGATGGCTGCCGGCGGCCATGTTTTTTAGCCAAATGACCCAAAAATTACTCGTTCCCATCTACATGTCAATATTAACATCCATGACAAATTTCATGACAATAAGACAAACGGTACGGCCTGTAGCCCGTGCTAATGGATTGAATTTTGAAATCCAAGATGGCCACTGGCGGCCATGTTTTTTTTCCGAATGACCCCAAAATGACTCGTTCCCATCTACATGTCAATGTCAATATCCATGACAAATTTCATAATAATCGGACCAAAGGTACGAACTGTAGCCCGTGCTAAATGAAATTGTTGACGCATCACGCACACACACACTCACACACACTGACGACGGATACCAAGCCATGGCAATAGCTCAAACTTTACAAAGTAAAGTTGAGCTAATGATATGCATGCCGAATGCAAGAACTGCCTATCACTTTGTGAAATAATACTAATTAATGTATTCTATGGGAATATGAGCATACCCATACCAGAGTTCCGCCAATTTACGTCTGTTATTCTGAATAAATTCTTGAATTCTTCAGACTTTGCCTTGCGCCAGTTTGGATATTTGTCAAACATTTCACTGTTTTGTAACTTTTTATTATTTTTTAGACCTGAAAACAAGTGATTTAGATTAATTAAAATATTACATATAGCACGGCCATGGGTACATATGTACACACACACAGATCAAGTACCTTATATGGTGTTCTAAGGCGACATCTTTGCACACCGTATACCGTGCTCTAATTAAATTTTAGGGGATTTTATAGTGAACAACCAATTAGAAGGCTGCTTGATGACGACGTAACAATAATTCTTGCACTTTAAGATGCGGGTCATTGTTCGTATTGTTACTGTCAACACTTATTTCATTTGATTATCATCAGTTATAAATAGTAACAGTAAATGTTAGTGTGGGTTTTGTCTCAATTTTCACCTGGTGTCTGTAGACGTATAGACTGAGTACATGGTTCTTGCACCTACTTTAATATCAAATTCAAGGGTTTTAAAGTAGTGTAGGGGTCGAAATTCAAGGGTTTTCAAGGATGTATATACTCGAAAATCAAGGGTTTTCAAGGACACTGGGTTACCATTGATCATATTACCTCAAAGAGTATAGTACTTAGTATATATGTAAGAGTAGTCAATAGCAAGTATTTGTGAATACAAGATGAAATCAGAATTTTATGAGTAGAGAAAAACAGCAATACTACATACTGTATTATATTAGCAGCATTAAAACAATATTTTGTTTGTTTCTCTAGGGTTAGGAATACGTAACTATCTCTTTCAATTTATTTATTACAACAATTATCAAATATGCTCACTTTAGTAAAAGTATTTATTTTCCATGCAGTTGGGGATTCCCTGACAGAACAAATTTAATTTCCGGAATCCGATAATCACCAAATAAAGTTACTTCTCCAGGGCAGGGGCAGGGAAATTCAAGTAAATATTTAGAGGCAGGGGCGCTATTCAAGTACATGCTGGTGGGTGGCATGGAATTCAAGGGTATTCAAGGCTCTGGAAAAATAGTTTTCAAATTCAAGTACGTTCAAGTATATTCAAGTACCCGCGGGAACCCTGGATTACCACTAAATTTTAACTGAATATATATGCTAAATTTATTTCTGTTGGCTAACATTTTTGTGACTTCCATTCATATAATAGTCACAGTGGGTAAGCATATATGTATTCAATTTTAATTCACCCCAACTTGTAACGAGTGATAACAATGTTAAAGTAGGCATTTATATAAATAATTTTAAATGTTCACACACAAAATGACTACACAATTTATGTTGATCAGTTACCCAAATACATTGTGAATTTGTATTGTCCAGAATTTAAGCATACTAATTTAATTGAGTTATGCATTGAATAATCCCTTTCAAATTGTCTTGCAATGTCTTCTGCACAGCTAAGGGATTGCCTTTGAGCACTGTATATGGTGTGCTAGACACTCCATATTTATTAATTATAAGTTGCTTTAGTGGCTATACCATCCTCTCTTCCCGTGAACGACTCCAGTCCATACAATTACATCCAAGTGATCAGTTTGTGTGCATCATAATTATGCCAAATTAAGATCATGAAAATGATGATTATGTACGGCAGTACAGACATTACAATCTGCATCTTCAAGTTAGTTTAGTAAGTTGTATGACAGTCACAGTACTGAGAGATTGCTTATAATGATATAACAATGAAGATGACAACTTACCCTGACATCCATTGCAGACCAGTAATCCTGTGTTAATTATTTTACCATTCTCTTCATTAGTGAAGAACAGACTATCAAAGTGGATAACGAAACTGTGAGTCGTAAGCTGCTGCTCGGCTTTAGGATCATCTGGGAATACCTTCAAGTTCATCGTCACTTCCATGTTAACTGGAGCTAGATAAATACACATGTATACTTAATTGGGACTATTTTTGACAAGATAAATCATAGGGAATCTATCAACTAACTTTCTATACACATATGGAGCCTCGGTGGCTCAATTGGTTAGGGGTACATCTCCAAGCCATTTGACTCTCCAGCGCTGGCAATAAGGGTTCAAATCCACATGTTTCCATCATGGACTGTAACTCGAAATCAATATCTGGTGGAGTTGCCAGTTACTCACCGATGGTCGGTGGTTTGCCGCAAATGCTTCACGAGTTTATCAGCCATTGAAATCATTGTTGGATTAGCCATAAGTGTGCGGATTTCCTCCACCACTATAAATGGCAATGTCATGATATGGCCTTAGTTGCTGAAAGCGACATAAAACCGTAATCAATCAATCAATCTATACAAATATGTTCAGAAAACATAATCCATGGGTCAGTGAGAGTGGAACAGGAGCTAGACAATGCTGAGGTGGAAATAAATAATATTAAATACTGCACGCATGCATGATTTTCAAAATTGTTTGGCCTGAGAATTTCACTTTGCATAGTCTTATAGCATGTAGTTTATACACAGAACTACACTCGTGAGTTACTGAGAGTCAGTTTATGGTATGAGTGTGATATCCTTCCACAATTGCAAGAGTGACATACATTTGCTGGCTAGTAACACAACTGTTCAGATCTTATCATGTAATATTTACATAGCCCATCTGTTACACTAAATCCTGTTCGGTGATTGGTCAGCTGCCAAGTGGGTCACCTGTTTTATATCCCAATAAAACACAGACCATAACACGAACACATCATAACAAATTGTTGACCTAATCACTAAAATCGGTCAGCTGAATAATTGGGCATGCTTTCAAAAGTTCACATGGGCTAGTCTCAAATTCTCGTCAGATTTTATGAAAATAAATAAGAATATTTTCAGCTTTTTTATGGGAATAAATTATAAGAAAGCTATATAAATAAAGAAATGAATGTAGTGGGTGTGTTATTGAGGGATACAGCGCTAAGGTCATTGGGGCACATTTAGTGTAAACCTCTTCACGGTTTACTCAATGTGCCCCAATGACCACAGTGCCGTATCCCTCAAAAACACAAGCACCCACTACATTCATTTTTTAACCCTTTCATAACGGGAGCTTCGCTGGTGCAGGGAGCCTCACATATATAAGAGAATGCACTGGCTTACAAGGTCAAGGTAAATATTATTAGGCCAATGTATTTGCTTATATATGCAAAGCTCCCTAATGGAGACTCGTATATTTTAGAGAATGAAATGGCACATCGTTTTCTGAAAATTACAGGAAGCTCCAGGTTAGTCCATGTTAACTAACATCTCATATCTAATGTTATCTAAAGTTATGTTGCATGATCCCAAGAGTGCCATAAATTGTTGGCAGGTAATATACATGTCTGGTTCTGTATTATAACATGCTGACCAGAATCTCTTATCTAATGCTATACAAGGATTTTTTTTATTGTTCTTATTTTGCTAAGTGGAAAATTTTTATGTTTCGAAGTTCTAATTTAGTTGTTGAATATGACGCTGTTTACATCACATGACCCCATATTTTTCCATTCCACACATATATCAGAGTAGTGGCTAAAACATAATAAAACAGTTTAAGATGCACGACTGGGTTGCTATTCAGTAAGACAGAGCTGTATAATGAATATATTAGCATGATTTGCACAGCATACAGGGTGCAAAGAAAAGAAATATACTGTGTAAATACTAAAATTGTCCAAAGAGACATATATTCAATTGAATACACCGTTTTGGAAATTTTTGGCATCATTGCTTTCTTCAAAAGTCTATAAGTTTGCATGCAATATTGGTGTTTAACTTCAAGATAGTATATATCGTTGAAACTATATAATCCATAAAATTGATATAAACACTCACGCCAAGCAGGTGCTTTAAATGGCCATGTTGTTATTCCAGCTTGATCCTGATTGTTATAGCTCTCAATCTGAAAATATGCATCAATTATTCTTAAAATGAGATCAGCAACAAGAGATTACAATCAGGATGAAGAAAAAAAAACACTCACCTGGGCTTAAACTCAGGTCAGCACTGTAATACCCTCATTTACACCAAATTAGATGTTCAATTCGCATGCCGGTATAAATATTATTTTGATAAATTAACATCAATTTATACAGAAGGAAATTTATGAAGTCAATAACAGAACCTCTGGGGTGTGGCTAAATACCCAAGTTTGTTTGCCCATAATAATATTATAACATTGCAAAAACATATATATATTAGCAGGGTGACCCAACCTTGTCCGGGCTGTTTCCCCTCTGATTTCATCCGTCGAAAGGCGAGATTTGACCTTGAATTGACCATTTTGAAGGTCAAGATCAGGTCGGGGTAACGATTTGACCTGTCCAAAACACTCCCCAGACAAAAGTACCTCTAGCTATCAAATTTCATCGAAATCCGTCCAGCAGTTTTCCCGGCCATTGCTAACAAACAAACAAACAGAAGTCCCTAAATATATATTAGACTAGCCGATGAGCCCGACGTTGTCCGGGCTATTCAAAAGCCAAATTTCAAGTCGATAGCTCCACCCGTTTCCGAGATCTGGGCTGCGCATGCGCGAAGCTGGCGTCGCACGGGCTCGGCGACCCGATAAAATTCGTATCCGGGGCAAGATACATTCACATAGCAAATTTCAAGTCGATAGATCCACCCGTTTCCGAGATCTGGTCTGCGCATGCGCGAAGCTGGCGTCGCACGGGCTCGGCGACCCGATAAAATTCGTATCCGGGGGAAAGATACATTCACATAGCAAATTTCAAGTCGATAGCTCCACCCGTTTCCGAGATCTCGTCTGCGCATGCGCGAAGCGGGCACCGCATGGGCTTGCCAATACGACAACGTCGACCGCCTGGTCAAACTACACACACGTACCGAGTTTCGTCCCGATCGGTCGTGAATCGTAGATTTGTATAAATGACAGACAAACATACAGACAGACAGACAGACAGAGGTCTTCAAAATATATATGAGATATTCGAGTTTGACCTGTATTTTGTGTAGAGAAATAACAGTAAATAATTAACCCTTCCAGAGTTATTGGTCAGAAACCAAACTGTTATCAATCATGTAATTTCTCGGTAAAAAAATGGCCAAAACGCATGAAAAAACTCATTTGACTGAACCCAATATTGAGCTTGGCCTATATTCTAGGCTAAGAAACACACATTTTAATTTTGGTTCCAATCGAATAATCCAAACATGAATTATCGGTTTGGAAACCAAAATGTTATCAAATCATGTATTTGTCTAGTCGAAAAAGTGGGGTAACTCACGAACAAATCTTTGGACCAGATCCATAATCGAACTTGGCCTGTGTCTTTGGCTTATAGACACACACACATACCAACTTAAGTTCTGATCAAATAACCTAAACTAGAATTATCAGTTGGATCAACAGACAGATGGGCAGACAGACTGATATTATGCAATATATTTGTTTTTTAAATACATACAGTTGATGGTAGCCTTAGTATTTTACACATGGTTATATGCGAGATGAACACAACCAAAACATACTCCATATTTTGTATCAACAAGCCAGGTGCTGTGCATTTTGGACGATCGTTCGTCCGTATCAGTTTGACAACACAATCATTACCTTATAGGGCTGCAGGACATTACCAAGTGATCAGGTGTTCTTAGCCACGACTATTAGTTTTCAGAATCGACTTAATAATCGACTGTTATAGTCGATGGTTAGTCGATTAATTGTTCATATATGCGCCATAAATTACATCGAGGTAATCATAAATGCGAAATTACGATGACTACTTTACATCCACTCTGAACACTTGCAGTTATAAACTGTCAGTGATCAGTGTTTTAAGGGGAATGCTCATGTTCTCATTCGTCCCGATGTAGTTATACACATGCTCTTACTATTAAATACTACCCAGAATTGCCAATGAGCCCGATGTGTCTGCAAACTGCACACACGCCGGGACAGTAACTGTGCACAATTGCAAATCTTGGTGCGACATCAAAGGCAAAGGAAGCCGCATCGGAGTGGAGAGTCTGATGAGAGAACAGGCTGTCAGGTGCCATGGTAAATTGCACTGCATACACTGTTAACTTAGCTGTTACTTACAGGCATGGCATCGTTGCATAGTCCTGTTTTACATATACAACCATAAATGCCCCGCCCTTCGGGCGATTCGTGGACGAAAGTAAATAACCAACGACTACCACACCTGTCGAAGATTAGTCGATTAATCGAATAACTGTGGCAAGCCTATTTAATGGTCTATATAGCAGCCATTGAAGTGAACAATATATTCTCTGATTCAAAACTCTATTTCAGACATTGTTCAAACATAAAATCTGACCTGAACAGTACAACATAAAAACCACTATTAATCCCATTGCCATGCTAACAATCCAAGTAGAACACTAATACCCTTCCACACAATTGCCCGCACAGCAGGTTTCGGCCAACCACTGTCACACACAAAATGGCTAAATACACAGATTGATATACGTGAACAAAACTACACCTGCTTTTTCGTCTGTTCATATTTTGTGAATACAAAGTGTGTATAGAATAAACGGGATACCAGCATCTCGCCAACAGACTTTACATTGCTGAAAGACTCAAAAGAATGAATCAATAAGGTGTATTCATTGTTAGTCAAGTTCAGATATGGTATGAATATGAGACAATTTTTCAATTTTGTGCCAAAAATTAAAACAGCTGGAAACATCGGAAAGTTGCTTCAGAGTATATACGGTCTATATGTCGGTATTTCATGTATTTATTGACCTATATTGCCCATACGACCACATGACATTTACATTATTTCTTAGGTTGAAATGAAGCCATGTCTGTTAAAGTTGAGCATGAGCTACCAACATAAGTATATCTATATCAACATATAGTACATTCCTAATAAAAATGAATGATCCAATGTCCATTTAAACTCACCTCAATATTATAATCTATTTCTGGAGTGGAAGCAAACAGCAATTCATACGTTTTAGGATCTTCATTCCAAACTACTTCCTGGCTAATTATTTCCTGAAATGAAAGTGTCAATGAAACTGTAGCTAAACTTGGAGAGGGGGTAATGTCATGTGTTACAGTCAATGGAGCGATTAGGAATGTGGAAAGTTAAAATGTCTAAGTAATACTAGATGTCATCATCAAGAGATATACATAAAGTAAAATCCAAGATGGCCACTGGCGGCAATGTTTTCCAATAAATTTCAAAAAGATTTGATAGCTCCCATCTAGAGGTCACCCCAAAGATCAATGTGAAGTTTGGTGACAATCAGATGAGGGATGTGGTCAGTTAGTGTGCTAAAGGATTTAGTCATGAAAAGAGTCAAATCCAAGATGGCTGCTAGTGGCCATGTTTTTTTTTTTTAAATTCGGAAAAATTAGATGATTCCCATCTTGTGATCATCCCGAAGATCCATGTGATGTTTAGTTACAATCGGACAATTAGGATTGTCGTCTGTAGGGTATACCAAAGGATTAAATTTAGTCATCAAAGAGTAAATCCAAGATACCCACTGGTGGCCATGTTTCCCAACGAAATTCAAAAAAAATTGATAGCTCCTATCTAATGGTCACAAAAAAAGATCCATACAAAGTTTGGTGATGATCGGATGAGGGATGTGGTCTGTAGGGTGTGTCAAAGGATTTAGTTGTGCAAAGAGCAAATCCAAGATGGTTGCTGGTGGCCATGTTTTTCATCGAAAATTGTTCATGATAGTAAATTTTCAAAGCTGCTTAGTAAATCTCTGATTGTTATTTAATGCAGGCTGCAGGGTGTGCTGAAAGATTCAAATTTAAAATCCAAGATGGCTGTTGGCTGCCATGTTTTTTAACGAATTACTGAAAAAATGAATGGCTCCCATCCAGAAGTCACCCAGAAGATCCATATGAAGTTTGTTGTTGATTTGATGGGGGAGGTGGCCTAGCTGTAGTAGGCCTAAGCATTTAGCCATGTAAAGAGTAAAACCAAGATGGCCACTGGCGGCCATGTTTTTCGACAAAATTCAGAAAAAAATTATGTCGCCCATCCAGAGGTCACCCTGATTATTCAAATGACATTTGTTGATCATGAGGGATGTGGTCTGTATGGTGTGCCAAAGGATTTAGTCATGCAGAGTAAAATCCAAGATGGCTGCCAGTTGCCATGTTTTTTGGCCGATTGACCCTAAAATGACTTATTTCCCATCTACATGCAATGTTAACATCCAGGAAAAATTTCATGATGATAAGACAAACAGTACGGCCTGTAGCCCATGCCAATGGATTGAAATTTGAAATCCAAGATGACCACTGGCGGCCATTTTTTTTTGCTGAATGACCCCAAAATCATTTGTTCCCATCTGCATGTCAATACTGAAAACCAAGATGGCCGACGGTGGCCATGTTTTTTAAGGACGACCAGCTGGGGGCAGCCCAGATGCGCATGTGTTGCGTAGCTGGTCGTCCTTTTCAACATGGGCGCCATTTTTACAGCGACATATATATAGCTCACAAAGCAAATTGCATTGCTAACATTCCAGAAGAATGTGTAATAATTTTCTAAATAAAATTTATCTGATCAAGTTTTAATTAAGAACACGAGGACCACGGTGCCATGGAAATATACGCCGCTAGAGAAATGCACATATGGTTGCCATTTTAATTAAACAAATAATATGCATATATAATACCATGATTATACATTGGGCCAACGTTGGTATAATGTCAGCACGTTGGCATTAGGTTTGGTTGGGTTGACGTTGTTTCATAGTGCATGTCTCCGGTGGATGGAATCAAAATTACTCAATGCTAGTATAAATGTAGCTCCATGCAATTGCATGCAAACTCATTAAATCCCAATCTAAATCATTATAGGATTTGTAGGAACAAACAAAAACATGTTCTTGGAAATTGAATGATCTTCTTTACTTATATTCTAATGATTTGGGTTGTGATTTGAAACAAACAAACACTCCAAATTTTCACTCATCGGAACCCCAATTTCCAACCAAGGCCAAGTGGTGGGGGAGGCGAGTACAACTAAAATTTCATCCAAATTGAGAATGGGCATATGGGTCAGTTGAAAAAATGGCCCCGGGGAGCTATGAAAGGGTGAAAGATGTTTTTTTGCTGAATAACCCCCAAAATGACTCGTTCGTCCCATCTACATGTCAATGTTAACAGCCATGAAAAATTTCATAATGATCCGACCAGTAGCCCAAATTTGAGCTAAATTTGAGCTGGAAACATTTAGACATATATAAAATATATAGCAATATTATGTCCGATTCGCATCAGTGAATTTAAGCTTAATGGGTTCTCATGATCTACATGTTATCTCAATTATATACATGTAGTTTGCAGCAGTTGTAGTACACATATTTTGTTCTGTAGTCCCTGGTATCTACCCATGGTGTCTTTTGCAGGAATATATTGTGTTGTATTTCACTTTTTGATGATCATGTAATTTAATGGAATTTACTGCCCTCAATGGAGTATTTATCCTATATATTATTTTCAACATTACATAATTGGTTTCCATTTGGTTTCCATTTACCTCTTTAGTACCATTTAATTGGTTTCCATTAACCTCCTAGTACCATGATTTATAACACATGTCATTTCTGTTCTGGATATGTGTTCAATTGCATCAAAAGAAAACTATACTCACAACATAAGTCTGCTAATAGCAGGTTATATATAACCAGTTTTATGTTTGAGAAGATCTGGCGAGCGGTACCCGATTAGGTCCGCAGAAAGTTTCGGTCACTACGGTACAAATTATATTTAGACCTCTGGTCACGTGGGCGTTCTTTCTTATCAACCACGACCAGCTACCAGTAAGACCTGTTTTCGACTTGACAAGATTCTTTCAAAGTTATGTAGCACAAAACAATAAGAAAGTCAAATACACATCCTGGCATCGGAAATTGTTTTCTTGCCCTAATGTCACCGGTTTGTTTCTTGTTCGTGTCATAATGGGAGTTTTTAATCCGTTTGAACGAATTCTTTTCGTTTCGTTTCGTTGACCTCAATTTCTGAAAATTTTGGCAGCGTGCTTCTCGGGGGTTGGTTATTTCCTTTCACCCGTTTGTGGTAGTCGATAGTCATTCGTTTTCTCACCGGTTTCACCGTTTAATGTTCCTTTTTTTTTTAATGTGGGGTGAGGATAGCGGTATTGTGTGCTCACGGCGCCCGGATTATATACCACCCTGACACGTCATTTCATTCGGGGTCCACCTTACCTTACTGAACATGGTCTTTTGGCTGCATGGCTGCTGGCCCGTTTTAAGTCCAGGCATCAATCGTCGTGGTGTTCCTGGTTTCTCATGACTGCGGCCGATAGCCCAATACCAGAGCAATATTTATGGTATGTTTATATATTTTCTCCAACCCTCCTCCGCGAGCTGTGTTAGCAATGGGGTTTATGGGGGAGCCGCATGCTTTGCATACCACAGTTACCCCGGCCGGAACTGCCAATGTGGTTTTCAACGGTGAATTTATAGGGATTAGCTGGGGATAAATTTTGGATTTCACACA
Source organism: Siphonodentalium dalli (assembly GCA_032622095.1). Lineage (NCBI taxonomy): Eukaryota > Metazoa > Mollusca > Scaphopoda > Gadilida > Siphonodentaliidae > Siphonodentalium > Siphonodentalium dalli. The sequence continues at coordinate 64,430,364 of CP136061.1, forward strand.
TGATACTTTTCATTGCATGTCGAAGCTGAGCAATTATAACGAGACAATAACAATAACGACTTTTATATCCTTTGAGAGATTGACAATATTTGTCTTGTTTTGCTCCAGTCTTTCTCCTTCGTGGGCTGGTTTCCACCTTTTGCCCCCCTTTCCGGCTTTTCGCCTTGGGGTTTACCCCCTCGTTGGTGACACGTTTCTCTCGGGGGTTACCCGTCTTTTTACGGGAGAGCTGTTTTAACAGTCAGTATCCTCTTTGTCCCAACCGTTGGCTTTTCGCCTCGGGCCCACCCCCTTGTTTGGGGGCGCGGTCCGTTTGGGGTTTACCCCCTTTTCGCTATGTTCCAGAGTAGGGCTGCAACGATACATCATAAGGCTACCGCCGCCAACCGTAGCCAATTACAATTTTGGTCTTATTAACACCGACAAAATAGATTCAACGAGTTATCATTATGCCATGGGTTCTCTATTGTTCTTACATTTTAATCGGTACTCGATTGTCTGCAATTTAATTATTTGCAGTTTCTTGGCGGTGCTTGGCACCGTGGTTGAACAGGCGGATTCCTCGACTCGCCTCAGTTTCTTTCGACCCCGCTTCCACATTAACATAAATTAATCACCCACGTGCTTGACGATTTTTTGATAGCTCAGCCGACGCAATCGGCCTGCGGCCTAGCTCTCAATCAATTTTTATCCGTTTGTGACTTTCTGGGGGTCCCTCTGTCGCCCGAAAAAACATTCAAGCCTGCCCAGGTTATGTCCTTTTTAGGTATTGAACTTGATACCGTGCTCATGGAAGCCCGGTTACCACTAGACAAACTTACGACATGCCGTGAGAGGATTGCTTTCCTGCTTCAACGCAGGAAAGCTACCCTCTTGGAAATCCAAAGTATTATTGGTTTCCTGAACTTCACTTGCTCAGTCGTGCTCCCGGGGAGAGTCTTTTTACGCCGGTTAATCAACCTAACACTAAAAGTCACTCAACCGCATCATAAAATAAAACTCACCAAACAAGTTAAAGCTGATCTTCGGATTTGGTTAGTTTTTTTACAATCATTCAATGGTAGGACCTTCTTTTTAGACGAGAATTGGATCTCTAATGACCAGCTGAATCTATACACCGATGCCGCTCAATCCCTAGGCTTTGGCGCCATCTTTGGGTCCCGATGGATTCATGGGCCTTTTAATCTGACAGAATTCATCAACATCGCGGTCTTGGAACTCTACCCTATCGTGTTAGCTTTTGCGCTCTGGGGAAAGTTTATGGCCAATAAAAGCATTCTTTTATATTGCGATAATGAAGCTGTGGTCCATGTTCTCAATAAACAGTCCTGCAAGGATTCTCAATTACTCACCTTATTACGGCAGTTAGTCCTCCATGCTCTTACATTCAATATAATGTTCAAAGCTGTCCATCTCAGTAGTCGCTCTAATCATATTTGCGACGTTTTATCTCGTCAACAGGTGCACAAATTCCGAGAACTGGCTCCACGGTGCAACTCCGAACCCGACCTCGTACCCCAGCATCTTCATCTGAACAGCTTGATGGCACTGTGAATCTACTCTTACAGAATTCCTTGGCGCCTAATACCGTTACGCAGTATCGGCGGTCCTGGGCGATGTATGCTAGCTTTTGCAATAATTTTGGTTTCTCCCCCACTCTGCCTATTCCAATAGCAGTCCTGCTGCAGTTTCTCGCTTATTTATTTAATCTACGCTATGGTCATAAATCCATCCTCACCACGATTTCGGCCCTCTCATTTTATCACAAAACGCGTAGTTTACCCGATCCTTCCACTCACTTCTTAGTGAAGAAAGCTCTGGTCGGTATCCACCGTCTTCGTCCGTCAGTCGATATCCGGTTGCCAATAACACGAGCGATTCTCGTTAGTTTGATACACTCACTGGATGTGTATACATCCTCATCTTATGACCGTCTGTTATTCAGCTGTATGTTCGTTTTTGCGTTTTTCGCATTTGCTCGCATAGGTGAGATTGCAACCACCTCTCCATCGACACAGCATCACGTGCTTCAATTTTCCGATATTTCAGTGGCTCCTCAATTTGTATCCGTCTTCTTTCGCCATTTTAAACATGACCAGGGACGACCACCTCAGGGGGTTACTCTTCATTGGCAACCAGATTCTCGGATCTGCCCAGTACGGCTTCTTCAGAATTATTTTTCGGTTAGGGGATCGGCTCCCGGGCCCCTATTTTTAACAGCTCGGAAGTCTTCGGTCACTCGCAGACACTTTGACTTAGCTTTGAAGTCCTGCCTCCATTTATCCCATTTGAATTCGTCGGTTTATGGAACACACAGTTTCCGTATTGGTGGCGCTTCCGAAGCAGCCGCTATGGGTTATTCTGATGCTCAAATCCGTGCGCTGGGCCGATGGAAATCCGATTCATTCAAACTCTATATCCGCAATACAGCCTTACGTTAACTCTCCTCACTGGTTTAATCTCATTGGGTCCCCTACACTCAGAGCGGCTTGCCGTAGCCAGGAGCCTAGCACCTGGTATACATCCATTGCTTCTTATTCATCGCTGGGGTACTCGTGTGGCCGACCGCCCTTCTGTTCGACAGGCGTCGTCGCTTTCATTTCCGCTACATCACCGACCAACAACCTAAATAATGGAAAAAAAAAAAAGAAAAAAAAAATCGGGGTGACAAGAGTCTCCCCCCATGATATCTCTTTGGGCTTGCCCTTTTCGTTCATCAATTCAATTGCTATATTCACAGCTCCATACCGTTATTTGGGCCGACAAGAGTCGTCCAACGTTCTTACAAACACACATTTTCCGGTTTGACAAGAGTCACCCGGTGCTATTTCGCTCGACAAGAGTCTAGCCCGCCTAACCTAGTCTGTTCATCAAGAGCCGTCCATATTTTTACGTACCTACCGCCATTTCGGGTTTTACAAGAGTTTCTCCCGCTCTATCAGTGCTTGACAAGAGTCTTCACACTACATTATTCACGCAGTGGTCGGGCGTTACCCAGTCCATGCAATTTTGTTTACAGCATCGCCCAAAGGCTCAGATCAGCCTTGCTCACTTTGAGGCCTTTTGTTTCGGCAGTGAATTGCCCGTTATGTATCAATGGTTTCCTATGATAATTTACAATTTTTATTTTGGGTGGTTGCGAGGGGCGACATGTAGCTTCCGTTTTCATTCCGTTCCCCCTAGGAGGGTTTTGGGTGGGGCTAGGCTTTTGCTCAAACTCCATGTTAATTCTCTTAAATTTTTCGCCAAGCCTTGTGGCGCTTTTTTGGTGCCCCACCTTCACATTATTATTATTTCGGCTGTTTAAGCCAAATTAATTAAACAGCCATTGAACGAGAAATTGTCTCCTGTTTTGTGAACAAGCAAATCCCTCCTTGGGCTCAATATTATGTAGTCACAGAATATTTATTTAGCCATCTTCTCAGGGCATAATAGCAGGTTATATATAACCAGTTTTATGTTTGAGAAGATCTGGCGAGCGGTACCCGATTAGGTCCGCAGAAAGTTTCGGTCACTACGGTACAAATTATATTTAGACCTCTGGTCACGTGGGCGTTCTTTCTTATCAACCACGACCAGCTACCAGTAAGACCTGTTTTCGACTTGACAAGATTCTTTCAAAGTTATGTAGCACAAAACAATAAGAAAGTCAAATACACATCCTGGCATCGGAAATTGTTTTCTTGCCCCTCCCTCCCACCCAGGTTATTTTTGTTATGTTTTTATGATCAGGTGTTATCCTGTCTGTTACATTTGTACTATTGTATGTTGGTGGGGCGCTTTTTTGGTGCCCCACCTTCACATTATTATTATTTCGGCTGTTTAAGCCAAATTAATTAAACAGCCATTGAACGAGAAATTGTCTCCTGTTTTGTGAACAAGCAAATCCCTCCTTGGGCTCAATATTATGTAGTCACAGAATATTTATTTAGCCATCTTCTCAGGGCATAAACATGTATATGTATGTATGTATTAAATAACAGTTTAGCTGATGTAGCATACAACTCCACAAATCACGTAAAATGTTTTTTATAGTAGGCTATCAGTATGTATTGTAACTGCTGAATTGGTTACATGTTGTTTGTTGTTTGTTTGTTATGTAAATTGTTTATCCGCATGCAATGTCACATCAAACACTTTGCATGTATATCTCAATGGTCCATTATTTTGGTTATATAATAAATGAAAACCTTCAGTGTTGGCATACTTTTTTCGAAAGCTGTCCTTATGGTGAAGATTATTCCAAATTGCATTGAGATCTAATAATACCTCATTGCTGAGATGTTTATGAGGACAAGCAAATAAAATAAAATTGCATGTTGGTATAAAGAGCAGAATTATAACTCCAGAACATTCATACTAAATTTCATTGATATCTGATATATTTGGGTGGATGGACTAAAGAATAACTCTAGAACTAGTGTTGAAACGACTAGGGTATTTCGTAGTCGACGGCCCTTAGTCGTCTACTAGTCGACAACTACTATATATATATAACGATCAAAATCCCACACAGGATTATTAAAGTATTTCTTAGCATCGAGGATCAGCCCATTTCACAGCTGTTGTCATCATGTATATATGCTTTATTCTCTGATCAAATGTGACATGAGAAAAACGAAAATTATATACAAAATATGAATAGAACGAAGAAATTTTTAATGTACAAAATATACAACGACCTCTCGGGTGTCATAATCAGCATTATCAACATCACCTTCATCATCACCAGTTTCTTCCTCAAAATAATAGTTATCATCATCATCATCATCATCATCATCACCACCACGTGTAATCGTTATCTGAATATCATATTCATAATAGCGTCGACGTTGATCATCGTCATTGTTATCATAGTCACCATGATCATAATATTCATAATATGGTCACCACGTGCCGGCTTCAAAGTGGATGTTTAAAAAAAATGTCAACAGTAGCGACTAAACAACAACAACAACAACAACGGATTAATCGTTGTTATCCAACTTAAAGTTAATCAATCGTATAAACGAGCAAAGTCTACGTAAAAAAGTTACGTCATTCAAATTTAGTATGTGGTCTAAGATATCAATAGTCGCATTTTGTATCCTTGTAAATTGTCGGGGCATGAGACGATTTCTAGCCTCGATTAAACATTCACATTCCATCAAGTAGTGCATTTCATCTCCAAGTTGACATTTATTACACAGGGGACACAATCTTCGAAGAACAGTGGTGTCGTTCCATCGGCCTTTCTCTATTGGCAGGCGATGAATTTATTAAAACATCAATATTTATCATTATATTTATTGATGACAGCCTATAGTGACAGGTAAGTATCATGAACATCACTCATATCAAATAATATTGGGGTAAACTTCAGCGTTGAAGTTATGTTTATGTGCGATCCCAACAAAGTGACAGTCATAAATACTATAGAGAGACTTTGAAACAGCTTGATGCAACAAGAATCCTAACTTCCAGCGCATGCGCAGTCTATTTTTCGCCCGATGATATCACAACTGTAACATTTTATGCAATGTTCAGCGAGCTATTCCACTATACCATGTAACTGTTGGTCTACTTTAGGAGTGTGTGGGTTGTATGACAATGAGTCAATGATGTGATTAGAAATCTAATATACTGGCATAATCCAGCACAATATAAACATATACATGTACCAGCGCCCAGTCAGGAGTGAAGTGAACACGTGTTCACGTCGGAATTGGTTTGATCTTGTATCAGTCACCGCGTCATCAAAACAGCATATCTAATGCAATGTCGGATGTAGAATAACGTAGATCAAAGGTGCTGCTCTTCGAATATGTGAATGCCTGTACAGTAACTCTGCTGATGCGACTTAGCCAAAGAATAATTGTTCCAATGAGACATAAAAAGGGTCCCATTTTTCCGGTGAATAACAGACCATAATAGATCACTATCCCTCGCATGATGACTGAATATCTAGATCAGCATCATGTTTTATCATACCATAACTGCGACCATGCTGTTATAATTGGGTTCTGTTGCAATCGTTTGTGCTTTATACAAACGGGCGACGATAAATATTGAAGTATACTGCATGCATCACTGATTGCTACCAATGAAAAGTTTATCTATAGCTTTCTGAGAAATATGGCGATTAGTTGAAAAGGAGATTGCTAATCGATTATTGCCGAAATACTAGTCGACTAATCGTTTCAACACTAGCCAGAATGGAAAATATTAATGCTCCATTGAAAGACTCTGTGATGGTGAAAATCCATTAAAAAATTTCACTCAGATCCTATAACCAATGGCTGAGATACTCAAGCAGATGAAAAACAATGAACATGCCTCGAGAATGGAATTTCAGAACAAAACCAATTAACACTCATCAGCACTCATCAAGGTGAAGATCAATACCAAATTTCATTGAGACACAACCAGCATTGTCATATATCTGCTTGGACAGATAGAGAACTGGACGCATATAATTCAGTTTACCCACCATTCACCAGGGTTCATGCAAGATTCATTGAGCCGGGAAATGGAACACTCAAACTATTGTTGAAAACATTGATTCATACAAAAGCGACAAATATGTATTCTGATTATCAGAAATTTGTAATCAGTGTTCATCACCTGTTCTTTACTAAATAAACATTAATCAGTACATGTATATATCCCTTAGGAAATGTTCCGGTAATAATTTAAGTGGCCGTTTTGTTGAACTTATAATCCATACCTCAGTTCCCTGTTTGACCTTCACATTATATTTGCTCATCACTCCATTTCTATTCCTGATTGTTGGATCTTCCCATGTCACTTTCGATGTGTTTGTGTACAGAGATATACAACTAAATTTCTCTACATTCCCTGGTGCTGTAGAACAAACAAACTAAGAGATATAATCACTGTAGCTCTACATTCCCTGGTGCTGTAGAACAAACAAACCAACAAGGATATATAACTATAGCGCTCTACATTCCCTGGTTCTGTAGAACAAACATACCAACAAAGATATATGACTCTAGCTCTACATTCCCTGGTGCTGTAGAACAAACAAACCAACAAGGATATATAACTATAGCGCTCTACATTCCCTGGTTCTGTAGAACAAACATACCAACAAAGATATATGACTCTAGCTCTACATTCCCTGGTGCTGTAGAACAAACAAACCAACAAGGATATATAACTATAGCGCTCTACATTCCCTGGTTCTGTAGAACAAACATACCAACAAAGATATATGACTCTAGCTCTACATTCCCTGGTGCTGTAGAACAAACAAACCAACAAGGATATATAACTATAGCGCTCTACATTCCCTGGTTCTGTAGAACAAACATACCAACAAAGATATATGACTCTAGCTCTACATTCCCTGGTGCTGTAGAACAAACAAACCAACAAAGATATGTAACTGTAGCTCTCTATTTTCCCTGGTGCTGTAGAACAAACAAAGATATATATAAATGTAGCTTGATCGCTATATATTCCCTGGTGCTGTAGAACAAAGAGATACATAAATGTAGCTCTCTATGTAACATTCCCATGTGCTTGCTTTCTACATTCCCTGGTTCTGTGGAACAAACAAACTAACATAGATATATAACTGTAGCTCTCTACATTCCCTGGTTCTGTGGAACAAACAAACCAACAAAGATATATAACTGTAGCTCTCTACATTCCCTGGTGCTCTACGTAGAACAAACAAAGAGATATATAACTGTAGTGCTCCTCATTCCCTTACCAGTGTTGTAGAACAAATGTACTATTCTATACTATAACATATTTACTCCAAAAAAAAGAAGAAAATAAGAATATAATACGCACTTTCAGTTCAAAGTAAAAACCAGACCCTCTATAAACTGAATCCCTCTCAATACCGAACAATTTGCCCAGTACCGAATTCGCCCAAGTGCATTCTCACTAAAAATTACCTCTATAATCTGGAACTCTCTATTCCGAACATAGGATGGCTTTTCTAGTCCATAAGTGAAAAATACATTAATTTTTACCTCCGAAATCCGAACACAGAAATTGATACCAACCGAACGCACCTGCTGTAGATTTGACATACTTGATGCTGAGCTCTTATTGGCTTTGGAGAGAGAGATTAGTTGGGTGCAAAGCACCCGGAATGCTCGAAAAGATCGAGTGATCTTCTCCTTCACCCTCATTTGCTTTGATGAAAACTAGGGATCCTTTATAATTAAAACTGTATTGGTGACAATACACTGCCATCATGCACTTTTAGCGATCTTCATTAGTGTTTTGTTTGGACAGTGCAGGGACAGTGGTCATAAAAATAGCAGTCCACCTCAGTGGGATGATTGATGTAAAAATATAGTGTCGGTGCTCTATTCTCCTTGAAGTCATCATTGTTCACTCAATGTGTGAAATAAGCAGTTATCTAATATGACAACATGCTGTTATAATCTGGTTGAAAGGGTTCGCTGAACAAAGCTACGATAATTAAATTCCGGCTGTATGCTTATTCAACAATACAAAACTACAATACATGCACCACATTAATATTTTCAGCAACATTTTCGATTCACAGTAAAATTTAGCATTTACAGTAATTTATATACCGGTACATGTATTATTAATATGCCATGTTTTTATTCGTATTATACCGTGTTTTATCTCTGTTATTTATATTTTATTCGGTACTTTATTGAATAAAGTTAAAATCAATAATGAGTTGGCTGTCCTTCGACAACTCTTAGTAACGACGTCAATACATTCCGATCGTAGTGCTATTTTAACTGAACATCTCTCTAAACTTAACAGAAGGGCCCGTCCGAAGGGTGTTAGGTTTGGAGAGGTTTTAATGTAACAGATACTGAACAATGACAATGTCAAATCATCATAAACTAAAATGGAAATGGAATGATTCCCATATTTAGACTCAGATATATATTAAATAATGTAGGGTATTTTATAAATAAGAATATCACAAACACATCAACATGAAAAAAAATGTACTTAGGATTCCAGCATATATATATTCATTTTAATCTGGCTCGAACCCAAAAGTATATAGTGTATCAAAATTATGGAAAATATTTTTTAACAAGAGAAAACCCAAAAATAGGGGTCTATCTGGAAGAAATTTGTAATGAAGGTTTTTGGTATCATTTGGAGCAGGAATATCTCCTCTATAACAAATCCAAAATTTGAGCAAAATTTTTCACAGCGCGTTGAAATTACCGAGTCATGGGACCCGCAACGTCAAATTTTCAGCCCGATCATATTAATGTTTCAACTGAGCTACCTCATGATACATACTTTTTTCTACCATTTTCCATGAAATTCACTGATAAAATTGGCGATAATGAATTGCCCATAAAAAACATCTGTATCATTACTGCAGTTGCGACGGTCTCAATGGGGCATGTGACATCCTTGACTGGTTCAAAATCAATCACATGTAATTGCGTGAAAAATCAAAACATGATCAACGTATATTCTTGCGCACTATCAAAAAAATAATTCCTAGTTTTTTCATTATTTAATTGCCTCATATCATGGACAATATGGTAAAATATATCATAAAGAAACTAATATATAATTTGTTGAGTATTTATTATATAATTATATAAACAAAAATACAGGTGTATAAAGAGATTTTGTCCCTTGAATTCAATTTCAGTTAGACATATGCGCGTGCAATTGCAGGTTAATTCAGCAAATCGGGCTAATCGTATGACAGATACACTTGCAGGTTGGGAGAAAGCAAATTGTCGGAAACAAATCCAATGATTTTCGCTTTTAACAAACTCTTAAAATGTAATTTGTGTGATGGATTCTGTAACACGAATGGTAGATAAACATGTAATATGCACAATGTGTTTGTAACAATTCATGTATTGAGACTCATATCGTTTTCGTGGTCATATAGTGAATCGGAGACCAAGGTCACCTCATCGCTATATGACTACGAGCCGAGTCATGATACATGAATCGGTACAAACACATTGTGCATATAACACATATGTATCACCAAAGGTAGGTGCAATTATCAATTCTGTATGTTTATACATGCAATTGTGATCTTTAAATACCTGGTTTATTCTATTGTAATGGATTAATTTGCAAATAAAGAGCGTTTTCCTACATACTATGGTCGCGGTACCCGAAATCATGGGTTAAACTGGAAGAAATTATTAATAAAGCGATTTTGATGTCAAAAGATGCAGGAGAGTCTCCAGGATAACATAAAAAATCTGCTAAAATCCTCTTTGGGGGAAACTTTGTTATCCAAGATGGCATCCAACATGGTTGTCTGTATTATATCAGTTCTCAAAATAAGTTGTTATATTGTGGCATATGAATTACGCAGTTATACCAGTTTGTGTGAAATTAGAGTATACGAGTGAATAGAGTGACACAGACAGAAAATAATACAATGGTGGACATGAAATGGCTGTCAAAATGGCCGTGACTCCAAGTCATGCCACTACGAAAGCAACATTTGAAAAACCACCTGAAAATACATATGGGTAATATACAAGTCTCTTTTTAAATATCTTTAAAGGTACACAGATCACTAAAACAGATTCATCTGAATGATTTATCGGACACTGCAACACATGTCAAACTCAATGATTTAAAGCTACATATGCAGTAATGTTTAGCCACAGAATGCATGGTAGTTTCAATCAGCATGATGATTAATTATTGAATGTAACGCTGAAACTGAAGTGCATACCATTGCAGTATAATTACTAGTTACATTTCCGAAATGTTCAACAATCTCTGTGATAATACACCATACATGTATGTCGCAATGTTCATTATACTGTAATTAAACACTCATCTCTTCAATAGTTTAACACCCCATTTCACCAGATCAAAGAAATGGTACATCGTGCATTTTACGTAAGACTAATTTTCATGCTGATACCATATATATATATACTATTTACACGCTGATTATGTTTGGCTTATGAACAAAACTATAAATATTTTTAATATTCCTTCTGTTGATGGCGATTTGAACAAATATGAATATTTCTGCAGCGAACGCCGCCCGTGCCTTTAATGCGATTAAGCTCAAATATTTATTAAATGTCAATTTATACCACAAAATATACAATATTCGTTTTCAGTATCTATTTGTTTGAAAATATGAGATTTTGTCAATTCTGTGGCCATTTTAGGACAGACATTCTACAGATATATAATTTTTAAAATTAAAATTAGTTTTTCCTCAAGGGAAGCCCGAAACTGAACTATATGGATTATTATCCTCGGCCTTGTGTTATCAGGAGGATTAAAATTTATTGTCCGTTTATTGCCTACTCCGGTCAATCAGCAATCGGATTAGCCCACGCATGAATGCGTTCCATGCAAATCCCGCGCTCCCAACAATTCATCTAGCCAGTTTTATTTCCGACTTTTCATCATAAGATTTGCGAGTCGCGGGGTTGGGAATGGCACCGCCATGGGAGAGATCTATGATAGTTCAGTTTCGGGCTTCCCTTGAGGAAAAACTAATTTTAATTTTAAAAATTATATTTTTCCGCCAAGGAGAAGCCCTTCAACTGAACTATATGGATTAGAATGCAAGCCCAGGAGGAGGCAACAAGCAATAAATTTAATATTCCAGTTTGACGGGAATGTACTCTTCCAAAACAGATTTCATGTAAATGTGATTTAGTCATGAATCAGCTTTGATATGTTATGTGAAAGAGCTCATAAATTCAGATTCCAGCATGCTCAAGCTTGTACCTCCCCCCTTTGTTTTTTGGAATAAACATCCCAGGCAGTGCCATACCATACGTGCCAGCTACTAGTAGAAACTGAGCAAATAGAGACTTCTTCTTCTGCTTCTATTTTCTCGTTTCATGCGATGATAGTGATGTCTGTATTTACTATTTATATCTTCCCAAATAGAAAGCGCTATTGACGGTACGCGACAGCGAGTCTTCCCCACACAGAACAGCCTCCAAAGGCTCGGTGCTATTGTCCCGGAGGATTGGTTGCCCGAATCTCAGAGAACGGCACTCGGCCTGCCACGGTCTGCTGATGCAGGACCAGGGGGCGCAAACTGGTACAGCCTGAGGACTGGTACAGTTGTGCAAAGTTTGTGTAATTCATTGTAACAAGATTTGACACATATCCTGTGATGAAGTTTTTACAAGAGATCGACCAGTGTCATTTACATACGCAAAGCAAGTTCCCAAGGAACGACAGAATCCTTGACCGACAGTGGGAACCACCGTCGGCCCGAGATCCTTGCTCATCATCGTCAAAGCCATCAGACGCCAGGAGAATAATAGAAAGCAAGTCAGGATCGACGCCAGCAACAGAACAGCCTGCATCAGGTTGAGGTAAGGTACTATAGGGAAGCCCACACTGGGAATGGCTCGAACGAGGAACAATTGCGCTCGCAGTTAGATTTTAAGGTGTTATTTCCCACCCCAAGGCCAGAATGGCTGAAAAAGGGAAATTGAAAGGATCCATTTGACCAGGGAAAGCCCCCCACCGAATCTCCCAAATGCAGGTGGTCCTGACACGCTGACATAAACGTCGATGACATACCACTAGGATCCCCTGACGGCAGAGGAGCAGGCCTGGACGTATCACTTGGGATGACATTTCCAGGGGGACAAGACCGACCCTCGTAATGGAGTGGGCCACGGCGCCGTGGGGAAGCGTCAGAAGGCCAGTTGGCTGGTGCGCTTTGTGCGGCACGGGACAACGAGGCTTCCCCACCCAGAACAGTCGCCAAAGGCGTGGGTGCTTGTGTCCTGGAGGATTGGTTGCCCGAATCTCCGGAGGACGGCACCCTGCCTCCCACGGTCTGCAGAAGACGGGGCTTGCAGCATGACCAGGGGGGACCGAATGGTTCCTGCCCGAGTTAAGACTGGTACGTTTGCTCAAAATGTAAAACCATGGACCAATGGGCCCTCAACCAACTATGACAATATCGCGTATATTCATGAGCAACCCGTACGGCCAGGCCATTAAAGTCGAATCTCGTTCGACTATAAGCAAGACAAGACATTCTGTTAGTTATTAGCAAGCATAATATACAAAATATTTGTTAGTTATTCCAAAACAAGGTTAATAAGGTAAATTCCGTTATTTACTATGGCCACGTGATCTTACCTGCTAGAAATTAAACCGCAGGTAAGATACTGTCTTTTCTCAGCGAAGAGGACGATGAGATCCGATTTCTCCTGTGCAAGAACATAGCGGTGTCCTTGCTTATGGTGAGGAGAACGTTTTATACACTTACGGAAAGTCCGCAGATGGTGGAGCAGGCCTGGAATATCCCGAGGGAGTATGATTCCAGGGTGACAAGACCCACTCTCGTAATGGAGTGGGCCACGGACCGTGGGGAAGAGTCAGAAGTCTCAGTCCTTCCCAGGAGACAGGAGCAATTGTTCTCGCAGCCGTATGCAATTGTAATTTTCTAATTCACGAATATTAAACTGTGCACTGTTCCCTCTTGACAAAATGTGCATGGTCACAGTAATCGTTGATTCAATATTAAACTATTGGAAGGTATATTTTAAAACGTTCCCATCGCAGTTAAATTATGGGAATGTGAAAGTGCCATGGAACATGCATGTTTTGAGGTCTATCCCACAACGACATTGAATTTGAGAAATTTTCAAAAACACAACTGATGATTATACAGGCGCAAGTACATCCGTCTTCTGAATTGCGAGAGCAAATGAGAGCTCAAGCTGCGTTTACATCTGGGAAGAACTGAAGTCTGGTTGGCTGGTGCGCTGTTAGTGGCACATGATGACCACCCTAAGGCTCAGGAGCTGTGGCAATCGCCCTTGAAGATTTGTTTTCCAAATCAACGATGGTAGCACCCCGCTAGTCACTGGTACTGGGCAGTGGTCATGCACAATATAAAGGCTTCTTGCGGAACGGCGCTTTATATGTGTGATGATACAAATGCTTTCATTTGTGTTATTCATTTAGGTTTTCTATTCACCAGATAATCATATGGATATGTAGTAATAGAAGGAGAAGAGCCATGTTTTGGACTCTTTTGAAATTGGCACTGGCAGGCCTGCAGAATGCAAAATGAAGCGTAAGCCGTAACGTATTTGTCGGTTGTCGGGTTGTGCTTAGGTACCCATAGGTTACACAAACTGTTATATTCAGTATCACGAGAGCCACATACAACTTTGACGCGACCTAGATTTCACAACCTCCAGGTGAACCGAACCGTCGTTCGCCTCCAATACGCAGGCCTGCAGTGGTCGCGCGCAATATAAATATAAACGCTGTTTATGTAACTGCACTTAATATGTGTGACAATACAAATGCTGTCCTTTCTGTTATTTGCCCGATAATCAATTGGATATGAGGCAATAGAAGGAAAAGAGCCATGTGTTGGTCTCTGATGGAAATTATAGTGGCAGCGGCCCTGCGCAATATAAATGCATTTCATGTAACTGTGCTTTATACGTGAGTGAAGGCTATTTGACATTCTATATGTGGAAATAGAAGGTAGAGAGCCAAGTGATGGACTCTGTTGGAAAGGCTATTGGCAGTGCATCGGGGGCACATGACAATATAAATGCATAGTAGTTCACCTTGACTATTCACGGATTGAAACGCAGAAGTATGTCGGTATCAGTGAAAATTGACGCCCTATTGATATAGTCAGTTCGTATGTCATTGAGCCTTTGAGGCACTGATACCCTTGTACTAGTATGGAACAATTATGGCTGGCCATACATGTTTTTAAGCTCACCATTTTGTATCATTTAAATTCGTAATTTGAATGTATCGACAAACACTAATGTCTGAGGATAACAGTTCAGATGTTGTCTATTTGTTACAGTGAACACATGGAAATGTCAAACATCAAAATCATCAAAAGTATAAACATTGATTGACTGAAAATATATTGAGACACTGGCTAGCCAATGAATCATTTCAACACTGCGACCATGCTAGGTCACACGGATATGGTGACTTGCCACAAGTAGGCCAGCCAAAGGCTCTCATCCAAAATTTCTCCAAAGAGTTCTGACCACGGACGGAAGTATCCTTGGATATTTCAGCAAACTATAGCTGAAGGTTCAGGCTACTGCACTTGTATATCTGTGCAGTCATGGAACAGGGAAGCCCATTCTGCATAATACATTGAGTGATTGCAAAGAAACAGACACAATTGTCGCCAAAATAACGACAGAGTACCGATATGAATTGATGGAGATCGCCATTCGACAATGGGAACTCAGGCTTCAAGATTCGACGAGAATCACCAAATGGATTCCCGTAATGATTCTCACAAAACTTTACAATTTTCAGTGCCTTATGACTAACATGATTCAGCATTTGATTCTCGTAAAATTAAATGTATTTTGAGCCCTGGAACTTGAAATGAAAATCCTTGGTGCCCAATCTTGTGTCAGATAATCCTAGTCCCCAATCAAACCAGTTGCACGATTCGTAGCAAGCGGACACTGTCAGTAATACTGGACAGGCATGTAAAGAAAGAGACTATTCAAGAGACACAGCATTATTTGAACACAGGCCATATAATACTATATGTTATAACAAACATAATCTCATTGTTTCTAACGATTATTCCGATAATACAACGAGGGAAAGGAAATGGAATCGCAAGAATAGAGTCAGAATTTCAAATAAATATCTTGAAGTCGATGTAACGTTTGCGACGTTCCAAGTATCCAAATACGAGACCTCATGTTAATAGTAATACATTCGGGCTAGCTAAGATTTGCAAATATTAATCGGTAAGCACAATTAATTATAACGACATGTTGTATATGTACAATGATGTTCTGTGATAATCATTTTCCAAATGTCGGTTAAGTTCCAGATGCTCAACTTCAACTTACAATTAGTTGAGGCAAAAGAAATTTCATTGGATTACAAGTTCTATCTTGTTCATTAATAAATGTAAATTATCGCCAAAGGAGACATTTCTGTCCTGGCCAACTTTCTGCGCACTAACAGAGCTGTTGCATATACGATTAGGTAGTGTACATGAAATGAACGTAGCGAGAAGTCGGCTTCATGAAATAGAGTTAGCACGAAATTAGGAGACTTCGCATACCGTACCACGTGGACTCAGAAATCGGACGATTCATGCCACCGTATATGTTGCACAATAATGCAATATAGGTTTGCTACAAGTAAACGATGTGCGTCTGTAGTCATTGTCAAAATGGCCATCAATGGCGAAGTTCTCAACGTCATTTTGTCGATTCCAATCCCAAAATTGTCGAGATAAAATGTGTCGATAAAAACACGGAATTCTTATAAATTGCGTTGCGCATACTATGAAACGAAGAGTTTCTGCGCGAACTTAAAAATATTAAACGACCGGGTAAGCAACGGATAAATTGCAAGTTTGTTATCAACAATAAATATTGAGTTGATAAACTCGCAATAGAGAAATACTTCCTTTAGTTAAAACCACGTCTGATAGCTCCAAGGAGAGAAATAAAACTGGCTAGATGAATTGTTGGGAGCGCGGGATTTGCACGGGACGCATTCATGCGTGGGCTAATCCGATCGCTGATTGACCGGAGTAGGCAATAAACGGACAATAAATTTTAACCCTCCTGATAACACAAGGCCGAGGATAATAATCCATATAGTTCAGTTGAAGGGCTTCTCCTTGGCGGAAAAATGGTTTACGACTGAGCATTGTTTGTGTATATTTCATTTTATTACAATTTGCCATTAGTTGGTGTACCTATCTCAGAAATTCAGCATTTTCCGATACCATTAAGGCTACCATAATGGGTGCCATTTTGAATAGAAAATTTAGCTCAAAGCTGATCTTGGATATGTGATTCAGAACTATTTCCCGCACAAAATGAGATAAAAAAAAAACTTCATTGCAAATTTCTTCCTGGTCTAACCCTCTGACGACCAGCAACCAGGTGTGTTTAGAATGTAGACAATAAGAACATTGAGTCCAAAACAGAGTATTGAGACCAATCATAAATACCTGCTGACAATGTCCACACTGAACTGGATGTCGAGGAAGCATTTAAATTACTGTTCTTGACCTTGATCACCACCATAAATTTATATACCCAGTATTCTTCAAGACCAGGTACAACCATCTCTTCATTTTCAAATCCTGGAATGGGAAGTTACTGGTACATAAACAACAGAATATATAATATAAAAGTCCTTTATTGAGGTAATAAGATTTTAAAATTATCATGGTGGCATATATATATCTATTCAAATAGAATACAACTGATGCTCTTGTGTTTTTTATCTACATTAACTTTGATGTAAAAATGTTTTCTCTCAACATAAGGGAGTCTCACATTCTTGTTAAGATTCATGATAGTCTTAGCTCAAAGGCATAAAGATTATGGTCCCAATTTAAACTGACTGCAGCATGATTTGGTTCATGATCTGGTAAAGAGAGAAAACATACCGTTGTAACAGTTTATCTCCCATGCACATCTTCCCACCCCAAGGCTATCACCTCCCCCTGCTCTGATCATCTCTCCCCCCTGAATTTTTGTTACCTCAAAATTTAATGGCCAGTTACTCTCATTTTATCATTCAATATGAATATGCGACTCAGAAAAACTATCATTGGTGACAAGAAATCATGTTTTTTTTTCTGGGAAAGTGACAAAAATTAATGTTCGAAGAATTTTCCTTGAAAATTACTTAGATTAATATCTTCTAATAATTTAACATATTTATTGTACAAATGTTGTTGATCATGGTTAATGTATGATAGATATATATATTATCTGAAAACTGCACTATTGAGCAATTATAAAACTTGGCATTCTTATCTGTATGTGTTATGAATTAGTTTGTAGTTCGTATAGAAATTATTTTATAGCACCTGCTTTCCCGCGGTTTTCAGCCCACTCTAAAAATATATTAAATTACCTAAAGTAGAATAATTTATTCATAATTCAAAGGTCAGCGGAGTCCAAAATTATTGTTGGCGACGGCAGGCCATTTTATATTGATTAATACCACCTCGAAATGTGTAATTGGGCAAAATGCTCCAGGGCAAAAATAAAAAAACTTTGATCAAGCAACTGTTAGCTATACTTCATCATATGTAGGAACATCATGCTCCTAAAGCCAAATATATTTTCAAAAAGTGAATGTAAAAATCGAACAAAAGCTCTGGTTAACAAAAAAGTTAAATTGCATGAAAAAGTTTTGTTTACATATTTCATAAAATTATTAAAAATATTTAACCTGAAAGAGGAATCTAGCGACCTTTCTGGCCGTTTACATATTATCTTCAATTTTCTAACAGTATTTCCACCTAAAAGATTGATGAAATATTCTCAAAGTTCAAGGCCGACAAACGGAAACTTTAAGTTCCGATTGAAAGATCGCAGAGTCATTTTAAGATTGCTTCTTGGGAAACCAGTAAAGGTGTCATGACATCAAGAAGTACATCATGACGTCACTACCTACATCGGCGCGCAAAATTCCAGACAGGACTGCGTCGATGGCCAGACAGCTGAGACTCGTATTACATGGCAGGCTAAATATCCACATTTACGTTATATGTGATTATTTACATACATTGTATATATCTTTTTCTTGTATCCCATTATCAATGGGGCTCAACGATTCCTCGAGGATCGGATCTAACAGGTTCAAAATCGGATCTAACAGGACTTCGATTCCGACTCAAACATGACTTTAATGCCAAAATGGCGGCTTTTGTATGAAAATTGACAACAAATCTCTGAAAATGGTAAGTATGAGCACTATATCTCCTTTTTGCCTGGCATATAATTAGTGAAATTCGATGTGTAGTAACCCGAAGAACCTGTATATGACGTCTGGCAAAGATCTATGCCATTTATGCGCCTTAATTACGCTGAGATCATTAAAAATCGATGGGGAAAAACATAGCACCGAGGTTCAAGTCATATTGTTGAATGGGTATAAATACGTATGGTAATAAAGTCCTATGCATAACGTGTTATTACGGTTCGAGTGCATATTTAAACAAAAATGAATTCAATTAGTCATGAGTTTTTGTTTTAAACACTAAATTTAAAAGAATAACATCGGCTCCGACCCTAATTTTGATATATTCCGACCCCAATCTGTAGAAATTGATCGGCTCCGACTCTAACACACATTAGTCAATTCTTTTTCTGGAAATTGTTGAAATGTCTCATTGGCCATGGATGTCAGATTCTTGCCGTTTTCATTTAAATAATCCATTTTCTGGTCGCTAGAATACATGACACTATAAATTGTGTTTTTGATCACATTAAATTTTAGATAGTGTGTTCATAACTTGGAAGATCTGACATTTTTGTGGCTGGCCGGCCTATTAACCACATAATCTAAGGATATCTAATTATAGCATTGTACATATGCGTGCCATTCATGCTATCATAGGTGGTCATTAACGAAGACTTGTCTATCTTCTGTTGGGTAGAAGACATGCCCAAATAAGAGTGCATTTACCTAATAATATAGTCAGTTTAAAATGTAAAATAAACCACACGAAAATGTCCGAAGTAATTTTAACCGGGGTATATATGCTGCACCACAAAATTGATTTTGGTAAAAACCTATACTATTAATATATTCCGTGGTATTTGTGATAAATTTATATCTTATTAACTTCATAAATAATCCGATTCTTTGTTTTGTCTCCCACAGAAATACCGACGTTATCACTGCCACGGGAAATTTGACGTTGCAGAAGATGCGGTATTCCACATCGCTGAAAGTCACCTGGTGCAACAATTTCAATTTTGAAACTTCAGGATTCGGAATATATGGCGGATGATGGAAAAGCTGTGTATTCTGCAATACATTTTTAGATAAACCCACGCGAGTTTAAAGACAATATCGCAGAGTTCACCCTTGATGAGCGTGATCTAGCTGGTCACCAAGAGAGTCAGCCATATGAACCTGGTTCGTCTGACATGAACGATCCCGCATATTCACCTTCGCCGCATGGACACAAACAAGTTGCCAGGAAAACACTCCAATGAAAAACATTCATTCCCGTAGAACACTCTTTGAGTCTGCTCACGACTCTGCTGCATCTGAAATGAGTGACGATTCTGACAACATACTCAGAGAGATGTCTGCGTTATTACCCGATGTCTCTAAAGTTCTCCGGGATAGCGGTTGTGTTGAAGTCTGGATGGCTTAAATTTTGTGGAATAGGTACAAATTCCATATATACTGGTGCATTTCACTTTGTTTGGAAACTGGGGTAGAGGCAGCAATCGGGACCGGGTTTGAAGAAATGTCAGTCTCAATTTCTTCACGTTCAGCCACATCCAATGACACGGAAAAGTCCAACAAAAGCAAGAAATCCTCGAAAGTTATTAGAGATCCCATAACGCCTGAATATATTCTGAAAGTATAAATGTATAAATAATTCAGTTCACATGTAACAATTTATAGTAAATACAGGCATATGCGTGTTGTGCAGAATTTTAATTAAAATTGGTCATTGCTTTTGTTGGACCTCCCAAATTGACTTCTAGACAAATAAATATGTTTAAACTAAACTATTGACTTCTATATTTATGTTCATGACATATCAATTGGTATGTAGGCCTATATATGCACACATTTTCCCGAGAATTTTGACAACAGGTTATATAAGATCACGTATGCTATTGCGTATAGTCATAATTATTCTGCACTGTGGCATTGGGATCGTAAACATAGTGCGAATGTATCTGATGATCATGTAAGGGTCGGAGTATTTGAAACCTGTTAGATCCTGATCCGAACCACCAAATCACCGATGAGTCGGAGTATTTTTCGTCATATTTCTTATACACAATCATTACTGGGTCAATAACTAAAATTATGGGCTTATTTTGATATGTGATAAACACTAAATTCATTCAGAACCCATTCTGTGCTATTTGACATATACAAAGGTTAATAACAAGTCCGGAGATGCACATTAAATTATCAATGGGAAATGCATACAAAAAAAGCACGTGCTCGAGTTTGAAGTCAAACAACCATTTACACCTTTGTTTCGGACCATTCTCATTGATTGTGTCGGCGTGTCATATCCTGAACCAAGATACATTGAAGTATACACGTTATAACTCACCTTTCTGTCATTTTTCTTCTTCTTTTACGGGTTAAAAACTTCTGGAAAATTAAAAAAGTCGGAATGGGGTCGGAGCCGATCAAATTGGGGCCAGAGTAAAAATCGGTTAGATCCAATCCTCGAGGAATCGTTGAGCCCCAGTGATTATAAGGGTGGATACACACATGCATGTAATATCTGTATATATTTTACATGGCCACACCAATAATTGACAACATTAATCACCTGCGCGCGAGCGGTTCATTGTTAACAGGCCAGACAAGTGAGTAGTGCTAAGCGAAGTAAAATTGTCTTCTATCAGTACATTTAAGGCCAGTCCAAAACATGTCTTCTCGTACGGATGCGGAAATTAGTCAAGTCTGTGTGATATCTGGCATTTTATTAATGCACGAACACCAAAAGCCATACGTCTGGCATATACAGGCTTGATGTAGAACATTTTCAACCATGATGCTTGTTTGGGTGGGGTCTCGAAAGCTTCAAATCGCTAAGGGACTTAGTTGAATGTATCGGTCGGAATAATCTGGGCAAGAATGTACAATATGATATGTTTTACTTAAATAGATCAGAGTTAGCCACCCCGCCTGGTAGCTTTCGGGGTCATATATAGCCCCTGCATGCGTCGGGGAAATCCTAATCCACCACTGCTATAAATAAGAGAGGACTGGTAATTATTTAAATAGAAAGTCTACCATATGGGTTATCCCACGAACAATTATTTTAAGTGGCCTGGCGACTCGGTCCAATATAACGGCTTATTTACATTCCGACTTAATTGGAACTAGAACTCAGTGCGTTCAACACGTAGGCAATGATTGGGTTATCAGTGGACACATATTACATCGTCTTTATGATCCATGTAAAACGCCAAATACACGATAATTACAGAGATTACATGCATGTGTGTATCCACCCTTAGGGTTTATCATAAAATCTTCTATACAGATAACAAATCACCCGATAATCCCATGAACAGTAACAAGCGGGCGCAAATTACGTTTACGTACATGATCATATTATTGTGTTACACACCACTGTACTTCAGCACTTGTTATTTGCAATTAAATATAACTGAATAATACATATATACAAATCTGTCCATATTGATCAGAATATCATTCTAGGGAGTTCCCAGAAAGACATATACATAACTGGTGTGTGCAAAGTATCCCCTCCCCCTAAATATCATATTTTGGGTATGGGAATAATTTGTACCTCATAATCTCTCACTAAATGTCTGATTACAAGAAAATAAGTATCTCACCTTTGCATACATTTCAATGGAAAACGGATTAAACTATCAACAAGGTTCATGAAAACGACATGGCTACATCACAACAATGCACCTGACATAAATCCCTAGAAACGTGCATATTGATGTGAAGTCTTTACAAATAGACAAACTGAGTTTGCCATAGGAATGTCCCTATACTGGTACCATAAGACATGGGTAATTTGCCTTCTGTTTGTTCAAATGTTTTCACATGTGGGGGAGGGGGATTATCAGGTTGTGGGAGGGGTGGAGTTAAAAACTAGGTAAAACCAGTTGCACACTGGTAATACAAGCCTGTAGGCTTAGCACACAAGTAATACATGCATGTAGCTGGGTTTCTGCTATACCGGCATGGGATCCCTGCAACGGCCCAGTTCCCTAGCCAAGTTTCCCCCCATACATGCATGATACAGCTATGCTCTAATTAATCGACCCTCCTTAACGAGGTTGACATGCGGTATTACCACGGTGTAATACCGCGGTACTGAAACCACGAAATACCGCATGGTCATGGTTGAGTTTTGGGTACCGCGGTGACACATGTTAGCGACCGCGGTGACATGCGGTAGCACACTTGACGACTACAGTAACGAATTTCATGACTAATAACTTCTTGACTGGTTAAGCCGGCGATCGAAAACTGCACAATATCATGTGCATCTAATCAGCATTTAACTATAATAAAACAGACCTCAAAATTAGCCATGGAGATCAGCACTGCCACGGTAATAGATGTGGTGATCACCTTTTGTTACAATGCCGTGGTATGGGTGCATTTGTAAGTAGTATACAGTAATCATGTAACTAACGAGACAGTGTAATTTCCGTACCAGTCAGACAGCCCTCAAATGATGAATAATGTTAGTGATATACATTGCAGAAATGCAGGTAACGTCATATATATAATTATATATACATGTATATATGGTCGGAAACTAAAGCAGGTAGGCCTAGGTGATATTCATACATACTAGTAAGTGAGCTGACTCGATCGGCATTTTCAAAATTCAAAACATGAAATTAATGAATGATTATGTGAATTAAATTCTCTATCATTTTATATAATTATTTATATAAATCACAAACAGCGTGATGCTATTATTAAAATTCATAAAAGCTACAAATTTGATAAAATAGTTGATATTCATTCCGAAAATGCGCATGGGGCGCACCGTGTGTTACAAATGGAAACTTCGGGAGTCGCGACCTCTTTAAACATTAACCTATGGATCATATCGCAATTGACAATGAGGCATCATAGTCAGACAAACTAGGTCAGTTGTACCAACAGCCATGTATGGCAGGCCGGGTTCCTTTCGTAACTTTAAAAGACGTTTACTTCTGATGTCAAGTTTAGCCATTTCGAATTTGAAGAAATATTATATTAGAAAGCATAATGTCATTTGAAATTAAATATATTCATGTACACGGGTTCACGCCATTGCCCCATTAAATATGAGAACACGTGGTCGGGGTTTGTTCAACGCTCATTTCCGTGCTTTAAAAAAACATGATTGCGATGTGATGACATCCAGTAGAAATTACAAGTTGCAAACACGTGCAGTAAACTATGTCGCAACAATAGATACATCAAAGGGATTATACCGCAGTCATTGAATGGGGTCAAGCACGTGCCCATGAAGTGAGTCAGGTCAAGGACGTGCACTGTTTACAATACATCGTGACCTACTATCGTTCTTATATATGTCGAGTTCTCAGATACTAATAAATATTTTCTGATAAATATTTTTTTAAACATGTGGGACAATGAATAAAATAAAGATTCTAGGAGGTGGTATGTTTAGTTCTTTATACCGGATTTTATTATCGTGTTGGAATTGTATGTAGTTTGTGTCGTCATATTTGGAATTGAATTTGAAGATGCTCTGTCTCCTTGGCTTACCTGTGGTCACGTTTATACTGCAAAATTCCACTGAAAACTCGCTATCCAAATATTCTAGCTGGTTTACGTACGTACGAGCAGACTTTGAAGTATGTCTGAATATAATATTTTTTTACCCAAAAAAAAAAATCTCCTTATAAGTATCTTGGATACTGAATGAACTAATGGTTATATATTTCTTGATTGCAAGATTCTAGAAGAAAAATCGAAAAAATCGGTAGGAAGTACCTAAAGTACGCGCATGGTCAAACCCGATCAGGTTCAACTTCCATTAGACCATGACATGTGACAAGTCCTTTCATTATAAAAGCCCTGTCAGGTAAGTCTGCGATCTTTTAATTTCTCCCTGCTGTGTGTTCGATGCGTTTTGACAGAGTACGCGGGCGGGAATGTTGATCCCAACTGGGAGGGCCCTATGAGTTCAGTGTCCAAGATATAATATTTTTTAACCCAAAATATGTATCTCCTATAATAAATATCTTGGACACTGAAACTAATGGTTATATATTTCTTGCTTGCAAGATTCTAGAAGAAGTCGTTTTAAAAATCGGTATGCAATACCTCGAGTACGCGCACTTGTCAAATGCCAATTAATGGCGATTATATCTTTGGACCAATCGTGCGAGTCCTTTCGCTATAAAAGCGATTGAAAGGTAAGGCCTCATTCATTTTAATTTCTTCCTCCTGTGTGTTTGATGCGTTTGACCGAGTGCGCAGGGCGGGAATGTTGATCCCAACTGGGAGGGCCCTTACTGTGTTCAGTGTCCAAGATATTTATTATAGGAGATACATATTTTGGGTTAAAAAATATTATATCTCCGTCAAATATATCTTGGACACTGAAACTACCGTAATGGTTATAATTAGAATTCTTGAAGAGGAGGAGGCCACGAGGCAGCTAATCTGACTGTGTCCATGAAACCCACCTGCTGAAGCAGAAAAGACCTGCATCCTGTACCAAAAAGATTTCTTGGTAGACATGTGCCAAAAATAGATCATTGTGTCCCATATGTAATAGTTCAGATAAACTCAAAAACAACTGAGCCTCCTAAAAGGAAACACCACATACTTCATGTGCCCTACTAGTAATGATCACAGGGTGAAGGTGTCCAGGATAAACATTGGTCATAGGCAATGGAGATAACTCATTCATTCATGTACCTAATAGGATAAAGGAACCTACCCCCCCCCCCCCTCCTTAGAGGATGAAGCAGCACTAGCACGATATCCAGAGGATGTTGACTGGCCCACAATACATGCAAAAAGGGCACTGAGGGGAGAACACGGTTATGACACCCACCCCCCCCCCGCCAGAAAAGCTGAATCAATACTCAGAATGGATCTCACAAAATGAGGCAATGCTCAGTGCGGTATGACTGACTTGACAGTATTGTGAGCCCGACCGAGAGACCCAGGGGAGATATGCGAAACCGTTGGGCCCAGACCAATGGGGGGACCAGGGATACACCAGGTAAACATGACTGAGTTGAGCACTGGAAATCATGTCCATGGAAAGAAAAAAAAAACATAAGGGAGGGGACCAAGATGGAAAGATGGCCTGCCTCTGGTACACCAAGCCAAGTAACTGGAAATTGAAGTGTACGGTCAACCAAGGAGAGGAACTAATACCGCTAATGGAACACTGTCTGATCATACGGCCAATCTGTGATGCAATGAACCGGCCTGCATGGTTTCAAAAGAAATGTGGAACTTAGTTATCGTTCGTCAGGTGGTGTGATAGAGAACCCATACTGTAGGTTAGCAGAAAGTTACAAAAACTGATAACCCGCCAACTGGTATGCTCAAGCACCGATGGGCATGCAGCAATAATTGTGAAATGTTGCAAAGGTGAGAATTGGTGATCGCTAAAGCGGATTAGAATTAGAATCACGCCTGCCTAGTGATGTTAAACACTCGGCCCGAGTGATAACATAGAATTGGAAAATATTCTTGGTTCAAATTCGGTGCTGTGACAAATATGATAACAAAATGGACTACATACATGACGCCTAGACACCAATGAAATGCTGATAAGCTATATGATGAAATCCTATGGTGTTAGGTGGTCACTGAAAGATACATCCCAAATCTAGAAGTAAAATTGAAAATGAGCGTAGTTCAGACAATAGTGTCTATGGAGCTGAACGGTCGATATTCATGATATGTTCGGCTAAGTGAGTCGAGCGCTAAAGTCCCCTGTGAGATATAGTACCCGCATACTAACTTATCAGGTTCACACACACGATCAAGTCCATTATACGTCTAGGTTTGTCTCATAAAAGCGGCCTAATTGTTGAATAAAAATCTAACAGATTAGAAGGCCCAAAACTATAAAGACAGGTCTCAACAACACCTGGAATACCCCGACGGGATAAGAACGGAGGTGAGAATGGAGGCGAAAGAAACTTATTCAGGAGCAGTTCCTGAATGTGGCACATAGCCAGAGCAATGCGATATGGCAGAAAGCAGACTGACAGAGGAAACCTCAAAGTACAAAGAACGAAGGTAATATTGTACAAAACACTCAGTCGAATGAATGCAACTTGTCGGCGACAAGGAACAATGACGTAGCCAAGGCAAGAAAGGGTTCTGAAAAACCGCTATGTGCCGTGACAGCATGAACCTGGATGGACTCAGACAGAACCAGCGGTAGATGCTGCAGAACCTCCATCGCTGCTCGTCGCTGCGAAGGTTGTGGAAGCCGCGACTACAAATAGAGGAGGCATGACCACCAACAGATTCCGAGCCTGCAGCGCAGGCTGTACCGAGTTGACACAGGAAAATTCATTGTTTCCTGACTCTGCGAAGGTTGTGGAAGCCGTGACTACAAATAGAGGAGGCGTGACCACCAACAGACTCCGAGCCTGCAGCGCAGGCTGTACCGAGTTGGCAGAGGAAGATCCATTGTTGACCGTCTCTGCGAAGGTTGTGGAAGCCGCAACTACAAATAGAGGAGGCATGACCACTAACAGACACTGAGCCTGCCGCGCAGGCTGTATCGAGTTGGCAGAGGACAAATCGTCACACGTTGGTTTTTGTGCTTGATATGTGGGCCCCATCCAGTCCTTCGGTTGTGGAAGACAGGCGTACTTCTCTGCGGATGACTCAGGAGGCCGCGACCAATAAGGAGGAGCCATGTCCCGCAACCGACTCCAGCGGAGGCTCCATGTGAATGGAGGAAGCAAGAGAAGGGCCATGTTTGTTCTTCCTTTTGCTGTGTTGTTAGTATCGTGCTGGAAATGCATGCAAAATTGTGCGCAATTGTTATCCTAAGACCGAAGGACTGACCCATCCGAAATGACCCTCATGGAAGGCACTCTCGGATGGGCATGGCGAACTCGGACACGCATCAAACACTGCCAATTCCAGGGGATGTTGCGACAGCACGTCCTCGTCTCTGAACAGCACAGTCCGTCCAGGAGATGGGGGGGAAAGGGGCAAGTATCCCGACCAGGTCACCTGGTTTGATGAGGCAAAAATTCTGGAGCCTCGGAAAGGAAACTAACTCTAAGTTCTGGCCTAGGAGCCCAAAAGCGGCCAGAAACTGTACGAAGCAAGGCCACACTGGTGGAGGAAAGAACACAGGTGAATAATAGGGATACATACCCACCCAAAACCGGGAGGGACGGATGCCGGAAAAGACTTTGACGAATGGAGGACAGGTCAGAACCCGTGCGGTAAAATCACCCTGGAGTGGAAGCAGTGGCAGTTGACACATTGAACTGCGTAGGCAGGCAATGTGCCGAGGGCACCAGGGCTTGCGAGCTAAACGGACCACTGATAGCTGTAGCAAGTAGACGGCTGGTGCAGCGACGGAACGAACCCGGCGGAACCGGAGGCAGGACCAAAGGTAGCTGCGCTTGGACCACCATCGCTGCCCTTCTCTGCGGGGGCTATGGACGTCGCGACCCTGAGGGAGGAGGCATGTCCACCAACCAACTCCAGCGGAGTCTCCATGTTAATGGAGGATGCAAGAGAAGGTGCCACGTCAGCAGATGTGCCACGATCATTGAACTTGATAATCGATAGTCAATACTAGATTAGAATCGATGAAGCGTATCTAATAGCAAGGACAGAGGAAGTAGTGCATAATATTCACATGTGCATAATTTGTATCAGAAACAACCGAAGACAGTCCTTCCCATGACAAAAAATACAGTTTCGTTGATTAGAAGGGTGTAATTGCACCGGTAATATAATTGTAAGTAGGGGTTATCTCAAATCAAAGGTCATTGTGTGATATACCCAAGTCCACTGACACTTTCACATGCCCATAAATTAACGGAGATGGGAAATGTGCTAAATATATCTTCACATATTTTAATATTGATTGTGACCAGGTGGACAAGTGCAAATGGTGAACACCCGTCAATAGAAAATTGCGAGTGCATACGGGTGCGAGAGCAATCATTACTGTCTCGTGGGAAGGAAAGCCGGTAATTAGTAATGAGCACCATGCGTTACAAATATCTTTGCACGATCAACGATCGTTAACCTGTCCGTTGGATATTAAACTGTAAAACAGGGTATCCAAATATGTCCGGTACTTTTCAACAACCGAAATAAAGAACGCAGAGTAATCGCCGCCGAAAGTGGTAATTGAATATCGGCTGTATCAACGTTTCATCGATTATACGATTAATCGATGCACCCCTACCTGTCGGAGGGAAAAAACATTACGAAGATTTCATCGTAAAAGCATTGAGACATATGTTCAATGTAGAGAGAAGAGGCAAGCCATACTGTGGCTATTTTATCTAGCATCCGTGAGGAAAATTATTATAAAATATTGTAATGTAAAATATTGTAAATTTGGATAGAATTTTGTCAGGGACCAAACTCCAAACTGGAGCTTAGTGTAGACGCCAACACAATATTGCAACCGGTGCAGTGTTAAAAAATCCAGACGAGAACCCGAATCTCGGCGAATGACTCGAAAGAGCATCGGTTGTGTTCTCTTGTTTTTTGCAAACAAAAACGATATTTGTTTGAAGTGATTCTCGTAAATAAAACAAAATTGAAATATTGGTTAATGAAATTATCCACCCACGGACTACTGTCATTAATAAGACAGTGTTGTAGAATAAAAGATTGTTGAACAATTGTAAAAGTAAATTGCGAAAATTGGAAAACACGTGCGTAGTGCACAAAATTAGGCAACTGCATGTTGTCGTTCGCAATAGCAGAAAGAGAAACGTTCATGAGAAATGAACAGATGAAAAATGCGACTAGAAGAAATTTAAAATGAATGAGGTCTTACCTTTCAATCGCTTTTATACCGAAAGGACTCGCACGATTGGTCCAAAGATATAATCGCCATTAATTGGCATTTGACAAGTGCGCGTACTCGAGGTATTGCGTACCGATTTTAAAACGACTTCTTCTAGAATCTTGCAAGCAAGAAATATATAACCATTAGTTTCAGTGTCCAAGATATATTTGACGGAGATACTTATTAGCGATACATATTTTGGGTAAAAAAATATTATATCTCCGGCAAAGATATCTTGGACACTGAATGTTATAATTAAAATTCTTGAACAGGAGGAGGCCATGAGGCAGATACTCAGACTAAGCCTATGAAACCCAACTGCTGAAGCGGAATAGATTAGCATCCTGTAAAGAAAATTGGTAGACATGTGTAAATATAGACCTTTGTACCCCATACGCAGTAGCTCAGAACTCCAAAAGCAACTGAGCTCCGAAAAGGAAACAGATGTACCTGTACTTCAGGTGTCCTAATGTTCACAGAGTGAAGGTGTCTTGGATAAATATTGGTCATAGGCAAGGGAGTTAATTCATTATTGCATGGCTCAAATAGGATATAGAGACCTACCCCCTCCAATTCTGAGGATGAAAGAGGGGACCGTAGCAAACCTATGAGAAACACGGTTATTACACCCCCCCCCCCCCCCCCCCCCCCCCCCCCCCCCGGGGGACGATTGGGCAAAGGGGAGGAGCCTGAGCAGGCCTTAGGATTCGGAGAGAAACACTGAATCGATTCTCGCAATGATCCTAGTGAAATGGTTAAATTTTCAGGGCTTGATGACCTAACATGATTCAGCATTTGATGTTCGCAAAATGATATGCATCTGGAGCCCTGCAGAGGGACCCAGGGGAGAGAGGAGAAGCCTGTTTGTCACAGACCAAAAGGGCACCAGGGATACACCATGAGAACATTTACAGGGAGTTGTGCATATGGGGACCCGGACATCGGGGAACAATGGCTGGTAAAGGAAAAGCATAAACCTAGAGGTGTGACCAAGACAGAGTCCACCTATGGTACCACAAGCTGGAAATTGAAATGTATTGTCAACCCAGAAGATTAACGAATATAGCTAATAGAACTGTCGGAACATTCTGGCTACCAGTGATGTAACTAACAGCCCTGCAGGTGTTTTTAAAATTATGTGGAACGGATATTTTGTTCTCCTGGTGTGTGCTTAGGTAACCCATACCATGGGTAACAGAAGCGTTACAGAAACTGTTAGAAGCACAACAACTGGCATTACAATCCACATATGGGCATCCGGCAACTCAATGAAATACCTGAATAATCTTGAATGTCGCAAAGTCAGGTGATAATCAGTTATCGCGAGACCACCATAAATCCTTGGCGCGACCAGTGTTTTTTCGCGGCAGTGTCATGTTGAGATAACCTCCAGGCCTCAAATTTGCAGGCCTGAACTAATGTTAACTAAAATAGTGTGATCGAACACTGCCGCCGTGGTGACACAGCCATATAGACTTGGTTGACATGCAACTGCGGAGATGTTGAAGAAAACCCACAACTGTGGTGTCTATTGGATCGTTGGTCCAGTTGGACCCTAGATCTTCAGACCCTTACATGACCCTGATATGAGAAGGTGGAGAATGCCCACCCCCAAACCTGAGAACTAGTCAGGATTGCATGATCTGGTTTGTTGGAGATGGTACTAGTGGAATTCCTTGTCAGAACCCCGGGACTGAATACCATATCTGAACAGAGGAGAGGAGGACTGACCGAGACCTCGGCTGATGAGAGGGACTGAATCACGCAAAACCTGACGTAAAATCTGATGAGAATTAGAATCACGAATGTAAGGTTATTCTCGGAAAAGCGGCACCATCGCGGAATAAATGTGTTATGGTGATCCTCATCCAAGAGAACAGATTCGAAGGCCTCCAATTCTGATCAGATGAGAAGACAAAGCTTGACTGGACTCCTGGTCTGTTCGGGGAAAAGATGGGAATGGGGTGACATGACCTGATCATGGAGACCTCTGTGCTTAGCGTGTATTAATTGTCATCATGGACAATGCAGTGAGGCGGGTTCCCATTCCGCCGGGGGTTTACCGACGCTACTAATGAAGTGTAAGTTCGGGTGGTACACGATTGAAATCTCATGCCAGGGTCCGACCCCTTAGCAAGGATGCATGCACTTAAGCATCACCCCACAAGGCAGCATTGTCATACCTGGGAGAAGCACAGGAACGGATCCTACTAGAGCAGTGCCTGCAAGTGCTGTAGCCAAGTCATTGGTCGGTGAGTACAAATAAAGGAGGTAATATTGTACAAAAAAGCATTGTAATGATCGCGACTTGTCTGAGACAAGGGACAAGGTGGTAGCCATGGCAAGAAAAGGTGCTGAAAAGCGGTATATTCCATGATAGAATGAACCCGGATTGACTGAGGCAGGACCAGCAGTAGCTGCTGCAGAACATCCCGTGCTGCACTTCTCTGCTGAGGCAGAGGAGACCGTGACCAATAAGGAGGAGGCATGTCAAGTAACCAACGCCATGTTGATGGAGGAAGCAGGAGGTCTTTTCAGGGAAAAGATGGAAATGAGCGACATGAATGTATCTAGGGGACCTCCGTGGTTAGCTTGAATCAATTATCATCACTGACAATACAGTGAGGCGAGTTCTCAGTGGTTTA
This sequence comes from Siphonodentalium dalli, assembly GCA_032622095.1. Lineage (NCBI taxonomy): Eukaryota > Metazoa > Mollusca > Scaphopoda > Gadilida > Siphonodentaliidae > Siphonodentalium > Siphonodentalium dalli. The sequence continues at coordinate 64,462,500 of CP136061.1, forward strand.
CTGTGAGATTCAACACCAATGAAATTGTGGGTGGTACACTGTATCGCATGCCATTGTCTGACCCCTGAGCATGGTCGCATGCACAGGAGCCTCACACCACAAGTCATGCAAGTCAGCGTTTGGCATACCTGCGAGAAGCACAGGATCAGCTCCTACTAGGGGAGGGCCTGCAATGGCTGCAGCCAGTTCATTGGTAGGCTAGTACAAATAACGGAGGTAATATTGTACAAAAATCTGTTTAATGATCGCGACCTGTCAGTGACAGGTAACAATGGTGTAGCCATGGCGAGAAAAGGTGCTGAAAACATGCATGGGCCGCAATAGAATGAACCCGGATTTATCGAGGCAGGACAAGTGGTAGCTGCCATAAAACATCCACTGCAGCTCTTCTCTGCGGAGGCTGTGAAGACCGCAACTACAAATAGAGGAGGCATGACCACCAACCTACTCTGAGCCTGCAGTGCAGGCTGTACCGAGTTTGCAGAAAAAGGCGCCACGCTTTATGGTTTTGTCCTGATATGGAGGCCCCATCCAGTCCTTCGATTGTGAGTAAAATAGGTAATTTGGATGATCGCGCATCACGTTCGAAGTGTACTATCACAGTTGTGGAAGTTGTTGAGAAATTATATAATAACTAGAGGTTTGACTGTCCCAATGGGACTACGGATACCCCCTGCTTAATACTAAGATGTTTCACATGTCAGTAAACATTTAGTTAAAATAATAAAATAACAGTTCCCATTGCAGGTGTACAACCATAACCCATAACCCTAATCTTAAACCTATTGACCGAAAAATGTAGGAATAAAAACTTGGACAAATTTATGCATGTTGCGAAAAAAATTCTAAGTAAAAAAAGGGGAATAACTCCACAAAACAAAGTCGGTCAGACATCATAATTGCAGGTGCACAGGTTCCCATGGTACTAAATATCAGTTCCAAGATTATCAGTTCCAAGATTAAAAAACATTGACCTAAAAATGTAGGAATAAAATCTCGGACAAAATTATAAATGTTGCAAAAAATTTCTAAGTCGAAAAAAGGGGAATAACTCCACCAAAAAAAGTCCGAAGGCGTCATAATCGCAGGTGCACAGGTTCCCATGGTGGTTGATGCCTGTGCCAAGTTTCACGGATATTGATCGAAAAATATAATTTTTATAATTAAAATTACTTTTTCCTTAAGGGAAGCCCGAAACTGAACTATATGGATTACGTCTCCGGCCTTGTGTCAATCAGGAGGGTTAAAATTTTATTGCTGTGCCGACCCCACTCACACTCACACTCCAGATTAGTCTCGCATGAATACACCCGCATTCTATCTATTGTCTAGTCAGTTTTTTATTTCCGACTTAATCATGAGATTTGCGAGTCGCGGGGTTGGGAATGGCACCACCATGGGAGGGATCTATGATAGTTCAGTTTCGGGCTTCCCTTAAGGAAAAAGTAATTTTAATTATAAAAATTATATTTTTCCGCCAAGGAGAAGCCCTCAACTGAACTATATGGATTAGAATGCAAGCCCAGGAGGAGGCACGAGCAATAAAGTTAATTAATATCCAAATTCGATGGGAATGTACTCTTCCGAAACAGGATTCATGTAAATGTGATTTAGTCATGAATCAGATATGATTATGTTACGTGAAAGAGCTCCCAATTCAGATCACGACATTGCTCAAATGTGTAATCATGTCAATGTGAGATTATTTGCTAATCAAATATTGAAAGTAAATTGCTCCCTGTGATACACAAACCAGATATAAAAATGATATGCTGCAGATATCGTAGCGAGGTATGAGGTTTCATTATATCATGCCACACATCTGTACTCCAGCCTCGTATAATGTAGAGAGCAGGGAACACCATCATGATCCAAGGTATCATTGAATACCAGTATATATGGGATTAGAGAACACCACTGAGGACTTGATGAACAAGCATAGAAGCATCAGTGATCTATGATGGCGCACATAACGAGTGTTGGGTACATTTCGAAATGATCAAATTTAGCAGAATGATCAAAATTGCAAAATGACCGGTGAAGGAGTGGCCTGGAGGTATCCCGAAGGTATTACGATTCCAGTAGATTGGACCCCATCGTGTGGAGATGTGGGCCACTGCACCATGGGGAACAGATAGAAGGCTGGTTGGTGCAGCTCTTGGAGGCACGCAACAACAAGTCTTCCCCACCCAGAACATTCAGCCTTTCTTTCCTACCGGTGAAGGAGTGGCCTGGAGGTATCCCTAAGGTATTACGATTCCAGGGGATTGGACCCCATCTTGTGGAGATGTGGGTCACTGCACCATGGGGAAGAGTTAGAAGGCTGGTTGGTGCAGCTCTTGGAGGCACGCAACAACAAGTCTTCCCCACCCAGAACATTCAGCCTTTCTTTCCTACCGGTGGAGGAGTGGCCTAGAGGTATCCCGAAGGTGTACGATTCCAGGGGAGTGACTGGACCCCATCTGTGGAGATGTGGGCCACTGCACCGTGGGGAAGAGGCAGAAGGCTGGAGCAGCTCTTGGAGGCACGCAACAACATGTCTTCACTTCCCCACCCAGAACATCCTCCAAAGGCTACAGTGCTGGATCTTTCCTGACTGAGGTAAATACTTGTACTTATCGCAAATTGTTGAATTAAATGAAGCAATATAAGATATCAACCTGTATCCTCATCCTGTACAAAATCACTTACCAGCGGAACATCAGAATCCTCGTCCGACAGTGTGCCTGGTGACCCACTGTCGACCCGCGATTCTTGCTCATCGTCGTCAAACCTGCCGACGCCACGCGATGCAGAGAAGCATGTCAAGATCGACGCCAGCCAACAGAATTGGCTGCATCAGGTTGGGATACCAGACTGTGGAAGAGGCCTACTCTGAAATGGTTCGACGCAAGACAAATGCTCTTGCATTTGGGATAAGTAGCTATGTCCTGTCCAAGGTCACCCCCTCAAAGTCTGGGGCACGAGCAATGGCAAATGTAGAATAAGCTGTGCCCCCAAGGCCAGAGGGAATTAGTTCTGATGAGCCATTTGATCAGAGGAAGCCCCTTCCATGGAATCCCCCAAATGCAGTTGGTCCTGACCAAACTGGAATAAATGTCGATGACATACCACTATGATCACATGACGGCGGAGGAGCAGGCCCGGATGTATCCCGAAGGTATTACGATTCCAGGGGATCGACTGGACCCCATCTTGTAATGATGTGGGCCACTGCACCATGGGGAAGAGTCAGAAGGCCATTTGGCTGGTGCGCTATGTCTATGAGAGCAAGAGCGTCACGTGACAACGAGTCTTCCCCACCCAGAACAGCCGCCAAAGGCTACTCCCAGGTGCCCAATAATTGTGATGACCTATAAACAGATCTTCGTGGCATGAATCCAGGCCGAAATCAAAATACTGATAGAAATTTCACTCTATGTGGAATAATAGTAGATCGATGTGAATTTTCTCGAAATTTAATAATCGTATTGCCACTACCATTAGGCACCTGAGAGAAAGGTGCTGGAGCAATCGCCCGAGAAGATTGGTTTCCCGAATCAACCACTTGCAGCACCCGCCTACCATTGGTTCACACTGCCGTAGCAGGACCGGGTGGGGCCAGAACTGGTCCTGCCCGAGGTAAAGACTGGTACGGTTGCTCAAAGTAGGTAATCATTGACTAATATGCCCTCACCCAACTATAACAAGTAATACACCCGTGAATGAGCAACCCGCACTGTGTGGCCAGCAAATTCGAATCACGTTCGACTGCAAGACATGCTGTTAGTTATAACAAAGCAAGGTTAATAGACATAATACAATACAATCTGTAGGTTATTGAGTAGAAAGTAAGGTTAATATAATTACGTTATACCCCTGGCCACGTGATCTTACCTGCTATGACAGGTAAGATACTGTCTTTTCTCGTATATGAGGACGATGAGTTCCGAATGCACATAGGCAAGAACTAGGCGGTTTCCGTTAGGAAAGTGCGCTTACAGCGGACGTGAAGATATACGAATGCCTTCATTTTCGTCATGATTGTATCGAATCGTTTTGTCACATAATCAGTGGATATGTGACAATAGACGAAGAGCCATGTCTTGGCCGCTTCGGAAATATATTGGCAGTAGATGTGCGCAATATAAACGCTGCGCATGTAAGCTTGCTTTAGACATGTAACAATACAAATGCAGTCCTTTCTGATATTCTGCGCAATATAAATGTGTTGCATGTAACTGCGCATCATACACGAGTGAAAGCTATTTGGCAGATTATCGTTTTGATATATGTGGAAATAGAAGTTAGTGAGCCAAGTGATGGTCTCTACTGGAAAGACTATTGGCAGTGAATCTGGAGCACGTGACAATATTTATTCTTTCTATTTCGCTGTTTGCCGTTATCATTCACTGATGAAACTGCAAAGTATGTCAGTATTGGGATGAAAACTGTTCACCATATGTAAGCATACTAGTAGTCAGTTCTGACAGCATACATGAGGCCCTGATACCATATGATTGTCATGTACAATGTATGGAACTATTACGGCGTGCAATACATTATTGCAAGCTCGCCAATGCCGAGGCATATTAGATCCTACGGTAAGATGGCATTGAGGCACTTAAACCATAATATGTCAATGGGACCGAGAAATTGAATGTATTGACAAACACTAATGTCTGAGGATAAGAGGTCAGATGTGTCAAGTTGGTGACATCTGCTGATCACAGTCGTTACATCACAAAGATTGTCAATTCTAAGTGCCAACCCATGTGTGGCGTAAATCTTAAATCATCTGGCGGATGTTATGAAGGAGAAACATCAATCGAATTAAAATTCAGTGAGATGCTGGCAAGCCAATAAATCGTTGCAACACCCTGACCATGTTGTGAACAAGGTGTGCCATATTGAAGACGAAGCTTTCCCTTATTTGCCAAGTTCCCATTGGAGATGGTTACTAGTACTCTCCACAAGTAGGCCAGTGGTCTCACTTCAAGTCGAACATCCAAGATGGCTCCAAAATGTTCTTACCATGGGTAGAATCACCATTGTTTAAGTAAAGTGAGCCAAGTGTAGCTGGAGTGTCAGGCTACAAAGTTTTTCACTTCATTGCAGTTGGTGATCAATATTTCGTAGTAACCCAAACTGTACATACATGGATGTAAAGAATGCAACACAATATTTAGATCGTCAGACAACACATCAATTTGAAGTGTGGTTATATATGTGATAACGAATACCATCCCCCTGTTACGGAGTGTTAGTAACTATTGTACTGATGATACAATGAGTTATATGATATTTAATCGTGATAGACAAGGCAGAATTTTCTAAATACCTTGAAGTCGCTGTAATGTTTTATTACATTTGCCATGTGTCTAAGACAAGACCACACGCTCATACATACTGGCGGGCGTAGATTCGCAGGTATTGATCGTTAAAACAATGTTACAGATCGCTCAGTTGAAAGAAATGTGAATTGTCATCTGATAACAAGTACTATCTTTCGTATTTATTCATGTAAATTATTACAAAGGAGGATATTGCTGTCCTGTGCAACTTTCTGCGAAGTAACAGAGCAGTGCCATGTATGATTTGGCAGTATACATTATGATACAAAGCAACGGAACTTACGAAATAACCGAAGCGAGTCGACGGAAACTTATGTAAAGTGAAGCACGTGTAGCACCTAATTAGGAGATATCGCATACCGTACTACATTGCGTCCTCAATTGTAAGTCATGATAGTCATCACGCCGTATGTGTGGCACAATATGCACTATGTGGTTTTGCCACAAGTAAGCTATGTGCCTCTTTAGTCATTGTCAAGATGGCCATCTTAATTCCAATTGTTGAAAGATAAAGCCGTCTTGAGGAAAACAAAAAACACGGAAACAAATTACGGATACAGTGAAACGAAAAAAGTTCCCGTTTCGGATGTGAGAAATATTAATTAACTATCGGGTACAATAAATTGCAAGTTTGTAATATCAACAATAAATATTGAGTCGATAAACTCGCAACACAGAAAGATACAACCTTGAGAAAATAGAAACGATCCTGTCCTGGCGAGGAGGAATTAAAAACTGACTAGACAATAGATAGAATGCGGGTGTATTCATGCGAGACTAATCTGGACACGGGTGTGAGTGGGGTCGGCACAGCAATAAAATTTTAACCCTCCTGATTGACACAGGCCGGAGACGTAATCCATATAGTTCAGTTGAGGGCTTCTCCTTGGCGGAAAAATGACTGAGAAAAACTCCGGACAAATTTGTGTCGACGGACGGACGACGGACAAGCTGACTCCAGTATACCCCCCCTAACTTCGTTGCGGGGGGGTATAATTAACAAAGAGGGTCCACATTTTAGCTCAGTTGTAGCGATAAAGAGATATATCTGTGGCCAGGAGAAAGCCGGGATACTGGCCCGCCCCAGGACCAGGAGGGACGGAAGCCGTAAAAGACTCGACGAATGGAGGACAGGTCGGAACCCGAGCAGTGAAATCCCTGGAATGGAGGTGGTGGCAGGTGACACATTGAACTGCAAGGCAGGCAATGGGTCGATAAGCACCGGGGCTTACAAGCTTTACGGACCACCAGCGTTGTGGTAGCTATGGCAAGTAGCCGGCATGTGCAGCGAAGGAAAGAACCTGAAGCTGCCACTGAACTTCCAACGCTGCCCTTCTCAGCTCAGGCTGTGGAGGCCGCGACTAAACTAGAGGAGGCATGACCACCAACCAACTCCAAGCCCTCATGCTGTATGGAGGAAGCAGAAGAAGGTGCCACGTCACAAGGAAAATAATATTTACGAAGTTGTCATTGTAAAAGAATTTAATACTTTATTCAATGTAGAGACAAGCCTCACATTGGCTAGTTTATCTGTGAGTAGAAATATTGTACAATATTCTTTCCAAATTGTTTTGATAGGAATTTTCAGTCAAAGTGGCAACTCCAAACTGGAGCAAAGTTTATAAGTCAACACCGTATTGCAATCGGTACATGTTTGAAAATCCCGACGAGAACCCGAATTATTCTAAGAGCGGGAAGCCCAAACTGGAAACGCATCGTTTGTGAAGCAAAAAACGACATTTATTCTGAGTGATTCTCGTAAACAAAACAATTGTTTTAGTGGTTATTGCAATTATATATCCACGGAGCACTGTCATTGAAGAGAGGAATTCTCAAACCCCGAGCAAACAATGACGAGACAGTATTAAAGGATTGTTGATCAATTGTGAAGACATATTCCGAAAAACACGTGTCATTGCACGAAATTAGGTAACGTCGTATTGTCACTAACAATATAGTCAAGATAACGTTCATTAAAGTTTGAACAGATGAACTTATCTTGCGAGGTAAATGAAATTAAAAGGCCGCAGACTTCCCTGACAGGGCTTTTATAACGAAAGGACTTGTCACATGTCATGGTCTAATGGAAGTTGAACCTGATCTGGCTTGACCATGCGCATACTTTAGGTACTTCGTACTGATTTTCGATTTTTCTTCTAGAATCTTGCAACCAAGAAATATATAACCATTAGTTCATTCAGTGTCCCAAGATATCTTTGCCGGAGATATAGATCCGAGCATATTATCACCTATCTGCACGTGACGCACGCCGGTAAGCGGTGACTTCAAAGGAATTATGCGGAGACATCACCCATGATTGAAGACCTTAGTACTGTAAGATAAATTTAGTTTCACGAGAGGAATGAATGTAAGGTCAGTTTCTTAATATATTAACGCAAATTATAATCCAACTTGAACAAGACAGATCGCCATTATATCTTACACAGTCTTGAGTCTTCAAAAACAACAGTGAAAACTAGTCATATCGGCAGATTTTTAGATTGCGGTTGACACGAGAAATGACCGCGGTGTAAGGCGGATGTGGAAAATACTACCGCGGTGTATGCCAGTAATGGGTTAGATTACCGCGGTGGACCTACAGCATGACCGCGGTCATTACCGGCCCATAACCTCGTTACAGGGGTCGATTAATTAGAGCACAGCTGTACATCACTTTCGTATATAATGTGAACTACAGGTATATATAGACATCGCATACACCCAGAGTTAAATAAATAAACTTGTCGGCATTGTGTTCTGTCAAAGACATCGATTCTATTTACTTTGATGTTGCTATATTCTCTTTGATGTTGATTGTGTGCTTAATATCGACAGTGACAAAATGCAGCACGTGCGTCTTGCTTCGACAATGTGAATACAAGTGAACAGTCAAGGCCAAAAAACGTAGTCCAGATCAGTGCGATGTCATGCTTAAAAGCCATTATGCTCAGGTATGCTAGAATATATTGTAACTGTGCATCTGATGATCTGAGTGTGAATGGACCCAGCACTTGGATGATTCAACGAGAAAGACTGGGACAGATAGTTGACAATTTCAAGGTGAAGACAGAAAAAAGTTTGACTTTTAAAAGTCGCAAAAACACATAATATTGCTTATTCATAAACAATGTGCATCACACAGGATGTGTTGAGTGATTGTTAAATTTGATGACTGGGAAATCATCTATATTCAGAACCACTGCACGTTACGTTGTTATATTGAGTTTCCTTTGTCATTTTTTGTTTTTGTTTTTTGGGGGGTATTACTCAATGATGATGAAAATATGTTGCTTTTAATTTTTTAGAAATAACCCTTGATAACGAAATCCCTACTTGCCCCATGCAGGCCTAGATGAGTTAGCCTATATTTGTAAACAACATCATTCACATAAGAGTATTGAATGATGCACAGTATGCGCCATATTCCTAATGTTGTTACTATGATGAAATATTGGCAGCTCAAGTTTGTTTGTGCATAGGTCCCTACCCACTAGATTTTATAGCCAGTCACTTTTAAGTATGCAACAGACATTCTGGATTCCTCAACCCTTGACCTTTGCATGCAAACTGCAAGCAGCACCCCCTCCATAGATGAATCGACTTGAACTCCATGCAGCGACCTCTCCATTATCACTGCAGTGCAATGAGAGGTAACTCTGCGTGGAGTTTGGAATCGACTCGATCATGGTAAGGAAGAGAACTCTATCATGTAGTTTGTACTGTGTATTGGAAAAAACACTCGGCAAACTCTGTACTGTACTTGGAGGTCAAGGGTCGAGGAATGCAGAAAGCACATGAAATCATTGGCAGTCGCCGCTGAATGCCATCGTTTATCTGTATATAAGAAAATGGACTAGTCATTTGGGCACATTGTTTAACTATGACATAACCAGAGAAGAACTTACTAGAAGCCAGTTACATGTATACTGTGTGTGGAGATGTATCTTAATTCCTCGTCAACATCGGCGGAGATGGCAATTGTGTTTTTCCTCACAAGAAAAGAGGCCCAAACATTTTATCCCTAGCGGAAACCCTGCATGTAGGCTTCAAATAGGGATTTTAATACACAACAATGTGATGAGCTTAGAATTTTGAAAAAATACTGAAGGAAGTGATTAATGATAAAAATTAGATTCATTTCTCAAAGTTATGACATATTAAATTTATCACCATCAGCAGCAACAACAACATTCTGTTTATCAGCAACATCATTCAAATCTACGGCAGTTATGATGTACTCTGTTGGTCCAGGCTTCACTGAAGGCTTCTTCCAAGTTACTTTAACATGAGTGGCATTCAAGACAATCGTCTGTAAGTTGGTGACTTGTTGAGGTGCTATATAAAAGGAGAAATATATTGGGTTAAACCTTTTGGAAACATGATCAACAATCATTTTATTAAAATTGCTTTATTGAAATATCAAGAAAAAACAATAATATAAGCCAAATGTGAGACATCTTGGCTCCTGATGACTTGACAATGAGCCAAATGGTAAGAAAATATTTATGGCAAGTCAGGGCAAATTGGAAATACAAATACATAGTCAATTGCTAATGTTGCTGAATGTAGCAGAAATCAAATCACAGAAAACTCAGATGTTGAGGATGAAAATAAAAACAACAAGGGGTATGCATCTAAGATGCTTTTGTCGAGTTTTTTGGCAGTCGAACCAAACTTCTGCCAATAAGGTGCACAACTCCGGGAAAAAAAGTCGGACGGTGGTATATTATTGCAATAGACCTATATACCAAATATCAATTGAATCCGTTAATATTTCATTGAGTTATGCACTAACGGTGATAAAATTGTTATTAAAATAGACAAACTAAGACCCATAACTCCGGAAAAAAAATTCGGACAAACCAGGTTTTCGAACTCGTCCGAGATATTGTTGCAAGAGACTCATATACCAAATATTGTTTAAATCGGTTAATATTTCATTGAGTTATCGCGCTAACGGTGATAACATTGCTAAAAATAGACAAACTAAGATCCATAAATCTGCGAAAAAAATTCGGACAAACCTGGTTTTCGAACTCGTCCGAGATATTGTTGCAGGAGACCCATATACCAAATATTGTTGAAATCGGTTAATATTTCATCGAGTTGTCGTGCCAACGGTGATAACATTGCTAAAAATATACAAACTAAGACCCATAACTCCGCGAACAAAATTTGGACAAACCTGGTTTTCGAACTCATCCTAGATATTGTTGCAGGAGACTCATATACCAAATATTGTTGAAATCGGTTGATATTTCATCGAGTTATCGTGCTAACAGTGATAAAATTGCTAAAAATACACAAACTAAGACCCATAACTCCAGAAAAAATATTTGGACAAACCTGGTTTTCGAACTCGTCCAAGACATTGTTGCAAGAGTCTCATATACCAAATATTGTTGAAATTGGTTAATATTTGCGTGAGTTTTCTCGCTAACGGTGAAAAACTAAAACAAAAGTCATCAAAGATGGATAACTCTTGTCAAAAAGTTCGAACGTGACCCATTTTCTACAGGCAGTAAATAGTCATTGGGAGCAACTCACATACCAAAATTTTAATAAGTTATAATAAGGCATTCTTTAGGTCCGCTAGCCCGCCCGTCCGCCCGCCAACTGTCCCTCGTCAAACCATAAATCGAGTTTTTGAAAAACTTGACTAAAAACCTCTCTCCTGTACATGTATTGGTTTAGAAAACAAGGGGTACGCATCTAAGATGCTTTTGTCGAGTTTTTTGGCAGTCGAACCAAACTTCTACCAATAAGGTGCACAACTCCGGGGAAAAAAAGTCGGACGGTGGTATATTATTGCAATAGACCTATATACCAAATATCAATTGAATCAATTAACATTTCATTGTTATCGCACTAACGGTGATAAAATTGTTATTAAAATAGACAAACTAAGGCCTATAACTCTGGAAAAAAATTTCGGACAAACCAGGTTTTCGAACTCGTCCGAGATATTGTTGCAAGAGACTCATATACCAAATATTGTTTAAATCGGTTAATATTTCATGAGTTATCGCACTAACGGTGATAACATTGCTTAAAATAGATAAACTAAGACCTCTAACTCCGGGAAAAAATTCGGACAAACCTGGTTTTCGAACTCGTCCGAGATATTGTTGCAAGAGACTCATATACCAAATATTGTTGAAGTCGGTTAATATTTCATCGAGTTATCTCGCTAACGGTGATAAAATTGCTGAAAATAGACAAACTAAAACCCATAACTCCGGAAAAAAAATTCGGACAAACCTGGTTTTCGAACTCGTCCGAGATATTGTTGCAAGAGTCTCATATACCAAATATTGTTGAAATTGGTTAATATTTGCGTGAGTTATCGCGCTAATGGTGAAAAACTCGACTAAAAACCATCTTAGATGGATAACTCTTGCCAAAAGTTCGGACGTGACCTATTTTCTACATGCAGTAAATAGTCATGGGGAGCAACTCACATACCAAATTCTTTTTGAATCCGTTCACAAATGTCAAAGTTATAAGGCATTCTTTAGGTCCGCCCGCCGCCCGCCCGCCTGCCAACCGTCCCTCATCAAACCATAAGTCGAGTTTTTTAAAAACTCGACTAATAACTTGCCTTAGAATGGAAAATAAGAACAACACCATTTAACTGAGTCATTTGGAAGCCTTTGTGATAGTGAACCTCTGTTCCAAATTTCATTGCGGTCTGACAACTAGTGGCTGAGATATCTGCTCCATTGGATGTACGCATTCACAGATGGGCACATGTAAACAATACACACCCAATCTTCAAGTAGAGATAATAAAGGTGTTGGGCTTTGAGATTCACAGCTTTGTTACAATTCTACAACTTTCAAATATATTTCTAAATGAAATAACATAGCATTTCTAAACAAACCTTCGATATCCGTTGTGATATTCCCTGTATAACCAGCATCTGATTGTCCCCCTGAGTATGTGAATATCTTTACAGTATATCTCTTGTATGGAAGGAGACCTTTTACATCGATGGAATTCTCATAAGATGAATCCTCAAATTGATATTTGTAGATTTTGTTGCTGTCAGATGAATCACAAGATGGGTATTTGTCCCACGCCTAAAACCGAAAGAATTGAGAATTCTATTAAGCAAGTCTATTTGGTGCACAAACAAGTGCATTGTACCACGTATCCCCCAAAAAGAAGACTTTTCCCTGAGCATTCGATTCATCCCTTTATCTGTTTGAAAATGTGTCATCATTGTGACCAATCAAACCACCTTCAGTTCAGTGTATAAGACCAGATCTGGCTGTCAATCTAGAGCTACTATGGAACATTTGACATATGGAGATACAGTAATATATAACAGTAAAGCATCAAGTGTACTGCACCATGTATCCCCGAAAAAGATGATTTTTCGCTGAGTTGTATTAATTTTTTGAGGTGGCTCAAATAGAAAGATGTCTTATTCCAGCCTGCGAGAACTAAGATATAGAGATAGAAGTTGTTATCTACATGTCAAGACAAATGAAATAAGCTGTCAGTCCGATAATTCTAGAATATATGACAGAATAAACCTGTTGCTTGTAGGTATATCCTTCATCCCATTGTGGTTCAAGAATATACCGAAGATCATTCACATCCAATCGATACAGTGCCAGATGTATTTTTCGACACAAGAGTCATAACTTTAGAAGAATGACTGGACAAAACCTGTTGTATGTGGATATTGCTAACCCACGTTGCCTCATAAGCATACTAAAGATCCTCCAAACAAGACTTACAATGACAGAGATCCAAGATTGGCATGGATTTAGTTTTCAGGATAATGGTCATAACTGTACAAAACATGAATGGACGAAACTTGTTTTGCGATATTTCCATTATCAATTTTCCAATGCAAAATGGCTAAGATGAACGATACTGGCATGGACATATTTTACACTCTAAGGGCCATAACTTCCGAAGAAATAAATAGGCAAGAATAACTAAATATGGATGCGGATATCATTCCTACATGTGCAGCCTCATGAGTATAAGATCCAAAGTTGGCACAGATACATTTTTCACTCGGAGGACCATAACTGTACAACAAATGAATGGATTAAAGCTGTTACATGTGGATATCCCTTCCTCTATTGTGATTCATAAACAAACCAAAGATCATCCAACTTATGATGACTGAAATGAGGGCTCCAAAGTTGTTCGATTAACAGTCCATTCATTTCAAAGAGAATTCCAGCTAATTTCCACTAATTCCAGTAAATAACTCTTCTTTTGCAAATGTCATATGAGTCAATTATCAAATTTGATGTTCATTTCAGTCAGATAATAATTGAAATGAAAGTGTCAATGACACTGTAGCTCAACTTGTAGAGAGTACAATTTTATGTGTTGGAGCAATGGAGTCATTAGGAACTCGGAAAGTATTAAATCTTCCCCCTTCATATGTAAAGGTAAGTACCAAAATCCACTAAATGTCAGGTTTCAGTAACGTATATACCAGAGCGTAATATCCATATAAAAAATTTGGTAACCGAGTTATTTGAATCGTTCGTAATTTATTAATATCCCAACAAATGTCATATATTCGTAACATACAAATTTTGTAATGCACGCTTCATCCATCACCAAAGTCATACCTCACTACATGCATTATTAAAATCTCACAAAATGCATTTTGCACAGGTTTGTCATTTCAAAACATCACAGGCTTTTCACTTACAAATTGTTTTCACGTTTTCATTCACTCATAAATTGTGTAAATAATATGAACACAGATATATTTACACTTTAAAATTTATCCCAAATATCATAATTTAGTCACAAAGTTAGGTCTGACTTCATGACATGCAGTATCATTTTTTATGCATTTTATTAAAATATTTCTTAGCTAAAATACATTTTGTAAATAATTCAACCCAAGCGTAGTAATTTTCATTGTTGCCGTGGAACTATTTCGTTCATGCCGACATCGGGACTATTTGCAATAAATCAATCACTTTTTTATGAACTTTCCCAGTTTTTAAAAATAATTAAACCTTCAAACCATTAATGTCACATTAAACAGAGTGCATACAGCCAGTTATGCTCACAATGTGCACATATTCCTAATTTTAACATTTCAGGTGAAGGTCATTCTTATGTTACCTTCATGCCAACAAACTTGTGACATCATTTCTGAGGTTCTCCAAAAGAGGCTGACTATTTTTAGCTTTGTGTGACAAACTGCGGCATGGAACGGGAACACACTGCGGGACAGTATTTGTAAATCTATAAGAATATAGTATGTAGATGACTCATTTATCATGTCGAACGAAAGCTTGATATTCACCCCAACCAAAATAACTCCGCCAATCACTGGATGTTTCATTCTTCGGCCAACAACTTACATACCCTAAATCAAGGCTGCGGAACAGCTGTAGAATTGCGTTTTTACAGCGAAAAGACTATCCCTATGAGTGAACTTGGTATGGAACTGAAGCTCAGTATCTAACGCACAATATAAATGTATTTATTCAAGCGAAATGGTTATTTTTGTACACCTAGAGACTGATTAACCCACTCGTGTGAAGGTATCATGAAAAATGGAACTGTCTTCGGCAATTGGAAAACAGGGTGCTTCTTCTTTGAGAGAATTTTGTCATAATTCACAGAGAAGTGTAAATATTTTAGCAAAAATACATTCCAAATGTAAATTCTAAACAATGATTTTCCATTTTTCGTAGTACCTTCCCATGTGTTGGTTAATTTGTCTATAGATGTACAAAAACAGCTGTTTCATTGGAATGAATACATTTATGTTGTGCAATAGATGCCATTTTATTAGGGGGCATGTGAAAAAGATTTTTGTATATGCGAATAAAATGTGGCATCATTACAGCAGATTTTTCGTCATTATCACATTCCATAGCGTTGCAAGTATTCATCCATTTTTCGTCATATTTGGCGTTTTGTTTCAACATTTTTTAGCCGTGTTTATTTGTTTCGTCAATATGGCAGCTTTGTTTCCATCAATATTGTCTGTAGTGGAAATATGATCGACAGCACATCTGATAATTTTTCGGTTTCACCCTTGTTGCAGTTTTATCGATGTGTCAACGCATTCTTCTTTTAAAGATGCATAATCTGATTAAGCACCCCTCAATTACTATTTATTTGTATTCGGGGGTAAAAAAAAACATTTGATTCAAGTTGAGGAACCCACCTATCAAAGCTCAGAGTTATTACATATCAGAGCCCACCGTCTCGGACCAAATTGGGGATGAATATGGATAACTCTAAAATCGAGATGCTTTCTGTTGATAATAAGACCAAATTTCGTCGGACAATATTTTGATAAATAACTTATTTCGGGCAATTTTATACTAGAGTTGACAGTGGTTAGCATTATTTTTGGGCAATTAATCAATTCTGAAAACTAAAGAGGCATTTCTAAAACTGTTGTTGTTGTTGGAATCTGATTACATGGGGACCATCGAATCAGATTAAGTACCTTTAAGTAGAGTACTCGTATACAAAATATATCAGCTATCAAATTTGAATCTGCTAAAAAGTTATGTTAATACAAAACCATAATTATTAAGTTTTTTAAGTTAATGGTTTGTTACTATGGAGAATTCGTAATTGGAAATCCCACGGAGAGCACATGCTCAGTCTTCCCGTTGTGCTGTGCTATATTTAGCACTGGAATTTCCCAATCCAAACCTAGTTTCATTTGTGGTTAGTGGAGTATATATTTTGTTCTCGATTCTTTGTTGAATAAATATAAACATGTGTAATGATATACATCACAATATTAAACATGAACATAGGGGGATTTGTCTCTATGTCTGGCGGTGTCATACCATGTGGTGAGGGCTTGTTACATGTCAGATTCATGCTTTGCTGGACTGCTGGCACTTTAGGCCTCGTCAGCGATTCGTGGAGTTGATAACGCGTCGAGTGTACGTTAGAAGTTTAACGGGGTCCGCATTGGAGTTTAAAGCAGACCCCGTTGAAGTTTAACGCGTTGCTCGGGAGTCAACGAGGTTGCGTATTTGCGTTAACCTATTTTGTAGTATCTTTTAATTTTGTTTTATTTACATTCACATTTGAATAATTCAGTGTTATTTTCCAACTCCTGGTCTCCGTTCGGACGCCATTCAAAATGATGTTGGAAAAATATCAAAGACGACACAATAAATAAGCTCTTCAGGGAAAATAATTCGCCCTGTTCCCGGTTGATGATATATAAATACTTATGAGGAAGCATTGGAATGCCCAGACATGACAGAGAATTGACAACATATTAGCATCACTGCCCTAATTTGTCTGACACACTATCAAAGGAAGACACACCTGTTTATTGTTAGGAAGAAATTTGAAACGTCAATCAATTTGTGAGGCGCCCAAGTGTGCGCAGTACATAACAGAGATTGATCATTCAAACCAAATTGGCTATACTGTCAATCAATACAGAAGACAAGTTGGTAGGAGGAGTCATCTTCATCAAATCGCTGCACTGTAATATAATATCTTGCCCCAGAAAGCTGCGGATGCAGAATGGCCTTTGACCTTTAATAACTTCAATAGACGAGACAATATTAGCACGTGGTCAAACAGAGGTTCACGATGGGGAAGTTATGGTTTTTTGTGCAAAGTAAACAAGGCACCAATCTCTAAATAATATTTCACAAACTTTGTGCATGTATATAAATTATGCCGACAAAAGGATAATTAAAGTCAGAATAATCAAGTCCTGGTATTCTTCAGCATAAACAACAAATCGTGTTTATTTTATAATTATTGTTGGTTTATTTAATATACCAGTATGGTATGCGTGGTATGAATAAAGAGCGTGTGTGTGAAAATTTTAAAATGACTGGAAAATTTCTGTTTTTTCATGGCGTTTGTTCGTAACGTATATGAATGCTCTTTATTGTTACATGCTATAGAAAACAGTTTCAGCCGACACCGGAACACGATAAAAGGAGACAATTACTCAACTTGTACCCACATGACCGAACATGCAAAACTGACAAGAAAGTTATATGCATGTGCGGTTCCATACATTTATGTGTTTCAAACCGCGAAAAAACTAATCCGAGACATGTGCAGCTCTGTTCATCGGTTTGCATATTCTACCCCCACCACCCCCAGAATATTAGTTAATACATGAAGAAAGTAGCCTAATGTGTACTATTTTAATTGACATGTATTTTTGCATGGTTGAAAACTATTGACAACAAGAGGCGTGCTAGCATACCCCCACCGTGGCAAATTCAACCTGCATTAACCGTAAACCCAACAAAAAAGATTTTTAACTTTAAAGACAAATTTGGATTATATCGATATAGCATCCACAAAAATAAAATTCCAAAATTTTCTGAGTCAAAATAAGTCGAAAATGAAGTGTAATGTTAGGAAAAACAGTCCGAGCCAACCCTGAGCCGCATCATGTAGAGAGGGTGTTGTGAGAAGCATGTATACCAAAAATTATTGAAATCGGTTCATATTTGTTAAAGTTATTAAGTCGGACAGAATTTTCTAAGTCAAAATTAGTCGAAAAGTAAGGCGTAACTTAAAAAAAGAAAGTCGGACCGCACCGCAATTAGCATCATGCGGAGAGGCGGTCCTAAGGAGATTGCATACAAAAATTTATTGAAATCGGTTCATAGTTGTTCGAGTTATGAGGTCGGGCGGACGGACGGACGGACGGACGGATGGACGGACACACGGAGGGAGAAAGTGTGACGGAGAGACGCAGTGTGACGGACAGACGCAGTCAATCCAGTATACCCCCCATTTTCTTCGAAAGTGGGGGTATAATTATCGGTTTCTACATTGTATGTAAACTTCCTTTCCGCATATTTCATGCAGCCTTTTGACTCCGTGACAATGAACACATGCTTGTCGCTTGATCATATAAAAGGGGCCGGGGCTCTCGATGGGATATTTTACAGAATAACAACGATGTCAGGATAGGAGTCGGAATCATGTTATAATATGTTTCAAATAAACATACTAGTTTAATCATATAGATAAAATAAAATGTTTGACACTATAAGGGAAACAAAATAAGATGTGTTTCCAATTTGTTGACCTAAAAACTCCAGGAACATGAATGTCGGAATTTTCATAGATGTATACTGCTGTGTGTTGATTTTATAACATAACTTAACCGGTATCTGAGTGTCGATCTTGTGACAGAAATGTAATTTTATTATCATATAATTTGGCAGAAATACAAATTGTACAAAAACACAATATTTTTTCAAAATAAGTAAAATATATATCTCCTAGAAGTATCTTGCCCACTGAACTATATCATAGGTATATTCCCAATTTAACTAGGAAGGGTTAACAACCCCTGAGTTGAAAACGGTAAGAAAATTCTATGGTTCATGACGTCCTGTAATATCCGGCCACGTGATCTCCGATTCCACCAAAACCAATCGCAAGATTGACTCTTCCTCTATTTCCCCCCATTAGGACATTCCTCGTGAGCGGGGTGGGTGCAAAACCCTGGGAGGAGCTATGCACCTCAATCAAAGAACTGGATTGACCTGATAACCTACAATATATACAATATCACCATAAGCCAATGTAATTACACCATAAAACTAATACATGTTGGCCAACTACCAAAGGGCCCAAACTAAACAAATAGTGGTGACTTGGATTGAAGATGCTGCAAATAAAGTATATAGTTCAGAAAGACATGGAGACGGATATGACCTCCCCTTCAAAGCTATAATTGTAAGTTGGGTTTTAGCTCAACCAAAAAGTCCTATGGAATAGACCTATGTCTAGTTATATATGCCAGTTGAACTGAGATGGTAAAGGATCTACATAAACCTGAAAATAGTTCAATATTAAACCAACAATTACAGTCTCCAGTAGTATTTTGCGAAGAGGGACGGGTGCGAATTTCAGCACCCATGAATTGAATTTTTTTAGTTAGAATTGAATGCAACCTGCAGATAAAAATATGCGGATGCACCCTCATAAAATATATAACCCACATGTACCATATTTACAAGATAGGTGGTATTAAAATCAATAATATTAACGGTCGCGATTCATATAGTGACCCAGTGTATCATTACCGCCCTTAGTGATATGACTGACCCATCATCCAAAGATTATTCCTGAAGACTATCGACACAGGCGACACTCTATTCCAGCAATGACCATGACCTTGCAGGAGCTGGATGGCAAATTGAAAGAAGTAACAACCTATAAGCAAGGAGTTGAACTCTGCACAATCCGAGAACCATAAAACTTCGAATACTTCTCAGCTGGTTCGATCCCATGGCGCCAAGTTATTGAGCATGTTGAATCGTACCAGAAGTTGGGTGGCTTTCCGTGCCGTAATTTTAATGAATTGGGGGGGGTGGCTAGGGTGTCCACAATGGAATCTAAGTGCACCCCCTCCCCTAGAACCAGACCAAACTCCCAGGTTCACCATAATTCTAATTCACCTCTCCCTTGGATTGGTATTTTCCAACTGGTACCTCAAGCTTTCCAACTGTTGGAAATTTTAAATCTGACACCACAGTAAGGTTGGAAAATTTCTAACTGGTGGTCATTTCAGACCAAAATATGGAGCAAAAATAACAAATTCCCTACTAATCACTGGTTGGAAAATCAAACAATGAGAAAAATTTAAAACTATATCTAGTGTAATATTTCCAACTAATATTGTGTCAGGCATGAAGCTTCCAACTTTTGACATTTTTTATCAGAGTTGAGTCATCACCACCCCCATGTCCCTGTATCCAAGGTATAGATAGGATGTTTATATTCAATAATGACATAATATGTGTTAATACATTCAACTAGACATAGCAAATTTCCCAATCATCATCTACGCAAACACCTCAAACTTCTTCTCCCCTTTGCTCTCAATGATATCTGTCTTACCCACCTGTTAACTCTCTGCAGTTACAGTTTCACAACATGTCTCTAGGACACCCTCAACCTGCTTCTCCCCACCACTATTCTCGACAACAGTACTGTCTTACTTGCCTGCTCACTCTCTACTGCAGTCTCCAGACTTGACTCTCCACACTCTTGTTTTCCTTAATACTCCATCTGCTATTTTCCATACTACTTTCCTTGACAACTTTCCTACTCGCATACTCACTCTCTACTGCAGTGTCTCTGGACTCATAACTCATGATCTCTATCTTCATACCACTTTCCTTGACAACTGTCTCACTCACCTGCTCAATCTATACTTTTACCATCTTGAGACACGTCTCGTCCACAGTCAAAATTCTCTCCTTTTCTTCCTACGACATATATCTGTCGTATACATGCGAGTTCTGCATCAGTGGCATCAAGACATGGTCTTTCAGCCATCATATAAATAAAAGGTCGGCCGACCACAGTGTCCCCCAACAATGTGGCAAGTCGATGCTGCTTTGTTAAAGAAATTAAAAAAAATGTTGAAATGTTCTATGTCGAAAGGGTCAATAACTCAGTAAAAAAAAAAAAAAAATCCGTCATCTATATACATGTTGCACATCTCCAATCTGTGGGTAACAATACTCTGAAGTTTCAAATATCTACGATCAAAACTGTAGGAGGAGTTTATTACACCATGAAGGTACCCTCATACAAAATTTTTTTTTTTAAATTTCAAAGTCGAAAGGCCCATAACTCTGGGAAAAATCATTGGATCAAACTCAAATTCGAACTTGACCAGTATTTTGATATGAACGACCCACAAAAAAACAATATTTCAATTGAACAGTCTGGAAACCAAAAAAGTGAGAAATTTTCTAAGTAAAAAAAAAGTTTAATAAAGGAAAATAACTCCATAAAAGAACATCGGATCAAACCCAGAATTGCAGAGCACATGTGTTCTTGGTTGAGACACCTACATACCAAGTTTCAATCAAATTGGATGATCATTACTGGAGTTACAACTCCGGACGGACGCACGCATGTCCGCACAGACAGACAGAAGACAGACGGACGGACGGAGCTGATTACAATAGTCGCCCGAAAATAAATTTTACAGGGGACAATAAAAGGATGCAGACCCCACATACACTGAAACACATCCTAACTTTAGGATAGAATGACAATAGTCAAGTCAGGAAATTGTTCCAAGGAATGGGAAAATTCAATCAGGAAAAGTTGCCCCAACTTCAAGTAAGAAAGAATTCCATGGACATGTATTTGGCCAATTACCTTAGTCTAACAAAATGATTTAGAAAGTTATTCCAGAGTTATCCAAGTTCAGACTCACCAGATTTCTACACCCAGCCGTCCCATAGCAATATGTGATTCTCCTCAGCTTACAACGATCACCATCGAGCACGACCAGAGTGTACTGATGAACACCAGCAGTATTCTCCTCCGGAGCTTTCCATTTAATCGTAACACTCCTGCTAGTCGTAGTGTATGATACCCCGGTCACTGTGTCCGATACTGAAGAATTTAACAAATAAACCAGACTTACATTGTGAGTGTTACATTGTGAATTCAGTTGGAATTATATGAGACAGACAATCAAGAGGGCTGCTCGTAAAGATATAACTAACTCAGGTGTGAACATTAAATGGTAATTTCACACCAGATTTTGCTTGTGAGGTCACTAACACACTTAATGTTTTTATGGAAAATGTCATTATTAATAACTCTCCAATAATGAAATTTCAGCAGAATTAACAAAAAAGTCCAAGTTGCACAAAACTTGATGGTAAACATTGGAAAAGGGCAAAGCATTGAAAATCATATTCAGCCTAAAATATTGTAACTTTAATACAGGCTTAGAAATGTTTTTCTAGTGTCACATCATGTGACTAGTGTCACATCATCAGGGGAATCAGGGGACGATACCATTCATCATTCTATACATGGGCTGGAATGAACATGCAGAGTAACACTGGATATGATTTGTCCACAGCAATTGAATGTCATGATTGGTCATAAATATGCTGGGATACATGCACTCACTGCACTTTGTCGGGAGGCCGGTGGTGTAACTGCACATGTTGGGTGTAACATCTGCCAAAAACCCGTCATATGGTAACTTGGAAAATACTTTTAGATAAATAATGTGTGCGATGCTATGGGCATAATTTTTTGATATATGTTGTTTCAGCTCAACCAAAAGTAACATGAGGATGACTTTCAATACTTCAAAGTATGTTTTCTTACCCAAAATATGTATCTTCTAATAAGTATCTTGGCACTGAACTATTGGTTATATCAAGCTTCATGCTCCACATGTCATGTCATAGAAGAGCTTTAAAAAATTGGTATGAAATACATACAGTATGTTTATTTGCACACTGGCAAATGCCTAGAGTTCCCTCCAATTCCTAATCTGACAACTGCGACGTGACCACCACCCCCCCTTCTGTGTGTTCAATGCGTTTGTCCGAGTGCGCGGGGCAGAATGTTGGTTCCAACTGGGAGGGCCCTATGAGTTCAGTGTCCAAGATACTTATTAGGAGATTCAGATTTTGGGTACAAAAATATTATATCGCCATCAAAGATATCTTGGACGCTGAACTATTGGTTATAATTAGAATTCTTGAAAAGGAGTAGGCCACAAGACAGATAATCAGACTATAGGCCTGTGGAAACCACCTGCTGCAGCTAGAGGTCCCAAATGGAAAAGTTTGTCAGCTAGCTAGCAGCCTGTACATTATAAACAGTATAAAGATGAACCAATGAAGAGTAAATAGCATGCACGCACTTTGTGTGCCCTAATTAATGTTCATGAAACAGAGGTGTCTAGAATCAATTTGGTATTAGGCATTGGGAAATAACTCAATCATGCAGGGCCCTAACAGGACTTGGGAAGAGGGGATAGATATATTTAAGGGACGCTGAGAGATTGCCAGTAGACCTGGATGAGGTAGCAGCTTGGAGAACGAACAGAAATCCAACGACATCCAGGAGGCTGACCAGGAATGCAAGTCGTGAATGCGGGGACCATAGCCAAAACTATGAGAAACACTGTTTTAACCCCCCCCCAGGTAGCTATATGTCAAAGGGAAAAGGATAAGATAGTTCGAGAAGCCTGAGGGTTCAAGACTGGCTGGGATCCAGGGACCCACCAGAAGAACATTTTCAGGGAGTTGTGCACATTGTTTCCGATTAGAAATTCCATATTTTGGATTCTCTCAAAATTGAATAGAATCTAAGGCCTGAAAAATCAATGACTTGTCTGGACAATTCCATGGAATCTTGCCATAATAGGAATTGAGGTGAGATACGGATGAGACCGATACTTAGACATTAGCAGTCCCTGATTGTGGCACTGGGTCATGATCCTGATGGGAAAAAAAATGCCCATTTCTGTAAATAAAAGGCCGCTCGGCACAGAGTCTCCCGATACTGTGGCTTCATTTGGAGCAGATGCTTTATAGAAATATATCATATGGAATAAATCCTGAGCATTGTCTTATAACTGAGCTGCATACAAATAACCAAATATGAAAAAACATAAAAGTCGAAATATAACCTCAAATTGGCACAATATCAACAGAATTCTAAGAATACAATTCGAAAAGATGCACCCCAGGATGTACGATTCTATGTCGAAAAATGGCAATAATCGCAGGTGCTGAGGTTCCCATGCTGGTTGACATCTGTGCCAATTTTTTTTTAAATTGACTGGAAAATAACGGAATACAGGCTCGAACAAAAGATGAGTCCCAGGATGTACAATTCTATGTCGAAAAAGGACAATTACTCTGCCAAAATGAACTCAAAATTGCAGGTGCACAGGTTCCCATGCTGGTTGACATCTGTGCCAAGTTTTAAAAAAATTGACTGGAAAATGACGGAATACAGGCTCGGACTAAATTTTAAATTAATTATCAAATAAGTGAATCCAAAATATTAGTATTGCTTAAAAAAAATACAAATTTTGCAGCAAATAATCTCAAGTTGCCTATTCTCATGGTGAACATGTGGCTCTGATCATGTCAAGTATGGTCCCCTGATCCTTAAGCGTGCATGCTGTCCAAGGCGAGCTGTCAGTCGCGCATCTAGTTTCGGTTCCTCATATGGTGTGGTGCGCAAGTGTGTGCCGCATAATATAGAACTGACTCATCCGAAATTGTCCCCACCTTGGAGGCACTCTCGAATGGGAAAGGCGAATTCGGACACACATCGTACACTTCCGAATCCAAGGGAGGTAGCGAAAAGCACATCCTAGTCTCTTTGAGGCACCTTCCATCAAGGAGATGGAGAAGAAAAGTAAGCATCCTGACTAGGTCGCCTGGTTCTATGAGGAACAAATTCCAGTGCCTCGGTATGTAAGTTATAATTAAGCCTGTGGAAGTTCTGGCCTAGGAGCCAAAGGACAGGAACCGTAAGGCCAAGGCTACACTGGAGGTGGAGAGAAGAAAACAGGTGGATGACAGGGATACAGGCTTGCCCCAAAACCTGGAGGGACGGAAGACAGAAAAGTCTCAAACTGAGGACAGGTTCCTTTGAAATTAACCCATGCGGTAAACACCCCTGGACAAGAGGCAGATGCAGTTTACACATATCATCCTAACTGGGATGAAAGACCATGTGTCGAGGGTACCGGGGCTTGATAGCTACATGTAACAATGTGGCCATGGCAAGAGACCAGTGTGTGCAGTGAACCACCCTATGAGTAAGCATATAATAATTCTATGCACCAAGACAAAATAGGACCAAGAAGAACGTCGATAATGAAGGTGCTCGGCACTTACTGTGACACGAAGCTCAACACACAGTGAGTGTTGTAATGCTATTAACTCATGATAAATATGAAGTAAACATAAAAAAACATCAGATTTTGTTGTGAATTCCTTAGCTTAACACTTGCATACATTACTTTACCCGCAAATGGATGCCTTACACCTGTCAACATTTCATATCGATTTTGTTGTCTCTTTGAACTAAGAACTCTTGGCAAATTACATCTAATTGTTATATTTGAAATGTAGATGACCCAACTTAGGCATATGAACTATGAACGGCTCACAATCCTTTTATCAAATGAATTGGTGGCATTTATTTTCTATTTCTCACTGGAAATGTGGCATTTCATTGCTCACAAAATTCCATATCATTCAAGCGTATACTAACAGATATAATTATATGATTAGGCCAAACAAAAATAGGGCTTTGATTCTCAGGCATTGCCGCATCGAAAAAATGGCTCGCGTTTGACCATTTTAGGCCAAAAAAAAAAGTGTTTTGATTCTCAGACATTTTTTTTTGAGAATCGATGAGGGAGCGAGGGTTTTATTTTTATTTTTTATTTTTTGTTATGGGGATAACGCCCATAGTTAGCAT
Organism: Siphonodentalium dalli; assembly: GCA_032622095.1. Classification (NCBI taxonomy): domain Eukaryota; kingdom Metazoa; phylum Mollusca; class Scaphopoda; order Gadilida; family Siphonodentaliidae; genus Siphonodentalium; species Siphonodentalium dalli. Next base: position 64,488,083 of record CP136061.1, read on the forward strand.
GGGTTATTATGCCTTCCCAGGTTAAGAAAATGTAAGGAGAAAATTGTTTTGATATAAACTAATGTATTCCACTATAAAAATTGGCCAATTATCACATTGTACTACCCATACATCAAATCTGGAATAAAGAATTACATAAATATATGACATTGTACTCTCCATACATCATATAGGGAATTACCAGAATGATATATATGTCCAATGAATATTTCAATTTACTGTCGTTGATATATTTGATATATGTATGTACCTTTTTATAGTATATATCTATTTATATCTATCTATATACTTTAATATTTATCCATCTAAACTATAGTAACAATACATGCTAGCCATAAAAACTTCAAATACTATTATATTAAACCAGCATACACATCGCCAATACGCACCATAATTATCACTTTCCTGTTTGCATTCCAGAAATTGGAAATTTTAGAATTGTTTACGAAAAGTGGGTTATCTACCTTGCCGAAATATTTGATTACATTCCGCCATTCCGGTGCGTTTTGCGTCCGTAATTTCGTACGCAGAGGTGATCGTTTAGCAACGTCCAATTTATACCAACCAACCATTTTACTTAATAAACTTGGGGTTTGGGCAGCATGTGGTGACAATATACCTGGTAGTTACCGTTGCCTAGTGTCTGTTTTTGAATACCAACACATACACCATTGTATGTCTCTCATATTCGATGTTTGAAACATAACTAATTTCCGTTTTCTATTTTCCTATTTTCGTGTTATCATTGACAGCATCGGTCGAAAATCGTAATAAAATGGTTCAACGCGGGCCTTTTTTTCCAAACGCGGCCTTAGTTCGATTTTGGATTTCAAATTTATGATTCAAATATTGAGTAGGAGCTAAATACAACGGTGATTGTGTGGGTATGCAACAAAAGACAATAGGCAACAATAGCTATCAGGCATATTGTCACCACAGCTAAGCTGTCAAACCCCCAGGTTTATTGGCCGAATGTGTTGAAATATTTGGATAAAATATCAGCAGGAAGTTGGATATTTGACCTTTGTGACCTTTGCACAGTAAGAAAATAACCCCTGCAAGATAAGAGTTTTCCCCCTTGCTACACTCTTGTGATAGTCAAACCGGAGCGCACTACAGTTTGACAAGCGGTGTATTTTGACCATTTTTATGATGGTTATTTGAAGTTTTATTGTCTGTCTATCACCCATTACGGTATACATATACAATCTCCAATTAGTCAGCGGAATAAGTGAATCAAGACTTTCTATGATAGTTTTGAAGATCACTTTATCTTTTCATTTCGACTGTATTTACATTCCTTATTTTTTACAAAATATTCTGCTGATATTAAACTAATATCAATATATATATCATTCTAGGTACTCCCTATATGATGTACAGGTAGTACAATGTCATAATTTGTCATTCTTTATACAGTAAAACCCCTCCAAACCGGACCCTCTATAAACCGAATCCCTCTCCATACCGACCAAAATTACCTCTGTAATCTGGAAACTCTCTATTCCGAACACCGGACGGTTTTTCTAGTCCAAAAGTGAACTAATACATTAATCCGAATGCGAAAAACGATACCAACCAAACGCAAGTGCGGTAGATTGGACAAACTTGATGCTGAACTCGTGTTGGCTTTAGTGTATAGACTGGGTATCCTTTATTAGTTTAAATTTCTAGTCTATACATTCAACTCTGAGTGGCCATTTTCGTGACAGCTCATTCATTCTGACATGTTGATTAAAATTGTACTGGTGACAATACGCTCCCATCGTGTACATTTAGCTAATTAGTGTTTAGTTTTGACAGTGGTCGTAAACATAAGAGTCCAATTCAGCACATTGATTGATGTGAAAACAAAATGTCAGTGCTGTAATCTCCGTGAAATCACCATTGTTCACTCAATGTGTTAAATAAGCATTCAGTTATATAATCAGACACCTGTTGTTATAATCTGATTCAAAGCGGTCACCGAACAAAACACCGCTATTAATCGGTACGATTATTCAAGAGTACGAATCTACTGTAATAACGATGCAATATTTTTAAGCGACATTTTCGATCACCGTAACATTTATCGTTTCCCGTCTTATCTATACATGTTTTATATCTTAATATACCATGTTTTAATTCTTATTATAACATGATGTTTTATCTATTGTTATTTATATTTGATTCGGCACTTTATTGAATAAATTTTAATTAATCAATAATGAATCGGTTGTGCTTCGACAACAGTGTCAATACATTCCGTTCATAGTGCTATTTTCTATAAACCGAACACCTCTCTAATTCGAACAGAGGGGCTGGTCCGAAGGGTGTTCGGTTTGGAGAGGTTTTACTGTATCAGATTAAATTAGTTTATATCCATTACAAAGTTCTCCCTACTTTTTCTGGACCTGGGAAGGTATAATAACCCATGTTTACTTTTGCCAGTCTATGGGCAAATTTTTTTTATTTATTTATTTAAAACTATAGCAACTCCATCATTGGAATAAGACATTCATATGTTTATAAGACCATATATACAGTTATTGAAATTATATCATCATTCATGCCTGTTTGATTATCTTCATTGCATGATTGAGTCTGCGATGGTCTGCGCTAGAAAAAGTATGCAATGCAATTGACATGTCTGGCTTCATCGACAGCCTGCGATCTCTCAGAAAATGAACTAAAATTATACAATCATATCACCACTTGTATAAAAGAAAAGGAAACTTACATGTTGTGCCATCCTTGATGATTACTGCTGTCTTGCCTGCTTCATGCAAATGAACCGTCAGAGTTATCTGATATTCTGTAGCTGGCTTTAGATCATTTATCATCTGTTCTGAGCTTATCACTGGAATATCTGGATAGGACACTGAATTGGAAGGCTGTACCTGCACTGTGAAGTGGGCGACAAATTTCTGTTTCTCAGATGATAATTGATTCCAGCTCAGTTTCATGTTGTATTTGGTGACATCTCTCAACACTACTCCACTAGGCTTCAAATTATCAGCTGCAAGAGATTTAGAGACAATTTAAAAATGATGTATCTATACAATGAACTTTCTGTATCGATTCATGGGTATACAGTAACATGTTCAGAAAATTACACTGGTAATATTCTATGTGTGCAAGTTTTACAATTGAAAATCTATCTTTTACGTCACTTAGAGAACACATTTATGATCTACTAACAGTAACACATGGCCAGTCACTGTTTATGCAAGACTAGGACATTCAGTATTCTTTCTCAAAACAGGGAGTTCAACACAAAAAAATATATTAACAAAACCAATGGCCTAAAACTATTTTGACCAATCAGATACTGAGTTGAGCGCAGGAAGCATCATTTTTAGATCCGGTTATATGGTCAGAGAAAACAAGCCTATAGCTAGCTGACATAATTCAATTATTTCCATATAAACACGCCACATGTTTGAATTTATATCTGCAAAAAAATGCTTTAATTATTGTCATGGACGCAAATCTAAACTTATTAATATTAAGACCATATAATGCACCAAGGGCCGATAAGGTTTGAGGTGATTTTTGTGACAGATCTGATTGATCCACTTCATCCTTACAACATTCTGAGTTTCAGTATGATCTAGCTGGTCCGAATCATCTGGACATCAAATCCGCATTTTTCATCTGCCTGGAATGTTACATATTTACACCGACTGGATTTTCTGGTAGGTCATTCGCCAATTCTACGTGTCATGACCGGTTTTGTCATTGTTTGATACTACTTCCAATCCGTCTCTATGTTCTATCATCCACCATCCATTCATTGTTTATTATCTTGTTTTGCGTTCGTCCTTCCATTGCCCTGTTCTGTGTATGTTGCCTGAGTTCTTTGGTCGTGCAAGTGTTCTTGTTTGGTGGCCAATTTGTTCATGGTTCGCGTGGCCTCGTATGGTCGATCATGCACCCGTTCTTTGGGGAGTAGCCCAAGAAATCTCTTAGCCTACAATTCCCTCTCATGACAAGCATTCGTGGTCATGGCCATGGTCAGCAATCGCGCAACTGACCAGCTTGTGGTCCTACAGGACAGGGATGGCGCAATTACCATGGCTGTGGTCTGCAATCTCCGCAAATTTTGGTGTTATATGTTTCATTTGAATTTCATTAAAAGTAAATTTCATCAGAATTTTCACTAAAAATATTTCATCAGTCAGACTGAAATCTCGGTGAAATTTGGATTTTTTTATTGACAGTTTTTTATGTCAACAGATGACTAATAGAATTGAATGTAAGCACATATATTTTTAATTGAGGAAAAGATCATAATTAAAATAGTGCAGCATCGATCTATATTGTACATATTCATGTAGGCAAATAACTGCAGATCTGCTAATAAAATTTCACTAGAAAGTCAATTTCTAAATTTCATTGAAAACTGGAAATTATAAGTTGGGTATACACCTCCCCCAATCAATGGAGACCCCTCTAAAGCCACGTCCGTTAGAAGACAATCAACTAGCTGCATATAGCTGGTGTTAATTAGAGCAAAAATAAAACTGTATGGTCAGAATTGTACTGGGCATGTAGGTCTAAGTCTAATCTACTGAGTAGTCAGGTGGGCAACAACTCAATTTATCGAGCTTATTACAAACCTGTAGACACATAACTGTTGACACAGAATTATGTCTTTTAAATATGTATGCATACCATGTGAAGAAATAAGTATGCATGTAAAAAGTATGAAGTAAAAGGAAATATTTGTTTCAACAAAGAACTGCTCCAATGTGCATTCAAATATATTTTAGTATCATGAATTGAAACAAAAATTTGCTCTTATCCATTGACAGAATTTGGATTTGGCAGAGAATATTTATGCTACAATGACTAGTAGTTTTGTTATGCCTAATTGCAGTTTGATGATTGTCAAATGATAGAATTAGTCTGTGAGAACTATCTCCTTTATTTGGATTATAAGTGTAAGCGTCTATAGCCTGTCATTTAAGGATGCGGTTACAGAGAGGCGGATGAGATATCTTATCTCTCCCCAATCCAAAAAACTATTTTTAAACCTGGAAATTCCATGCCTGAACCAAAAGCAGTCATAGCCAATCGTGAGCTTTTATATCAACTGAGACTTATTGAACAAAGCATCCACAGAAAAACAACTGAACAGTTATATCTAGTGCACAGTGATACTTACTTGACAGACAACTGGCTGCATGATTGTAGTGAGATGGATTGCATGTGCAGTAGTAAGTGCTTTCGCCACTATTCCATTGACAATTGGCATTGGTATCAGAACACTGAGAAGACGGTTCACCATGTGAACAAACTGATCCTATAGCCACCTCTGAAATGAACATATTATAGGTGAATATCGTTGTTAACAAACATAAAAACAATGGGATCGAGCTCGAAATTGTGGGTCCGAACGCTGCTCGGGTATAAAATGATTGGAATTTTGGGGAAATGACTTTTGGAACATACTTTAAATAGTGATGTGGTACGAACAATTGGGGTGAAAAAATATTGGGTTGAAACTGAAAGAAAAATGGTTGAAAGTCGGGAAATTGATGGAATATGACCGAGATAACTCCAGAATCATTCATAGCCACCTCGGCCAAACATTTTGGTCATAAAAAAAGTAACCTAACCCTAGCGCAAACTCAAACTCTAACCATAACCATAACCATAACCCTAACCCCTAACCCCTAATCAAACCCTAACCCTAACCAAACCCACTTTTCCAAACTCGACACCAATTTTTTTTGAAAATGTTGCCAAGGTGACTATGAACGATTTTGGAGTTATCCCGGTCATTTTTTTTCCGCCCAAGCTTTTGTCCCGCAGCCATGAGTATGCTCCCAAAGTAATTTCATCCAAATCCCAATGTTTTTCAACCCGAACCAAAATGTTTGGCCTATAAACGAATTTGGGGTCATTTTCTGATATTTTTGGACCCGAACAGCGCTTGGACAACTGCATTCTGTGGAATACTATCCCTCCAATACTTGTACAAGCTGATCGAGAAATAATTACAAAACTAAATTCCCACTACATGTGTGAAATCAGAGTAAATAAACCTCAACGCAAAATGCGCACAGGTTGCCACAAGACAGTTTAATTTGTTAGCGCAGTAAATGATGTCGAATTATGGGTACTTTCTATTCCAGAAAATGCATATCACAGACCATGCAAATTGCATTTAGTGGCATTAAATGAATGTCATATTGAAAGCATAATGATAAAAAGTTAATATAAAGTACTTTATTACGAGAATTTCTTCACAACCCAACACGAACTCTATGTAAATATAATGTCAAAATTTTCTCCCACCCCCTACACATTTTAGCACAGGCAGCCGGGTGAGATTTCCGTCTCACCCAAAATGTGACCAGCTGTCTCACCCTACCCACGTGACTGCTTTACCTATTTAGTTAAGAGCTGGAACTCATTTAAAAATCCGTGATCATGTTTTGTGTGAACTAAAACAATGTCGACCAACCAGTTACTCTTCACGTTTCAAGTAAATAAATACGACAAATTCGTGGACGCTAAAACAAATGGAGATAAGCCTCAAACATGTTAATCACGAAGAACCTTCAACACAACCCCACTTGCAGACACAGAGTTGCACAACATGCAATATAAACGACTAATTGTGTGAACACATTCCATCAAACAGAAGGCCCTAAGCGAAAGTTGCATTACTTGCACATTTCGTAACACGTAAACAAAAAATATAGCCACTTCACAAATGACGAACGAAATAGTTCCATATTCGAACAGTAGTCATCGTTCCAACAAATCATCGAATACGTCTAACTAACAGTTGTCTGTCATAGATAAACATGTTTCCTTTTCTAATGGTACCGATGTGGACATTTCCTGTGACAAACACGATTAGTCTAGTTGTATATACTTCATATCAATACGCGCGTTTCTCGGAATCTGTGCAGGTGCAATGATGTAACGTATTCATGTCGCTTTCACAGGCCAATGTCAATTTCACGCTAACGTATTAACCCTGCGTGCACAGGTATATACCGAAATCATCCCAGATAATCCTGAATATCGCACCAGATTTCTCACCAGATGTAACGTTACGAAGCTACTGGACTGTGCCAAAGATAGGTAATTGGAATGAGGCTCTTGGGTTGGGAGAAAAATTATCCATGATGACCTGGGTTGTGGGCATGGAAAAATCTCACCCTCGGGCCAGATATTTGGTCCCAAATATCTGGCCCCTCGGGTGAGATTTTGTCCATCCCACACCCCAGGTCATGAAGGATAATATTAATCTCCACCTACTTCTGTGAACTACCTTGACGCTAGGGGCCAGACAACGGCAGCGCCAATCATGTTGATAACCATCAGTCTATTATATTTTTAGTTTATGCACTAATTAACTAGATCGATAGACTGGCCAAATTTTCCCAGCCGAATCTTCCAGTGACTGAAAAATACCAAGCCGAATCTTCCCATTCCATTTCCAACCTCTCTATTCGGGAATACATATAGTTCGTAGCCATTGCATTTCGTCCGGTGCTGGAAACAAATGTCTGTGCCTGACAACAGCTGATTAGTCCGAAGAACTTGAACTCAAATCGGAATCGGTAGTCATGATGTTTCACAAGTGTTGATAATTTTAAAACACGTTCGTAAAAGTGGGCGTATTCGATCGGCGAGAAAGGAAGAATAATCACAGGGTAGTATCCAGTTGCGCATGCGCTAACTTGAAAGTAATTTAAAGACTAGGCTTGCCATGATTATTCGATTAATCGACTAACCTTGGGCAGGTGTAGTAGTCGACGGTTATTTACTTTCGTCGACTAATCGCCCAAACAGGGGGGGGGGGGGGGGGTATGGTTGTGTATTTAAGCAGTATTATGCGCAAATACCATACCATGTCTGGAAGTAAAAGTTAACAGTGTATATATGTAGCACAATTTACGACCCGACAGCCTGTTCTGTCGCCACTTCTGATGCGGCTTCCTTTGATAACGCAGCTGACATTTGGCGGTCATCTTCAAAGAGTTTGTTGTGCCTTTGGTGCCGTGTTGCAGGCTTGCCATTGTTTATATATTATGTTTAAATGTAAACATACCTTCCAAAATGGACGACATGCATGGGACTGCATCTATATTTCTTTTTTCAAATTTCATACTGTAAAACATTCACCATTATTGATAACAATTGACAAAGCATCGATCTATATTTAATATACGTCGATGGACAAAGTCACAAAATTCGCGGGACATTGAATGTTCAGTGTTACTAGACAGTTAATCAATAACAAGTTGGTGTCATCTCTTATTAGTGCTACATACATTACATTCTCCAACTTGGTAACGTATATACCCCCCACACCCCGCTGTACGATGCGTTGCACGCACTTTGAATAACAAAACTAAAATATATGTCAGGTGACGCAATCGGTACACAATGGGATTTTCTGCAAACCTAACTATAGTCTGTTTTCGATAAGTATACCCCAATTCTGCATGCTTTCATTTGGCACCGTGACAGCGATGCATGTTCACGGGGAACATTGATTGACTGGACAGATTTTTTAAAACATTTCGTCCGCGGGAATAGCGATGAGGAGGGCGTTTACCTGCCGCGTAAATTTGAGTTTAGGTGGCCGATGACGGGCGGGGGCCTCAGAATGACAAGCCTGCTGACTGACAGTTTATAACTGTCTTTACCTGGGTGGAATATAGGCCACATATATAAACGATTAATCGACTAACCGTCGACTATAGCGGTCGATTAGTCGATTATGAAAACATAGTCATGGCAACCCTATTAAAGACCTTCACCTTGTTGCACGGTGATAAATTGGTCTAGTTTTGATCCAATGGTAATGGATTCCTGTCGTAATAATGAATAAGATCATTTACGCTATAAAATCATGACCCTGCGATTCTCAGAGTATTCAAAATTTTCAAATCACGATCAATCATGGGCAGTGAATAACTGCTACAGCGAACACTGTTCTCATTATATGGCTGTTACTTTTGCTGCCCAGAGATAAAACACAGCTAATATGTCAGGAGATTGAAAGTGCATTCATTTACATGTAATTTATGGTATTGCTGCCAGAAGGGGCCATACACAGGTTCCTGATTACCACTATGACAACCTTTTAGCCAGTGCACCACACCAAATTTGGAATATAATTTCATTTAAATGTCAATATTTTCCAATTAAATGTATAGATTTACGGCATATTCAATTCATCTAAGCGCAGCTGACAGAGAACAAAATTATAGTGCCGAGTTATGTAGCATGGTGGTCAGTTCATAGTGATGTCTGACAGTTGTTACAAATTGCTTTTACTGTCTGTCATCAATGCCAGATGTAGACATTTACGTGTCATATACAGCAAATCAATTTTTTTTTATAATTTACACGTTTCCGTATTTGTGACATATGTGTGACATTTCGTGGAATCAAACATCATGTTTACGAATTATGCATATATTGAGATATACATTACGCAAATGTCACATATATTTGATACATGGAAAATATGTAAATTCGCCATATCTGTATACATCACTTTTCGTCCAGTGGTGTATACACTTGACTTTCATAAGCAGTAGCAAGCAATAAAGCCGACATAAAACAGTTTACCAGAGTTTGAGCGGCATTAAATTTTTATCATGCATTTTCTTTGTTGGCAATATCGGCCAATAACATTTTGTCCAATCGTTCTAACTGGATACTCGATTAACAAAAATTGTGATATTTTTTACAACAGATAGATTTGAGATTAGTGATGAACCAATATGGGAAACCACCATTAGGCCGATACCCAGTTGTTAAAATTTACTAATCGGCCAATGCCGATGACGATTGTTCTATTTATAGTACAAAAAGTGATGCAACACTAACAATAACTAGTTAGCCATGTAGTACATTCATTAAACTTAATTTTTGGTGATGAACCGATATGAGTAAACCACCATCGGCCGATACCCAGTTGTTAAATTTACTAATCCGCCGATGCCGATGATGACTGTTCTATTTATAGTACAACAAGAGCATCGCTAGGGCGTGGCAAAATACGCCCTTTAGCCATTTCGAATTGTACTATCGCAAAATAAGATAATACTTTGAGCTTACATTTGAAGAAAATCTGATATACATGTACCCCTAATTTCAATGCCAAAATGTGGTGAAATTCTAAGTCGAAAATGGCCATAATTCATGTAAAAATAATTAGACAGAACCTATATTCAAACTTGGCCTGTAGTTTTAGCTGGGAAATACACATACCAGCTTTGGTTCAGCTCAAATAATCAAAACTGGAGTTATCGGTCGGAAACCAAAATGTTATGAAATTGGTCAAATTCTAAGTTGAAAAAGGGCCGTAATTCATGTAAAAATAACTGGACGGAACCCATATTCGAACTTGGCCTGTATCTTTAGCTGGGAAATACACATACCAACTTTGGTTCAGATCAAATAATGCAAACTGGAGTTATCGGTCGGAAACCAAAAATGTTAACAGACGGTCAAATTCTAAGTCGAAAAAGGGCCGTAACTCATGTAAAAATAACTGGACGGAACCCATATTCGAACTTGGTCTATATCGTTAGCTGAGAAATGCACATACCAACTTTGGTTCAGATCAAATAATGCAAACTGGAGTTATCGGTCGGAAACCAAAAATGTTAACAGACGGTCAAATTCTAAGTCGAAAAAGGGCCGTAACTCATGTAAAAATAATTGGACGGAACCCATATTCGAACTTGGCCTGTATCTTTAGCTGGGAAATACACATACCAACTTTGGTTCAGATCAAATACTCCAAACTGGAGTTATCGATCGGAAACCAAAAATGTTAACGGACGGACGGACAGACAGACGGACAGACGGACGGACGGACAGACGGACAGACGGACAGACGGACGGACGGACAGACTGATAACATAATACGACCTTTTTTCAAAAAGGGCGTATAAAAAGTGATGCAACATTAACAATAACACTAACTAGTTAAGCCACATAGTAATTTCATTAAACTGATATTTTTGTGATTTAACTGCACAGTATAGTCACAGTTACCTTAACCCTTTGGCAAGTAGAACGACATATATGTCGTCGTACGGTTCACAAGTGGAACGACATATATGTCATTTCAGGAAGTGTCATTTTTATGTAGACATAACTTCAATTCATCATCCGATTTATACAGGAGATATTTTGATTCATATAATGCCCCAATGTATAAGTGCAAAAGATTATGATCGAACATCAATTAAAACGAATTATTGGACCCTTTTGACCCAAATTTGTTTATAATTATTACTATGATGTTGATGCTACACTCACGCATGACGTCATGTATATGACATTATAAATACTCTCCAAAGGGTTAATGTAAAGTGAATGATAAATTAATATTGCGTTATTATTTTTAGCTGATAATACGGTGAACATTTATGATCAAGCAATGAAGACATTTATCCACCGGTAAATTTAAGATTTTCCATAAGGCTCGGAGGCCAGCAGGTGCGACATACAATATTATAATGTAGATTAATTACGTCATATTTGTGTCAAGTGTTCAAGAACATTCTATCTAAGCATGTGCGGTGACCACATTGTACTTTGACACATTGTCAGACTGGAATCTGTCGGCCTTTGATAAGAACTTGAAAATAAGTTGAAAGGGGCTACATCGATCAGCCTGCATGCTTCTTTTCGATTGGCTCGAATACTTTTTGAGCGACAGTCATCTATACTAAAACACTGAATCAAAAACATTTTATTTTCACAGTTCAATATGCCACAGAAGCAGGCTATAATCTGTGTTGGGTGTTCGACCACGTGGTCGCCAATTTATTCCCAATTCAAATTGTAGTGCATACGGCAAAGTCACCTTAGTCTATTTTGGGTACACAATTTAATTGATATCAAAGTCACCCATGCAATGTATATGATTACGGTTTACTGTTCATCCAATGTATTAACTACCATGCAGTACTATTTAAATGTGAAAGACTGCCCATACTTATCAAGTTACCATTACTTGCTGTACAACACGTACTAAAACAACAGATCATTTGAAAGTTGATTTACCGTTTTCTCGCTTTCCTGCATGGAAAGTGGAAACAATCGGAATGCCATAATAATGGCAGGATAGTTTTGCCGATGCCGATTGTAAACAGATAACCCGAATATCGGGCGATATTCCAGTTAATCTGTTCATCACTATTTGAGATAATTCTTTCTAATATGTTGAAATATATGTGCCAGGGATGTAACTATTTTTTGTTGCATTTATGGGCTTATAAAATTGTAAGTGGGAAAGCAACATTCTTGGTATAATTTCTCTTCACGAATTTATACAGTATGTTGTTTGGCCACTTACAATTTTATAACCCTACAAATGCAACAAAAAATATGTTGATTGCACATAATTACACATCTTTCATTTTCATCTGATTGGACAATTCCTAACAACGCCTAATTACTTGTTGCTTATATATCTCAATAAATATGTAAGTGGCCGAGTCACTAGCATACGAATTGTTGCCAAAAAAACATGGCTGTATAGTGTTAACTGGCTTCACCTGTAACAAATAGATGGTTAGATGCCTACTGTGAATTGACAAACTTCAAATTCTATTTTCAAAGGCGTAATTTCAAATTTGTGAAATAATTGCAAAATTCAAAAAGTTATTTTTAATGGCACAATTGTTAGTTGTTCCTCCACGTCAGTTTCATTATGTTTAGATTTAAGTCGATTTTGACTTTAGCGGCCTTCAACTTCATTTATTGCGCATTTTCTTTATTGGCAAAATCGGCCAATCAAATTCATCCAAATGTTCAAACTGGATCCTCGACTGACAGAAATTGCAATTTTTACAACAGACAGATTTGATACAATTCTTTCTAGTACATTGAAATTAATGTTCCGGGGCGTAATTATAAGCAATCAACAAAGTTTTGTTGCACTTATGGGCTTATAAAATTTGTGAGAGGCCGAACAACATACTTGGAACAATTTTGCTTTGCGAATTTATACAGTATGTTGTTCGGCCACTTACAATTTTTATAAGCCCATAAATGTTAAATAAAATAGGTTTATAGCGCCCGCTCTCCCGCGGCGAAGCTGCGGAAGCGAAGCGACCTAGGGTATACGTATGCGAATATGAGATATACTAATCGACTTTTTCAGCCACTCTAAAAGTAGATTAAATTACCTAAAGTAGAATAATTTATTCATAATTCAAAGGTCAGCGGAGTCCAAAAATGATTGTTGGCGACAGCCGCCATTTTGTTTTGATTAATGCCATCTCGAATTGGGCAAAATGCTCCAGGGCAAAAATTAAAAACTTTGATCTAGCAACTGTTAGCTATACTTCATCATATGTAGGAACATTATGCTCCTAAAGCCAAATATATTTTCAAAAAGTGAATGTAAATTGAACAAAAGCTCTGGTTAACATAAAAGTTAAATTGCATGAAAAAGTTTTGTTTACATATTTCATAAAATTATTAAAAATATTTACCCCGAAAGATTGATGAAATATTCTCAAAGTTCAAGGCCGACAAACGGAAACTTTAAGTTCCGATTGAAAGATCGCAGAGTCATTTTAAGATTGCTTCTTGGGAAACCAGTACAGGCGTCATGACATCAAGACGTACATCATGACGTCACTACCTACACCGGTGCGCAAAATTCCAGACAGGACTGCGTCGATGGCCAGACAGCTGAGACTCGTATTACATGGCAGGCTAAATATCCACATTTACGTATATGTGATTATTTACATACATTGTATATATCATTTTCTTGTGTCCCATTATAAGGGTGGATACACACATGCATGTAATTTCCAATAATTGACAACATATATCACCTGCGCGCGAGCGGTTCATTGTTAACAGGCCAGACAAGTGAGTAGTGCTAAGCGAAGTCAAATTGTCTTCTATCAGTACATTTAAGGCCAGTCCAAAACATGTCTTCTCGTACGGATGCGGAAATTAGTCAAGTCTGTGTGATATCTGGCATTTTATTAATGCACGAACACCAGAAGCCATAGCCTACGTCTGGCATATACAGGCTTGATGTAGAACATTTTCAACCATGATGCTTGTTTGTGTGGGGTCTCGAAAGCTTCAAATCGCAAAGGGACTTAGTTGAATGTATCGGTCGGAATAATCTGGGCAAGAATGTACAATATGATATGTTTTACTTAAATAGCTCAGAGTTAGCCACCCCCGCCTGGTAGCTTTCGGGGTCATATATAGCCCCTGCATGCGTCGGGGAAATCCTAATCCACCACTGCTATAAATAAGAGAGGACTGGTAATTATTTAAATAGAAAGTCTACCGCATGGGTTATCCCACGAACAATTATTTTAAGTGGCCTGGCAACTCGGTCCAAGATAACGGCTTATCTACATTCCGACTTAATTATAACTAGAACTCAGTGCGTTCAACACGTAGGCAATGATTGGGTTGTCAGCAAATACACGATAATTACAGAGATTACATGCATGTGTGTATCCACCCTTAGGGTTTATCATCAAATCCTTCTATACAGATAACAATTCATCCGATAATTCCATGAACAGAAACAAGCGGGCGCAAATTATGTTTACGTACATGATCATATTAGCTTATATATATACCTATTGTTATATCTATTTGTTAAAAATGTATAATGTTAAATCCTTGATTTGCAATGAAATCTAAAAAACAAAACAAAAATGTCAAAGGAGTCACCCGAACATGCAAATCATTTCAGCACAAATGCTAACTCTGCAGTATGTAAGTAGAAGGCAAAAACATGAGAAGATATATATAATTCCCTTGGACTCTTGACCCATATCTGAAAAACAGTTATTTTTCGCTTTATATTTGGTAACTTGTGAATGTATAATGTGCATAATCACCAGTTTTAACGTATCTACATGGTCCCTAATTAGTTGTGGCGAATTTAAATTATAATAACAGTCAATATTGCATGACATTTTGTAAAATCTTCATTGGCAGACTTTAAAATTACAATTGGCAATTAGCCGATGGTGGTTCTCAGATATCGGTTCATTGGTAATTATTACGTATAATCTTTGTTTGTAATGTGTAGTTGATGTACTTGGATGAAGACCTCAATGATGGAAAGCATCAGGAAAGATGGACTTCATGTACATGCTAAAAGACATAACTAAATGTAACTGATATCCCTAATGATTATAAAGTCTTGAGATGAAAGGATATTTTATAGTGAGTTTCTGAGTTTAGACGGGGATTATACAGGATAATCATGCTGAACATAAACTTACGTTTACTGCACACATTACTCTTGTCCTTGTAGTATGTAGCAGCGCAACTACAGTGATAGGAGTTTGAACCACCAATACAAACTGCATTTCCATCAATGCACTGGTGTTCAGTTTCCCCATAGGAGCATTCTCCATTGATGAGCACTTCTGCAATTTCAAAAATAGAGCCTTAACCCTTTCATGGTGGGAGCTGTGCTGGTGCAGCATTAAAGATCATGTGCTAGTGCATTCTCTTATATATGCGAGTTTACCATAGGGAGTTTCGCATATATAAGAGAATGCCAAGGCTTACATGGTCAAGGTAAATATTGTTAGGCCGATGTATTCTGTTATATATGCAATGCTCCCTATGGGAGACTCATATATATAAGAGAATGCATTGGCACAAGGTTTTCGCAAAATTTCAGGAATCTCCAGACTTGGAAGGGTTAATTGTAATCAGTTTAAGGCCTGAGAATATTCGAAATTTTACCAAGGTTGTCTGGTTTTTAGCTCACCTGAGACGAAGTTTCCGGTGGAGCTATAGTCATCACTCCTCATCCGTCCGTCCGTCCATCCGTCATTAATCGTCTTCTTCTCCAAAACTATTAGACTAAATATTTGGTGTGGATTTTCCCTAGGTGAATCACATTCAGATTTGTTCAAATGATGTCTCTATGTCAATTAGTTGCGAAACCAAGGCCATAACTCTATTCCTCCATAGTAATTCTTAGAACGACTTCTTGTCAAAAACCATTGGGCTGATTTAGCTAATATTTGGTATGGAGGGTCATTGGGGTTCAGTTTTGTTCAAATGGGGTAACTGGGTTAAATAGGGGCAGAGCCAGGGACATAACTCATAAATAAAATTAAAAAATATTTTTAAATTTAAATCCTTGCTCAATTAAAGTAAAAATGAAAAGAAAAAAAAAACATATAAATATTTTTCATTTTAACCATTAATCTTTTTCTTTTTTTTTTAGACACACCAAAACCATGACCCCCAACCCCACTTTTGGTTCCAACTGTATGCCTGTATGCCTATTCATGTCAAGTGAAATCTGACTTATCTATAAACATGTGTAGCATGAGAGGGTTAACTAATTGTAAAATCTTTCTAATTAAATTCTATGTTCGCCCTAATTTACGTAATTTTACTTTCGTAATGTTCATCGCGATTTATATCATAAATCTATTTGTCGTATTCGTACTATTTCAATAGTTTGATCAGTTTTATTTCACAGATCGCTTTGCTGATCTGTAACTTTCATAATTGTAAATATTACGGGAAATCCTCAACAACGATGCAAGGGCATTCCAACGGTTTTCGTAACAAATCGAGCTCATTTCCAAGCTAAATTCAGCCGTATTTCCATACGCATCCTGACTACAGAAGAATATCATGCCAGGCTACTATTATAGAGCATCCACAGCTCGCAATCTTAATGATTGCACTTTCCAGTTAGGTAATTTCAACGCATATTTCATGCACATTTCCACTTGGTCAATTACACTGCAGTTCAGACTTCAGTCGTAGTCATTCTTTACTCTTATTCTTAGTACTCTTGTAGTACATTTGTAGTATATATGTAGGTTAGTTCGTGCGTTAGCCTGTGAGGAATAAGGGTACTCCAGTCATGCTATCCATCCAGGAGGTACAATCAGAATCAGAGCCAGGTTTAGATGCATGAGGATAGACAGATGCATCACAGCTCAGTCAGAATCAGAACCAGGTTTAGATGCACGATGGTTTAGATGCACGAGGACAGACAGAGATGCATCACCTGGATTATGGATAGTACAGTTTCACTCACATACCACTTTGTCTGATCATGGCAGATGTAATAATCAGACAGTCCAAATCCAAATGCAGACCTGGTACAGTGCATATCAAGACAGAAACCAACCATACAACCAATCATCATCACTTGGTCGATTGCTTTGCCGATGCGCGATCGGTATTACGCCCATCCCAGATGAACCATTTCCAGTGCTGCCTGGTGACACATACATTAGATGTCCACACTTGGTTGAGGCCCAGGTTACAAGTCAGCCCACATGTACACTATGCATCCGGTACACGTATCACGTCCATACTTTATCAGTAGATGATGCAGTACCATTCCACGATCATACATACTAACAGGTTTATCCAGGTCATATTATTATTCCTCACAGGTAGCTCAATTACTATAGTATATGCGGGTTCAGTCATATTAATAATCGCACTAATAGAAGTAATTTACGAGTATTCATTCACTGCTTTATGCAATACTTATTCCCGTAATATAGTGCATACAGATTGTTCATATTGTTGTCATAGCTTTGAATATACAATATTATTCTGGTCATTGTAAATAAATAATAGCATTTTATACTGGTCTCTACTCTTGTTAGGCTGGTCAACTCATATGGATTTGGGGGTTGTATTTATCATGCTCACAGTGTAATTAGTTATAATGTAGTCTGCCAGTTGGTAACACTCAGGTAATACCAGGTATATATAGACAGCCCAGATGTACTACGTCCAGCTTACTCATGAATATTGATGTCGTCATCCAGCCATGCAGTGTCGACGATCCGGTCGCTGTACCGCCCTATCCACTGCTCGTCAGATGTCTTGGTTGACATGTTACTCATCCCTTCAGAGATGTCAGATCTGGTCGTTGTACTTCACTGTCAGTCCAGCTAATAACATGCATATGTAACAATTATACCTTGTGTCAATTGTATTGTAAATCAGTGAAGGCTCTTTAAACATGGGTTGTCGCATTAAATCGGAAAGGTAATGGTCTCTTTAAATATTCGAGCGAGATTTGGCTGGACATCTTTAATGTGGGTGTCGAAGTGGTCAGGCGAGATCAATTATTAATTCACGGGTGAATGCACGCTCAGTCTGAAGGATAGCTTGTGTGGAACGTGGCTCGCTCACGATGATTGACAACATAAATCTCGGGTGAACCCATGTAATTTACGATTGGCTCGCGACGGTCATTGAATGGCTATTTAGGACAAAGAATTTTGGTGGGATGGGCAGTTGACTTGAATTTCCAAAGACTAAGGTATGTGTTGCTAAATTTTCTTCTTAGGGGGGTGGGGGGGGGGGGTGGCAATTATTCCATGAGTTACGGGGAGATGACAATATTTTTATTTAATTTTCCATGTTCGACCGAGTTAATTTACCAAGCTAATTTGTCTTGTCCGAATGTATTCTGGTTTGAAATAATTCCCTAATTGATATTCATATCCGTTACAAACGCGATAATATTACGCTATATTCATGGTGTACCCTAGCCACCGATGTATACCGTTATCTGGCATAAACTTCTATATCGGACGTTGTTAGTATAAAACACGTGTCAATGGGGAACGGAATATCGTCGCGACACTGGGCCACGGTATGACTGTATTTTTGGACTAACTTAGGGCGTCGATGTCAAATTGTCAATTCATCTCACTTGCGCATACCGTCAAACAAAGGTTGAGACCAGGTGGATAAATCTGTTCAATCGAGAATTTAGACTCCTCACAGAATTCCTCGAAAACATTGTCATTGAACCATATGTAAATTTACTGTACTCATCGGCGTTGGCGGCAAAATTACTCTCTTCTTGCACCAGCACCACTATTCTCTCTTAAGGTCATTATTATTGCATGCCAGTATTCTTTAGTTTGTTATTTTATTTAGTTTATACAAAATCTGATGGAATAGACTAACTACGATGAGTACAGGGGTGTGGAAACATTTAATTTAATGAACGGGTCTGCTTTGTCGCCCCTTTTTGACATTTGTTGTTAAGAGTTATATATTACTCAAACGGAAGGATGCGATGAGTCTATATGTCAAATAATTGTGGATGATGGTTTCTAATTTTTCTCAAATAGAATTACCCCCCATTTCTGTTTACATTATCGTTGGGAAATTTCGCGCCACGCCGAAATAACATATACCGGAAGTAACGAAAATCGTATGTGATGCGAACCACGTGCATTTGTAAAGATGTCATTTCTGTTCTGGTATGGTATTTGGTAAATACGGCCCCAAAAATTTAGCCAAGATAAAAGCAAGCAGTTGTGGAATTATGATAAATTATATGTCAAATAACTTGTATTATGTTTCTAATGTTAAAAGCGAGCAGTTGTGGAATTATGATAAATTATATATCAAATAACGTGTATTATGTTTCTAATGTTCTCAAATAGAATTACCCCCCATTTCTGTTTACATTATCGTTGGGAAATTTCGCACCACACCGAAATAACATATACCGGAAGTAACGAAAATCGTGTGTGATGCAAACCACGTGCATTTGTAAAGATGTAATTTCTGTTCTGGTATGGTATTTGTTAAATACGGCCCCAAAAATTTAGCCAAGATAATAGCGAGCAGTTGTGGAATTATGATAAAATTTATGTCAAGTAAACTTGTATGATGTTTCTTATTAGCTCAATTAGATATCACGCTCTGTTGTTTCCGTGTAAAGGAAATGTGCAATCTTTGAAATGTGCATCGTTTTTTTTTTCCTCAGGTAGGTAAGTTCCAACAACTTGGTAAGCTTTGGTAATCCCTTTACTCTCGAATCTGTCAGTACCTGACCAACTCCTGGAATTTTGTTCACTGATTTATTCCCGATGGGTTCACCAGAGTTTTATGGGTCTAAATGTTTCTTTGTAAACGTAATCCGACGTTCGTTTGTCACAATTATGAAACTATATTTTCGAGGCTTATTACCTTGCTGAAACAACGCTCTTTATTGTTGTTGTTGTTTTTCCAAACAGTGAATAATTCATGTTCAAATGTTTCTTTGTAAACGTAATCCGACGTTGTTTGACACAATTATCAAACTATATTTTCGAGGCTTACTACCTTACTGAGACAATGCTCTTTATTGTTGTTGTTGTTGTTTTTCCAAACAGTAAATAATTCATGTTCAAATGTTTCTTTGTAAACGTAATCCGACGTTGTTTGACACAATTATCAAACTATATTTTCGAGGCTTACTACCTTACTGAGACAACGCTCTGTATTGTTGTTGTTGTTTTTCCAAACAGTAAATAATTCATGTTCAAATGCGTCTCTGTGTGCGTATTCTTGCCCTGTGTTTCATACACGACAGATTATACTGAAGAGTCTGACTGACTCAAATAAACACAACGCTCTGAATTATATCATGGTCCATTAATGCTGGTATATAACTGGTTAACTTTGAGTGTTGTCCTCTTGCTTTGACCGATGTTTATCGAGTTTTCACTGCCTGATATTGTAAGGAATAGATACATCCTTTTGGGTTTCAAACAAAATTACTGGACATATGTAAAACATATGTCGGTGATTTCATTAAGGGGGTAGATATTATAATGAATATGTTTGCTTATAGTCATGTATCAGCATTCATTAAGGGGGTAGTTGTTATAATGAAAATGTTTTACATATAGTCATATATTAGCATTGATTAAGGGGGTAGTTATTAAAATGAAAATATTTTGCTTATGATTAGGCCTAAAAAAAAAAGACGTTTGTTTCCGCTAACCCGACCGACCCTATTTTAAACCCCCGACCCTAAACTTTTTATTGCCATTGCAACAAAACAAAAATTGGACCCAAAATGTTTTTGTTTTTGTTTTTTATTTAAATTTTTTCAATTTAGGCCCCAATTCATATCATAACAAGATGCAAAACATTTATATATATCAGCCCTGGCAATTCAGATTTGTTTGCTACGGCAGTAGAATGCCGTAGCCAATTTGATGTGCTTCGGCAGTGACTACGGCATTTTTACATCCTGTGAAAACATGTTGTTTAATTGCTGTTTTGTCAACATTTGTATGACTAATCATAAAACGTTTACAAGAAGATGTGTACTATCTATTTTTTTCCTGGAATATATAAATCGTTTATGTGATACCCACTAAGAGTAACCAGAACCACGGCCGTGGGATCGAATGACTATTGAATAATGACAGAACTTGCCATGCCCCGTTGTGAAATTAAATTATGCAGTTTCTTGAATGACGTTGCTTCAAAATGGCAAATTCCTTATTTCAAACTCTGTCACCAACCAGTATAATAAACCTGGACATGGATACATCATACCTGATTATCAGTCGTAAAGTTACGGGCACTTAGATGATTGGAATAGCAAATAAAACAAATATGTTTATACAATTTAACACTCAACGGTAAATAATCATAATGCGCGAGAACTCGTGACAAAGTGTCAAACATCAAAGCACTTATCAGGAACCGGCTGTCAGAATATATCACTGACGCACGTCAATCATTAGTGTGAAGTCCCGCCTTCCCCCAAGTTGAAACGAATCGGCTCACTCGATTGGTTAAATTCAATTATCTGTCATCGTGAGCTACAAACATCTGCACTGATATTCAGGTATGATTTCTCTATGTCCAGTGTACAAGAGTTGCACCTTATTACAATTACTATTATATATGCAATTTAACCCACACCAGATGAAGGTAAAGAAGATAAAATTTATTTCATACGAAATAATTGATTAACATGCACAGAAATAATAAACACCGCAGTGCACCGATGTCAAAGATCAATGTTGTTCACTGTGAATCAGGCGAACTAAATTCAATTTGCAGAAGTTGCATGACGTCGAATGATGTCAGTCTGACTCTGACTCAGATTCAGATTCTGTGTCAGATTCAGCGGTTGAGGAAAACTCATCCAAGTCGATGTCATCGACTGCAAAGTCGGTGTCTTCGCCTGATTCATAGTGCTCAACGTTGGCATCTGACTCCGGCGCATGGTGTTTGTCGATATCTTCCGATGGCAAGAAAAGGCAGGTTCGTTTTCTGGGAGAGTCTTTTTTGTTACAACGCTTGCGTTTCGGTTTTGTTGTGTACCCATCAACTCTTCGTGGTCCACTCTTTGCATCAACCACTGCTGTGTCGCGAGACATGAATCGTTCAATTGCCATATCGTAAAGTTTCGAGTCACCAGAAACGGGTTCCCCTCTCAGAATTAGCAAATGTTCAATAGTGTTATGGTTGAGGGATTGTCGTTCTTTGTTTAGAATTTTTGTAAAAGAACTAAACACCCTTTCCGCTTCAGCACTGGAAATGGGAAGCACTACACAAATCTCGATAACTTGGAGAAAGTTTCCAATGCAAAGATGTGTTCCTGAAAGGAACAAGGCAGGCCATGCTTTTTCCGGAGAATAGTTAATAAGAAATGTTTCAATATGTGAATGTGCCGTGGTCAACTCAGTGTTGAGATTATCAAGATTACAGCCGTTATGTTCCAGTAAACATTTGAAGTGGTTGACGACCCTGTTTAAATGCGTTCGCAACTCAGACACTTTTTTCAATTGGTAAGTTTTGGTGTCTAGTATTTCGGCAACACTAACGTACAGAGGGGTCATCAAATCGGTGAAACGTTCTTTGAGGTTGTTTATCATTTTTTTCACGACTGCTGATATTTCGGTACAGACAGTTTCGAGAGCCTTGTCGAGTTTTGTGGACATCGAGTATCCATGGAATGTTACAGATTTGTCTTCCAGCTCAGCGTTCGGGTTGTCACTTCGGGTTGATCTTGGTGCATATTTATTTCCTTTGTCTTCTTCGATGAATGGCCAACATAGCTTTGACATTGTAGGGAAATGTGCACTACTATAGAACACGGCTGAGCCCTTTTCTTCGATTGTGGAATGAAGTGTTTCCAGAGTGGATATTGCGGATTTAATCGTGGATATTGCTTCTGTCATAAGCAAAGATTGCTTCTCCAAACATAGAGAGAAGGGTGTCACGTGAGCGAGGATATCCCTTTCGTGCACATATGTAGATTAAACGCTCAAGCTTCATGGAATCTTTTAGATATCCTGTTAACCTTGGGACAAATTCCTTCATGGTATTGTTATATGGAGAAGCTATCTGATGATTGCAGAAACCGATGAATATTGGAAGGTTTCGTATATAATTGTCTGAAGCTTGTACCTGGTGTGCTACCCAACGTGTACCCGATGGCCTCTTATATTTATACAAATTTGCTTCCATGAAGTTTGCTTGGCGCTTCATTAAGCGCCACCGTAACGGTGCTCGCTTGAACGTTTTGTGAGCGTTGGCGAGGTCTTCATCGCACTGGCTATTTAGGTCAGAAGATTTGACGCTGTCGTGCAAACCCAATTCACTTCGGTGATTCACACACCATCCCATCAACAGATGTTCGCCTATATCTTCACGTATCAACCGATAGAGTTTATGATTTGCATTCGTGCCGTCACTCCCCACTCCAACCAAGTGATTACAGATGTCAAATTCAAATTTTTGCTTTTTAATGCTATTTTCGAATGCGCGCTTCAGCCCTTCGGCCCCAGCATCATCCGGCTCTTCCAGGGACATTACATGGAATATTGGCTTTCCATTTTGACACATCTTGATGACGTATAACTCCTTCTCGTCGCTTGTTTTAGCACTGCTAGATCCATCATAGACGACGGTGAAATATTTAGAGACGCCATCATTCAGGGGCTTTGTAATCGTATTGAATTTTATGGTGTCGGCAAGATCGGCTACCATTTCCCTGCATGCACTGCCCCTCAAATATGCTTTACCCAGGTCTACATTGTGGATATCTCGTTCAAATTTAGCAATGTTCTCATAGTCCTTAAAAGATTTATTGTTTTGGCCAATGTAGTGGGCTATTTGAAATTTCATTACTAATTGTTTCCTTTGATATTCTGATAGTTTCTTCATGGATTCCTTAAGAGTTAATTGACTTGTACACGAAAATGGTGAACTCAAGGTAGTGGTACTGGTAGTACTGGAAGTTGTTCTCTGAATGTTTTCAATATCAGTCGAGTTGATGCTGTGTGTGTCAGACCTTTTTTTCATTATAGCTATCCGGTGGATATTCGATTTTGATACATGGTCAATTGCATTGCACTTTTTGATAACTGTGGTTCCAGATACCCATTTGTCGACTTTGACATCCTTTACTTTACCACGGTGTTGGAATTTCAATAAACCACTTGTTCCCGATGTTTCCCCGTATACTTCCCGACAAACCACACAGAACACCCGCTCTACAGTTTCTCCGTCACTGGCCAAATCATAGCTAATGCACCCCACACCCCAACCATCAACTGTCTGTTTTTTAACGCCCATCGTATTTTTCAAAATCGCTTTATTTATCTAGTGATGCAAGGTCACCGTCAATTTTTCACAATGACGTCAGCTGGTGACGTCAAACTATAATTGGCTATACTAAGTATACTTTCCGGCACGTAAATTGCCTTCCCGTATACTTCCGACAGTTTGTTAAATAAATGCTCTAAATTTGCATGTTTCAAACGTGCACCAATGTTATCAGACTTTAACCAACCAACTACTCTTTTACATTGTACAAACATATATATCAGAAACCAAACTTTCACTTAACGAATAGAAGAACAATCGTAAACAATTTACGGCATGGCATGATATATATAGGAGATGATCTCAGGGCCGGTATAACATCAATCACCAGATATCATCATCATCAACATTCTTATTATCACATGTACATTATATCTGTTATTCATCTTGTTTAAACATTTATGTAAATATTGTTGGGAGAGGGGCCACCTTAAGTTGTTATAACTTGTCCCCAATCCCTTAAGTTGTTATAAATTGTCCCCAAAATCCCTTGTAAATTGAGTTACAATAAATATGTTTGAACCAAACATACTTTAACGGAGTTTACTGACTTCAATAGATTGTCACATCACTGATCAGCAGCTGGCTGACCTATTTCCATCAATTAAACTCTGTTGTATTTGTATAACCACGTGCCCGTGTGTATATATGTCAAGGATGCGACAGTCACTCACGCGTAACGGTAAACCCACATCACTCATTGGTCTTTGACACATTGTGATCAGATCGCACGTGGGTACAGCGTTTTTGCTACAATGTTAACGCGTGTGTCCAGACTGGCTGCAATGCTACACCGTGACTAAAATACTATTTACTGAGCTGTACGGAGTGTACCAACTTTCTTGTAAAGCGCGGTGCACCTTCAAAGAAGCCGACATTGTCGATTATCCGGGATTGTTGAATTGACGCAGGGCTGCTAACATAACTTGGATTCAATTTCATGGTGAATTTGTCACTTACCTTCGAGTTCCCGGTAGTCGGTGGTCATCAGCTACATAACTGTTTTAATCGAGTTATTTCTTTTGTCATGCACGAATTTGACCATGGGTAAGATAAATTTAACTCTCGTTTTTGTAGTTTGACTTTTCATTGTTTTGAGTCTATTCACTTTCAACTTTTGATGGAATATTCAACTAGCTGAACGCCATACATGTCAGTGCTGGGTCCGCAATCCGCTACGGCAGTGTACTGCCGTAGTCGGAGCCGTTTACTTCAGCAAATCGCTTCGGCATTGCCGATTGCCGTAGCCAAATGCGAGGGCTGTATATATTGACATAAGAAATTTAAGTTTACAAAAAGATATAAGTTTAACAGTTGGAATCATACTTCAGTATTTCAATCAAATACAGTATAGCAACATTAACAATTTGATCGAATCAACCTGGTTATCAGGGGTATCCAGACGATTGGGACCTTGGACGATTGGGACCTTGGACGATTGGGACCTTAAGTTGGACGATTGGGACCTTAGACGATTGGGACCTCGGGACGATTGGGACCTTGGACGATTGGGACCTCGGACGATTGGGACCTTGGGTCAAGACGATTGGGACCTTATTCAAGTTAATATATGTTTATACCGTAATATACGTTTATATTTCATTTATATGTTCCTATTAAATAACTATTACATTGGGTTAGTGTTAGTAAGTATAGACTCACAGTGAGTACAGTTTATCAATGTTTAATTAACGGCAGCCTACTTAAAAGTAGGTGCCGGTCGTGTTGTTATTGCTAAAAGGGATCACCGCTGATTAATCGTCACCTTCTTAACAGTGATCAATGAGTTGGAATGAGTAGGTATCAAGTATGCGTTTGTGTTACCGAAGCTCTGTCAAAACAAGAACAGCTATATAAGATTTCCAGATCTGAAATGATGGCATATCAAACATGTCTTCCGAAAACGTTGAGTGCTTATTCTGTGGTGTCGAAGTTCGGTGTCAGCAGAGAAGTTTACAGACAAGCAGTGAAAGAGCGTTCAGATATCGACTGGTCATGTTCATCTTGTAAAACCAAACAGGTATATATATTTTTTAAATCTTCATTTATATATGCATGCAACACCTTTAAACAAAACAGAAGTATAATAATGTAAAAACTTTCAATTTACAATTTCGAAACTGAGAATTCGTGGATCATGTTAGATAAAGAGCGTTTTATTTTTCCGTTATATTCCGTTTCCCGTTCTAGATCTGTTAGAGACTAAAATCCAATTAATATGTATTTTACAGGGTACCAACCAAACATATGTCAGTTCCATTCAACACGTCTCCACCACCGTTTTAGAATCAACCGTTACCACCGATCTTGCGCCACCACTTGAAAGTACCAGGCAATCGTCACAGGGTAACCAGAAGATAAAGAAGAGTCTATCCTCGAAGAATCCATTCACCGTCCTAAGAAGCGTATTCGTCAACCCGACCATACATGGATGTGCTTTCCATTTTAATCAAGCCCTCTGGAAGCATTACCAGCAATTGTTTTGTATTACGGTATATCATTATTATATTTGTTAATTCCGTTACATAAATAAAATTTGATTTTAAACTAATATACCGTACTTATAATTTCTTATATATAACTGAAGAAATCAATTACTCAAGGTCCCAATCGTCCTGACTCAAGGTCCCAATCGTCCGAGGTCCCAATCGTCCAAGGTCCCAATCGTCCGAGGTCCCAATCGTCCAAGGTCCCAATCGTCCGAGGTCCCAATCGTCCAAGGTCCCAATCGTCTGACAATCTTATCAGGTGGGATCTCATAATACCAAATGAAAAATTAACATAGAGATTAGTACTATAAATAGTAATTACTAACTTAATAGACATTATTTCTGTACTACATGTAGTATATTATGTATGTGTCTCACTTGAATTTTATAAAATAGCCTATTATATGAATTAGAGTGATTATATACTGATAAGTCTCATTTCAAGCAGGATAAGCATAATCCATGGAACCAACAGATATCTGACAATAACTTATAAGCATTTCCAATCCATACATATATAAAAATTTCCAAAGTTATGCTTGAGAAACTTGATCAAATTGACCTCTCAGTAAAATTCAAAATTCTGACTCAAAGTGCCCTAGATTAGCTCTAAATGCAATGGATTTTCTAAAAATTTCCAGGGGGAGAACCCCCACCATCAGCAGGGGGTCACCCCTCCCAAACCTTCCTCCACTCAGGCCTTCAGGTTATGCCTTTGGCATATCATTGCCCAAAAACAGGTGTCCCCAAAAAATACCTAGATCCTTCACTGAATGCAGAGGAGAAGGTGGGGTTGTGAAGCCATCAATAAGAGATCGGTACAAGACGGTCACTCCAATATGTGACAGTGCAGTGGTGCTGGACTGACTCCAGTTGTCACCAGACCATATGGGAAATATTAGGATTATCAAAGACTATATTAGTATATAGACTAGTATATATGTAAATATTGAAGCATATGCAAGATTGAATTGGAGTTTCTAGTTCCTTTATCATTTGGGTTAACCTGATTGGGGCTAAGAAGTGCATAGTTTTGGTTATTGACAAGTATTATACAGTTATTTTTAAAGATACTGAAAAAAAAAAAGTTAAAAAAAAAAAAAAGTTAAGCCTACCTACCTACCCTAATTTTTTTCAGCTCGTTAGCGGAAACAAACGTATTTTTTTTTTTAGGCCTTATGCATTGGATTTGATTAAGGGGGTAGTTATTATAATGAAAATATTTTGCTTATGATTATGCATTGGATTTGATTAAGGGGCTAGTTATTATAATAAAATATTTTGCTTTTGATTATGCATTGGATTTGATTAAAGGCACGTGAGGCCTTAGTTGTCGAAAATATTCATATTTGTTCCAATCACCGTAAACAAAAAAACATTAAAACGCATACAGTTTCGTTCATATAATACCATGACCATCGCGTAAACAGCATGTTATCATAAAGATTTACTATATTTTACCTAAGCAAGAGCCTGATTGTGTTACAGAAGACAACACAATGCTGCTGGCTAATCACACACAAATGGCATAAACGCTCTTTATTCGTTCCATATCAGGAATTCATCCACAAAGAACGCTCTTTATGTTTACCATCATAATATAAACAAACACCAGAAAAGTAACTTTTTAGGCTTCTGTTTACATAACAATGGTCGAAAATATGACAATAACATACTGTTTATGCGATATATCTTATTTGTATACGGACAAAGTCTGTCTACATTTTGTTGTTCTTTCTGTTTGTGGCGGTTTTTGACGGGTGGAAATATTTTCACAGGATACCCACCGCCAAGGCCAACCGTACCTTTAAGGGGGTAGTTATTATAATAAAATATTTTGCTTATGGTTATGCATATAATGAAAATATTTTACTATGATCATATATTAGCACTGTTTAAAAGGGGATAGTCTTTAGGGATATGTTGGTAGTTATGCTTTATTATTATTAAGGGGGGTTGACTTTGATAAATTTATTTGTTATTATTGGGGTGGGTGGATGAAAAGTTTTATTTCTTTTTGTTATGCCGTGATCATATTTTGACGCCCAGAGGTGAATCAGTTATGTCCCTTTATATAAATAAACTTAATGAGTTGCACCCATGATTCTCAGGGGGGCGGCTTGAGTTTGGATTTCCGGGAGAGCGCCGATATGGGATTTCTTAGGGACCCTTACTCAGTTAGCCCCTTTATACAACTTGATAAAACGTACAGTATACTTTAATATTTATTGAATGATCTCATGTATGAATATTTAGACTCCACCTCACTATATTATCACGGCATATCAAAATAGAAATAATCATTATTGAATATATATAGACAATAAATCGCATCAATTTTTAGTTCTGTTTTTTTGTGTTATCTCCCTTTTCATCAGCCTGGGTATATCCTTGTTAGGTTCCATCAGTTGTAGTTGTCTATACCTTGCCATGTGAGCAAGACCCTTTGATTTAGCTGCTTGTTTCTCTTTGTTATTAATAGATTGAAACTACATTTCTGAATCCGATAGTTACATTCATAAAATAATCTTAACTTATTCCGAGTGGGGTCATAGCACAAGTTTCGACTTGGACTTGTGACACGACTGGGAATAGGTCATAATTTGATTGCATTTTTTTTTTTTATCTTAAGTTAATGTATAAGTTGATCTATATTAAATGACACATGGTTTATTTTTTTTTCGTTCTTGCACAACAAGTATAATTAGTCTTAATTACATTTAGTTCACCACACATTAAAAGTTTTGGGCTTATAACTGACTCCAAGTTATTCACATTATGGAGTTCTATCGCTTAGCGCGTCAATGGTAACAATGAACCCCATTCCATTCTTGATTAATGGTCCTCCCATTAAAAGAGAAATAAATCTGTAGTTTCCATATATATCCCTCAAGTATAATTCGCTACACATACGAGCCTATCCTACCAGCTAACCTATATTCATATAGGTCAGGTCGTGAACGAGGTCAGAGGTCACCGTGCCAGCTACCGCTATCAATCCGATACATAGTTATTACAGACATGGGTATACAGGTACCTACCAGCTGCTTATATGTAGATAGGTCACGTTGTGAACAAGGTCAAAGGTCACAGTTTCAGCTACCAATCCGATACAGATGCAGGTATACTTACCAACTGGCTTATACATATTAATGATATGGTAATTATGTAGTGAGTTGACCAGTGGTCCATGGTGTGGCACTTCCTCAGTATAACTATAACGCTACCACTTGTAAATTGGGAAACAGTTAGTTTCACAAGTGGCATTGGGGTATATATTATGTCAGGTTTCCGCTCGGCCTATTTAGTACATTTATATAGATACCCCTCCCCCAGCACGCCACATAATGGTGTCCGGCGGTGGGATCACGTATTTTTCGCTTCCGAATAAATTTTGTATACTGTATTCTTGCTTTGGTAGAATATTTGTAAGTTGGTATTTTAGTCCCGAAGAGGTTTTTCGATGCTGTATTTTATATTAGAGTTTTGTCATATTCTCTGCAGTTATGAGGTTTGTGTAGATAGTGATTGAAGTTTTCAAGAAGTTTCCTTAGTCAATATTTGATGTTTCTTGTTGTTGATTAGTTGTTGAGTTACTCAGGTGATTATGGTGAAGATGTATACACATACAAATGTAGGTGTATTTACTATACTGGAGATGCTTCGTGCTACGATGCAGTCGTATTGAAGAAGATGTATCACCAATACTGATGTGAAGCCCTACCCGATGCTGAGAGATGAAGTTGACCCCATTGGAGCCATGTATACCAGGTTATCACCAGCAGAGCTGATCACGATGTACATATACAACGCGGCGTTACGATCCATGGTTCCAATGTAAAAACACTGGCGATGAAGATGAAACCAACCAGTTTTGTTGATTGTCAGTTGCCGTGATGTGATATATAGCACCCTACAGATTGATAATATCATGACATCAATTTATAGCTGCGATGTGTAGATGTCATAAATTTCGCTAGATTTCAGCTACTGAAGATTTTATTGAAGACAGATGTCGAGATGAAGATGAATTTGGTCATAGACGATGATGAAAATACAGAGAGGTTTGCCTAGCTAGCAGGATGATGCGGGTGCCTGTGCCATGACAGTTATAGCAATGTCGACTATCCGGTCGCTGTGCCGCCCTATCCATTGCTACACGTTGGTGTCTCTGTTGCCATACAATGTTGACGATTCGGTTGCTGTACCGCCCTATCCATTGTGATGTCAGACGCCTATTATACAGTGTTGACGAATCAGTCGCTGAACTGCCCTATCCACTGTTATGAATGTCATGGTGCCATGAGAGTTATAGCAATGTCGACGATCCGGTCGATGTGCCGCCCTATCCATTGCTACATGTTGGTGTCGCTGTTGCCATACAATGTTGACGATTCGGTCGCTGTACCGCCCTATCCATTGTGATGTCAAATGCCTATTATACAGTGTTGACGAAGAAGTCGCTGAACTGCCCTATCCGCTGTTACGAATGTCATGGCTGGGAGAATTTATATAATGAGCACAAAACTCATGGGTCCATAGTTCATATATGATGACGGTATAGGAATATGGTCTTTGCCCTTCAGACTTTTTGAGAAGTCATTATTCTAGCAGGGAGTAAGCGCGTATACCTGGCTAGTTCGGGTTTGGAGAACCCTCTTTGATGTCGAAAGGACATCCCGCAAATTACCAGGTGCTCATTGCAAGGTCAGATGCCCTCTAGCCGGCCCTCTCTACAAACAGACCTCTACAGACAGTAGTTCCCAGGTGCACATTATGCCACGCAGTAGTTACCGTGGAGCAGTCTGATGCGATAGCAGTTGAAAATAGGAATACATCGGAGAGACAAGAAGCTCCTCAAGTTTCGGGATGATATGGAGATCCTTTGCCGAACCACAGTTGATGCGTCAGTGGTCCACTTGAACAGTGTGAGATTTTATTCGGCGTTATTTTGACTTGGGTGCGAGCAATCTAGATGTCGATGCAAT
The DNA here is from genome assembly GCA_032622095.1 of Siphonodentalium dalli. Taxonomy (NCBI): domain Eukaryota; kingdom Metazoa; phylum Mollusca; class Scaphopoda; order Gadilida; family Siphonodentaliidae; genus Siphonodentalium; species Siphonodentalium dalli. The sequence goes on from CP136061.1 coordinate 64,519,956, forward strand.
TTACTTTTACTATGTGTGATGATTTTCCATATATGGTGCATGATGTCTCAGAGTATTTCGTGATGTGTGCTATTTCCATGTAAAGACAAGATGTTTTAAACTATTTAGAAGATGATGAGCTTCCAGTCGTAGTTCAGATACGTTGATCAAAGGGTGATACAGATTTCCACATTTGATTGGTCGCAGCCTTAGAAGTCCAGAGGTTACTTGTCGTGTCTATGGTCAGATGTCGATCCATTCCACAGTTCATTGACTTTGGGAATTGATGTTCGTCAAATAGTACTGTCCATCCCAGACCACTTATCAGTATAGCCCCATAATTGGGAGGGAGTCAAATTATAAAGTTCCATGAGGTTATTGCCATGCCTGGACCATGCAAGCTAAAATATGATATACTTGATGATATGCATGCCATATTCGATATCCGAAGCGATAGTCCATTTGAATGTTCCCTACATTCTATATTCACAGGCGATGGTCAGATGAGATGTACAGATGGACACCAGACGATGAGATGGCTTGGTGCAGTTGATCCGCCAACTCCACGGTATGGTAGATGATGCTAGACGTTACCTTGAATTTACTGCTACAGGAGGCCTACTGTGCAGCAATGATGTGATCGATACCCTCGACAGTGTACTTCAAGCAGGTCAGTCTGACGCGCTGGCCACTGATGACGTTCTGTTGTGATGCATGCTGGTTTTGGCAAACAGAAAGACACTGGTAACTTTAGTTCGAATGACTGTCTCATTGCTGTATGTTCAATTGTCACCGATACGCACACGCAAGCTATACATATCGGCATACAGATCACACTCGATAATGATATGGACTGTTTACTGGTGATAGTGTATATGTTCTGGACTGTTTACTGGTGATAGTGTATATGTTCATACACACAGACATTTGTTCACTCACTCATAAAATGTGATCACACATACGTGTGTGATCACACATACGTGTGCTCAAAGATGAAGAATCGAGGCTCAATAGATCCCTAAGCATGAGTCTCAAGTGAACACAGATTCCACAGATGAAGAATGGATGCTCACCAGATCCCCAGGCATGAGCTTCCGCGAGAATTATAATTGATATACATACCGTAATGATAAACATGGATGAGATATGTAAGGTCCTCCAGAACCCCAGGCAAGGGACCTTATGAAGACAAAAGATATCGCTATATATGTTGCAACTTTATTTTTTGGGAATAAAAGGCATGAGTATGGATTGTGTGTGAATGGAAGTAGGTGTCTTTGTCAATTTGTTTTTATTCATACGGGTTAGAAACATTTTAAATTTAATATTGAATTTTTTTTTTTCGTGTTCGCAGCGAACACATTTTCTACAGGGGGGGGTTTTGTAGCGTGAGAGGATTAACTAATTGTAAAATCTTTCTAATTAAATTCTATGTTCGCCCTATTTTACGTAATTTTACTTTTGTAATGTTCATCGCGATTTATATCATAAATCTATTCGTCGTATTCGTACTATTTCAATAGTTTGATCAGTTTTATTTCACAGATCGCTTTGCTGATCTGTAACTTTCATAATTGTAAATATTATGGGAAATCCTACGAGCCGCGTGATGTGCATTGCTATGCTATTTTTAACGGCCTTGTTTCCGGTTGGCTGTGTATAAATACCGACCAACCGCCAACATCGCTGGCTTTCAACTTTCTCTCTCGGCATAGCAACTTACGTCAACAATGATGCAAGGGCATTCCAATGGTTTTCGTAACAAATCGAGCTCATTTCCAAGCAAAATTCAGCCGTATTTCCATACGCATCCTGACTACAGAAGAATATCATGCCAGGCTACTATTATAGAGCATCCACAGCTCGCAATCTTAATGATTGCACTTTCCAGTTAGGTAATTTCAACGCATATTTCATGCACTTTTCCACTTGGTCAATTACACTGCAGTTCAGACTTCAGTCGTAGTCATTCTTTACTCTTATTCTTAGTACTCTTGTAGTACATTTGTAGTATATATGTAGGTTAGTTCGTGCGTTAGCCTGTGAGGAATAAGGGTACTCCAGTCATGCTATCCATCCAGGAGGTACAGTCAGAATCAGAGCCAGGTTTAGATGCATGAGGATAGACAGACGCATCACAGCTCAGTCAGAATCAGAGCCAGGTTTAGATGCACGATGGTTTAGATGCAGACAGACAGAGATGCATCACCTGGATTATGGATAGTAAAGTTTCACTCACATACCACTTTGTCTGATCATGGCAGATGTAATAATCAGACAGTCCGATACTTATTCCCGTAATATAGTGTATACAGATTGTTCATATTGTTGTCATAGCTTTGAATATATAATATTATTCTGGTCATTGTAAATAAATAATAGCATTTTATACTGGTCTCTACTCTTGTTAGGCTGGTCAACTCATATGGATTTGGGTGTTGTATTTATCATGCTCACAGTGTAATTAGTTATAATCTAGTCTGCCAGTTGGTAACACTCAGGTAATACCAGGTATATATAGACAGCCCAGATGTACTACGTCCAGCTTACTCATGAATATTGATGTCGTCATCCAGCCATGCAGTGTCGACGATCCGGTCGCTGTACCGCCCTATCCACTGCTTGTCAGATGTCTTGGTTGCCATGTTACTCATCCCTTCAGAGATGTCAGATCTGGTCGTTGTACTTCACTGTCAGTCCAGCTAATAACATGCATACGAGCCTATCCTACCAGCTAACCTATATTCATATAGGTCAGGTCGTGAACGAGGTCAGAGGTCACCATGCCAGCTACCGCTATCAATCCGATACATAGTTATTACAGACATGGGTATACAGGTACCTACCAGCTGCCTATATGTAGATAGGTCACGTTGTGAACGAGGTCAAAGGTCACAGTTTCAGCTACCAATCCGATACAGATATACCTACCAACTGGCTTATGCATATTAATGATATGGTAATTATGTAGTGAGTTGACCAGTGGTCCATGGTGTGGCACTTCCTCAGTATAACTATAACGCTACCACTTGTAAATTGGGAAACAGTTAGTTTCACGTGTGGCATTGGGGTATATATTATGTCAGGTTTCCGCTCGGCCTATTTAGTACATTTATATAGGTCCGCCTCCCCCCAGCACGCCACTCATGCATTCTCTGGCAATCTGCTAGAGTTCATTAATTCCAATTAACAACAATCTATCATATGTATTTGTTCAAATAGGACACTTAACTCTCCCACAGGGCGGGGGGATACTTTCCATCTATAGTAACACTTTAAAAGTCTTCTTTGAATGAATCACCAAGTCTATTTAGCTCGCATTTAATATTGAGGCTCCTTTGATGATTGTGATTCAGATTTATTCAATCAGGGTTGGTATGAAAATGATAAGGGCAGATCCAGGGACATAACTGTTTCACTCCATAGTAATTCTTAAAACATGTTTGCAACTTGTTGGCTTATTTAGCATGGAATTCAGATTTGTTAAAATGGGGTCACGAGGTCAAATAGGGTCCAAGAGAAGGACTGTTTCCCTCCACAATAATTCTTAATATGCTTCCTTCACAAGAACCATCAAGTCTATTTAACTGATATTTAGTATGAAGGGATCTTTGGGGACTGGCTTTCAAATTTATTCAGATGGGGTCACCAGGTCAAATAGGGCAGAACCAGGGACATAACTATTTGTCTCTATAGGAATTTTTTAAATGGGTTCACAAGAGAGGTTGGTCTATTTAGCTTACATATAGTATGGATGGTCTTTTGGTGACTGAGATTAAGATTTTTTTTAAATGAGGTCAACCTGTCAAGAAATGGCGGGGATACGGGGACTTAACACTTTTCTGTCTAATGAAATCATTGAAATATCAAAGTCATTAACACCTTGGAACCACCTGACTGATTAATCTGACATACAGTGATTAGGGTCCATAGATAATTGGGCTTCAAATATGCCTGAATGGTTTTTAAAAAAGATGCTTATGAAATTGGAAATTTCCAACAATTGAGAAAGTTTGAGGTGTCGGTTGTGAACTTCCAACCAGCAAAAGGATTTACAAACTTGGAAGTCTGGTCAGGAGGGGACTTGTTATGAGCTGAATGGGAGTGGTGATCAGCAGTGTACAGTTGGTAATTTCAAGGTGGATATTCACCGATCTACAAGCATGAAGCCTCTAACCACATGTCCTGTTCAGGACTACTTCTTTTAAAGTAATTAGGACAATTAAGTTCTGACTGTTGTGGTCTCCAGAGTCCCAGTCTTTTCAGTCAGATGAGCGACCCCACAGTCATTGACTGTCTTGTATATGCTTAGTTTGGATTATGAAGTGTATTTCACTCCCAAAAAAGAAATCTGATCAACATTGAGTTGTTGCAGTTCCAGCACTGGTTCCAGTCGTATCCAAGTGACTACACAATCGCATACGGACATAAAATCAAGTGGCATTTGTCAGATTCAGTAGAGTCTATGCTATGACTGCTTCATTAATTAACTTACTTGGATTACATTTCTTCAGCATTGTCTGATAGTGTGAGCTGTCACACTGGCATGTTAAGCTTATACACTGAGCACCATCTACACATCTGTCTTGAATGGTGCAATACTCTCCCACATTTTTATCTGTAGAAATTGGGAAATATTATAAGATTAACTAGTGGTGGGACTGTCACAATGGAGTAATGATACCCCCACCCCTAATCTGTAAACCATTTACCAAATATCTTCTGTTAGACAAGTCCTAATTATCATACGGACAACCCAAAAATTTACTATTTCCGAATCCAAAAAAAGGGACATAACTACAGTCTTCTCAAATGTGAACAACGTCATACATTATAGTCTATGGAGTGATAAAGAATGTAGAAAGTATAAATGTTAAAGTTATACAAGAGGTAAACACGAAGAGTTTGGGATCAATTGGATGATAAATGTTGGTTGTCGGTCGTGTGTTCTATAAACTTCCATAGAATTAACAAGAGTACCAGTAGCAGAACCAAAAATAGACTTGCGACAACTTCAATACCAATGTCGTTTCTGGAGTTGGTCTTCTAAGAAAATGTATTTGCCTAAATAATAAGTGAAGGGTATTGAGAACAAAATTGACAAATAGCAAAAGGACTAAATCACTACATCATATTTATTTCAGATGAAAGTGTCCATGACACTGTAGTTCAACTTTGTGATGAAGTTAAATTTTTGTGATGAGCAATAAATGGAATGATGAATTGAATTTTAAAATCCCAAGATGGCAGCTGGTGGCCATGTTGTTTTGACCCCAAGATGACTTGTTCCCATCTACATGTCAATGTTAACATCCATGACAAATTTCATGATGATCCAAAAAAAGGTATGACCTGTAGCCCATGCCAAAGGATTTAGTCATGCAAGTTAAAATCCAAGAAAGCTGTCAGCGGCTATGTTTTATGGCCAAATGACCCCAAAATGAATCTTCCCATTTACATGTCAATGTCAACAGCCATGACAAATTTCATTACGATTCGAGCAAAGGTATGACCTGTAGCCCGTGCCAAAGGATTTAGTCATGCAGAGAGTAAAATAAAGATGGCTGCCGGCAGCAATGTATTATGGCACCAAAATGACTCTTTCCCCATCTACATGTCAATATTAACATGCACAACAAATTTCATGAAGATCAGATGGACACTCTGGCCTGTAACCCGTGCGAATGAATTGAATTTTGAAATCCAAGATGGCTGCTAGCTGAATGACCCCAAAAAAACTCGTTCCCATCTTCATGTCAATGTCAACAGCCATGACAAATTTCATAATGATCCGACAAAAGGTACGACAAGTTACATGTACCATGCAAAAAGTAAAATCAAAGATGGCTGCGAGTGGCAATGTTTATAGCCGATTGACCCCAAAATGACTAGTTCCCATCTACATATCAATGTTAACATCTAAGACAAATTTCCTGATGATCCGACGAAAGCTACAACCTATAGCCCATTCCAAACGATTTACTCATGCAAAGAGTAAAATACAAGATGTCTGCCGGTGGCCATATTTTTTAGCCGAATGACACCAAAATGACTCGTTCCCATCTACATGTCAATATTAACATCCATGACATATTTCATGATGATCAGACAAACAGTACAGCATGTAACCCGTGCTAATGGATTGCATTTTGAAATCCAAGATGGCCATCGGCAGCCATATTTTTTGGCCGAATGACCCCAAAATGACTCGTTCCCATCTAATGTACTACATGTCAATGTTATCATCCATGACAAATTTCATAATGATCCAACCAAAGGTACAACCTCTAGCCAGTGCCAAAGGATTTAGTCATGCAATTAGTTAAAATCCAAGATGGCTGCTGGTGGCCATGTTTTATGGGCGATTGAACCCAAAATGACTCATTCCCATCTACATATCAATGTTAACATCCATGACAAATTTCATGAAGACCCAACCAAAGGTACGACCTCTAGCCGGTTCCAAAGGATTTAGTCATGCAGAGAGTAAAATCTAAGATGGCTGCTGGCGCCCTTGTTTTATGGCCGACCCCAAAATGACTCGTTCCCATCTACATGTCAATATTAACATCCACGACAAATTGCATGATGATCAGACGAACACTCCAGCCTGTAGCCCATGCTAGTGGATTGAATTATTAAATTTAAGATGGCTGCTGGCAGCATTTTTTTCTGCTGAATGGCCCCAAAATGACTCGTTCTCATCTACATGTCAATGTCAACAGCCATGGCAAATTTCATTACGATCCGATCAAAGGTACGACTTGTAGACAATGCCAAACGATTTAGTCATGTAAAGAGTAAAATCAAAGATGGCCAAATTACCCCAAAATGACTCGTTCCCATCTACATGTCAATGTTAACATTCATGACAAATTTAATAATGATCAGACAAACAGTATGGCTTGTAGCCCATGCTTATGGATTGCATTTTGAAATCCAAAATGGCCACTGGTGGCCATGTTTTTTGGCCGAATGACCCCAAAATGACTCATACTCATCTACAACAGCCATGACAAATTTGATAGGTGCTTATCCAAGTGTTAGCATATATGTTGTGTGATGCCAATATCAAATGCCCTTTCAGAATGTGTCAATTACCTGTTGGACAAACTCATGCGAATCAGGATGCTTCCGTTGGAATTAAACACAAAATCTGTTAATGATATATATAATAATTTTTGTTTTATTTGACAAGAATTTCAACAAAAACAGACATATAAAACTTCATATCTCCCACCACCTGGATATATCCCTCCCCCTATCACTCATGTAATAGTGTTTGATCCTGAAATGGCCAGAATTTTTTTTGTTGAGATTTAATGTTTTGGTTTTTTTTTTAGATTTAAATTGTTTAACACTGGTCAGTGGGTCCATTATAAGTACAATATTAATACCAGAGTTTTTCTCTAAAACAAGAGAATAAAGACAGTAATTATATCACTCTGTGTCATAGAGTCTGATTTAGTTATAATATGGTGAATGTTTTATTCTCTATCACAGAATATCATATACCCTATACAAACCAATTTAAATTGAATCTGTATGTTAAATTACCTGGTATGCAGCTTGAACCAAGCCTATAGTATCCTTTACTACATTGACATGTGTTGTAATTCTGGTTCCCCAATTGCCTACAGGCAGTATTAGTTCCAGCACACTGGTCATCAGGTCCATTATTGGTACAGTAAGCACCAAAGCTTTTCTCTGAAGAGAGAATAGAGTTAGAATCATCAATAAAGTCAGATATACATCTAATATAAATAAATAATATAAATAACAGTTTTGTAAAGCGTAAAATCCACTGAACTGCTCCAAAACGCTTGACATGTTAAACATAAAATACAATTGCAAACATAAGACATATGAACATCCACAAAACAATTAACTATAGGTGAGACATAATAAAATACAGAACCCTATAAAATAACAAAATCGACAAGTTACTCATGTCGAGTTAACTGTGACTAAATCCAGAGCCATCTGAACCGCACTGGGTTATTGCATACCGGCCGCTAGCATTAGTTAATTAGACAGCGCTGTCTAATTAACTAACGCTGACGGCCGGTGCCGGTAATCACAGTGACAACACAGCTCGTATGTTTACCCTTTAAGGCTTGTTATACTAATTAATTTGCAGTCAGCTGCTTAGATATGTCTTCATAAGCAATGTATATCACGTTTCAAATTTCATTTTTTTAATTTTAAAATTTAATTAAATTTTTTTTTTTTTACATTTTTAGATCCTCAGTCCAGCCTAATATACACCATAAAACTGTCCTTTTCATTGCAAGTTTATAATTTTAAATTTTAAATTCAAAGTTTAACTTTAAAAAAATTTTAATTTAATTTTTATGATTTAAAAAATAACCTGAATCTGAAATGATAAATAAACGAAATTAAAAGTTTAAAACCTAACTTACATTTAAAAAGGAAGACAGGTAGCAAGACACTCTTTTTAGGTATGGTAACTGGTAGCAAACTAATCTTCCGAAAATTTTCTGAGTTTTCTCCGCCTAAACTCAGCTATAATATTTTGGTCGGCATCTATGAACCGACAAAATAGGAACCAAACAAATATACCGTGCCAGTATAAGAAGTATTAAATAGTTTGCCGATGACTGTGAATATCCGAACCGCACCCACACCCAGGTCTGGTAAATTGATAATAAATCAAAGTTCCCGTGGATATATTTTCGATTGGAAAACGGCTATATGTCGGGAGAATAAAGCTCTATAATATCCAATAAATAGAATCATATGCTGTGACTTAATATTTCAACATATAACGGTTTCAAAGTGAAATGTTCTGACAGCCACGCGGGCCTTGTGTATAAGAAGTATTAAATAGTTTGCCGATGACTGTGAATATCCGAACCGCACCCACACCCTGGTCTGGTAAATTGAAAATAAATCAAAGTTCCCGTGCATATATTTTCGATTGGAAAACGGCTATATGTCGGGAGAATATAGCTCTATAATATCCAATAAATAGAATCATATGCTGTGACTTAATATTTAAAGATATAACGGTTTCAAAGTGAAACGTTCTGACAGCCACGCGAGCATTGTGTATAAGAAGTATTAAATAGTTTGCCGATGACTGTGAATATCCGAACCGCACCCACACCCAGGTCTGGTAAATTGATAATAAATCAAAGTTCCCGTGGATATATTTTCGATTGGAAAACGGCTATATGTCGGGAGAATATAGCTCTATAATATCCAATAAATAGAATCATATGCTGTGACTTAATATTTCAATATATAACGGTTTCAAAGTGAAACGTTCTGACAGCCACGCGAGCCTTGTGTATAAGAAGTATTAAATAGTTTGCCGATGACTGTGAATATCCGAACCGCACCCACACCCAGGTCTGGTAAATTGAAAATAAATCAAAGTTCCCGTGCATATATTTTCGATTGGAAAACGGCTATATGTCGGGAGAATATAGCTCTATAATATCCAATAAATAGAATCATATGCTGTGACTTAATATTTCAAGATATAACGGTTTCAAAGTGAAACGTTCTGACAGCCACGCGAGCCTTGTGTATAAGTATTAAATAGTTTGCCGATGACTGTGAATATCCGAACCGCACCCACACCCAGGTCTGGTAAATTGAAAATAAATCAAAGTTCCTGTGGATATATTTTCGATTGGAAAACGGCTATATGTCGGGAGAATATAGCTCTATAATATCCAATTATCCAATAAATAGAATCATATGCTGTGACTTAATATTTCAAGATATAACGGTTTCAAAGTGAAACGTTCTGACAGCCACGCGAGCCTTGTGTATAAGAAGTATTAAATAGTTTGCCGATGACTGTGAATATCCGAACCGCACCCACACCCAGGTCTGGTAAATTGAAAATAAATCAAAGTTCCCGTGCATATATTTTCGATTGGAAAATGGCTATATGTCGGGAGAATATAGCTCTATAATATCCAATAAAGATATTCATATAGGTTGACTAAATATTTCACGATATAGCGGTTTCGGAGTGAAGCATTCTGTGCAGCCGCGCGAGCCTTTGGTATAATAAGTCTGTCCGCACCCACACCCAGCATTTCGTTCTCGCTCCATTAAAAAAGAAGTCCGTGTGACAGGCTAATTACCTTACGCCATGTTAAAAATAGCTTTACCAGGCCTAGTCCGTCGGCGGTAGATCAAAGGTTATGTCGCCGCAGTCTGCTGTCTGGCATGTGGGTAAGTTACGTAATCATGTGACACATCGAAAAATAAGCTGATACTATATATCGCATTTTTTTTATTTCATTAAACTTCAGCTTTTGACAAAAACGAAATGTACCAAGTGTATAATTGGAATCCGCGGTTGTGGTTTGAGACTTCAATGGCTCGAATCCGTTGATAAATACGGAAATTACCCATGTGCATGTATAAATAAAAATATAATCTACACCCGAAATTAGAAAGAACTGAATTCATACAATTAGCGATAAAAACATGTTCATGCACGATCGTTTTCGCATTGTTTATAGGAAATACATGGTTTTGGGTTCCGTTTGCATTGAACGAACTAAAGCGTTAAATTGTCGTTTTGGAAACTAATTCAATTATATTTTGCTGATTTTCTAAAAAATATAATTTGTTTGATAACTTTGTTTTGCTGCCTCATAATTGTTTTTATCGTTTTATTGGCTAATTGCAATTCTGTTTTTCCTTTAAAAATAACAATACAATTTAACATTTTATACATCGAATAATAAACGGTGATTAATTTGCCAGGGTGCCCTGCCCATGCTCCCACAGGCTGAGATATGAAAGGAATATGGAGAGCTAATTAATTACTGGTTGTATGCTGGAGTCACCGTATGGTATAAAGCCAGTGCGGTTCACACCCAGGCGCCCTGCATTAGTGCTGGGAGTATATTTTAGTCACAGATAACTCGACATGCTGGCATGTTGGGAGTGATAACATGCTAAAAATAACAGTGAATAAAAGGTCGCTGACCAAAATGTCCCCCCCCCCCCGGTGAAGGTGGCAGGTTTGGAGGATTTATGGGTTTCAGATCCCTATACTACAAACTGTTGGAGGAATTGATTACATCAATATGATACAAAGTGCATATTCACTAAATACAATATTTTTCTAAATAAGTAAAATACATATCTCCTAGAAGTATCTTGCCCACTGAACTATATGGTATTCCCATTCTAACTAGTTGAAAACGGTATAAAAATTCCATGGTACGTTTTATCATGGTTCATGACCTCCTGTAATAATCCTTCATGGACCACGTGATCTCCATTTTGATAAAACTTGATGCCATTAGGTAACTTTTGTTCTCTTTTTCCCCCATTAGGACATTCCTCGTAAGCGGGGTGGGTGCGAAACCCAGAGAGGGAGCTCAGAGTTCAGTGGGCAAGATACTTCTAGGAGATATATATTTTACTTATTTAGAAAAATGTTGTATCACTGTCAAAGTTATCTTGCCCACTGAACTATATGGTATAATATAGAGTTTTCTGGCAAGTGAAGGCCATGCGGAAAGATAAAAACCCCTATACACCTCAATCAAAGAACTGGATTGACCTGATAACATACATTATCACCACAAGACTATGTACTTAACTAACTACTATTACACCATAAGACTAAAACAACATGTTGGCCAGCTACCAGAGGGCCCAAACGAAACAAATTGAAATAGTCTTGATTTGGATTGAAGATCCTGCAAATAAAGTAGAGACTTGCACAGAGATGGAGACGATCTCTCATGCAGAGCTTAGAACTATGAATGTATCAGCTGAGTACTTGCTGGATATAAAGGAATGTGTAAGCTCCCCCCACCGCCACCCCCTGGAAGAGAGGAAATATCTATTTCATGATGCAATAGAGAATGAAAAATAATGTTTGGAGAGAAACACCAGGCTGGGTAGAAACTCCGCTGCTGTACAGTACACTGGACGAATTGAGGAGATTGCAAAATAATGACAAAGACCACAAGAAATTACAGTCTTATAAGGGACATGAAGAAACAGAAGCAAAGGCCTCAAATTATAAAGGAGATCCCCTATAAAAACGATAGAACCCCCCCCCCCCCCATAGCCAGAAGAAAGTTTAATGGATAGTAGGCTGTCACACTTCTTGCATATAGTGAACCATACATGTAATTTGGAACAATTAGAACATTTTTAAGAAACCGAGAGTCCCTTTTTACGACAATGCTGTTGTCGGAAAGCACCATGCAGGTGAGTCAAATGTGCAAGGATGACCCACTAATGGAGATTCAAATAGGACTGTGCGGTATTGACGTTTTTAAAAACTGAGATTTTTCCCAAAATAACATTGCAATATTATATACAGTTTTATTGATAACTATTTTTCTTTTGAAAGATAACTATTTTTCTTTTGAAAGATAACTATTTTGCTTTTTAAAAATAGAATGAGAAATCACTTGTTAAATGAGAGATATAACATGCCAGGTATTCATTATAACCAGGAAGTAAAGGAGTAATCTATTCTTGGAATGACATCATTGGCATGTCTCCAGTCAATTAAAGGCACGGGCAGCGTTCGTTGCAGAAATACGTACGATGGGATAAACAAGAGACTGATCGTGTTACAGCAGTTGTGCTTCTTTGGTTAATTACACAAAAATGATATAAACGCTCTTTATGTTTACCATATCCGGATCTAAACAAAAGCCAGGAAACGTAACGTTTTTTGCTTTTGTTTACATAACAAAGGGGAAAAAATTTACAATAACGTACTGTTTATGCCATATTTCTGATTGGCATAAGAACAAAGTCTCTCTATATCTTACTATTCTTTCTGTTTATGGCGGTTTTTGATGGAGGTGAATATTTTAACAGCATACCCACTGCCAACGCCGCCCGTATCTTTAAGCTCCTGCCATCCTGAGTTTGCAACAACATTGAGCGAATTACAGGCTTACGGTGTCCCGATTACTTCTGTGATTACCCATGGAGACCCCAGCACGAGGACGTTGGCACGGGCATACAAACAATTACAGAACAGAACAAGAGTACCATATTAATCACCATGAGCAGTCATTCAACAATTTTTTGGTCTAAATTAAGCCCAAAATACAACCGGCGCTGCCAATGTGTCTGTTGTCATTGATAACAATAAGATAAGAGAATGGTACGAGAAGAAATCTAAGAGACCGAGAAAGGCTACTTCTAATGAGCAGTCCACTGAATTATTCAACAATTGGACTGTAACCGTCTTATGTAATGATAAAATAGTGGTTGCGATATATTAATTTTGTTAGGCCAAAAAAAAAAGTGTTTTGGTTCTCGGGCAATTTTGTTTTCAAATCAATGAGAGAAGGAGGGTTTTATTTTTATTTTTTTCTGCGCATAGTAAGCATGGACAAAGATACCTTCCTCTGTCTAGTAATAACCAGAAAGGTAGAGGGAACTGTTGTGCATATAAACTCATTTAGTCTTATATAAAAATGACATTGTACTACCAGTGTATGGCTTGGATTACCTAACAATATATAATGCCCCTGACAATAACTAATGTTATTGTTGTCTAAAAACTGATACCTCCCCATTCTAATATGTGATCCTGAATTTAGTCCTGTGCCTTTCAATTGTATAAAGTTACAATTAGTGTAAGTTGTTCACAATGACTAATTGTAAGAAGAGCATGAGGATTAGCTAATCATTTTCTTAATTGTAGTCATCTACTTCATGTTGTAAGCCTGCAAGTCACTTTTTAACACATTACATGTTCGAGCACACAACTGTACCTGGGCATGCCAACCAGCCAACGGTCGACACGAGGGAGCAGATTGACATCCCTTACGATAGTTCAAGGAACCCTAGATGCGGACGGATGGGTTGTCCCTCCTGATCATTGTTTATGATAACCATAGCCCCAAGTTGATAAGCCAGAGAGGAGAACACTATTCTCTAGTGCCCTTAACTCAGTAGAGGAGAACCTCGAAATGAGGGGAGCAGCTGTAAGGGGGCCTACAGGGAAGGAGATCTTCTGTACCTGGTCTTACATTGTAACAGTCCTTGTCCTGAGACAGTATTGAGAGTGATTGAACCGTCAACACCCGGCCTTCATGTCTGTTTGACAATTGCTAAAAATCAAAAATACACACGTGATGCATATATGAACTTTGTGTTATGTTGATAAGCACATTGGCTGTGGTGAGGAAAGGCAATAAGCTAGTCGATTGTCGAATAACCTTGGTTTATCATTTAACACAATAGTCAATATTATTATCAAATTGAAAAATTTAACAAGTGCAATTTTACACTCGGGATGTATGCATATTATGTTATTATTTCACAAGAGTTAAATATCACTCCCGTCAATAGTACTCCAGACAGCAACTGTCATAGTAAAGTGAATATTGGAATGACAATGCAGCGAGATGGCCGAAAGTAAGTCACCTAATTTCGTGCTACCGTTATTGCACCGCCTGCAGCACGTGTCAATGCGTATGTATGATAGAATAAATTGCACAATGTATGCAATAGATTTCTTGCTAAAAAGAAACAATGAGCATCTAGTCATATCCAAATGGCCATCTATTATTCTGCCTTCGGCGACAAATGTTATAGAAAGATGCCATTTTATCGGCTTTTTAAAAATATGGAAAACAAATTTTTTTTAAACGAAACATTTTGTCCACACGAAGCCGGATTACGATAAGATAAAAATACTATAAAAGATACAAGCGTACCTGCGTAGAATTGTGTCAACTGCACAAACTCAATAATTATCAAAGGAAATAAGATTTTTTGTATAACAAAATAAAATACTGTCAACACTTTAATTAGAAAGAACTAGGAAAAAGAGTACAAAAGTTACCTCGGCATCAAGTTTTATCAAAGTGGAGATCGCATGGTCCATGAAGGATTATTACAGGAGGTCAGGAACCATGATAAAATGTATCATAGAATTTTCGTACCGTTTTCAACTCAGGGGTTTGTTAACCCTCCCTAGTTAGAATGGTAATATACCATATAGTTCAGTGGGAAAGATAACTTAGACAGAGAAATGTTGCACATCTTCAATGTGTTGAGAAAGGGTCAATAACTATAAAATAAAAAACATAAAACATTTCTATGTTGAAAAAATGGTAATATGGTAAAATTGCAGGTGCGCAAGATCCCATGCTGGTCGACATCTGCGCCAAGTTTTAAATAAATTGTCCCAGGGTTCAGCATGCAATGTACACTTCACTCATGAGGAATGTCCTAATAAGGGAAAAAGGAAGATTTACCTGGCATTCAGGTTTTATCAAAAGTGGAGATCATGTGGTCCATGGAGGATTAAGATGGGCCTATTCAATCAATTGATTGGTGATTTATACTAGAGGTGCCACGACTATTGATTTTGATAATCGATAATCAGTCGTCAATAATAGACTATAATCGATTAATCGTACCTAATATTAATAACAGCAGTGGAAGTATACCGTAATATGGCCTATTGCCTGGGTCCTCGTTAACTCAATAACTGCACTGTCGCTGGTCATTTGAGACATTGGCTGATGTAATTTTTACGTTAATAAAATGCATCATAAACCACTGTTAATGACTAATGAGCACAATGTATTGAATACCAGCACAGTTCTCAGCGATGTTATGGTTATAATATTTGTGAGTTCATTAGAACGAACGTAGCGATTAAATTAAGTTTTAGGAATAGCCATGCACATAAACAAACAATACAATAGTAGGAATGAACAATGGACCGCCGGTTGTTCCTAAATAAAGGAATCAAATGTTATGGAAACTATAAGTTTCATCAAACTTCCAGAGCATGGTTAACAATCACAAACGTGTGCCCCACCTGCAAATTGCATGACTCAGAACAAATTAAGTATTTGATAACAGTCTGTTTCATTCATCATTCACCACACGATATGCGATAGCCTTTACTAGTAACTTCTAAGTGTATACATTTGTACTTATACAAACAAAGTACACTTGCAATGCAATTGGGGAGAACATCACTGATTAAAATGCCATATATATATTGTTCCCTGGTTTTAGAGAGAATGACAATCAACATCCCATTGGTCCAATCAGATTCAAGGGCGAGTGCATTCAGTTCATTGAACACGGTGACAGTCGGCACATTTCAAAGACATATTGCCACCTTTCAAGTATATTAAAATATACAACGATGTCGCAATGTGTTCAAATCTGCAGTGCGGCCAATTTGTAGAATATACAACGATCCGACGAGAAACCATGTCGCATCATCAAATGAACTGCCGACTGTTTGCAACATATATCAGTAGTACTCATGTTATTGGAATCGCTTTGGTACGCGATCAAAGGATGTTAACACCTCGGTTGTAGATAGAACTGTGTAAAATAAACACGGTATTCAATAATACCCAGCATCTTCTGACATCCGATATAAATAACACAGATTAATCGACGATGGAAATGGTAATCGATTATCGGCTTTATCAATGGTTCATCGATTATACGATTAATCGTGGTACCCCTAATTTATACAGGAATCATGATAAATCGTACCATTGAATTTTCGTACCACTTTCAAAGCAGGGGTTTGTTAACCCTTTCTACTTAGAATGGGATATACCATACAGTTCAGTTGGTGGGATATCTTTGACGGAGCTACAGTTATCAAACGCAAATGTACACAAGTTAAGTTCAGCTGGCTTTTTTGCTGGTTGATGTGTATGACGTTAGCTTTCACCTGGAGACAAACCCATGCTGACCAAGGCTACTTTCTAAGAATATTTTCAGTTGCATTTTTAAGTCGTCATAGCAGCCGTTCATAAGTAAATTACAGTCCAGTGCATTCCACTTATTGGCGACGACTATACTAAAAGCAAAGCAATTGGCTAGGGCAGACTGTCCAGTGTTGTTGACGAGTATGACTTCATTCTTTGATCAGAGATCCAGAGTCGTTTTGTATACCGGAGTGATCACATGAAGGTAAGCTGGAGCAGTTTGGTATGCGATGAGCAAGACACAGAATTTTTAAGTCGATCCGCATAGAATAAATGGGTTACAGTTCCTATAGATAAGATTATAACATCTAACTCAGAAAACGTTTTCTGCAAAAGAGATGATTTAATAACAATTTTGGGGGGATGGGGGAGCTGGGGACAAATAATAAGCATAGCTTTGCTCCTATTTGACTTTGGCGGGCACACACGAACAAATCTGAATCCCAAACCCCTGACGATCATCTCTAAGAAAATTGAGCCAGATAGGTCTTACAGTTCCAAAAAATACTGATAAATATTACAAATACTGACTCATAACATATGGAACCCTCTGTTCCTCCAAAAACCCAATGTTGAAATGGTTGACAATGATTAAAACTCCACCTCAGACTTTAATAAGCAATGAAATACATAAAACATGTTAACTCACGTTGTTCACAGCTAGAACCAAGCCTGTAGAACCCATCACTGCACTGACAGGTGTGGTAGCTAGAGTATGGCTTACATCCAGTATTAGTTCCAGCACATTGGTCATCGGGTCCATTATTAGTACAGATGCTACCAAAGTATTTCTCTGAAACAAGAATAAAGTCAGTATCATATCACTCAGTGTCAGAGTCTGATGTAGTTATCTAATGCTGAATGTTTTATTCTGTATCATAGTAGATCATATCCCCTATACAAACAAATTTAAAATGAATCTGTATGTTAATTAACTTACGTTGTACACAGATTGAGCCATGCCTATAGTATCCTTCACTGCACTGACATGTATAGTAATTCTGGTTATTCTCTGATTGAATGCAGGCAGTATCAGTTCCAGCACACTGGTCACTGGGTCCATTATTGGTGCAGGATTCACCAAAGGTTTTCTCTGAAGAAAGAGTAGAGTTAGAACCATCAATAAAATCAGATATACATCTAATTAACACTAAATGGGTTAACAATTCCTATACCGGTATATAAGATTACAACATCTAACTCCGAAGATATAGTTTGCATACTGAGAGCTCGCATTTGTGAAATATAAGTGCATAAAAGCGGATGCCATGATGAATTTTTAAAGTGTATGTGTTCATTCGTGTTGCACACCGAAAACAGTGTACTTACAATAATTTGTACCAGTAACATTCTTTGGTATTTTGTACCTGTATGTAGAGCCTGTGAAGCTTTGAGATTTGATTTGATTCGATAAACTCCCAATGATTTGATTCGATTCAATATCAGTCAGCTGATTCGGCACCAAACGAATCTCAACATAACCAAATATTGTGTGGGAACATCGTCCCATTTTAGTTCAGAAAAGTTCGATCACATATAAACAACACATAGGAAAGTCACTCCTCTTTTATAGAGAATAAAATGAGTAACACGTTTCATGATTCATCTTCCAGTTACACGCTTTGAACTTTTTAAAATGGACCATTTTTAATGTTTTAATTTCCAAATAACTGTGTTTATTTCTTTTCTGTTGTCAAAGTGAGGACATTGGCACACATCATGTTAAAATCTTATTCGCTGACAATATCCAGTTGGCAGTTTATTTCTCCCAATAATATTCAATGTATTCGTACTTTCAGTTTCCTCAACAATAGGTCAAACGTTATGTGGTAAATTCTGGAGTTTGGTAATAAATATTTCAAATAAAGCAGGTCCTAACAACTGATTCAAGTACCCTTAATATCCTACTTGTTATAGAAATATAAGTCAATAGGGAACATGATGCATTTCTGCGAGAAGCTGAGTGCTGCCCAGTGCCAACATACATGTAACCTTCGAACTTAAAATGGCCGACCTGAAATTACAAATACTTGTATTTGAATGCTGATCATCACCAGTCCCAATCATAATAAACCCTCCTTATAAATACAATGCAACTTTAACACTTTTAGCCAGCTTTGTATGATGTGTTGCCACAATCTGGTAATATTTGATTGGTTGGGTACGATATTAGCCAAGTATGTTTATTTGACACTATTTTTTCCAGGGGGGGATAATCTCATGTGGTGAATATATCATTAAATGAACGACTATGGACTGATACTTGAATAGTGTGCAACTTTTATCCATAAAATCGATTTTTAATTACAATAACTTTGTCTCGTATCAGAATAAGTAATCAGAATCAGATCTGGTAAGATTCAATTTGAAGATTTGATTTGATTCAATATCATTCGGCGAATTCAATTTGAGCGCAAACTGCCGATTTGCCAGGCTCTATCTGTATGATACATCATTTTTTTTCTTTTTTTCCAGCATGGCGGAAAAATGTTCAGGGTCGCACTCAAAAAATATAGGTACGATCGAGAAACTAAAACCACAACACTTTTTCTTTGACCCAAGCAATGAAATACATAAAACATGTTAACTCACGTTGTTCACAGCTAGAACCAAGCCTGTAGAACCCATCACTGCATTGACAGGTGTGGTAGTGATAGTATGGCTTACATGCAGTATGAGTTCCAGCACATTGGTCATCGGGTCCATTATTGGTGCAAGATTCACCAAAGCTTTTCTCTGGAAAAGAAATAGTGTTAGTATCATCAATAAAATCAGATATACATCTAATTAACACTAAATGGGTTAACAATTCCTATATATAAGATTACAACATCTAACTCAGAAGATATAGTTTGCATTCTGAGAGCTTGCATTTGTGGTGGGGAATCACTGTGTAACTTGTGTATGTAAGCAGTACTTTTCATAGATGTCATGCCTGAAAGTAACTTTTAACCGCGTATGCAGCACAATTCTGTTGCGGCGTCCTCTGCCTTTGATGTTTGGCGGTCATCTTCAAAGAATTATGTGTGCAACATGTTCACACAGGACGTGGCTGGCGGCATCCTTTGTCTTTGATGTCGACGCCGACGTTTCAGTCATCGCCGATGTGTGGGCGAATCAGATCAGCTATTGTTCGGAATATCTGTCACGTGTTAGGCCGTGGGCGGACCTGGGACGGTTGCAAATATTTACCATTACATGTATTCTCATTTGGTGCAATTGTAAAAAAAAATGTCTTCTAGAAAACAATCCGATGGTAGGGAGTTCTTTGAGAAGGGGGAGTCCAGGGACAAGAAGGTGACTTGTAAATTATGCAGCAAACTGCTGGCATTCCATGAATCAACAAGTTCGATGCGAAGCCACATGTCATCTATTCATGCCAAATCCATGACTGAGACTCAAAATCAGTCGCGACCCAGGCAACCCTGAAATCGTTTACTTCTACTATTGTAACTGATGCCCGGAAAACAGCAATCCGTGACAAAGTCGCTAACTTTGTTATCAAGGACATGCAGCCATTGAGATCGGTGGAGGCCGAATATAGACCACCAGGGCGTTCGCACATATGGCTGTTAATTCAGGCGAAACACGACAAATTCAGACAGAAACTGACAGATAAAATTGAATCGCTAATAAAGTTGGCAGAGCAAAGAGAATGCATGTCTATCACAACAGATATCTGGACCAGCCGTACAAACTATAGGTGTGACTGTCCCAATGGGACTAAAGATACCCTCCTCCCCCCCCTGTGTTTTTAAAATACTAAGATGTTTCACATGTCAGTAATCATTTAGTTAAAATAATAAAATAACAGTTCCCATTGTAGGTGCACAACAATAACTCTAATCTTAAACCTATTGACCGAAAAAATGTAGGAATAAAAGTTCAGACAAAATTATGCATGTTGCGATAATGTTCTAAGTCTAATAAGGGGAATAACTCCACACAAAAAGTCAGACAGACATCATAATCACAGGTGCACAGGTTCCCATGGTACTTAATATCAGTGCCAAGATTAAAAAACATTGACCTAAAAATGTAGGAATAAAAGCTCGGACAAAATTATGCATGTTGCAAAAAAATTTCTAAGTTGAAAAAGGGGGATAACTCCACCATAAAATGTCGGACAGACGTCATAATTGCAGGTGCACAGGTTCCCATGGCACTAAATACCTGTGCCAAGTTTAAAAAGAATTCACCTACAAATGTAGGAATAAAAGCTCAGACAAAATTATGCATGTTGCAAACAAATTTCTAAGTTGAAAAAGGGGGATAACTCCACCAAAAAATGCCGGACAAACGTCATAATTGCAGGTGCACAGGTTCCCATGGTACTGAATATCTGGGCAAAGTTTAAAAAGAATTCACCTAAAAATGTAGGAATAAAAGCTCGGACAAAATTATACATGTTGCGAACATTTTCTAAGTCGAAAAAGGGGGGGATAACTCCACCAAAAAAAGTCTGACAGACGTCATAATCGCAGGTGCACAGGTTCCCATGGTGGTTGATGTCTGTGCCAAGTTTCACGGAAATTGATCGAAAAACGACTGAGAAAAACTCCGGACAAATTTGTGTCCACGGACGGACGGACGGCGGACGGATGACGGACGGACGGACAAGCTGACTCCAGTATATCCCCCCTAACTTCGTTGCGGGGGGTACAATGACCCGTATGTGACAACTATGTTGCATTTCATTTCGGACACATGGGACAAGATGCCAGCAAGTTCAGTTGTAGCAGTGATACACGACAATGCGATGAATGCTGTAGCAAGTATTCGGGTATTGAATGAGAAACTAGACTCTAAACGTAAACGTCAAGCTGCTAAAGATAAAGAATATGAGTATGACTCAGATGAGCCTGCATCTTCGAGTACCGCCACATCTTCCGCTGACCCCTATGTGTCTGCTGATGTCAGTGTGTTGCAACACAACGACTATGTTGTCAGCATCCCGTGAGCCGCACCTACATTACAACTCTGCGTTAAAGCTGGACTTGATATCCGTAAACTTAGCACATTATTGGGTGCTTGCCGTAGACTGGTTGGACATTTCAGCCACAGCGCCCGAGCTACACAAGAGTTATATACCAGACAGGAACAGATGGGGAAACCTAAAAGGAAACTGATCCAGGAATGCAAAACACGTTGGAACAGTTCCCTGCATATGGTTGAAAGGCTTTCCGATGAACGCTGGCCAGTTGTTGCAGTTTTATCAGATGACAAGGTAACCAAGAGAAGCGACGCATGCACACTGGACTTAACAAATGAGTAATGGGAGCTTATGTTGCATGTAATTCCAGTTCTAAAACTGCTCGAAGCAGCAACCAGTGTCCTCTCAGCAGAGAAGACTGTCAGTAACTCCATGGTCCTGCCAATTATGTTTGATCTACTTGATAGACTACATGTAGCAGAGAATGGCAAAGATTTCGGCTGCCATTAAAGTAGGGTCCTGCGAATATTCGATATTCGATTTGAGATTCGATTCGAAAGTCTAATTTGATTCGAATTCGAGTAGAAATTGCCAACTCGAAATTTCGAATATACACTGATGGAAAAGTAGGCTGTTTACGGACAAGTACACACGTCGATCTTAGCTGCTTTTTGCCATATAATTAGAGAAAATGATGTATATATGCACCTTATAATTCTTATTGTACGTCGCGATTATATATATTGAATATAAGTATAGCCAGCAATTAGCCACTATAGGACGACTAAATACGTCTGAATTCTAGCTTTGAACAAGGAGGCCAAAAGCTCGGAGATCGCCGATGGACCGACGACGCGCGTAACTTATAATAGCTATTAGACTGAGCAACCGCTAGCGTTATCCGCCGTTTATCTGTCTCAGATTCTGCGTTATGCAATATAAACAACAACACGGTATTGAAAAGTACATTTTGGCGGTGATTTTTTTTAAGATGACTTTCAGTTTCGGAGCGTTACTTGACAATATGTCTTCCGTTATTCGTGTTTATTTTAATCATGATAAAGCTGCAGGCAGTGCAACATGGTGTACAAATCGCAAGCATCTGGGACAATGATTCATCTATGGAATCATCTGTCCAAGAAGCATCCATGCAGCACTACACAAACAGGCTACCCTGCGACTGTTGTTGCACCTGCAAGTGTATAACAACGGGTGATTCCGAATGTCGATTGCAATTTTGTATGCAAACTGTATAAATTTCGCGTGATTTTAGTTCCGATAATCCATTTAGTGATTATATATTAATCGTCATGACTGCCGCATGGACGTTTCAATCTGTTTTTTTTTTCTCGACAATTATCAATTGAAGTTAATAGTATTGAAAAGGACGGTTCATCGCCACATAAGTTATGATGAAACTTCGTGCATGTAGTTCATAGAACGTTTCACAAATCGTCTAATTATTGACAAAACATGCCCAATTGAGAATGCAACACACAGATATGATTCGATTCAATTCGATATTCGATTCGATTTCCTTAATTTCGATTCGATATTCAATTCGATCAAAATCTCCAATTCGCAGGAAGGACCCTACATTAAAGAGCTAAAACGCGCCATACGTAATGACATTGATCGCCATTTCAATTTGAGTGACATGTCTCCAAGTGGCATGCATGTCCTGGCATCAGCCCTTGATCCCAGATTTCATGAGTTAAAGTTTTTGACCGCATCGAAGAGAATTGATGTTTGAAAAGCGTTAGCAGAGGAACAGCAAAAACGTGCATCAAAAACTGATCAGAGCGATGGCAAATGTAACCAAATAGTAAATGAATCATCTCAATATGAATCTGATGAGACCACTGCAACTGTTACTGTTGCATGTCCAGATCCATCTAAAAAGCCAAAACTCTCGGCAAAGGAACTCATATTTGAGTTAAACAAAAAATCACCCAAGTTGCCCAACATGCTGCCAGTATCACTGACTACAATATGAAAGTTGAAATGTTCGACAGAGAGGTGTCCCTTGGAATCGATGACAGTGCACTGTTGTGGTGGAAAGCAAACCATCACCGCTATCCACTTTTGTCGACATTGGCTAGGAAATATTTGGCTGTGTTAGCAACATCAACACCGTCGGAAAGATTATTTTCCTGTTCGAGAAATATAGTGACACCGAAGCGATCATTTCTGAAGCCGGATGCAGTCGATATGCTCAACAAAAACATGACCAAACTTACCTGACTCAGGTAATTTTGGTCGTGATTTTGCTCTAGCTTCAGCAATGATCGCTTTAAGGAGACCGAGTCTGAAAAATTTACTGAATATACATATGCTGTCAGAGCCATGACATTATCTATATGTTGATTATGTTTATTGTTTAACTGTGAATATTAACTTACTATTAGAGCTAATTTGCTAGATGCATTTCCGAAAGCGGTTGTCGGTTATGTATATAATATAAACTATTAATTTCTTTAATTATTTCTTGAAATTCTTAATTGAAAATGTCAAGGTTATACACGCCAGTAATTGTGACTGCATCCCCGTCACCCCCAGGGTCCCCCACAAAAGCTCAAATATCTCCCACTGTCTACCTATGTCCTCGTTAACTTCATTGTAAGTGCACGCCTTTCGCTGCAATTTCACCGATTAATGTGAAGCATGTGACCTGTCGAAATACGTAGTAGTGGCTTGCGAGTCGCAATCGAGATTAGCTTTACTTCGTGCAATTTTGCAAAGTTACTGTCACGTCGTTTATGCAGTTTGCTCTATAACTTTGCCAGAAACATCAGCAATATGGGCACTTTGCAGTATTTAATAGTAAGGGCCTGTTAAAAACTATATCGGGACGAATGAGGGCATGAGTATTCCTTGTTGTATACAAAATAAAACAGTGTAAAACACGGAGCATCGACAGTTTATAACTGTCTTCAAAATGGATGTAAAGAAGTCATCGTAATTTCGCATTTACCACTTGTTTACCTGGATGTAATCCAGGACGCATTTATTACCGATTAATCGACTAATCGTCGATTATAACTGCCGATTAGTCGATTATGAAAACTCATAGTGGTGGCAACCATAATTGATTCAATTCGATATCAGTCGGCTGATTTGGCACCAAACGAATCTCAACATAACCAAATATTGTGTGGGAACACCGTCCCATTTTAGTTCGGATAGGAAAGTCACTCTTCTTTTATAGAAAATAAAATGAGTAACCCGTTTCACGATTCATCTTCCAGTTATATGCTCTGAACTCAAAGTGAGGACATTGGCACACATCATGTTAAAATCTTATTCGCTGACAATATCCAGTTGGCAGTTTATTTCTCCCAATAATATTCAATGATAAATGCATTCCCGATTCTCAGTTATATGTATTCGTACTTTCAGTTTCGTCAACATTAGGTCAAATGTTATGTGGGAAAATCTGGAGTTTCGTAATAAATATTTCAAATAAAGCAGGTCCTAACAACTGATTCAAGTACCCTTAATATCCCAATTGTTATAGAAATATGAAAGTGTCAATGACACTGTAGCTCAACTTGGAAAGGGAATAATTTAATGTATTACAGTCAATGGAGCGATTAGGAATGTGGAAAGTTGAATGTCTAATACTAGTTTATAGACATGAAGAGAAAAGTAAAATCCAAGATGGCTGCTGGCGGCCATGTTTTTTGGCCAAATGTCCTCAAAATGACTTGTTCCCATCTACATGCCATTGTTAACATTCATGACACATTTTATGATGATCAGACTAAAGGTACGACCTGTAGCCTGTGCTAAAGGATCTAGTCATACAAAGAGTAAAATCCAAGATGGCTGCTGGCGGCCATGTTTTTTGGCCGAATGACCTCAAAATGACTCGTTCCCATCTACATGTCATTGTTAACATCCATGACAAATTTCATGATGATCAGACTAAAGGTACGACCTGTAGCCTGTGCTAATGGATTGAATTTTGAAATCAAAGATGGCCACTGGCGGCCATGTTTTTCATCCGAATGACCCCAAAATGACTCGTTCCCATCTACATTACAATTTCAACAGCCATAAAAAATTTCATGATGATCAGACTCAAGGTACGACCTGTAGTCCGTGCTAAAGGATTTAGTCATACAAAGAGTAAAATCCAAGATGGCTGCTGGCGGCCATGTTTTTTGGCCGAATGACCCCAAAATTAATCGTTCCCATCTACATGTCAATATTAACATCCATGACAAATTTCATGATGATCAGACGAACAGTACGACCTGTAACCCGTGCTAATGGATTGAATTTTGAAATCAAAGATGGCCACTGGCGGCCATGTTTTTCATCCGAATGACCCCAAAATGACTCGTTCCCATCTACATTACAATTTCAACAGCCGTAAAAAAATTTATGATGATCAGACTAAAAGTACGACCTGTAGCCTGTGCTAAATGATTTAGTCATACAAAGAGTAAAATCCAAGATGGCTTCTGGTGGCCATGTTTTTTGGCCGAATGACCCCAAAATGACTCGTTCCCATCTACATGTCATTATTAACATTCATGACAAATTTGATGATGATCAGACTAAAAGTACGACCTGTAGCCCGTGCTAAATGATTTAGTCATACAAAGAGCAAAATCCAAGATGGCTGCTGGCGGCCATGTTTTTCAGCCGAATGACCCCAAAATGACTCGTTCCCATCTACATGTCATTGTTAACATCCATGACAAATTTTATGATGATCAGACTAAAGGTACGACCAGTAGCCTGTGCTAAAGAATTTAGCCATACAAAGAGTAAAATCCAAGATGGCTGCTGGCGGCCATGTTTTTTGGCCGAATGACCCCAAAATTAATCGTTCCCATCTACATGTCAATATTAACATCCATGACAAATTTCATGATGATCAGACGAACAGTACGACCTGTGGCCTGTGCTAATGGATTAAATTTTGAAATCAAAGATGGCTGCTGGTGGCCATGTTTTTTGTCCGAATGACCCCAAAATGACTCGTTCCCATCTACATTCTAATTTCAACAGCCATTACAAATTTCATGATGATCAGACTAAAGGTACGACCTGTAGCCCGTGCTAAAGGATTTAGTCATACAAAGAGTAAAATCCAAGATGGCTGCTGGCGGCCATGTTTTTTGCCCGAATGACCCAAAAAAGACTCGTTCCCATCTACATGTCATTGTTAACATCCATGACAAATTTCATGATGATCAGACTAAAGGTACGACCTGTAGCCCGTGTCAAAGGATTTAGTCATGCAAAGAGTAAAATCTAAGATGGCTGCCGGCGGCCATGTTTTTTTGGCCAAATGACCCCAAAATTACTCGTTCCCATCTAAATGTCAATATTAACATCCATGACAAATTTCATGACAATAAGACGAACGGTACGGCCTGTAGCCCGTGCTAATGGATTGAATTTTGAAATCCAAGATGGCCACTGGCGGCCATGTTTTTTTTCCGAATGACCCAAAATGACTCGTTCCCATCTACATGTCAATGTCAACATCCATGACAAATTTCATAATAATCGGACCAAAGGTACGAACTGTAGCCCGTGCTAAAGGAAATTGTTGACGCATCACGCACACACGAACGCACACACGGACGACGGATACCAAGCTATGGCAATAGCTCAAACTTTACAAAGTAAAGTTGAGCTAATAAGTCAATAGGGAACATGATGCATTTCTGCAAGAAGCCGAGTACTGCCGAGTACTTTCTACCTTAAAATCGTTGACCTGAAATTTATTTTTACAAATACTTGTATTGTATTGAATTTGAATGCTGATCATCACCAGTCCCAATCATAATGAAAGTGTCAATGACACTGTAGCTCAACTTAGGTAGGGGAATAATTTAATGGTCGACAGTAAATGGAGGAATAGGAAAAGTGCTAATTGAAATGTCTAAGTAAGACTAGATGTACATGTCAATATCAACATTGATAACCGGTTTCATAATGATCGGATCAGGGATGTGGTGATTATGGTGTGCCAAAGGATTTATTGATGCAAAGAGTAAATTCTAAAATGGCCAAAAAGACTTGTTCCCATCTACAGCCTTTTCAAATCTCATTATGATCTGATCAAAGGTATGACCTGTAGCCTGTGCCAATGGATTTAGTCATGCAAAGAGTAAAATCCAAGATGGCTGCTGGCGGCCATGTTTTTCGGCTGAACGACCCCAAAATGACTCGTTTCCCATCTACATGTCATTGTTAACATACATGACAAATTTCATGAAGTTCCGACCAAAGCTACGACCTGTAGCCCGCAACAAAGGATTTATTCATGCAAAGAGTAAAATCCAATATGGCTGCTGGCGGACATGTTTTTTAGCCAAACGACCCCAAAATGACTCGTCCCATCTACATGTTAATATTAACATCCATGAAAATATCATGATGATCAGAATGAAAGTGTCAATGACACTGTAGCTCAACTTAGGTAGGGGAATAATTTAATGGTCGACAGTAAATGGAGGAATAGGAAAAGTGCTAATTGAAATGTCTAAGTAAGACTAGATGTACATGCCAATATCAACATTCATAACAGGTTTCATATTGATCAGATCAGGGATGTGGTGATTATGGTGTGCCAAAGGATTTATTGATGCAAAGAGTAAATTCTAAAATGGCCACCGGCAGCCATGTTTTTTTCCGAATTACCCCAAAATGACTTGTTCCCATCTACAGCCTTTACAAATCTCATAATGATCTGATCAAAGGTATGACCTGTAGCCTGTGCCAATGGATTTAGTCATGCAAAGAGTAAAATCCAAGATGGCTGCTGGCGGCCATGTTTTTCGGCTGAACGACCCCAAAATGACTTGTTTCCCATCTACATGTCATTGTTAACATACATGACA
Organism: Siphonodentalium dalli; assembly: GCA_032622095.1. NCBI lineage: Eukaryota > Metazoa > Mollusca > Scaphopoda > Gadilida > Siphonodentaliidae > Siphonodentalium > Siphonodentalium dalli. The sequence goes on from CP136061.1 coordinate 64,548,470, forward strand.
AATTTCTTGAAGTTCCGACCAAAGCTACGACCTGTAGCCCGCACCAAAGGATTTATTCATGCAAAGAGTAAAATCAAATATGGCTGCTGGCGGACATGTTTTTTAGCCAAACGACCCCAAAATGACTCGTTCCCATCTACATGTTAATATTAACATCCATGATAAATATCATGATGATCAGACAAACAGTACGACCTGTAGCATGTGCCAATGGATTGAATTTTTAAATCCAAGATGGCTGCCAGCGGCCATGTTTTTTGGCCGTATGACCCCAAAATGACTCGTTCCCATATACATGTCAATATCAATATTCATGACAAATTTCATAAAGGTCAGACCAAAGGTACGACCTGTAACCCGCGCCAAAGGATTTAGTCATTGAAAGAGTAAAATCCAAGATGGCTGCTGGCGGCCATGTTTTTTGGCCGAACGACCCCAAATCACTCGTTCCCATCTACATGTCATTGTTAACATCCATGACAAATGTCATGAAGTTCTGACCAAAGCTACAACCTGTAGCCCGCGCCAAAGAATTTAGTCATGCAAAGAGTAAAATCCAAGATGGCTGCTGGCGGCCATGTTTTTTGGCTGAACGACCCCAAAATCACTCGTTCCCATCTACATGTCAATATTAACATCCATGACAAATTTCATGATGATCAGACGAACAGCACGACCTGTAGCCCGCGCCAATGGATTGAATTTTTAAATCCAAAATGGCCACCAGCGGCCATGTTTTTTGGCTGAATGACCCCAAAATGACTCGTTCCCATCTACATGTCAATGTCAACATTCATGACAAAATTCATAAAGATCAGACCATAGGTACGACCTGTAGCCCGCGCCAAAGGATTTAGTCATGCAAAGAGTAAAATCCATGATGGCTGCTGGCGGCCATGTTTTTAGGCCGAACAACCCCAAAATCACTCGTTCCCATCTACATGTCATTGTTAACATCCATGACAAATTTCATGAAGTTCTGATCAAAACTACGACCTGTAGCCTGCGCCAAAGGATTTAGTCATGCAAAGAGTAAAATCCAAGATGGCTGCTGGCGGCCATATTTTTTGGCCGAACAACCCCAAAATCACTCGTTCCCTTCTACATGTCATTGTTAACATCCATGACAAATTTCATGAAGTTCCGATCAAAACTACGACCTGTAGCCTGCGCCAAATGATTTAGTCATGCAAAGAGTAAAATCCAAGATGGCTGCTGACGGACATGTTTTTTGGCCGAACGACCCCAAAATGACTCGTTCCCATCTACATGTCAATATTAACATCCATGACAAATTTCATTATGATCAAACGAACAGTACGACCTGTAGCCCGCGCCAATGGATTGAATTTTGAAATCCAAGATGGCCACCAGCGGCCATGTTTTTTGGCCGAATGACCCCAAAATGACTCGTTCCCATCTACATGTCAATGTCAACATTCATGCAAAATTTCATAAAGATCAGACCAAAGGTACGACCTGTAGCCCGCGCCAAAGGAAATTGTTGACGGACACACGGACACACGGCCACACGGACGACGGACGCCAAGCCATGGCAATAGCTCAAACTTACAAAAGTAAGTTGAGCTAAGAACAGTACGACCTGTAGCCCGTGCCAATGAATTGAATTTTGAAATCCAAGATGGCTGCCAGCGGCCATGTTTTTTGGCCGTATGACCCCAAAATGACTCGTTCCCATATACATGTCAATATCAATATTCATGACAAATTTCATAAAGGTCAGACCAAAGGTACGACCTGTAACCCGCGCCAAAGGACTTAGTCATGCAAAGAGTAAAATCCAAGATGGCTGCTGGCGGCCATCTTTTTTGGCCGAACGACCCCAAAATCACTCGTTCCCATCTACATGTCATTGTTAACATCCCTGACAAATTTCATGAAGTTCTGACCAAAGCTACAACCTGTAGCCCGCGCCAAAGAATTTAGTCATGCAAAGAGTAAAATCCAAGATGGCTGCTGGCGGCCATGTTTTTTGGCTGAACAACCCCAAAATCACTCGTTCCCATCTACATGTCAATATTAACATCCATGACAAATTTCATGATGATCAGACGAACAGCACGACCTGTAGCCCGCGCCAATGGATTGAATTTTGAAATCCAAAATGGCCACCAGCGGCCATGTTTTTTGGCCGAATGACCCCAAAATGACTCGTTCCCATATGCATGTCAATGTCAACATTAATGACAAAATTCATAAAGATCAGACCATAGGTACGACCTGTAACCCGCGCTAAAGGATTTAGTCATGCAAAGAGTAAAATCCATGATGGCTGCTGGCGGCCATGTTTTTTGGCCGAACGACCCCAAAATGACTCGTTCCCATCTACATGTCAATATTAACAACCACGACAAATTTCATAATGATCAGACGAACAGTACGACCTGTAGCCCGCGCCAATGGATTGAATTTTGAAATCCAAAATGGCCACCAGCGGCCATGTTTTTTGGCCGAATGACCCCAAAATGACTCGTTCCCATCTACATGTCAATGTCAACATTCATGACAAATTTCATAAAGATCAGACCAAAGGTACGACCTGTAGCCCGCGCCAAAGGATTTAGTCATGCAAAGAGTAAAATCCAAGATGGCTGCTGGCGGCCATGTTTTTTGGCCGAACAACCCCAAAATCACTCGTTCCCATCTACATGTCATTGTTAACATCCATTACAAATTTCATGAAGTTCCGATCAAAACTACGACCTGTAGCCTGCGCCAAATGATTTAGTCATGCAAAGAGTAAAATCCAAGATGGCTGCTGACGGCCATGTTTTTTGGGCCGAACGACCCCAAAATGACTCGTTCCCATCTACATGTCAATGTCAACATTCATGACAAATTTCATAAAGATCAGACCAAAGGTACGACCTGTAGCCCGCGCCAAAGGATTTAGTCATGCAAAGAGTAAAATCCAAGATGGCTGCTGGTGGCCATGTTTTTTGGCCGAACAACCCCAAAATCACTCGTTCCCATCTACATGTCATTGTTAACATCCATTACAAATTTCATGAAGTTCCGATCAAAACTACGACCTGTAGCCTGCGCCAAATGATTTAGTCATGCAAAGAGTAAAATCCAAGATGGCTGCTGACGGCCATGTTTTTTGGCCGAACGACCCCAAAATGACTCTTTCCCATCTACATGTCAATATTAACATCCATGACAAATTTCATGATGATCAAACGAACAGTACGACCTGTAGCCCGCGCCAATGGATTGAATTTTGAAATCCAAGATGGCCACCAGCGGCCATGTTTTTTGGCCGAATGACCCCAAAATGACTCGTTCCCATCTACATGTCAATGTCAACATTCATGCAAAATTTCATAAAGATCAGACCAAAGGTACGACCTGTAGCCCGCGCCAAAGGAAATTGTTGACGGACACACGGACACACGGCCACACGGACGACGGACGCCAAGCCATGGCAATAGCTCAAACTTACAAAAGTAAGTTGAGCTAAGAACAGTACGACCTGTAGCCCGTGCCAATGAATTGAATTTTGAAATCCAAGATGGCTGCCAGCGGCCATGTTTTTTGGCCGTATGACCCCAAAATGACTCGTTCCCATATACATGTCAATATCAATATTCATGACAAATTTCATAAAGGTCAGACCAAAGGTACGACCTGTAACCCGCGCCAAAGGACTTAGTCATGCAAAGAGTAAAATCCAAGATGGCTGCTGGCGGCCATCTTTTTTGGCCGAACGACCCCAAAATCACTCGTTCCCATCTACATGTCATTGTTAACATCCCTGACAAATTTCATGAAGTTCTGACCAAAGCTACAACCTGTAGCCCGCGCCAAAGAATTTAGTCATGCAAAGAGTAAAATCCAAGATGGCTGCTGGCGGCCATGTTTTTTGGCTGAACAACCCCAAAATCACTCGTTCCCATCTACATGTCAATATTAACATCCATGACAAATTTCATGATGATCAGACGAACAGCACGACCTGTAGCCCGCGCCAATGGATTGAATTTTGAAATCCAAAATGGCCACCAGCGGCCATGTTTTTTGGCCGAATGACCCCAAAATGACTCGTTCCCATATGCATGTCAATGTCAACATTCATGACAAATTTCATAAAGATCAGACCAAAGGTACGACCTGTAGCCCGCGCCAAAGGATTTAGTCATGCAAAGAGTAAAATCCAAGATGGCTGCTGGCGGCCATGTTTTTTGGCCGAACAACCCCAAAATCACTCGTTCCCATCTACATGTCATTGTTAACATCCATTACAAATTTCATGAAGTTCCGATCAAAACTACGACCTGTAGCCTGCGCCAAATGATTTAGTCATGCAAAGAGTAAAATCCAAGATGGCTGCTGACGGCCATGTTTTTTGGCCGAACGACCCCAAAATGACTCGTTCCCATCTACATGTCAATATTAACATCCATGACAAATTTCATGATGATCAAACGAACAGCACGACCTGTAGCCCGCGCCAATGGATTGAATTTTTAAATCCAAAATGGCCACCAGCGGCCATGTTTTTTGGCTGAATGACCCCAAAATGACTCGTTCCCATCTACATGTCAATGTCAACACTCATGACAAAATTCATAAAGATCAGACCATAGGTACGACCTGTAGCCCGCGCCAAAGGATTTAGTCATGCAAAGAGTAAAATCCATGATGGCTGCTGGCGGCCATGTTTTTAGGCCGAACAACCCCAAAATCACTCGTTCCCATCTACATGTCATTGTTAACATCCATGACAAATTTCATGAAGTTCTGATCAAAACTACGACCTGTAGCCTGCGCCAAAGGATTTAGTCATGCAAAGAGTAAAATCCAAGATGGCTGCTGGCGGCCATATTTTTTGGCCGAACAACCCCAAAATCACTCGTTCCCTTCTACATGTCATTGTTAACATCCATGACAAATTTCATGAAGTTCCGATCAAAACTACGACCTGTAGCCTGCGCCAAATGATTTAGTCATGCAAAGAGTAAAATCCAAGATGGCTGCTGACGGACATGTTTTTTGGCCGAACGACCCCAAAATGACTCGTTCCCATCTACATGTCAATATTAACATCCATGACAAATTTCATTATGATCAAACGAACAGTACGACCTGTAGCCCGCGCCAATGGATTGAATTTTGAAATCCAAGATGGCCACCAGCGGCCATGTTTTTTGGCCGAATGACCCCAAAATGACTCGTTCCCATCTACATGTCAATGTCAACATTCATGCAAAATTTCATAAAGATCAGACCAAAGGTACGACCTGTAGCCCGCGCCAAAGGAAATTGTTGACGGACACACGCACACACGGACGACGGACGCCAAGCCATGGCAATAGCTCAAACTTACAAAAGTAAGTTGAGCTAATAAAAGGTCGGCCGACCACAGTGTCCCCCGACAACGTGGCAAGTCGATGGCCGCTTTGTTAAAGAAATTAAAAAAAATGTCGATGGCTGCTTTGTTAAAGAAATTAAAAAAAATGTTGAAATGTTCCGAAGTCGAAAGGGTTAATAATTCCGTAAAAAAAATATTTTTCCGTCTTCTATATACATGTTGCACATCTGCAATATGTGGGTAACAATACTCTGAAGTTTCAATTATCTACGATCAAAACTGTTGGAGGAGTTGATTACACCATGAAGGTACCCTCATACAGAAAATTATAAAAAAGAATTTCAAAGTCGAAAGGCCCATAACTCTGGGAAAAATCATTGGATCAAACTCAAATTCGAACTTGACCTGTATTTTGATATGAACGACCCACAAAAAACAGAATTTCCAATTAAACAATCCAAACTTGAGTTATCATCCGGAAACCAAGAAAAAACAAGCAAAATTGAATTTTCTAAGTCGAAAAGCCCATAACTCTGAGAAAAATCATCGGATCAAACTCAAATTCAAACTTGACCTGTATTTTGATATCAATGACTCACAAAATAACGGGATTTTCAATTGAACAGTCCAAACTTGAGTTATCATCCGGAAACCAAAGAAAAAAAAAGGAAATTGAATTTTCTAAGTAGAAAAAAGTCCATAACTCTAGGAAAAATCATCGGATCAAACTCAAATTCGAAATCAACCTGTATCTTGATATGACTGATCCACACAAAAACGGTATTTGCAATTAAACGATCCAAACTTGAGATATCATCCGTTAACCGAAAAAGTGAAAAATTTTCTAAGTAAAAAAAAAGTTGAAATAAAAGGTCGGTAGACCTCATGTCCACCTCTAAGCGTCGGCTTGATACGACCGTTGTTTGCGCATAAAAACCTGTCTTTAGTGCTAGTAAACCTACATACCAATTTAATTTCATTCAGTACACATTTACTAAAGTTATCATCCGGAAACCTCAAATTGGCAAAAAATTTAAGTAAAAAGGGACATAACTCTGGTGAAAATTGGCGGGCGGAACCCGAATTCGAACTTGACCTGTGTTTTGCTGGGAGAAAGACACATACCAAATCTGATTAACTCTACTAAAGTTATCATCCGGATACCAACTTTTGGGGTTTTATATGTCGGGTCGGCGGACAAAAAAGGGCCATAACTCTCGCATAAATTATCGGATTAAACCGAAATATTCGAACTGTATTTTGATATAAGTAATCCACAAAAAAAAAGGTTTTGCATATAAACAATCCAAAATCAAGTTATCATCCGGAAACCAAAAAACAGAAGGAAAACTGAATTTTCTATGTCGAAAAAGGGGCATAACTCTGCCAAAAATGGTCGGGCAGAACCCAAGTTCGAACTTGACCTGTGTTTTGCTGGGAGAACGTAATATACCAAATTTGGTTTGAATCCGATTAACTCTACTAAAGTTATCATCCGGAAACCAACTTGCAGGGTAAAAAAAGGGGCATAACTCTGGTGAAAATTGGCGGACGGAACCAGAATTGGAACTTGACCTGTTTTTTCTGCTAGTAAACCCACATACCAAATTTAATTTAATTTGGTTCACTCTAACTAAAGTTATCATCCGGAAACCTCGGACGCACGTGCTGATTATAATAGTCCTCCGAACCTGTTGGGGACAAAAAGGAAATAACTCCATAAATGAACATCGGATCAAGCCCAGAATTGCAGATCACATGTGTGCTTGGTTGAGACACCTACATACCAAGTTTCAATCAAATCGGAATTATCATTACTGGAGTTATAACTCCGGACGGACGGATGCAGAGGACGCACGGACACACGGGACGCACGGACGGACAGAGCTGATTACAATAGTCCCCCGAAAATAAATTTTACGGGGGACAATAAACCCTCTTTATAAATACAATGCAACTTTAACGGTTTTAGCTCGCTTTGTATGATGATGCGTTGCCACAATCTGGTAATATTTGATTGGTTGGGTACGATATTAGCCAAGTATGTTTATTTGACTATATTTGTTCCTGGGGTCATTAAACGACCGACTATGGACTGATACTGATAATAGTGTGCAACTCTATCCATAAAATCAATGTTTAATTACAATAACTTTGTCTCATATCAGAATTAGTAATCAGAATCAGATCTGGTAAGATTTGATTCGAAGATTTGATTCGAATCGATATCATCCGGCCCTTTCAATTTGAGCGCAAACCTCCGATTTGCCAGGCTCTATCAGTATGATACATCATTTTTGTTCTTTTTGCCAGCAAGGCGGAAAATTTTCAGGGTCGCCCTAAAAAATATAGGGTTGGTCGAGAAACCAAAACCACAACACTTTTTTTCTTTGAGCTGAGCAATGAAATACATAAAACATGTTAACTCATGTTGTTCACAGCTAGAACCAAGCCTGTAGAACCCATCACTGCATTGACAGGTGTAGTAATGATAGTATGGCTTACATGCAGTATGAGTTCCAGCACATTGGTCACCGGGTCCTTTATTTGTACAGGAGCTATAAAAGAACATCTCTGAACAAGAATAAAGTCAGTATCATATCACTCAGTGTCAGAGAGTCTGATGTAGTTATCTAATGCTGAATGTTTTATTCTGTATCATAGAAGATCATATCCCATATACAAACAAATTTAAAATGTCAAAATGAATCTGTATGTTAATTAACTTACGTTGTACACAGTTTGAGCCAAGCCTATAGTATCCTTCTCTGCACTGACATGTATAGTAATTCTGGTTATTCTCCGATTGAATGCAGGCAGTATCAGTTCCAGCACACTGGTCACTGGGTTCATTATTGGTGCAGGATTCACCAAAGTTTTTCTCTGAATAAAGAATAGAGTTAGAATCATCAATAAAATCAGATATACATCTAATTAACACTAAATTGGTTAACAGTTCCTATATATAACATTACAACATCTAACTCAGAAGATATAGTTTGCATTCTGTGAGCTCGCATTTTTGAAAAATAAGTGCATAAAAGCTGATGCCATGATCACGATTTATATTGTGTGTGTTTGTTTTGCACTCGGAAAAGAGCGGATGCGTGTACAATGTACTTACAATAATTTGTATCCAGTAACAAACTTCCGTAATTTGTACCTGTGTGTAGAGCCTGGCGAAGCTTTGAGATTGGATTTGATTCGATATACTCCCGATGATTTGATTCGATTTGATATCAGTCGGCCGATTCGGAACCAAACGAATCTCAAGATAATCAAATATTGCGTGGGAACATTGTTCCATTTTAACGTTGACATCGGAGAAGTTCTGTCAAATGACAACAGATAAGAAAGTTACTCCTCTTTCATACAGAATTGAACGAGTAACCCATTTCATGATTCATCTTCCAGTTACACGCTCCAAACTTTTTAAAACGAACCAAATGTTTTAGTTTTCTAAATAACTGTGTTTTAGGTTCTTCTCAGTTGTTGTCAAAGTGAAGACATTGGCACACATCATGTTAAAATCTTATTCGTTGACGAAATTAAACTATCCAGTTGACAGTTTATTCTCCCAATAATATTCATTGTGATAACTGCATTCCTGATTCTCAGAGATAGCGAGCATCATCGCAGGCATGGCACAATACAATACATATATTCATACTGACAGTTTCATCAACATTAGGTCAAATGTTTTGTGGGAAAATCTGGAGTTTGGTAATAAATATTTCAAATAAAGCAGGTCCTAACAACTGATTCAAGTACCCTTAATATCCTACTCGCTATAGAAATATAAGTCAACTAGCAGGTGACCCGACTTCGTCCGGACTTTGACCTTGAATTGACAATTTTGAAGGTCAAGGTCAGGTCAGAGTCACGATTTGACCCGTCCAAAACACTCCCTGGACAAAATTACCTGTAGGTATCAAATTTCGTCGAAATCCGTCCAGCAGTTTTCCCGGCCATAGCTAACAGACAAACAAACAGACAGAAGTCCCAAAATATATATTAGATCCTTTGTGGGTACCCGTTTCAAGGTGAGGGTCACCTCGGGCGGAAAAACTGACCCGATGAAAATCTCCCCCATTCCCAGGAACCCCTAAGTACGAACATAGAATCAGACAACACGCTCATGTCTGTACACAGACACAACACGCTCATGTCTGGACACATACACGCTCTTTATCAACGACACTGCGGATATGAATTCCCATTGCGGTGGCGGGGGAATTGAGAAGGAGTGCTCTGACATTCTCAGAAGCGGTGCGATGACACTTCATCTGGGATTTTACCCTTAGATAGGAAGTTTGGGCTCAATCCGTCGGGCAGTTTTCCCGGCCATAGCTAACAGACAAACAGACAGAAGTCCCAATATATATATTAGATAGGGAACATGATGAATTTTTGCGAATAGCCGAGTACTGCCCAGTGCCAACATAATGTAAACTTCGAACTTAAAATGGCCAACCTGATATTACAAATACTTGTATTATATTGACTTTGCCTGCTGACCATCACCAGTCCCAATCATAATAAACCCTCTTTGTAAATACAATGCAACTTTAACGGTTTTAGCCAGCTTTGAATGATGATGTGTTGCCACTATCTAGTAATATTCGATTGGTTGGGTACGATATTAGCCAGGTACGTTTATTTGACTAATATTTTTTCCCTGGAGATAATCTCATGTGGTGAATTTATCATTAAACGTACGACTTCGGACTGATACCTGAATGGTGTGCAACTTCTATCCATAAAATCGTTGTTTAATTACAATAAATTTGTCACATCTCAGAATTAGTAATCAGAATCAGATTTGGTAAGATTTGATTCGACATCATTTGGCCGATTTGATTCGAGATTCGATTCGAGCGCAAACTGATGATTCGCCAGGCTCTATCGGTATGATACAGGGTTTTTTCCTTTTGCCAGCAAGGCGGAAAAATGTTTAGGATCGCACTCAAACAATAAAGGGTCGGTCGAGAAACCCAAACCACAACATTTTTTTTTCTTTGACCTAAGGCCATAGGAAGTTGATTCTCTGTTTCTCAGACACCGCCGCCCCCCGAAAAAATACGCCGCTGGGTACTTTTTATAGCCTACCAAAAATAAAAAGTATAATTCATCCCGCCGCTCGCAATCCGTGAAGTTCGCAATCGACCATTGTTAACAGGTGTGGATAAAGAGGCGCAACTCTATCTCATAATTCCAATCTTTTAATAGATCGAACAAGCCGATGTCCGGAATCTTGATCGAACGCGCCCGATCTACTTCCGCTAAAACAATGGTTGTAATTCTGAATGTTTGCGTGTGGGACGGCAACAAATATCTTATCCCCTGGACTATAGTGAGTGTTGAGATCGATGAAACATGTCGGAATTTATCCGGTGGTAAAAAATGCAAGTAAATGGATAGTAATAATATTCTATTTGCATATCCATGAGTGCAAAGAGTTCATTCGACTATTTTATTTTATTTCAACTATTAAAAGAATATCAAATAAAAGGTCGCAGACCACATGTCCCCCGACTCGAGTGGTAAACTTCATGATTGGATTTGTTTGTAGGATACTATTTGCAACAATGTTATACAGTATATAGATGTTGCAAACCACCGCAAAATTTCTTGGACAAAACAACCCGATGAACAAATGCATGCAAACACGAAAAAAATGATATTTTTGTATTAGCTATATAGATGTTGCAAATCACCAACATGTTAGGAACAATATCCCAGAGTTTCAAATCTCTACATTTAAAACTGTAGGAGGAGTTGATTACACCATGAAGGTACCCAATCTCATCCAAAAGGCAAAAATTTTCAAAATTTTCTAAGTCGAAAACCCCCCAAAAATATGGAAAAAATGATATTTTTGATTAGCTATATAGATGTTGCAAATCACCAACATGTTAGGAACAATATCCCAGAGTTTCAAATCTCTACATTTAAAACTGTAGGAGGAGTTGATTACACCATGAAGGTACCCAATCTCATCCAAAAGGCAAAAATGTTCCAAATTTTCTAAGTCGAAAACCCCCCCAAAAATATGGAAAAAATTATATTTTTGATTAGCTTTATAGATGTTGCAAATCACCAACATGTTAGGAACAATATCCCAGAGTTTCAAATCTCTACGTTTAAAACTGTAGGAGGAGTTGATTACACCATGAAGGTACCCAATCTCGGATGCACGGACGCACGGACGGACACACGGACGGACAGACGAGGGTCATTTCTATAGTCCTCCGACGGAAACGTCGGGGGACAATTATTGAAATGTGTGTGGGTAAAATATTTAAGTTTAAATATATTTTATATATATTCAGCAAACATGGCACATATGTATACGGAAGGTACATGTAACAGCAAATAGAAGTGATTCACACATACATGTGATTTGATCTCATATGACAATAATTTTCTAGACAACACTTATTAAATCATGTATGTTTCACATATTAAACATCATTTCTATTATTACATACATACATACAGATATACTCTATTTATATTCTATATATGTATGTGTGTTTGTACTATCAACAGGTGGAAGCTTGCTAAAACGACAGTAGCAATGGTGATTAAGAACAACCACTGATAATCAATTTACCCATACACATTAAAAAAAATTGATTCTGCATATTGTTGTTATTTTATGTTATGAAAGTTAATATATTTTGTTTTTGTCTTGTATTGACACATTCAAAGATGGCTTAGTGAAGCCTGACAAGTTTCAGTATTAATAAAATTTCATTAAAATCAAATCAAGTAGTCATGTTTCAATGTCCGAACATTGGTTTTACAATTTTAGGATAAACAAATAAAAACCTGCCTGCCAGGAAATTTTGGTCATAAAATATGGTAATAAAAACCTGCCTGCCGGTAAATTTTGGCCATAAAAAATAAATATAAAAATCTGCCTGCCTGCCTGCTTTGGGAAAAAAAGTGTCTGAGAAACAGAGAATCAACTTCCTGTGGCCTAAGCAATGAAATACATAAAACATGTTAACTCACTTATGAGTACACAGCTAGAGCCAGTCCTGTAGAACCCATCACTGCACTGACAGGTGTGGTAGCTAGAGTATGGCATACATGCAGTATGAGTTCCAGCACATTGGTCACCGGGTCCTTTATTTGTACAGGTGTTATAAAAGTTTTTCTCTGAAACAAGAATAAAGACAGTATCATATCACTCAGTGTCAGAGAGTCTGATGTAGTTATCTAATGCTGAATGTTTTATTCTGTATCATAGTAGATCATATCCCATATACAAACAAATTTAAAATGTCAAAATGAATCTGTATGTTAATTAACTTACGTTGTACACAGTTTGAGCCAAGCCTATAGTATCCTTTTCTGCACTGACATGTATAGTAATTCTGGTTATTCTCCGATTGAATGCAGGCAGTATCAGTTCCAGCACACTGGTCAGTGAGTCCATTATTGGTGCAGGATTCACCAAAGGTTTTCTCTGAATAAAGAATAGAGTTAGAATCATCAATAAAATCAGATATACATCTAATTAACACTAAATGGATTAACAGTTCCTATATATAAATTACAACATCTAACTCAGAAGATATAGAATCCTCAACCAGTATTATTCTACCGATTTCATTAGCTGGTACTAACTTATCAGTTTCATGGATCCGAACAAGTCCATAATATGTCTTTAAAACCTATCTTCATTCTCAAAATAAGGCTTTCTGACTCAACATGCAATGGTAATTTAACCCATAAATCATCGTTCTACGATACTCACTGCATAAACTATTTTCTTCTACATATTGATTGGAGCAGGCACATTCAAGAGATTCTCCAATCCATTTACATTCACTATTAGTAACAGAACATTCTGATTGACTGCTACAGTATTCTCCTAATAAGGCTCCCCTGACAGCTGTGTGAAGACCAATCTGTAACATAAGAGACATATTTAGAGGACATGTATAACTATTATAGTAATCAATAGTGCTAACAAATGAGTGATAATGTAATCTTAATTGTTCTATCATTTCCAATCCACCAGTTTCAATGAATTGAGTTTTCAAAAAAAACTATCCTGACAACATAAAAGTTATCTTTCCTATGGAAACAACTACAACGTCAAGGACTCAAGGGTGGCAAATGCCCCTGAAGCTAATTAAGTAGCTAAGTTTAGAGAGTGGGCAAAACTAAATATTTGAATGGATGGAAAAAAAATTATTTTCTAAATCCAAGAAGTGGGTATCCTTTCCCCCAAAACTGGGCTACCAACACCCCAAAGAAAACAAGTCACACAAGGGCCTTAACTCTGGTAGAAATGAATGGATGAACCCCCAAGGACAACGAAATCCAATAATTAACACCCGATTTACAAACTGAAATGTTCGTACAGACACAAAATTTCCAAATTTCCATATCAATCAAGGGCCATAACTCTGGTGGTAAAACTTAATGGACAAAACTCATGGTATGTGTATATCCTTTCTGCCAAACTGTGCTATCACCATGCCAAGGACAACAAAATCTGATAATTAACACCCAGTTACAAGGTGGTATGTACATACGGACAGATTGAAGCCCTGACAGTCAAACGGACCGAGGAAAAATAAATTAAAGGATATAATTGTTCGAAGGCCTTTTAAATTGAAAACTTTGGTATGTATGTTATAGAAAATTGGTTATGTGCTCATAGGCCTTTATAATGAATTGTCCCCAGCATTTTTATTTTTGTGGTTTTCAAAATCAGCCACTTTAAAGTCATTAGCTTCACTCCCGGTGGGCATATATTTGATGTCAGACAGAACTGTGCCCGATATACCACAAGAAAGGTCATAAAAAACTAGAAAGAAAACCCCAATGTGGCATATTATTAGTGCGGTACTCGCCCTGTATTAAATTGTTGAAAACTGCGATCAGAGTAAGAAATCTTCTCAGATACTAACACATTTTCGGAGCGAATCAGCGCGCGGAGTCTCATGGAATTATATTCGGAGGAAATCGGAACCACCCGAATAACGACGATCGGCTGGCACGCACAACTGGGAGAACAGCCAAAACAAAGGCCGGCATGTCGATAACGAAAGTAGATTCAACAAAAAGAGAAAAAAAAAAAAATAATAATAGGGGGCCTATCATAGTTTTTGCATTCAAGTTTTCTAAGTAAAATGTCGACAATTATTTGGCAACTAACAAAGTTTTCACACTCTGTATATATATTTATATATATATGGAATTTTTGCAAATTTAGGAGAGAATGAGTACGTATTCACAGTGTGCAAAAGCTGATTGGCACACCTCTGAAATTATCAGGTTCACCAATAATAAACAAATCTGGGAATTCTGCCTTCTAATCTAACGTCAACATATTTGGCCGAATACAAGGTGAAGTTATCTGCATGCGAATTATTGACTTCTGTAAATGTAAATTATAAGCAATATTTCAATAATATTTGACATCACAATAGACCAATCGTGCTGAGCTAGATCGATTGGTCTTCCTGACACTGTTGTAAGAGATTTCTTGCATATTGAAATTTTGTTTGCTTGAAGATTTGTTCAAATTTATGATGAATATACCAGCAAAAAATTATACATTGTCTTTCATTAGTTTCAAAATTGTCTTTCATTAGTTTCAAAATGAATAAGAATAATTTTTTTACAAAAAAATGGTTGTAACTTGAAAGAACAATTTAGAGTAGGCCTACTCCCTTTATCCAAGATTCATGCTGGCTGTGAAAGACCGATGGGATTATTTTAGCCCGATCGGTATATTTTAGCCTGATCGGGCTATTATTGATTGATCGGTGGTTCACCCAGACCTGTAGGATATGCGCACTATAGGATATAGATAAGGCGTTTTATGTATGGGAGGCCTATTTCACTTGAAAGAACAATTTATAGTAGGCCTACTCCCTTTATCCAAGATTCAGGCTGGCTGTGAAAGACCGATCGGTCTATTTTAGCCCGATCGGTCTATTTTAGCCCGATCAGGCTATTATTGATTGATCGGTGGTTCACCCAGACCTGTAGGGTATGCGCGCTATAGTATATAGATAAGGCGTTTCATGTATGGGAGGCCTATTTCACTTGAAAGAACAATTTATAGTAGGTCTACTCCCTTTATCCAAGATTCAGGCTGGCTGTGAAAGACCGATCGGTCTATTTTAGCCCGATCGGTCTATTTTAGCCCGATCGGGCTATTATTGATTGATCGGTGGTTCACCCAGACCTGTAGGGTATGCGCGCTATAGTATATAGATAAGGCGTTTCATGTATGGGAGGCCTATTTCACTTGAAAGAACAATTTAGAGTAGGCCTACTCCCTTTATCCAAGATTCAAGCTGGCTGTGAAAGAACGATCGGTCTATTTTAGCCTGATCGATCTACTTTAGCCCGATCGGGCTGTTATTGATTGATCGGTGGTTCACCCAGACCTGTAGGATATACGCGCTATAGCATATAGATACGGCATTTCATGTATGGGATACCCATTTCACATTTATTATTCATTTACGATCAAGCGCAAATATTTCGCAAAATAACATCTATCATTTGCGCTTCAGTGTAAATCATTTGCGCAAATAAAAATTAATATGCATTGATATCACCCCCCTGAATTAATTTTAAATGGCACAGACCCACCATATGAGGGAAGCACCCCCCCCCCCCAGTAACCCCAATATCTCTTTTATGACCATGGAAATGGTAGAGATATGTGCAGGATATATCTCTTTTATAAAATATACTAGATCTCTGGGATGGAGACACAAATTCTTGGGGATAGGGATGCTGATAATATGAAAATTGGGGTTTTCCCCAATTTCAAGTCAATAAGTACACCATATGAGGGAAGCGAGTCCCCAGTAACCCCGAATTCCATATTTATGGCCATGGAAATGGTATATATCTGTGTAGGAGATGTCCCTTTAATAAAATATACTAGAGCTCTGGGAGTGAGGCACCAATTCTTGGGACACCAGGGACAGAGATGCTGATATATGCATATGGAAATATTTTTTCTTCAATGTTTCAGTATTATATGGGGCTACTACTATGGGTCCATGATAATATACTATGAGATGGACTCTATCATTCACAATCAGAGGGAAGTATAAAGGGAGTGTTAGGTATTTGCGCTTAAGCGCAAATATATTGATAGACATATACTTGCGCTTAAGCGCAAATGATTCATTTTCACATTTTATATTAACTAATTGCATTTAAGCGTAAATCAGTTACGCTTAATGTAATCATTTACGCTTAAGCATAATTGACTTATGCGTTATCATAATACATTGGAATTATATTAAGAGCAAAATAATTTCATCGGCTGTCTTACCTTATATGTATATTTGTATAATCTGATGTATGTTAACTTACTGGCATTAGTAATGTGGTTGCATCCATTTCAGCTTGAGTATGTGGAGTTCAATGGGGGTGTATATGAATTACGGTTAAGCGCAACTCATTTACGCTTAAGTGGATTTCATTTACACTTAAGCGTAATTGAAATGAATTATGCTTAAGCAAATACATGTACCTATCTCTAACTGCATGGTTTCCTCAGTCTGAACATCCATCTTAGTATGGGATCTGGGTGGAGTCCTCACCTATGTTTGAGTAATGTTTTATGGCCTGAGTTAATTTGAGTTTAGAGCAAATCACATGGGAGTCTTTTTTACATTTATTATTTATTTGCATACAAATATTTGCGCTTAAGCATAAAGCAATTGCGCTTACTTAGTGCAAATACACAACACTTCTTTACTTCCATCCAATTTTAACTGTCAATGATTGAGTCCATCTTATGGTATATTTATTTGGGCCTATATAAACTCAAAAATTGAAGAAAACATAATTCCATATGGATATCTATATCACTATCGCTGTCCCAAACAAATACGGTCTGTACTAGAATAGTGAATAGCAATATGGCACACATGTAGCATTGCACAGGTAATTAAACAGTTTGAAATACACATGTAAGACAACTCTTTCTGCACGAGACTGTACCTGCTGTAGTTCGATCATAAAATCGGTCAACGATCTGCAACGATTACAAATTTCTATAAATAGTAACATTTTCAACTGTTACCGTTGTTCATTGCTCGATCATGACCACTTTGATTATAATTCTTTCATAACTCGGTCAATGTTCTTCCGTTGGTGATTTCAGGCAATAATTCCTTTTATATCCCTCCCATTCGAATTGACTATACCGCTTGTTTTTCGTTTTATTAAGCTGATGTTACGCTATTCCAGCAAACGGCCTCCCTCCACGGAAGCTATTTTCAGAGAACGAAAGCCGACTCAATCCCGACCAAGTCGGAAATGTTCGGGTGTTTCCGCGACTGCACACGACAACTCGTTTGTGTATTTATTTCGCGTTTACAGTGGAATTATTCGTCCCGATTGAGGGAAAGTAAATAGTTAGTTACGTGGCCGTATAATTAGTACAAACTGATATCTGGTTAGGGCATTTCGTGTATGGGGGTTATTTTATTCAGTCTTTCCACAGAATAACGCAGGGAACTCAATTGTGAGGTTCAATTTACGTTTCACATCACTTTAATTTTAAGTTGAGACCAAATGATTTCTGTGTTAGTTAAAATAACAAGGTCAGTGATATGGACTGCTCTTCTGGAAAGGGCTGCTTGGCCACACATCCCCAAAAGGGTGGCTTTTTTAATGTTAGCCTTTTCTTAAACAAGAATATAAAATTTTATCATTGGATCACTTCACCTCCAACTTGGACATTTGTTACCATACCTAGTTTTTTAATTTCATTGGCAACAACCAGATAATTAGATCCATCAGGATATCATTTGGATACCACGACATAAATCAGCAAAAGTCAAGATGGGGCATAATATATCGGCCGAACTACAATTTAAATATAGATGGTATTTTCATGTGATTAATCCACATACTAAATTTTAAAGCATAATCAAATAAAACTAGAGGTCGGACTAGAGTCGGACGCACACCTAGATGGACAGACTGACATAATGATTTGAGTAGTTCCAAAATAAATTTTTCGGGGTACAATAGGGAAACAAATTTCCCAAACAGCCTCTGTGCCAAGTATTTTATTAAATTGACCTGAAAATGTAGGACTACAAGCTCGAACAAAATTCTGCATGTTGCGAACATTTCTAATAGAAAAAGAAGGATAAATCCACAAAAAGTCAGACGGATCTCATAATCGCAGGAGCATAGGTTCCCATGGTACTGAATATCTGTGCCAAGTTTTTTTTTTAAATTGACTGAAAAATGTAGGAATAAAAGCTCGGACAAAGTTGCATTTACGGAAAGACGGAAACCCCGACAGACAGATGGACAGACAAGCTGATTCCTATATACCCCCCCATAACTAGGGGCATAACTCAATCGGAAATGGCAGGACTGGACCCCAAGTTCAAAATTGACCTTTACTTCCATTTGATTAATCCACACTCAAAATTTGATAGCAGTCAGACAACTTAGATCATATCACCTTTCCTTACTAGGGCTACACCCGATATCAGAAATTGCATGCTGTTTAAAAATTTGACCAAATTCGCATGATAGAAAAAGTCCAAATTAAGCCTCGTGCTGGGATTTTGATTCTATTTACCACTAAAGTTCTGAATCAAATCTGATTCTCCCAAAATTGAACGGATTTTAAGGCCTGTCTGTAGAGATCATATTCCACCAGCTCAAAACATGGGAAATTCTGACGTGGAATTTGATAGACATTGAAAAAATAATGCAGATAACATATATCTAAAGTTAGTAGTTATTTTCCTTGCACCAGAGAACAGTGCTGGGCGGTTGTTTTGGGCTATAAAATTAATGCCATAATTTAAAATCACACCACGTAACACCGCACCTGTTTACATATGCTATTTCCATAATATTTAGACATTTCACTGAATTTATCTTCTACTAGTATGAACAGAAGACAACCCTCAGATCATGGTAATATCAGATTAATCTAATCATGAACGCGGAATTACTATTTATGAAATTGTCAACGGGACTATTTTATCAAAGTTAATATTCATGGCAAATGGTTATATTTGTGTTGCATTTCCATTTAAATTCATAATTTTCTGACTGAAATATATGGCTGGATTAACAGATGATTTATTTATTTTTCAGTACATACCAGACAATAGCCCAAAAATATCTCAAATTCATGTTCAAACTTGTCTGCGCACATGCCACAGGTTTTCCTTCAACCTGTTGGCCTCATGGTCTTTCTCATCAAAGTCATACTTTTGATATGGAAAGTTAAGTTTGTACCACCCCTTGTAGTTATTCATTTATCGTTCCCTCATTTTTTGGATGATATTTAAATAGTCAAAACAGTAAAACACAGACGCAGCTTTCCTTTGATCTGTTGCAGTTTGTGGCATTGGTGACCAGTGATTGGAAATCAAATACACAACCAGACCTGTACAAAATAACTCTTTTTATATTGAATTGCGTTCCCCTTTTTTTTTTGGCACCAAAACGGAGTCCGTTTTATGAACTCCCCACCGGTGGGCAGTTAATAATTAAGATATATATTACCTGTATTATTTTTTCAATGTTATAAAGTTCCCCTTACACATTCAGAACTTCAAAAAATTCCCAGGTTTTGAACAGATGGAACTTAATATATACAGGTGTTTAGGCAGAGTAGAGATTTATGACATGATCTACCAGACAATGTAACTTAATTATCCAGTCGAAAAAGGGAACAGACCCACATTCCAACTTGACCTGAATTTTCATATAATTGAAAGCTATTTTAAGAATATAACATGAGTTATCATCTGGAAAACAGAATAATTCTAAGTCAGAAAGGGGGATAAATCCATCAGAAATGGTTGTAGCCGACCCACTGAACATGAGAGTTTCTTTTATGTCGATCATGTACTAAATTTCCGAAAAGTTATCATACAGACAACGAACATTTCGGACAGACAAATGAAATGACTTGACAGATACATGTACCACTCATTTCTGTAGCCCCCTGAATTTTTGTTCAGGGAACAATTAAATTTAATATTATTAAATAGGTTCTGTACGCCAATTTCAATAAATTCCCGGTAATAACAATGATCTAATATCGATAATATATATAAAAATAAGTAATTCGAGTCAAAGATGGATCTGTAAACGTTCAGGTTAACAGGTTATCTTAAAATCAAAGTTAATAAATTGATATAAATTTAATATATGGCTCGAGCCATAAATTAAATTATGAATTTCTGTGTACGAGAATTAATCAAATTAATTGACAGAAAGTGGATTGGGCAATGCGTGGCACACATAATCATGTAAGAAGTTATGTTGATACGATGCATAAACTCAAGCCACTCACTGAGTAGTGACCAGTGACTATACAATAACTTAAATGTGGGACTAGTATGCATATAATATAACATTTATTTGATACATTTGCTTGAAAACTGTACAAAAATTACTCAATGACAATAGTTCTATTTTCGCATTTCAGGTTAATCTGCCATCCATAACATTACTTCATACTCAACAGACTTTCAAATAATGGAAATCTAGTTACCTTATTCTACGAAGCAGAGTACATAGAAACCAACACAAACATTTCAGTACAATATCCCTTTAAGCAGGGAAACAATATTACAGGCTTTCCGCTAATAGGGCAGGGGGTCCCTTTAAGGGTCCCATTCCCCCAGGCAATTTTTCCCCTTCTGTCATACCACAGAACATATTCCATTGTATAAAGGTATAAAGATGTTTACTTCTCAATTTTGTTGGGACAGTACTAAGAAATTTAAATAGTTGACAACTTTATTTGATTTCTAGCGAGAATACACACTCGGATTGATCTAACACTAAATGTTGGATGTCAGTATGTCTGAAGGCCAGAGCTAACATTCAACGTGCAGGGTCTATGTGTTCCATTTAGAATATAGAGTACAGTTTATTTAGTTTTTACTGACATGCTCTGGATTCTGAATGAGCACACCCGTCTCTGCACATTGCACGCTAGCTCCAACCTGCAGACACAGTTAGATGAACTGAGGAAGTGATCAAACCCGGGCCGACATCGCTAGAACACATGATTTGGAGTCCGCTGGTTATGTTGCTGCAGTTAGGTTACGAAAAATGACCATGCACTGATAATTTAATCATACCCACTGATTCTATCTTCATGTCGTAAAATATATACATCACTCCATTTTTTTCAAAGCATCTTATCTATGTTTATTATAATTTAGCTTTATATTTTAGAACTAAAACATTGCGCCTTTATTCTATTCATTCATTACTTCCAACCTGCTAATTGTCTATCTGCTGAGTGTTATATTCTGGCACGTTATGCATCCGAACTATCTGCCAAGTCTTGAATAGTGAGTCGTTTAACTTCAACGGGCACGTTTCCATATACTGGGCACAACGCAAAGCCTTCACCACCGGTGATCTATAACCTGGAAATTAATTTTTATCTAATAAATTTTCTAGGTTTTAAAGTTATTGCGGTTGATAGCATGGTAACTTGGGTAGAAAATGGATGCAAAACGATCAGCAAATCTACTCTCTGATTCTTCTATTGGCCGATACAACAAAAGTAGGTCCACTAGTGTTTCCATGACATTGAAAACATTGACTGCATTCTCCCCTCGGCGGATACAGGACCCGTTCCCCAAAACCTGGCGGAAAGCCTGAATATTATCTCATGTCAACTAGCTAATAGTTTATTGGGGGATGGAGCCAGTTATTGTTAAATAAGTTGAGTTGTGAATACTGGATCAATAGTATGGAGATATATCCAGAACATACCAATGTAACGAGCCAGAGGACCCAAGACTTTGGTTGCTTCATTCTAGCTCTCCATATCATAGATTTATCTCTTGATCACTGGCATTAATCGGTGCTGCATGCAGTCAATGAATTTCCAGAAAAGATGTTTCTCTGTCTCTAGGTAATCTCTTATTTGTAGAATCTGAAATACAATGTCTAAAGCAACCAATAATGTGCAAGCTTAACTTTAAAAACATTCTGTTCTTTATTTTTTTGCTTTATGACTCTATGAGGATCAATATTATGGCAAGCCGTTTTCACATTTGGACCCTTAAGTCCAAATACCACAAAATTGTGAATTCGGCGAGGAATTGGACTTAAGTCCAAATGAATTACACTTAAGTGTAAACACTGATATTTTCATCTATTTGGACTTAAGTCCAATTCCTCGCCGAATTCACAATTATGTGGTATTTGGACTTAAGTACAATTCATTTGGACTTAAGTCCAATTCAACTGTATAAGAAACACCCCCATCAGATATTAAGCAGGTCTGGTTTTGCTCATAGGGCGGAGTTGTGGGATAATGGCCATGTAATTTAGTCGTGTCAGAATTGAATGAATAATTGGACTTAAGTCCAAATAGCGACTTGGACTTAAGTCCAAATACCACATAATTGTGAATTCGGCGAGGAATTGGACTTAAAGTCCAAATACCACATATTTGTGAATTCGGCGAGGAATTGGACTTAAGTCCAATTATTTGGACTTATTATTACTTAAGTCCAAATGTTAAGTAGGAACTAGATGACCTATCTGGACATGCCATAAATGTATTTATTTTGACACATAGGCATGCATGGTCCTTTCCCTACTTACAGGGGCCTATCTATTTAAGACTGAGAACCAATTACTTTGATTCATCGTATCATTGGTGAAAAACGTACGGTACGGTACATATGAATTTGGTGGAAACTAGCGCTAAACATATTTGTATCACTATCAGTTTCGGTGTCCCTCCCCTCCCCTCCCCAATCATGGCACGAAGGTGACTTCCATTCCTTATTCGAAAATATTTATATTTATGTCAAACAAAGGGTGTTAATTGTAGGGTGGCCACCAAGGCACTCTTTGCATGCAACCGATCCAAAAATGGTCACTGTCCAGATGGGTTCAAATAGGGAACTCATGCCATTTCTCAGCCCCTTGACCGATTTATAGGTTAAACAAATGGCGTTATAGGGTGGACCACCAAAACAATCTAAACCGACCCCCCGAGGTGATCATATAGGGACCCATGCCATTTCTGGGCTCTTCACCGATTTATGCCAAAGAGTGGTGTCAAATGGTGCACGTGGCCCCCAAGAAACCCTAAATATTAACCACACCCACCCGATCCAAAAAGGATGGCGCCCAGAGGGGTTCAACTAGGGGACCCATGCTCGGCCCCTTGAGCCACCCATTGACATACTATGTAGGTCATACAAAGAGTGTTGTGAGTGGGTCAAGACATCATAAATATACACCAACCCGATGCAAAATGGTCGACCACAGAGGTTAACGCAAACCCATGCCATTTTTGGACCCATCTGGGCGGGATCGAGGTGGGATGTGTTGGGTGAACGTTTATGTGCGTCTAAAGTAGGGGCCACCCTGCAAGACCAATTGTTTTACCTAACCCTTGTCCGATTCACTAAGTATATACCACATAATTATGTCACTTAATGCCCGGTTCCTAAATATCTATACTGGGCATATATTCTAAAAATCATTCCTGGACCACCACAAAGCCGGCCAATAGATTGACTTCCCCGATGTAACAGTTACTAAACAGTGTTGTTAGTAATAATGTTACCCGAGTCACTGTCAGACCATGCAGACTGATAAAATACCACCCCTTGTCCTTGATAAAACCTGATCAAAAAGTTACAACTTATATATGTACACGGTCCACACTCGATCGAGGCTGCATGCACTAATAAAATTATGGCTGCTAATTTATTTATATTTGGACCAAATTTATACAAATAGAGGGCTAAATTAAAGCACATGTTAACACTGAGCAATATATTATGTAAATTATTTTTGCACGTTCCTTCTGACCAAGCTAATTGATCCGAAGAAGTCTCAGTAGAAAAGATTGACCAGACACGTCCAAGTTGACTGAGGCTTTGTCTACACGCCGTCATTACAATAGCAATAGAATCTATTGTTTTTGGCAGAATTCGACTTTCGAGTACACCCTTAAAACATTGGGTTTGAGAACCGAGTAAATAAATGAAAGTGTCAATGACACTGTAGCTCAACTTTGTAAAGAAGGTATTTTTTTTGTGATTGGCAATGAATAGAGAGATTAAAAAGGAGTGTAAAAAATGAGCAGTAAAGGATTTAGTCATACACAGAGTAAAATCCAAGATGGCAGCTGGCGGCCATGTTTTTTGTCCGAATGACCCCAAAATGACTCTTTCCCATCTACATTCCAATTTCAACAGCCATGAAAAATTTCATGATGAACAGACTAAAAGTACGACCTGTAGCCCATGTTAAAGGATTTAGTCATACAAAGAGTAAAATCCAAGATGGCTGCTGGTGGCCATGTTTTATGGCCTAATGACCCCAAAATGACTCGTTCCCATCTACATGTCATTATTAACATCCATGATAAATTTTATGATTATCAAACTGAAGGTACGACCTGTAGCTTAAAGATTTAGTCATACAAAGAGTAAAATCCAAGATGGCTGTTGGCGGCCATGTTTTTTGTCCGAATGACCCCAAAATGACTCTTTCCCATCTACATTCCAATTTCAACAGCCATGAAATATTTCATGATGATCAGACTAAAGGTACGACCTGTAGCCTGTGCTAAAGGATTTAGTCATACAAAGAGTAAAATCCAAGATGGCTGCCGGCGGCCATGTTTTTTGGCCGAATTACCCCAAAATTAATCGTTCCCATCTACATGTCAATATTAACATCCATGACAAATTTCATGACAATAAGACGAACAGTACGGCCTGTAGCCTGTGCTAATGGATTGAGTTTTGAAATCCAAGATGGCCGCTGGCGGCCATGTTTTTTTGCCGAATGACCCCAAAATGACTCGTTCCCATCTACATGTCAATGTCAACAGCCATGACAAATTTCATAATGATCCGACCAAAGGTACGACCTGTAGCCCGTGCTAAAGGAAATTGTTGACGAGTCATGCACACACACACACACATACGCACACACACGGACGACGGATACCAAGCCATGGCAATAGCTCAAACTTTACAAAGTAAAGTTGAGCTAAAAAATAAAACACTTAGTAAACACAATAAACGAAACTGCGTGTAGCCTACATGCTGTCAAATAACAATTGAATCAAATCGTGAATTCATTCATGCATGCAGTTAGCATTTATTAAGATGCCAATTCGAGGTTTGAACCATTTTCAATGATGCCGAAAACAAGCCACGCGGCAAAAGGGACACAATTTTATGGAGTTTGACTGTCAATCAAGACTTGCAGGAATATACCATTACAAAGAAGGGGACTATCGTTTTAAACCAGATGAATTTTCGG
Organism: Siphonodentalium dalli; assembly: GCA_032622095.1. Taxonomy (NCBI): domain Eukaryota; kingdom Metazoa; phylum Mollusca; class Scaphopoda; order Gadilida; family Siphonodentaliidae; genus Siphonodentalium; species Siphonodentalium dalli. Next base: position 64,574,121 of record CP136061.1, read on the forward strand.
GGGACTATTCAAATAGCTGTATCCGTCCATGCGTGTGTGTGCGTGCGTCCGGAAATGGTTTCCGGATGATAACTTTAGTTTCGGTTATTAGATCAAAAGCAAATTTCATAGGTGAGTTTATCAGACCAAAATACAGGTCAAGTTCAAATATGGGTTTGCTCCGCCCATTTTTGTGAGAGTTATGGCCCTTTTTTTACTTAGAATCTTGTAATTTTCTGGTTTCCGGATGATAACTTCATATTTGGTATACGAGTTTATCAGCTCGAAATACAGATCAAGTTCAAATATGGGTACAATCCACCCATTTTTGTCTGGTTACTTCGGATTTAGGGTCCTTGTTATTTTTTTCAGAAAAGCTGATGCCCCAATGAAGCCACTTTTACGGGGGACACTGTGGCCGGACGGCCTTTTATTCTGTCAACAATTACTGGCATTTTGTGTATTGCCATTTTAAATCATCGTTATTTTCTTCCTTCACACCTCCAGTACCTCGAATATACATTTTCCTGTTAATACCTTATCATATTTAATGAGGTTGGATTGAGAAGGGAACAGATGGTGGTTAGGGGCATTCTATATTTTGATATAGGGGGCTTTATAGGAGAAAATGTTTTTCATCTTCCTTTCTCCTGTTAGGATTTATGCAATTTTGAGGTTCAGATCTCTAAATTTTCTGATACTGGGTATATAGTGCCATGGGTCTGTTCCTCCATTTAACTATTAGTGGAGTAGATTATGTCAAATTTTCAAGGCAATTGTTCAAATTGTGACTAAAGCATGAAACTTTGCACGTATGTACATATTCACATACTTATTGATATTAGATATGGAGCGACGCTAAAATTTTACTTTAACCCCTCTTTTAAGGGGTTTTCCAAATTTAAAGAGCGTTTCGTGATTATATAATTTATTAAATGTCACAATTAATCTTAGGCCAAAAAAAAAAGATTGTATGTTTCCGATAACGGAGTGAAAAAATTAGGGTAGGTAGGTAGGGAAATTTTTTTTTATTTTTTATTTTGATATTTTTTATCCAGCTGCTGAAATATTGAATTACATCGACCGAAGTGACATAAAATGCCAACTTGTGTTGTGGGGAAAGTATTACTTGATAAACACAGTGGAAATAGACATTAAGATTGATGAAACATCAAGCTTACTTCATGCTTAAGTATGTTATTTATTATTCACATACCACATTTTCATAAATTTGGCTATAAACTTGATACGAAATTGATGTCACTAACTTTTATAAGAATTTTACCCATAATACCACCATTATACTGTACTTATATTGTGACGACTACATCCCATTGTCTGGAGGTAGCCAGTACACCCAACCTAGCATGCCTGGTTTTTGGAAACAGTAGCTGTACCCCTAACATATGTGGTGATAACCTCTATACATGTATATATACAGATACACACACCATGTCTGTTGATAGTGCTCCTACCGGTACTCTCGGGCTCCAAATAATAGTGCAGGGGAAAACTCTGAGCAAAACATCAACTATAGTTAAACGTTTTATAGTACATGTAGGTCAAGCATAGGAATCAACATAGTATGTGTCATGTAGTGTTTTATTCAATATTTAAATGTTCACATGTATGCCATATATTTGAATATGTACATGCATAAAATTATAAGCTCATCAATTTGGTATCAGAATCATATAGAAATCTTGAGTTTGTGATGATTTCAATTTTCATAGCCGCAAAATTAATAAACTTGCAGACTCAAATAAGCACTGTGCAGGCAGGTGCAGGGGGAAATTTTCCAAGAAAATAATAAATTTGCGTGCATGTTTATTTGGAACCCATGAGTATGTTCCATTAGTCCCAAACAAGGCATACAGGTAAAGCAGGCATGAGATCCACTCTCATGAAATTAAAATTGCAAAATTCATGCCCATCAATCCACAACCCATCACACACCTGGGGCTTTTGAGACAACTGTCACTTCATGGTCACTTTTCACAGGCATATGTTAGAAACCATGTGTTTTGCACACTAATGATCATCAATATTTATGAGCATTAGTGGTTAAAAGAGTAAAACAAAACAAATTTTTTTTTAGAAAATTTGGACTTTTTCTCAAAATATCAATAAAAAGATTAGGGTCGGCAGGGGTTGGCGGGTTATTTTTAGGGTCGGTCGATGTACGGAAACATAGCATCATTTTTTTTTTGGCCTTACCATGAAATATGCAATTTAAAATTCAGCATATACAGTAAGTATGACTCTGAGAGATATAATGCCCCATTTTTAGGGTAAAATTGGAACTCCCATCAAGATGGCGGTCAAAATGGTAGGCGTAAGTGAAATTTTTTACATTTTTTCCACTAATATGCTGTATGGAACTGGTTCAGAATTGTGACTTTATTTTTGTATTATTCACATTAACTGATCATTGGAGCATTGAAATATGCCATTCATGCGGTACTAGTCCCTTCCGATCCCTCGGTATTAAATTTCACCAAAAGTCACCGGTAGGATTCTAATCATATTTTGGACAGAATTGTGCAAACTAAGTGAGGCATACCATGACTTATGAATATTTCAACTCAATGGAACCAAAATTGTCACTTGTTCTGAAAATGTCTGCCAAAATGGCAACTAAAACCTGCAAAAGGGTAAATATTGGCCCAGCATGCCATGTAATCGCTTACAAGTTCTGGTCGATGAATAAAATTGGCTATTCTCTCTTATATACTTAAAATTATAATATTTCTGATTCACACTGGTTAAGTGTTACTTATATATTCTATTACCCCCTTCGCAATTCAATTGTTTATTTCTCTGGTTCCATTAGAACATTGAGATACAGAATAGATATTTACAAAAAGTAGTTGGTGGTAATGGTAATTATGGTATATATACAATATGTACAAGTCTCCTGGTAACACATAGTATAAACATAACTAGTTTGACATGTCGCATAATAGGTATACATATGTATCACAGTACGATGTTCTTACAGTACGAAACACGCACGTCTGCATGGAAATTGTCGTCTAATTTCGTCGCTGTCTGGCTGATGTTTACAAATTTTATGGTTGAGTAAAACCATTTCGCTTAATATGTTGATAATAATAATAGACTGTAAGATGTCTCCAAATTACGTGATACTGATTTAGACGATTAATTACAACGTTATACCGGTAAACTTATCTGTTACCGTTCGCATCGTGTTTGTGTGGGGAGGGGGTGGTGGCCTGTTATCAATCCAAATTTATACATCAGCTATATATGTGTGTCTATGGTGAGATGTATATGTATACAAGGGGTGACTGTATGGTCATGTGTGAGGTGAATATATATACAAGGATTGTTTGTATGGTTAATGAAGTGGTGTATGGGTGTAATGATAGTAGCTGAATGTTCATCTGTGTTGTTTATGTATATATAAAGTGAGTGTATGGTCATGTTTGGGACATACATGTGTACTGACTATTGTCATGGATGGGTGTATATGTATACCTATGTTGGCTGTATGATCATGTGTGGGACTGTAGGGAGTGGTTGTATGCTTATGTGTAATGTATATAGGTGTTCATGGAATGACTGTACGATCATGATTGTTGAAGTGTTTTTGCACACCTGGAGTATAGCTGGATGGTCATTGGATGTGTGTGGGTAAGTGTCCTTGTGGTCATGGATGTATATATCTCTGCTGTGGATGTATTGTCATTGGTGGGTGTATAGGTATACAGAGAGTAGCTGTATGATCATGGATGGGGTGTGTGAGTATACATCGAGTGGCTGAATTATCATGGGCGAGGTGTATATGAAAATCTGGAGTGTACGAATGGTCATGCGGGGTATTGGTATATCCATTGGTGAGGTGTATACCAGGGTTTCCGTTAGTACGGCTTAGCGTCCGTAGGACGGCCTCATTCCCCTCGCAGATTATCTGTTTGGTTCATACATATACCAAATGTCAGTCGCAATATGTCGTCAAAAAATTCGGTTGCAACGGGAGTTTGGGGGTTAAACAGAATACTGGTGAAATGCATGTCAAATAGCGACGTTAGATACAGCGTAATACATGTCGCGGTAACATCAAAGAAAGCCGGACTGCTGAGTACGTATATTTTTGTGCACGGGATGAAACTACTCATGCTCGAAAATCCCGTGATATCCTACGATTACATAATTTGATCAAAGAATGCCGAATTTCTTAGTCGAGACATTTTTATGCACAGGATTTTCATGGATGAAACTACTCCTTCTCCGAGATCCCGTGCTATTGTACGGTACATAATTAATGGGTCCCTCTGCAGAGTCCATGAGGTACAGAAAAGAGTAGAAGCCAGCGTGTTATAAAATATAATTTGATGGGAAATGTGAACATGTGCGTCGTTGATTGTGCTTGGGGATCCAAGCGGAAGCCGCAGGACAACGCAACTATTATTTACCGTACTTTGACTTTATCTCCATATTGTCTTTATCCTCCATGTATGTAATATGGATCAAATGAATGGTGTTGTTAACTTGTCACTATGAATTCCCACTATAAAGACTGATTTCGGGACAGGTTCCGTATTATTGTGAAATAAATCACTTTGGGATTTTGTTGACTATGCATGGCAATATACGCATAATAAGCAATTGCGGTTGTCAGTTTATGGACTAATAGAGACTATTGAACAAGCTACGCATTCCGAGTGAAAGATGTCGCTACCATTCGTATTCCGCCGCTATAAATATCTCCTGCAGACAAACCCTGCAGTATGACGTCACAGCGCACAAATAGTTTTACGATTGACAGCGTAATTATCCTAGCTGTCAGTTTCATTTTCACAGAAGCTGCTTGAAATTCTAGGAAATACTTTATTCAATTCTCCTTGCTATCTATTATCTATGCATAGATGCTTTGTAGTGTTTAGATTCATTATACATGTACCTGTTGGAATCTTATTGTATAAATTTGTAAACACTAACTCATAGCTTGTTCATTAATATATAGTATTCAATCAGACGGCAGTCTTACGTTCGTAACTAATTAACTGATTATCTGGACACTATCAACAGAATTAAAGCACCCACGGAAATGATTGACTTGCGTAATATATACGTAGCTTTCGGTTGCTTTGTGGGACTCTTAGGTGCAAGGAAATTGCTACTTTTCAGTGTCAAATAACAAAATTTTCGCCCGACGGGATGAACCATGGTCGTCCCGTCGCGTTATGTGTTTCCCCAATACGGACTCATTAATTTCCCCCTGGCGGGAACCCTGTGTATACATATACCTGGATTGACTCTATGGTAATGAGTGGGGTGTATATGTATATCATGAGTGGGTATATGGTCATGGGTGTGAAGAAAATGTGAGGTGATGTTCGCTGTATAGCTATATCTAGAAGGTATGTATGGTCAATAATGAGGTGTCAATGTATACCTGGAGTAATCGGCATTGGTGTTTATATACATTGTATATATTTATTGGTTATATGGTCATGGGTGTGACCGATATGCATACAGGGAGTGATTGGATGCCAATGGTGAGGTGAATTGTTAAACAAGGAGTGACTGTATGACCACGAATGTTGTGGCTGAATTGTCTTGAATGAGGAGTATATTCAAGCCTGGAGTGTGTGAATGGCCACTGTGCGGAACACTGGTATATATAAACTGGTTGTACGGTCAGTGGTCAGGAGTATATGCATACATTGAGTTACTCTACGGTTATGTTTGCAGTCTATATGTATATCTTGAGTGGATATATGGCCATAAATGTGGCAAATAGATATACAGAGAGTGGGTGTATGGCCAATTGTGAGGCGAATAGGTATACAAGAAGTGACTGTACGATCACGAATGTGGTGAATATGTATACAGGAAGTGACTTATGGTCATGGGTAAAGTGTAGGAGTGTACACGGTACCTGAATGGTGACTCATGGCTGTGTAGTCATTGTGTGTGGTTTACGGGTAAACCCAATTGTGGTTGTATGTCATGGTTGAGGTGTATGTGTAAAAAGGGAATGGCTACATGGTCATTTGTATGGTGTTCATGTATAAATAACATGATTGCATTGTCATGGGTGAGTTGTACAGTTGGACCTTTGGGGGTGGCTATCACTTTCCATAATAACTCAAGTATATGTTAATCGATTGGGAAGTAATGTCAGAGAGTTCTTCATCATGGTGGCCTTTTATATACACAATTGATGAAATGGTGTTCATGACATTAGTGAATCAATCTTGATGCCATCATGGTGGCCTTTTATATACACAATGGAGGAAATGGTGTTCATGACATTAGTGAATCAATCTTGATACCAATGGCCCAGAATTGGATGTTATTAAGCAGTTTTTCACTAATCTCCTTGTTTGACTTTCTAAAATGCACACAGAAGAGCAGAGAATAATGTCCGGGATATATTTGAAAATATCAACTTTTCTACCAAATTTTGTGGACATTTTGCACGCCAGCTTGAGTATGTTTTTCTAAAAACACATCAATGTGAGGCATTTAAGACGGATAAAAACAATAAACGCAATAGATAGTTCTCATTGTGACGCATTTAAGACGGATAAAGACAAGCACCAAAGATAGTACCATTTTACTTGAAACAAGAGCTACGCTGGGCGTGCAAAATACGCCCTCTCTGGGGAAAATTGGCGGATGGAACCCAAATATGAACTTGACCTGTGTTTTGGTGGGAGAAAGTAATATACCAAATTATCATTGAATCCGATAATCTCTAGTAAAGTTATCATCCGGACAACAAATTTCAGGGATTTTCTAAGTCAAATTACGTCAAAAAAGGGGCCATAACTCTCGCAAAAATTATCGGATTAAAACGAAATTCGGACTTGAGCTGTATTTCGATATATGTAATCCACAAACAATCCAAAATCGAGTTATCATCCGGAAAAACTGAATTTTCGGAGTCGAAAAAGGGGCATAACTCTGCCAAAAATGGTCGGACAGAACCCAAGTTCGAACTTGACCTGTGTTTTGGTGGGATAAACTATACTAAAGTTATCATCCGGACAACAAATTTCAAGGATTTTCTAAGTTAAAAAAAGTCAAATAAGGGGCATAACTCCGGTGAAAATTGGCGGGCGGAACCCAAATTCTAACTTGAACTTACTTTTCGGCTAATAAACCCACATACCAAATTTTATTAAATTTGGTTCACTCTAACTAAAGTTATCATCCGGAAACCAGGTTAACGGATGCCCGGACGGACGGACAGACCAATACTATAATACGGCCGTTTTTTCAAACGGGCGTATAAAAATGGTGCAAACCTGAAAAATGATTTTTTTGCCGTTTTTGAGAGAAAATTCCAATAATTTTGGTAATGTAATAGTAACACTTATCCAAAATGCATCATAAATTTAGTATTCAATGTATATATGACAGAACAGCCCATTTTATTCATCATCCACGACTTTTGATCGATTGAATGGCACTCTGGGACAATATTTACCACTTTCCATATTTTGGCCTCCATTTTGACAGCCATTTTGAGCCAAAGTTGTATGCCTCAATTACTTTGCACAGTTCTGCTCATTTCTTGTGGAAATATGACTAGAATCCAAAAGTGATTTTTTTGTGAAATTTCATACAGCGTTATGTAAAATCTAATTATTGAGGGATCGGAAGGGGCTGGAATCTCATGAATGGCTTATTTCATTGCTCCAATGATCAGTTAACATGAGCAAAACAAAATAAAGTCACATTTCCGAACCAGTTCCATACAGAAGAAACTGGTCTAGAAAATATTAGTGAAAAAACGTCAAATTTTCCACTTACGGCTGCCATTTTGACGGTCTGAATCTTAAACGGGGAGTTCCAATTTCGCCCTAAAAATGTGCCATTATATCTCACAGAGACATATCTACTGTATATGCCTAATTTTAAAACGCAGATTCCATGGTAAGATTAATTGTGACATTTAATAAATTATATAATCATGAAACGCTCTTTAAATTCGATTCGAAAAACCCCTTAAAACTTAAAAGAGGGGTTAAAGTGAAATTTCAGCGTGGCTCCATATCTAATATAGTATGTGAATATGTACATATGTGCAAAATTTCATGCTTTAGTCACGAAGTGAGTTCTATCTGATTTAAGGGAGGTGCAGTTGGATTTTTCCCAAGGTGGGTACCCCCCAATGGAGACCCTCTAGCCACGTCCCTGCAGCCCGGTGGGAGAAATGTTTTTAATCTAAACCCCCCCCCCCCCCCAGGTTGGAAAATTTCTGTATAAAAAACAACAAACTCCCCACTAATAATTCGTTGGAAGATCAATATACAAGTATACATTCAACCGCCCCCCCCCCCCCCCCCCCCCCCGAATAGCTGGCCAAATTTGACAAATTCACACCCAAATTTGTTTTCTTAATTAGCAGTTTTTTGTCTCCCAACCATTCTCAATCTCTTTCAGTCTAACTGTTGGAAATTTCAAACATGTGACCACCACCCCCCCCCCCCCCCCCCCCCCCGCCAATGTCCAAATGTTGACAAATTTCTAATTGATGGTCATTTCTCAATTCTGTCCAAAATTTTGACATTAAGTACATATAAAATGCTGTGGCAGCTTTGTCAAAAATCGGGACATGACAATCTGCGGGATGGGATGGGATATGGGACAAAACGACAATCTGCGGGACAGAATTTCAAATTGCGTGGGACGGCCGATATCTCGAGGAATACAGGGCGTAGGGGGCTCATTTTGGTGTCTAACGAAAGACCCACGTTCGCCCTATCCAATCATATTAACCCCGCCACTGACCGGACACCAGAAGTTGCATTATTTGATCGACAACTGACCTAACATGGGGTGGAATTTGGGATAGCATGACAATCTGCGGGACAGGATTTTCAAATTGCGTGGGACGGCCGATAGCTCGAGGAATACAGCGCATAGAGGGCTACTTTTGGTGTCTAACGAAAGGTCCACATTCGCCCTATCCACACATATTAACCCCGCCACTGACCGGACACCGGAAGTTACATTATCCGGTCGACAACTGACCTAACATAAAATGCCACAAACACGAAAAACTGCGTTCGACATTAATGTTTAGAATTTAGATTTCTCGATGAATACACTAGCAAACAACAAGTTTTAGGTATCAAATAACGCAGTGGAATACTGTGCATTCGTTTTTAGCTACAATATGGCTGTTTTAGTGCGAATATTGTAATGGCGAACACGCAAACACGCTCCGATAAAACAGCTAAAAATAGACTCGATGTTTACAATTACAGTATCGATTTCAGCCGGTATATTCAATATAATGGGGCGTATAGTATATCAAAATGTAGAATTAGACACAGGGAATGTATTTTTTTCCAAATGGGTCCACCAGGCGGTGAAATTGTTGCAGAAATTCGCTCCAAGATATTCGCACTTATTTTTATTTCAGTTGTGACTAAAAGCCCAGATGCCGGAGCCCAGCGACTAAAAGCCAAGTTACAAAATAGATCAACTGGTTTGAACGAATGAATATGTCAATTGTAAGACTATTCAAAAGAATATTCAAATCAAATAGTGTTTATAGACTTAAAAACTTATGTGTCCGCCATTCATATATGCGGTGAAGTTATCATATTATCTCCCAGTAATACGCGGGGAGGTTCTCATATGAACATATTATCTGCCGGTCATACACGGTGGAGGTTCATATTATCCGCCGGTCATACGCGAGGGAAGTTTTCTTATTATCCTCCAGTCATACGCGGGGGAGGTTCTGATATGAACATATTATCTGCTGGTCATATGCGGTGGAGGTTCATATTATCCACCGGTCATACGTGAGGGAGGTTCTCATATTATCCTCCGGTCATACGATGGGGAGGTTCTCATATGAACATATTAACTGCCGGTCATACGCGAGGGAGGTTCTCATATTATCCACCGGTTATACGTGAGGGAGGTTCTCATATTATCCTCCGGTCATACATGGGGGAGGTTCTGATATGAACATATTATTCGCCGGTCATACGGGGTGGAGGTTCATATTATCCGCCGGTCATACGCGAGGGAAGTTCTCATATTATCCTCCGATCATATGTGGGGGAGGTTCTGATATGAACATATTATCCGCCGGTCATACGCGGTGGAGGTTCATATTATCCGCCGGTCATGCGGGAGGGAGGTTCTCATATTATCCACCGGTCATACGCGAGGGAGGTTCTCATATTATCCTCCGGTCATACGTTGGGGAGGTTCTCATATGAACATATTATCCACCGGTCATACGCGGTGGAGGTTCATATTATCCGCCGATCATACGCAAGGGAAGTTCTCATATTATCCTTCGGTCATATGTGGGGGAGGTTCTGATATGAACATATTATCCGCCGGTCATACATGGTGGAGGTTCATATTATCCACCGGTCATACGTAGGGGAGGTTCTCATATGAACATATTATCCGCCGGTCATACGCAGTGGAGGTTCTCATATGAACATATTATCCGCCGGTCATACGCGAGGGAGGTTCTCATATTATCCACTGGTCATACGCGAGGGAGGTTCTCATATTATTCTCCGGTCATACGTAGGGGAGGTTCTCATATGAACATATTATCTGCCGGTCATACGCGGTGGAGGTTCATATTATCCGCCGGTCATACGCGAGGGAAGTTTTCATATTATCCTCCAGTCATACGTGGGGGAGGTTCTGATATGAACATATTATCTGCCGGTCATACGCGAGGGACGTTCTCATATTATCCTCCGGTCATACGATGGGGAGGTTCTCATATGAACATATTATCCGCCAGTCATACGCGAGGGAGGTTCTCATATTATCCACCGGTTAAACGCGAGGGAGGTTCTCATATTAGCCTCCGGTCATACATAGGGGAGGTTCTCATATGAACATATTATTTGCTGGTCATACGCGGTGGAGGTTCATATTATGCGCCAGTCATACGCGAGGGAAGTTCTTATATTATCCTCCGATCATATGTGGGGGAGGTTCTGATATGAACATATTATCCGCCGGTCATACGCGGTGGAGGTTCATATTATCCACTGGTCATACACGGTGGAAGTTCTCATATGAACATATTATCCGCCGGTCATACGCGGTGGAGGTTCATATTATCTGCCGGTCATACGCGAGGGAAGTTCTCATTTTATCCTCCGATCATATGTAGGGGAGGTTCTGATATGAACATATTATCCACCGGTCATACGCGGTGGAGGTTCATATTATCCGCCGGTCATACGCGAGGGAGGTTGTTATATTATCCACCGGTCATACGCGAGGGAGGTTCTTATATTATCCTCCGGTCATACGTTGGGGAGGTTCTCATATGAACATATTATCCGCCGGTCATACGTGGTGGAGGTTCTCATATGAACATATTATCCGCCGGTCATACGCGGTGGAGGTTCATATTATCCGCCGGTCATACGCGAGGGAAGTTCTCATATTATCCTTCGGTCATAGGTGGGGGAGGTTCTGATATGAACATATTATCTGCCGGTCATACGCGGTGGAGGTTCATATTATCCACCGGTCATACGCGGTGGAGGTTCTCATATGAACATATTATCTGCCGGTCATATGCGAGGGAGGTTCTCATATTATCCACCGGTCACACCCGAGGGAGGATATGACCGGCGGATAATATGTTCATATGAGGACCTCCCCAACGTATAACCAGAGGATAATATGAGAACCTCCCTCGCGTATGACTGGTGGGATATACGCGAGGGAAGTTCTCATATTATCCTCCGGTCATACGATGGGGAGGTTCTCATATGAACATATTATCCGCCGGTCATATGCGAGGGAGGTTCTCATATTATCCACCGGTTATACGCGAGGGAGGTTCTCATATTAGCCTCCGGTCATACATAGGGGAGGTTCTCATATGAACATATTATCTGCTGGTCATACGCGGTGGAGGTTCATATTATCCGCCAGGCATACGCAAGGGAAGTTCTCATATTATCCTCCGATCATATGTGGGGGAGGTTCTGATATGAACATATTATCCGCCGGTCATACGCGGTGGAGGTTCATATTATCCACCGGTCATACACGGTGGAAGTTCTCATATGAACATATTATCCGCCGGTCATACGCAGTGGAGGTTCATATTATCTGCCGGTCATACGCGAGGGAAGTTCTCATATTATCCTCCGATCATATGTAGGGGAGGTTCTGATATGAACATATTATCCGCCGGTCATACGCGGTGGAGGTTCATATTATCCGCCGGTCATACGCGAGGGAGGTTGTCATATTATCCACCGGTCATACGCGAGGGAGGTTCTTATATTATCCTCCGGTCATACGTTGGGGAGGTTCTCATATGAACATATTATCCGCCGGTCATACGTGGTGGAGGTTCTCATATGAACATATTATCCGCCGGTCATACGCGGTGGAGGTTCATATTATCTGCCGGTCATACGCGAGGGAAGTTCTCATATTATCCTTCGGTCATAGGTTGGGGAGGTTCTGATATGAACATATTATCTGCCGGTCATACGCGGTGGAGGTTCATATTATCCACCGGTCATACCCGAGGGAGGATATGACCGGCAGTTAATATGTTCATATGAGGACCTCCCCAACGTATGACCAGAGGATAATATGAGAACCTCCCTCTCGTATGACTGGTGGATAATATGACCCTCCACCGCATATGACCGGCAGATAATATGTTCATATCAGAACCTCCCCCGCGTATGACCGGAGGATAAAATGAGAACTTCCCTCGCGTATGACCGGCGGATAAAATGAACCTCCACCGCGTATGACCGGCTGATAATATGTTCATATGAGAACCTCCCCCGCGTATTACTGGCAGATAATATGAGAACCTCCACCGCATATGAATGGCGGACACATAAGTTTTTAAGTCTATAAACACTATTTGATTTGAATATTCTTTTGAATAGTCTTACCATTGACATATTCATTCGTTCAAACCAGTTGATCTATTTTGTAACTTGGCTTTTAGTCGCTGGGCTCCGGCATCTGGGCTTTTAGTCACAACTGAAATAAAAATAAGTGAGAATATCTTGGAGCGAATTTCTGCAACAATTTCACCGCCTGGCGAGACCCATTTAAAAAAAATACATTCCCTGTGTCTAATCCTACATTTTAATATACCATACGTCCCATTATATTGAATATACCAGCTGAAATCGATCCTGTAATTGTAAACATCGAGTCTATTTTTAGCTGTTTTATCGGCGGGTGTTTGCGTGTTCGCCATTACAATATTCGCACTAAAACACCCATATTGTAGCTAAAAACGAATGCACAGTATTCCACTGCGTTGTTTGATACCCAAAACTTGTTGTTTGCTAGCGTATTCATCGAGAAATCTAAATTCTAAACATTAATGTCGAACGCAGTTTTTCGTGTTTGTGGCATTTTATGTTAGGTCAGTTGTCGACCGAATAATGTAACTTCCGGTGTCCGGTCAGTGACGGGATTAATATGTGTGGATAGGGCGAATGTGGACCTTTCGTGAGACACCAAAAGGAGCCCTCTACGCGCTGTATTCCTCGAGATATCGGCCGTCCCACGCAATTTGAAAATCCTGTCCCGCAGATTGTCATGCTATCCCAAATTCCACCCCATGTTAGGTCAGTTGTCGATCAAATAATGCAACTTCTGGTGTCCGGTCAGTGGCGGGGTTAATATGTGTGGATAGGGCGAATGTGGGCCTTTCGTTGGACACCAAAATGAGCCCCCAACGCCCTGTATTCCTCGAGATATCGGCCGTCCCACGCAATTTGAAATTCTGTCCCGCAGATTGTCGTTTTGTCCCATATCCCATCCCATCCCGCAGATTGTCATGTCCCCAAAAATCTACCATATAACTAATATATTACTGTTGGTATAGAAACATAAATTTCCCAGTGATCTTCCCACAAAGTAATTATTCGTTAGAAAATCGAACTCAGTGAACACTTTCAACATATTGTTGGTGAGAAATTTCCATCTGCAGTACTGTTGTGTCAGGTGTGAAACTTCTACTGTTGAAATTGTTTACACAAGTATGTACCCCACGTGTTGTCACGTCCATGTGCATATATACACCCCCTCCTTTTATTCACACATCCCCGATGGTCAGAATTCATGTGCTACATGTATCATGATCATGTACGGTGAAAACTAAACTGATGGTTTTCGTTGATAGTTATTTAACTTCAAATTCAATGAAGTTATAACGATACAGTGGACATGTGGCTTCCACAAACCTGAACAAATGTCTAGCATCGCCATCAACCCTGCCAACGTCAAAAGTGTCGGCTGCCAATACATGTGGCAACTCCCGGGGTTTAGTGGACATGAGCGGGTATTCCCGCGCGTTACGTTAAAATTTACAACCCGGAAGTGGATTATTTACCTCTCAGGAAAAAAGTAAATACAATCATCAAAGCAGACGTATACAGACACGCTCGAGTGGCTTTATCGCCCTCATTCTTATGTTTAACTTGAAACAAGATATCACTTTATTTTAATCTTACCGCATTTGTGAAATTAACTCAGTGTTACGGGACTTAAGAATCAAAATTTGCGCCTTTGAACAATTAACTCACGTCGAAATTAAGAGTACCATCCGCACAAAACGAAGCCTGTTATAGTTGTTAGAAGTATATTTGTACTGATAAAATAAACCTTTAGAAGTTGTTGGGCAAGTTTCTTCAATGATAACGCCGTCAAACAATCATCACTTCCTGAATGGATATGTGTTGTATAATGTCGTATAGACGCTTATACTGACCAGGAAGTTAGGATCTTGAATTAATGAACGATTAATTTCTTGACGGGATCACCACATATAACAGCAGGGAATTGCAGAATGAAGCACTTCGTCATTTATCGTGAATTAAATATTATAAAGTACATTTCCATGTAATATAATGCGCCGTACGTGGAATGCTATATTAATAAATAGTTAACGGAATCACATAAAATGTACCACTCATATTAAAGGTACTCAATCCGACCAGACGGTTCCCATATCATCCAGTTACAACAACAACAACAACTTTTCTCCAAGATACGCTTTTATCTATTAATTACCACAAAATAATGCTAACCGCTGTCAACCCTGCATGTCAACTGTGTTATAAAATTTCCCAAAACGTGTTATTTATCAACATGTTGTTCAACGAAATATGGCCGTATTATCATTTGAGTATCAAGAAATTTGGCCGTATTTTGCGTATTACTATTTGATTTTAGAGATATCCATCTTCATCCGCGATTTTGTCCGAGACCGTGGATTGACGGCTCTTTTCTGGGCCACAAATAAATTCACATTTCGAGAAATAACAAATTTCAAAAATCGATATCTGATCACTCTGAGCTTTGATGGGTGGGTTCCTCGGTTCGAATCAAATATTTTGTACCCCCGAAGCCAAATAAATAGTAATTTGGGAGCGTTATTGCGGATTATAATCTTTAATTGTCTCCTCTCCATGCAATGACTCCAATGATACACAATATTACCATGAGCTACCACATGTCCACCCCTTTATGAGGATTTTTACCGACTATGTTTTTTCAGTTAGACTGATGTATTTCACACATTTTTCTGCTTGTTTGCCACTCGGGTGTTGGGGCTTTTTCATATTATAGCGATTTTCAACAAACAACTGCGATTTTTTGCGATAAAATCCTTGTTGGGTGGGGGAAGTATTTCTCTCAAAATTAACACTAAAACTATATGTATCTTTTCAAACTCAATTTCATTCGAACGGTATTTAATAAGTGTCTGCGTCGATAGCGTTACATAGGCACCTGACTTGATATTTTTCTCTTAAAGTGACACCGACTACAGTGCCGACGATACGATTTTTTATTTATTTTGAAGATATATCTGAAAAAGTATACAGTGTCACTGTGTGAACGTACGCATGCATCGTAATTAAACCATGAACAATCCCAATGTTTCCATGATTTCCCACGAGAACATAGGCCAGGAGAGTTTTCTATAACAACCTACGAGCACTTAGATTGATATAGGTAGTCAATGCTCACATGTTTCGAAGCCGATTATTTTTAAACAAATTTTCAAAAAGTTCATAAAAAAAAAATCACAATTGGGAATCTAGTCATATTTCAACCAGAAATGAGCAGAACTGTGGAATATAAGTGAGGCATACCATAACCCATGAATATTCCAACTCATAGGGGAAAATATTCAAGATTTTTTCGCCAAATAGATCCAGAGAAATGCTTTGTTAAAAATCCATTGCTATTTTTCTCTGGATTTATGCAAAACGTGCATCCCCCTAAATGTATATTGGTTTGGATATACATGTATATGCTAAAACGTGGCAATTATTGAGTTGAAAGAGAATATGTCTGTAAAAGTGAAATCAACTTGTTAGTATAGCCTAAAATGTTAAATATATCCAGCTGGTTACTACTAATTATTATAGTCTAAAATGTTATATATGTCCAGCTGGCTAATACTTGTTATTACAGTCTAAGGTGTTATATATGTCCAGCTGGTTACTACTTGGTGATTTTATTTGCATATTGCTGAGGGGTTCCTCAATCAACGAAGTGCAAGGAGGGGTACATAATTCAGAAAGCCTGGCCTTCACTTTCCACAATGTAAATTATACACACACTTATTGAATTGTGCAGAGTACCGTATAGGCATCTACTTATAGGACATGGAGGGTGTAGGTACCCATCTACACACGAATTAAATGAAATCAAGTAGCTAACCACTGATAACAAAAAAGTATCAAGTATTAGTGCAGTGAAATTGATTAAATAAGGAAACAATGAGATGATGAAATTCCACCCCCATAATGTTAAAACACATCTTTAATTTTACAGGTGATGGCATAGGACATGGATAGTTAAGATGCCTATACACGAATTACCACTTAATATATAAATACTCATTGATGATTATAGTTTAGTTGCCTATATAGGAAATGTTCAAATAAAAAATGTTTAACAAACGCTGTCGGACATTTCCCATCAAAGAATATGAACCCGTCTGTACATTGTGCTTACTTTTCATATGACTGTCATCTGCATGTTACTCGAACACCTTCCAAATTAATAGTGGACCATTCTATTGTATACATACCTTTATAACTGAGTGTATGGGAGAATTAATTTAGTAAAGAAATACTTAATTGGAATCAAGCAGCGAACCGCTGATAAAAAGTATCCATTTACCAGTTCAGGTTTAATAGTAAATTGTTTAAAATAAGGAACCGATGAGATGATGAAATTCCACCTTCAAATTTCCTAAACGGGAATGAGAACAACAGCTGAAACTTTCACTAAAGTTATCACATTAATATTCTTGGACTTTGTGACTAGGACCTCCATCTATTTGAATTTATGATATAGTTTTCAAACATACATAAGCACATATAGACTATGCAACTACCACAGGCGACCATGTACTTTGTTGAATGGAACAGTTATTATTATAGAGGCCGTCCTAACTATATACGGGTATGCAAAGGCGTGATTGTATGCACGTAAATTGAATTCATAAACTTTTTGTATTTGTATTTTTGTATCTGGATTTATTCATACGCCTATAGTACATGAAGTTCGTTCTCCGTCCCCTTGGTGTATTTTTTGTTGTTTATAAAACTATCCATAGAGTCCACAGAAGAGATGGCATTGCTAATGATTTAAAGTGATGGGTCCCTATCTCAGAATCGAAAAAAAATGGGGTGATATAGTTATATACCCACAGGACGAATTTTGTTTGCGCCTATATATATTGTCAGTTTTTTTCCTGACACCCCTGCGTTCAGTAAACAAATAATGAGAAGGAACATTGCAATGGTAACCATTTCTTTGTTGAATGGACCCCACTTCACTGAGAGTTCCAATATAGTGTTTATATCCTTTTATCTATTAACACCGGGATTTGACCTTCCTTTCTTAGTCGCAATCAGTTGGACCAACCAATTTACCGCATAGCAATTTAGCGGGACAACGTAACCATGCATGTTTGATATATATGCATAAACATATAAATGTTTAGGAGTTTTAAAACTATTATATATAATATCTTGTCGAAATGTCACAGCCACCGCCACCGAATATATGACGGTATAGTTTATTTCTCGGGGCGGGGGGGGGGGTGGCTTGCAACGAGCTCCAGTCACAGCAAATTAGGGATATAGGGAACATCTATTTGTATCTTTATTGTCATATTATGATCGAGAAATTTACATTCCCTGCATGACCCATGTTTGGGCCATGTAGTATTAAAATCTGAATACTGATGTATGCCTCGTCTCAGAAGGAATTAATGGATCGTGCATTATACTGAGCGGGAAATGAAAGTGATACAGTTCTAAAATACCTTATATACTCGTATTTAAATTCGTGCAGTATACTAGCTATTTTTCGCTCAGTTTTATTTCGCGACCTTTAAATTCGCGCACCAATTTGCGCGAATTCCAAAACTGACAAATATATTTTCGTAAAAATGTTGGATCTGATGACAGTTTCCGTTCTCAGTCGTTTCTGAAGATGCATGTGTATACCAAACACGATCACAGTGGATTTACATCGTTTAAAACATAACTACATCATCAAGTTGTTGCGATGTTCAATGGGTGTTTATAAATATGCTCCAAATAATGATTCTGAAATTTAAATAGTTGTAGACTGGATAGCAATGCAATATGATTGTCGTTCTATTCCATATTCCATCCCATCCCGCAGATTGTCATGTCCCGCCGTCCGATCGCAGCGACGCCTTTCGTTAGAATTGTTATAGAAGTACAGGCGCGTTATTAGGGTCACAATTACAACTTCCAGAATCCATTTTATGTTTGTTTAATTTTTGCCTTTCAATTCTGAGATCAGTTTTATGCTCATTTCAATTTCAACTTTTTAAATATAATATTTTAATTCCAACATTAGACCTTTTTTGTAGTAGATTAAATAAAACTATTAAGTAAGAATTGAAATATAAAGTTAGAGTTATAATTAAAATATAAGAATTAAAATATTAAGTAAGAATTAAAATATCAAGTTATAATTAAAATATCAAGTTATAATAAAAATGTAAAGTTAGAATTAAAATATTAGAATTAAAATGTTAAGTTAGAATTCAAATATTAAGTAAGAATTAAAAGATTAAGTTAGAGTTAAAATGTTAAGTTAGAATTAAAATATAGGAATTAAAATGTTAAGTTAGAATTAAAATGTAAAGTTAGAATTAAAATATTAGAATTAAAATATTAAGTAAGAATTAAAATGTTAAGTTAGAATTAAAATGTGAAGTTAGGATTGTGATCCTAATAACCCTCCATAGAAAGCAACTGACCCCAGACGTGCTTTTATGCACATGCAATATATATGTGCATGTCTTACAATTAAGCATTTCAACATTGTCGACGTTGCCATGATTTCTATGTCCCTTTGCATTGAGTAATGGTTTTGATTTTGTTATATTGGTTGACCGAATGTAAACATAGGACTATACATGTATGGGCGTAATTGTCTATATTAGTATATTCAGAGTCGTACTATTTTTCGCTCAGTTTTCAATTCGCGCACCCATCGGTGCGCGAATTTAAAACTGAGCGAAAAAATATAACGGCGCGAATTTGAATAGGAGTATACATAAGGTATATGTATAGAGTCCCAATATTGCCTATAGATGGGAAATAATTAGTTGTATAATTGTATAATCTATATTCACATGCACTAACCTGATAACAGAAACGAAGAATTGCGGCCGAAGAGAACGGTTTACGGTTTATCCACTGAACTATAGGAAAGAAAGATTCAGAATCATTGAAGATATTGAATATAAATGTGCGTCGTTATAACACACAAAGGTGTATACATACATGCATGCGGGATTTCATCGACACATATATCCGGAAACTCCGTATCTCAAAGTGCATAAATCTGCTCAATCATTTAGAACATCTCTTTGGTGACAGACCATGCAGGAAGAAAGGGCGGAGGTCGAAGCTCGTCACGAAAGCACACAGAACCGACGCATGCGACGAGCGAAGTAAACAAAAGCTAAATCAAAACGAGATAGTAAGGTAACATTTATAAAGAGGGATTGATATCACACTGATGTAAGGTAACATATATAAAGAGGGATTTCTATCACACTGATGTAAGGTAACATATATAAAGAGGGATTTCTATCACACTGATGTAAGGTAACATATATAAAGAGGGATTTCTATCACACTGATGTTTTTACACATGCAAATACCCCGGGGGTGGTGGTGGTATATTAACAAACATTGAGCATTTTCTATTGGTGACTACATGCATATATGTCACCAATGCTGCTCTAATTTTGCCTATATATAGGTTGCCTGTCTACTCATTTGTGTTGGTTACCATACGCCGTGCCATCATGGACAATGCCATCAGTTTTGAGGGAACATTTATCAGTTGAAGAAATACTTAGTAATGCAATTAGATAGAAATTAACAGGAGGCGAATGTCAATTCCACGCAGCTGTCCAACGATATGCATAAACTTTATTCCAATTTGAAATTGTATTTAAAAAAAACACACATTACAGTCGTCAGTGGGTCTCTAAAATGTCGTACCTCGAGTAAATCGAAATGTTCAAGAGACACTTGATCAGGAAAATCTAAATGTTCAGGAGACACTTGATCAGGAAAACAATTCCACACACTATATAGGCGCATTTTTTCATCCTCTGTGTATCCACCACCCCCAAAATCTAATTTTTTTCCGATTTTCCGACCCCCTTCAAACTGCTTCAAATGACTATTTTACTTAGTTGCCCTTAATTATGCACCTGATGCTATCCGATGTATGTTCCGTATCATGATTATAGAAGCATTCCTACTTATTTACCAATAAGGATGTAAAGTTTCAAAGCAATTCTCCAATAAATGTGGGCTGTAGGTTGTGCTGATGGATTCACATTTGAAATCCAAGATGGCTACTGGTGGCCATGTTTGTTTTGAAAACATTTCGGGGGATAAGGGAGGCTCCCATCTAGAGATCACCCCGAAGATCCATATGAAGTTTAGTGTCGACTCGGTGAGAAATGTGACATGTAAGATGTGCTAAAGGATTTAGTCATACAAAGAGTAAAATCCAAGATGGCTGCTGGCAGCCATGCTTTTTTTTTTTTTACAGAATTCGGGAAAATATTATAGGCACTCATCGAGAGGTCAAACCGATGATTCATATGACGTTTGGTGATAAGGGACGAGGGATAAGATCTGTAGGGTGTGCTAAAGGATTTAGTGATGCAAGAGTCAAATCCAAGATGGCTGCCGGTGGCCATGTTTTTCATCGAAAATCGTTCAAATTTGACAGCTCCCATCTAGAGGTGATACTAGACCCATGTACCGAATATCGATGAAATCGGTTAAAGTTTGTTTTAACACCTTTATGTTTTATTTTAATATGGTGTTTTGAATAGTCTATTTTTATTTGAAGAGTTTACATCTATTTGAAGAATCTATTATTGTGTTATGTTTTCATATAAATCAGGTTGAATAACTTATTTTTAATATAACTATTTAAACCTGAACCGTTCCATGTCAATGTGCATTGATAGATCCTTGATGAAAACATTTAGCAAGCCCACCTTTTTATTACCCATTGGTGCCATCCCTCATTATTAACTGATGGTGAACTCAAACCCCCTACCAAGAGTTAAGTTCATACCTATTACATAATAGAAGCATTCTTAAAACCTTTTGTCACATTATTTTGAAGAATAATGACTACAGAAAAAACCGTGTTAGCTGCGCTGCTGAACGACCCACCAACCCCCGCCTGGTGTTCGGAAAAAAATTGCAGACCCCACCCTCCTTGGCAATAACTTGGCACAATAACATTTTGTATCACAGTTTTTATAATAATACACTTTCATATTCAACTATAGCTTCTCGTTGATGAGAAAACATGATTTTATTGTGTTATACGTTACTTCAGAAGTTAAAATTCGAAATCTTGTCTGTACGACATTTTAGTTTTGACGAATCTCACAGCTTCGTTAGGCTGAAGTCGTGCATTTGGTGTCAAAATAGCACTTTTTGTTACTAAATCGGCTGCGTAGTCATAGTGATGGGGCCCACCGGAGAATCCTTGTATTTTCGTGCGGTGCTACAAAGCGGGCATCTACAGGAAAGTCACGCGACCATGCAGCCCCTTCCAAATTTTCGAAAATTGGGCTGAAGTCGTGCATGGAGCTCAAAATAGAACTTTTCGTTACTAAATCGGCTGCGTAGCCAGAGTGATGGGAGCCACCGGGGAATCCTTGTATTTTCGTGCGGTGCCACCCAGTGGGCATCTATACGAAAGTGACGCGACCATGCAGCCCCTTCCAAATTTTCGAAAATTGGGGTGAAGTCGTGCATGGGGTGTCAAAATTGCACTTTTCGTTACTAAATCGGCTGCGTAGCCAGAGTGATGGTGGCCACCCGGGAATCCTTGTATTTTCGTGCGGTGCCACCCAGCGGGCATCTATAGGAAAGTCACGCGACCATGCAGCCCCGTCCAAATGTTCTAAAATTGGGCTGAAGTCGTGCATGGGGTGTCAAAATAGCACTTTTCGTTACTAAATCGGCTGCGTAGCCAGAGCGATGGGGCCACCGGGGAATCCTTGTATATTCGTGCGGTGCCACCCAGCGGGCATCTATAGGAAAGTCACGCGACATGCAGCCCCTTCCAAATTTTCGAAAATTGGGCTGAAGTCGTGCATGGGGTGTCAAAATATCACTTTTGGTTACTAAATCGGCTGCGTAGCAAGAGTGATTGTGGCCACCCGGGAATCCTTGTATTTTCGTGCGGTGCCACCCATCGGGCATCTATAGGAAAGTCACGCGACCATGCAGCCCCTTCCAAATTTTCGAAAATTGGGCTCAAGTCGTGCATGGGGTGTCAAAACTGCACTTTTTATTACTAAATCGGCTGCGTAGCCAGAGTGATTGTGGCCACCCGGGAATCCTTGTGTTTTCGTGCGGTGCCACCCAGTGGGCATCTATAGGAAAGTCACGCGACCATGCAGCCCCTTCCAAATTTTCGAAAATTGGGCTGAAGTCGTTCATGGGGTGTCAAAATAGCACTTTTCGTTACTAAATCGGCTGCGTAGCCAGAGTGATCGGGGCCACCGGGGAATCATTGTATTTCCGTGCGGTGCCACCCAGTGGGCATCTATAGGAAAGTCACGCAACCATGCAGCCCCTTCCAAATGTTCTAAAATTGGGCTGAAGTCGTGCATGGGGTGTCAAAATAGCACTTTTCGTTACTAAATCGGCTGCGTAACCAGAGTGCTGACGGCCACCGGGGAATCCTTGTATTTTCGTGCGGTGCCACCCAGCGGGCATCTATAGGAAAGTCACGCGACCATGCAGCCCCTTCCAAATTTTCGAAAATTGGGCTGAAGTCGTGCATGGGGTGTCAAAATAGCACTTTTCATTACTTAATCGGCTGCGTAGCCAGAGTGATTGTGGCCACCCGGGAATCCTTGTATTTTCGTGCGGTGCCACCCAGCGGGCATCTATAGGAAAGTCACGCGACCATGCAGCCCATTCCAAATTTTCTAAAATTGGGCTGAAGTCGTGCATGGGGTGTCAAAATAGCACTTTTCATTACTTAATCGGCTGCGTAGCCAGAGTGATTGTGGCCACCCGGGAATCCTTGTATTTTCGTGCGGTGCCACCCAGCGGACATATATAGGAAAGTCACGCGACCATGCAGCCCCTTCCAAATTTTCAAAAATTGGGCTGAAGTCGTGCATGGGGTGTCAAAATAGCACTTTTCGTTACTAAATCGGCTGCGTAGCCAGAGTGATTGTGGCCACCCGGGAATCGTTGTATTTTCGTGCGGTGCCACCCAGCGGGCATCTATAGGAATGTCACGCGACCATGCAGCCCCTTCCAAATTTTCGAAAATTGGGCTGAAGTCGTGCCTGGGGTGTCAAAATAGCACTTTTCGTTACTAAATCGGCTGCGTAGCCAGAGTGATGGGGGCCACCGGGGAATCATTGTATTCTCGTGCGGTGCCACCCAGTGGGCATCTATAGGAAAGTCACGCGACCATGCAGCCCCTTCCAAATGTTCTAAAATTGGGCTGAAGTCGTGCATGGGGTGTCAAAATAGCACTTTTCGTTACTAAATCGGCTGCGTAGCCAGAGTGCTGATGGCCACCGGGGAATCCTTGTATTTTCGTGCGGTGCCACCCAGCGGGCATCTATAGGAAAGTCACGCGACCATGCAGCCCCTTCCAAATTTTCGAACATTGGGCTGAAGTCGTGCATGGGGTGTCAAAATAGCACTTTTTATTACTTAATCGGCTGCGTAGCCAGAGTGATTGTGGCCACCCGGGAATCCTTGTATTTTCGTGCGGTGCCACCCAGCGGGCATCTATAGGAAAGTCACGCGACCATGCAGCCCCTTCCAAATTTTCGAAAATTGGGCTGAAGTCGTGCATGGGGTGTCAAAATAGCACGTTTCGTTACTAAATCGGCTGCGTAGCCAGAGTGATAAGGGCCACCGGGGAATCATTGTATTCTCGTGCGGTGCCACCCAATGGGCATCTATAGGAAAGTCACGCGACCATGCAGCCCCTTCCAAATGTTCTAAAATTGGGCTGAAGTCGTGCATGGGGTGTCAAAATAGCACTTTTCGTTACTAAATCGGCTGCGTAGCCAGAGTGATGGGGGCCACCGGGGAATCATTGTATTCTCGTGCGGTGCCACCCAGTGGGCATCTATAGGAATGTCACGCGACCATGCAGCCCCTTCCAAATTTTCGAAAATTGGGCTGAAGTCGTGCCTGGGGTGTCAAAATAGCACTTTTCGTTACTAAATCGTCTGCGTAGCCAGAGTGATGGGGCCACCGGAGAATCCTTATATTTTCGTGCGGTGCCACCCAGTCGGCATCTATAGGAAAGGCACGCGACCATGCAGCCCCTTCCAAATTTTCTAACATTGGGCTGAAGTCGTGCATGGGGTGTCAAAATAGCACTTTTCGTTACTAAATCGGCTGCGTAGCCAGAGTGATGGGGGCCACAGGGGAATCATTGTATTCTCGTGCGGTGCCACCCAGTGGGCATCTATAGGAAAGTCACGCGACCATGCAGCCCCTTCCAAATGTTCTAAAATTGGGTTGAAGTCGTGCATGGGGTGTCAAAATAGCACTTTTCATTACTTAATCGGCTGCGTAGCCAGAGTGATTGAGGCCACCCGGGAATCCTTGTATTTTCGTGCGGTGCCACCCAGCGGGCATCTATAGGAAAGTCACGCGACCATGCAGCCCATTCCAAATTTTCTAAAATTGGGCTGAAGTCGTGCATGGGGTGTCAAAATAGCACTTTTCATTACTTAATCGGCTGCGTAGCCAGAGTGATTGTGGCCACCCGGGAATCCTTGTATTTTCGTGCGGTGCCACCCAGCGGACATATATAGGAAAGTCACGCGACCATGCAGCCCCTTCCAAATTTTCAAAAATTGGGCTGAAGTCGTGCGTGGGGTGTCAAAACAGCACTTTTCGTTACTAAATCGGCTGCGTAGCCAGAGTGATGGGGCCACCGGAGAATCCTTATATTTTCGTGCGGTGCCACCCAGTCGGCATCTATAGGAAAGGCACGCGACCATGCAGCCCCTTCCAAATTTTCTAAAATTGGGCTGAAGTCGTGCATGGGGTGTCAAAATAGCACTTTTCGTTACTAAATCGGCTGCGTAGCCAGAGTGATGGGGGCCACCGGGGAATCATTGTATTCTCGTGCGGTGCCACCCAGTGGGCATCTATAGGAAAGTCACGCGACCATGCAGCCCCTTCCAAATGTTCTAAAATTGGGCTGAAGTCGTGCATGGGGTGTCAAAATAGCACTTTTCGTTACTAAATCGGCTGCGTAGCCAGAGTGATGGGGGCCACCGGGGAATCATTGTATTCTCGTGCGGTGCCACCCAGTGGGCATCTATAGGAATGTCACGCGACCATGCAGCCCCTTCCAAATTTTCGAACATTGGGCTGAAGTCGTGCATGGGGTGTCAAAATAACACTTTTCGTTACTAAATCGTCTGCGTAGCCAGAGTGATGGGGGCCACCGGGGAATCATTGTATTCTCGTGCGGTGCCACCCAGCCGGCATCTATAGGAAAGTCACGCGACCATGCAGCCCCTTCCAAAGTTTCGAACATTGGGCTGAAGTCGTGCATGGGGTGTCAAAATAGCACTTTTTATTACTTAATCGGCTGCGTAGCCAGAGTGATTGTGGCCACCCGGGAATCCTTGTATTCTCGTGCGGTGCCACCCAGCGGGCATCTATAGGAAAGTCACGCGACCATGCTGCCCCTTCCAAATTTTCGAAAATTGGGCTGAAGTCGTGCATGGGGTGTCAAAATAGCACTTTTCGTTACTAAATCGGCTGCGTAGCCAGAGTGATGATGGCCACCCGGGAATCCTTGTATTTTCGTGCGGTGCCACCCAGCGGGCATCTATAGGAAAGTCACGCGACCATTCAGCCCCTTCCAAATTTTCTAAAATTGGGCTGAAGTCGTGCATGAGGTGTCAAAATAGCACTTTTCGTTACTAAATCGGCTGCGTAGCCAGAGTGATGGGGGCCACCGGAGAATCATTGTATTCTCGTGCGGTGCCACCCAGTGGGCATCTATAGGAAAGTCACGCGACCATGCAGCCCCTTCCAAATGTTCTAAAATTGGGCTGAAGTCGTGCATGGGGTGTCAAAATAGCACTTTTCGTTACTAAATCGGCTGCGTAGCCAGAGTGATGGGGGCCACCGGGGAATCATTGTATTCTCGTGCGGTGCCACCCAGTGGGCATCTATAGGAATGTCACGCGACCATGCAGCCCCTTCCAAATTTTCGAAAATTGGGCTGAAGTCGTGCCTGGGGTGTCAAAATAGCACTTTTCGTTACTAAATCGGCTGCGTAGCCAGAGTGATGGGGACCACAGGGGAATCATTGTATTCTCGTGCGGTGCCACCCAGTGTGCATCTATAGGAAAGTCACGCGACCATGCAGCCCCTTCCAAATGTTCTAAAATTGGGCTGAAGTCGTGCATGGGGTGTCAAAATAGCACTTTTCATTACTTAATCGGCTGCGTAGCCAGAGTGATTGTGGCCACCCGGGAATCCTTGTATTTTCGTGCGGTGCCACCCAGCGGGCATCTATAGGAAAGTCACGCGACCATGCAGCCCATTCCAAATTTTCTAAAATTGGGCTGAAGTCGTGCATGGGGTGTCAAAATAGCACTTTTCATTACTTAATCGGCTGCGTAGCCAGAGTGATGGGGCCACCGGAGAATCCTTATATTTTCGTGCGGTGCCACCCAGTCGGCATCTATAGGAAAGGCACGCGACCATGCAGCCCCTTCCAAATTTTCTAAAATTGGGCTGAAGTCGTGCATGGGGTGTCAAAATAGCACTTTTCGTTACTAAATCGGCTGCGTAGCCAGAGTGATGGGGCCACCGGGGAATCATTGTATTCTCGTGCGGTGCCACCCAGTGGGCATCTATAGGAAAGTCACGCGACCATGCAGCCCCTTCCAAATGTTCTAAAATTGGGCTGAAGTCGTGCATGGGGTGTCAAAATAGCACTTTTCGTTACTAAATCGGCTGCGTAGCCAGAGTGATGATGGCCACCCGGGAATCGTTGTATTTTCGTGCGGTGCCACCCAGCGGGCATCTATAGGAATGTCACGCGACCATGCAGCCCCTTCCAAATTTTCGAAAATTGGGCTGAAGTCGTGCGTGGGGTGTCAAAATAGCACTTTTTGTTACTTTTGTATTTTCGTGCGGTGCCACCCAGCGGACATATATAGGACATGGACGCAGCCATATAGCCCGTTCCAATTTTTCGAAAATTGGGCTGAAGTCGTGCATGGAGCTCAAAATTGCACTTTTTGTTACTAAATCGGCTGCATAGACAGAACCATGGCGGCCACCCTGGAATCCTTGCATTTTCGTGCGGTGTCACCCAGCGCGCATATATAGGACAGGTACGCGGCCATATAGCTCCCTCCAATTTTTGGAAAATTGGGCTGAAGTCGTGCATGGAGCTCAAAATCGCACTTTTCGTTGATAAATCGCCTGCGTATGCATAACCGTAGCAGACGCGTGGCTATCCTCGCGAAATCTTCTTGTGCAACCACTATTACATCTAAACTAGGTCACATAATCTTGTCCAAAATAGGACATTTTTCGTTGGTCGATAATGTGTTGAAAAGGAGACCATATTAGTCACATTATCGACTCATATAGAGGCTATCCTTGTGGATTTTTCTTCTGCCACCACCAGTCCATCTATAAATCACAAATTAAGTAACATGCACCCGTCCAGTTGTTCGCAAATTGAGCGTAAGTCGTACGTGGGGTCAAAATAATGAAAACAATTTCATTTTTCGTTGCTAAAACGCCTGCGTATAGGCATAACCATAGACGCCACGGGGCTATCCCAGTCTGAGTAAACTCATACCTAAATATTCATTACAACATTGAATATAAGGTCTGACGGATAACATCGCTATCTCATTTCCAAGTCCTCGGGATTCCGTAATCTGATTGATTGCGTAAATTATTTTCCGTCCAATGAAACCGTATGGGTTAATAAACAAGTGTTAGTGGGTGGAGACTCCCATAATGTCACCTCTAAATATAGTAACAGAGCGGAATTTCTCCGATCGAAAGCGATGCTTGCAAATACAACAGAGACAACAATGGCTTCGAAATTATATATTCGGATTAATTTGAACGATGTGCTAGACCTGATAGATAGGCCTGCGCATGGTACCAACTTGGCCTCCCATAAATATAAATAGAACTCACTCATGTCCGTGTATTTGATTTACTTTCATGATTGTACCATGGTTTGCAAATCAAATTATTTGTCGTAAAAAAGTCATCTGAAAGTTAACACCGAGGAAATGACTTAATTTTATGCTTTTAAATAGTTCTAAAGCATCATTTTTGATGACGACCTTTTTTTTGCTCTCGGATGCAGCTTTCCGGTTGATGCAGCGAGTTCATCTCCCGAAAAAGAATAGTCGCACACACGACAAATATTATCTGCTGTAAGTTTATGTCGCGATCGACACAGGCCATTGCTATTGCGAAGCACAACAAATAACACGTGGGGACACCTGTCAATCATCGATGTATTTTTTTTAATCCGTGACGTCATTTTGGGGAAGCTCTTCGCTGAATAGAAATGGTTTTGGCCACATAAGCTCCAGACTCTATATTTCAAACCAGCACATTATTTTCTGAGACCAAACAATATTTTTAGGTAGATAATCTGCTTAGAATAGCCTCCATTTGAGTCGACAATGTGCTGAAAATTAGTCTCTATATATTAGTCACATTATCGACTCATATAATGCGATTCTAAGTAAATTATGTGCGGACAATGACAAAAATAAGCCAAACTGTTCAGGTGTACGCTCATTAGCATGTGTTTTCACTGTCGCTCGCGCCATAACACGAAATGACGACTATGGCTCAATGGTCTGCTTATTTCGGAACCAAATAATCACTTTAAGTACCTAATTAAAATTATAGGTCGGTTATGTGCGTTATGTTACTAACTCGCATAACTAAACATAGCAGCCACGGGGCTATCCTTGTGGATTCTTATGCCACAATTAGTCCATCTATAAATCACAATCTAGTTCACATACGCCTGTCCAGCTGTTCAAGAATTGGGCGTAAGTCGTGCGTGGGGTCAAAATAATGAAAAAAAGGGTAATTTTTCGTTGCTAAATCGCCTGCGTATGTATAACCATAGCTGCCAGGGGGCTGTTCTTATGATTCTTCTTGTGCCACAATTAGTCCATCTAGAAATCAAAAACTGGTTCACATAAAACAACATACGCCTGTCCCGCTGTTCAAAAATTGGGCGTAAGTCTTGCATGGGGTCAAAATAATGAAAAAATGTCATTTTTCATTGCTAAATCGCCTGCGTAGGCATACCCATAGCAGACACGAGGCTATCCTTATGTATGCTTCTTGTGCCACCACTAGTCCATATAAAAATCATAAACCTAGTCACATAAGCCCGTCCAGTTGTTCAAATATTGGGCGTAAGTCGTGCGTGGGGTCACAATAATGAAAAAATGTCATTTTTCGTTGCAAAATCGCCTGCGTAGGCATAACCGTAACAGCCACGAGGCTATCCTTGTGGAATCTTCTTGTGCCACCAATAGTGCATCGAAACATCCAAACTAGTTCACATAAACTTGTCCAGCTGTTGAAAAATTGGACGTAAGTCGTGCGTTGGGTAAAAATAGGACATTTTTCGTTGCTAAATTCCTTATATATTCATAACCACAATAGCCAGGGGCTATCCTTATGGAGTCTTCTTGTGCCACCATTAGTCCATCTAGAAATCAGAAACTAGTTCACATACGCCTGTCCAGCTGTTCAAAAATTGTTCGTAAGTCGTGCGTGGTGTCAATATAATGAAAAAAGTTCATTTTTCGTTGCTAAATCGCCTGCGTAGGCATAACCATAGCAGCCATGGGGCCATCCTTGTGGATTCGTCTTGTGCCACCACTAGTCCATCTAGAAATCAAAAATCAAAAATTGGGCGAAAGTCGGAGAGCATCCCTGGTCGTTGCGGCGGCCTCCAGGCGGGAGGCCCGTTCATCTTCAAGGTTGATCAATCGCTCTGCGCCGCGCCTGGTATTCCCATCGACAGCCCCACTGTCTGCCTCATCCAGTTTCCGCTTCTCCACTGCGATGTGCTAATTCAATGCGGATAGTTTGGCCAGGTTGTTGGTCAACTCGCCTCGAATGGTCTGCATTGCCTTGTCCAGCCCCTGATCTCGCGGATGTTTAGTTGGGGGTCATGCATAGTTCCGATGATCTCTTCAATGTCGGCATCTGTGAAGTTGGTCTCCATTCGCCCTACCACATACATCCGATGCCTCTTTTGCAGTTTGCCCCATGCAGGTCCTGCAGCTCTACAATATCTGCAGCATAAGCTACACCGCCGAGTTCATTCCTTGCTGTCTGGTGGGCTGTGATCGCCTTTGATCGCACCCCACCCCTTCCTTATGTGCGCCAGTCAGCAAATCCCAAGTCTTCTCGGGTTGCCGCACTTCCGCCCCGCCGGCCGGCTATCGTCGATATATATCGCTAGGGACTCACTGGTACGACTGTTTGTGAGAATGATATCGGGATATGCCTTTAATCGGATCTGTCCGCGTGTGTCGAGCTCAAATTTCGAGGGGCGCGGCCAAGAGCTGGTGTTCGTCCCCTTCTGGCCAGGGCGCCATAATAGTGGTATGCGCTGCATGATACGGACCATGGCTCTTACAGACCCTGGCTCTTACGGATCCTGGCTCATACGGACCACTGGCTGATACGGACCCTGGCTTATACGGACTCCGGCTCATACGGACCTCAATTAAATTATGCAATTTTCAAACTTATATTTATGAATTCTAATTTAACATATAATTATGATTGTCTTATTACATATATATATATATATATTGATTGAGAATTTCAGTGATGTTCTGGCTTGAGAAAATAATTATTGAATCGTGTTCATGCCTGATCGGTAATCCATTTACCGTTGTATAAACACGCGTGTGTGGTACCTTTATATCGTTGTATAAACAGACACACGGTGATGAATGGTGATCAGGATGAATCCACGGAGTTTGATTTGTTGTGAAAACATGTTAAATATACAACTGGTACATTCTAGCCTCCTCTGCTCAACGAAGAGGCAGCTGCTACGTCAACCAACGTTAGGATTGTTTCTGAAGGGAAGGTGCACAGACGACAGGAGTGGAAAACGAGGGAGACGACCGGAAAGTTGATGTTCTTGTGGACAGACTACTCGTCGATGAGGATTACTGCCAGCAGACTGTTGAAGGAAGCCGCCAAGCTATACGCTCCAGTGTAAATAATGTTTGTCTAGTGGAACGGTGTTACATTTTTGTTGTGTCTCATTTTATCATCATATTTTTGTTATTTCAGTATGTATGTTGTATTTTAATTTATTTAAATAAATATAAAAAATAAAATTGTATATTTTAATTGAGGTCCGTATGAGCCAGGGTCCGTATAAGCCAGGGTCCGTATCAGCCGATTGTCCGCATGAGCCAGGGTCTGTAAGAGCCAGAGTCCGTATCAGCCGGCATTCATAATAGTCATCAACCGCCGACTGCAGGAGTTCTTGATGTATCAGTCTGGTTGTTGCCGTCGTATCCATGACAGTCGGGTCATGGGTACACATGCCCGTCGATCGGGTCGATCGGTTCAATGAGTGGCAATGTTTCATCTTGAGGATCAAGAGGATCCGCATCGGCTCTGATCATGAGGGAAACTCTACATTAAACACCGACCCCAGATCTGGGGTCCTAAATATGGTTGTGGGATTTTCAAGATTCCGCTGTAGCTGTGATTTGTTATGAAAAATAGTTCCTCTAATGTTGGTAAATCTCGTTCATTCCACGTACCATTGTGGTGTGAACTCACAATATAGACCATATGTTACCAAGTATAACATTTGTGAACATTTTTGTGTTAATAAACTAGCATAATGTTGCATTTTGCAGCATATTTCTCTACCCTTGCATTGGAGACTGAAGTGAGCCCAAACAAAAATCCGTCGGCACCGTTCTTTGATCTCCGCGACGTCTTTGGCTGGTCCCCGGCCAGTGAAGAACAACATACCGGGCTACTCGTTTTATACTTCATTAAAATGTTTTTCTTGAATTTACGTAACGCGTTCGGACATGTCATTCTGGTGTTAATAGCATGCATATTGGCGTTTCAGTTTTTAAAATCGGACAATAATTACTTATGTTATGTTTGTCTTTATTTAATATTTCTGAGTCTCCTTGCTTACGTAAACCTAAATAAAACGTGTTCCGATATATTAAAGAATAAACGAAAACGGCTCATTCGAACCTAACTAAAATTATGTATTCTAATTTGAAAGAACGGAGTAACTAATATTATGCATTCGTAATTTGATAGTGAGTGTGGAGTTTAGAGTGATAATATATATGTATATGACAATATATGCATAGCGGTTACACAAAACTCAGATACTGCCACATCAATAAACTTTATATACGCGTACCGTCGTAATAATAGTATCCTCATATTCGTAATAAACGCTCTTTATTCATATCGTAACAGGGGTAAACTAGTAATAAGCGACCTTTAATGTTTCCTGCTAGAAAAAACAAACGGGAACCGATTTCGGCCTATGATTGGAACTTGAATAAGGCCTTCGGTTGTACATTGATGTCGGTAAAATTGTTTCTACATCATTTGGAATGTGGTATAAGATATGTCGAAATAATCCTATACGGTCACTATGAATACCGAACACAACCGAACATAACCGAACACAACCGAAAACAAGTCCAAATAAGGGTTAAAAGACGGAAATATATTAAATAAATTTTATAATCATGTGTGTGTATATGTAAGTTAGTGATATGTGAAGTTTGATGCAATTTGGCCTATTGAAAGTTTAGTTATTTGTAGGTTTATGTATACAATATTAGCTGTCGGCAAGTAAACCAGAGTTCGGCAAGATGGCGGCCAACTCTATGAATACCGAACACAAGTTCAAATAAGGCGTATATAAGGTAAATATATAAAATAAAGTTTGTACTGATGTGTATTTATATGCAAGTTAGTGATATGTGAAGTTTGATGCAATTTGGCCTATTGAACGTTTAGTTATTTGTAGGTTTATGTACAATATTAGCTGTCGGCACGTAAACCAGAGTTCGGCAAGATGGCTGCTAACTCTGTGAATACCGAACACAAGTATAAAAGGGAAATATATATAATAAAGTTTATAATGATTATGATGTGTATGTTTATGTAAGTTAGTGGTACCGGTATGTGAAGTCGGCACGCAAGTGAGAGTTCGGCGAGGATTTCTATGAATATAGAACACAAGTCGAAATAAGGGATGATTAAGGCATCAGCGATAGGTGATAATTAATCTCCCCGCACTGCGCAGTAGAGCCTTTGTTACTGATTAATTACTGCATGAGATCTGGCTTACCGAAAAGATTTCAGGGATGTTTTGACAGTGATATTATAGCAAATTTTCACAGGTTTCATAGAAACAAAAATGGTTGAATAAACAATATATGGGTGATGATTAGTTGGTATGATATTTCATAGTGAGAAAGGCCTCCTCAATAGATAGTAAGTTGGTTTACGAGGAGGTCGAAGCTGACATCATGACGAAAAATAAAAGTATATATATATTGAGTCTTTCATGCTGAGATTAAGGTCCGTAGTCTTCGAGGCTCGTGAACAAAATAATGTAATTTCCAAACTTTGGACCAATAATAATTGTGAAAGTTTAAACCATATTATCAAATTGGTAAATGAGTGGAAAACGTTGCGACTGACCGACTTAACTGACAATTTATCAGAAATAGTTGACGACCAATTACGGGACGTTAGTGGTGCTTTACATGGCTGTGGAAAATTTTAATTAGCGAATCAGGCAATATCATTAAAAATAAACAATAGTATATGGGTAAATATGACAGCAGACCAACGTGACCTACGCCTTATTACGCCACCGTAGTGTGGTGTTCATAGCTTTTGGTTTTTTTATATCGCATGGGCGATCGATAATTCACTGGGTGATTGTACATTCGGCAAACCTCGTCAGATTCCGTCACCGTTTCATCGTACCGATAATTACGAGAGTACAACTAAGATTGGCACATGTGTTTACGTCACCGGTGTAATTGTGGGGACATGCTTCTATTATGAAGGTTTGCTATCCCGAAGGTCCGCTATTCCGAAGGTTCTCTATTCCGAAGGTTTTTGTTATTTTTAGGTTAATTCTATATTTTAAAGTATTGAGACTAATTTGAGAGGGTTCATTTTCACAAAGATTCTTTATATGGAGTGTGCGCTCACATCCGAACTGATCATGCGCGCACACCGATACAGATACAGGAGGAAATAACTTAACTTAGAACATTAAATGTGATTTTGTTTTGTTTTCGCTGGTTTTCTTGAGATTTTATGTCATTACGTGGGCCCATACCTTTGAATTCTTGGCATATACTATGAATGTTGTGGTATATATGGACCCTCCCGCATTGGGACATGACATAGGTTCAGTTGACTTAAGTGGTGTTCTGTGTGTGCTCCAATTTGGAGTTCATTATTTTAAGGGCCAAGTTTAGAATTTTATGGGTCCATACCTTTGAACTCTGGGCATATAATATGAATATTGGGGGGCATGGCTCTATTCCGAAGGTTCACTATCCCGAAGGTCCACTATTCCGAAATTTCTCTGAATGTTCGCTATTCCGAAGGTTCACCAATCCGAAGGTTCGTTATTCCGAAGGTTCTGTGTTCCAAAGATTTTTTTTATTTTAAGGTTAATTCTATATTCTAAAGTAACGAGAGGGTTCATTATCACGAAGATTCTTTTTATGAAGGAAATAACGTAAAACATTAAATGTGATTTTGTTTTGTTTTCGAGGGTTTTCTTGAGTTTAATGTCATTACGTATGACCTTATTTCTCATTACATATTCACGCCAAGGAGCCCACACAATTGCTATGTTACGATGCGATTTAATGTGATTATGTGTGACCTAATATCTCAATAATCTGAGGCAAGAGTACGCCTGCTAAAGGCGAATTATAACAGTTGGGGGTATAACGCTCAATAAATACTGGAGGCTATAACAAACTGCGCAGTAGAATATCGCTGAATGGACGAGTATGAGATGAGCCTTAATGCAATTGTGACTTTGTTTAAAGGCCCACTTAATTTTCGAGTCATTAATTTTTTATAGTATATACGGTTTTAATAACAATTTATGCCATAAAATTTGAATAAACTACTATAATTCATCACCATTTGAAAGGCAGAATACTTCTATCTCCTAGTTTGAAACACCTTCAAAATACCGCGTCGTATATCTAGCAATTAGCAACCAACATGTCCTCCTCGGCTTTCCATAGATTTCAACGTAATTTGATACCTATGGGTATTTGTGTCCGGGAAGTGTTTTGAACGGGTCAAATCGTGACCCCGACCTGACCTTGACCTTTAAAACTGTCAATGCAAGGTCAATTTGGGTAAAACGGACAAATTTCGGCGAAATTTGATACTTAGGGATACTTTGGTCCGAGGAGAGTTTTGAACGGGCAAATCGTGACCTCGGCCTGACCTTGACCTTCAATATGGCCAATCAAAGGTCAACTCGGATAAAACGGATAGATTTCGACGAAATTTGATACCTATGGGTACTTTTGTCGGGGGGGGGGGTGTTTTGGACGGGTCAAATCATGACTCTGACCTTACCTTGACCTTCAAAATTGTTAATTAAAGGTCAAGTTGGGTAAAACGGACGGATTTCGACGAAATTTGATACCTATGGGTAGTTTTCTACGGGTGGGGGTGTTTTGGACTGGACAAATCATGACCCTGACCTGACCTTGACTTTCGAAATAGTCAATTGAAGGTCAAATCGCACCTTTCACCGGAAAGCAGATGGGAAACAGCCCGGGTGAAGTCGGGCCTATCAGCTTGTGTAATAAAGAAGACAGTTTGATGAAAGTAATGTATGCCACGAGAAACGGGAAAACTTGAAATATGGAAGTACGCAAATTTCCCGCATAAAATTTGAAAGCTAGTTTATAGAATAATTGTATTATTATTTATATTTATGGCTAATAATACGATCTTGGTGGCGTTACCATTTCTGACTATGGTTTTCTTGTTTGAACTTGTGTTCGGTATTTATAGAGTTAGCCGCCATCTTGCATGCCG
Organism: Siphonodentalium dalli; assembly: GCA_032622095.1. Lineage (NCBI taxonomy): Eukaryota > Metazoa > Mollusca > Scaphopoda > Gadilida > Siphonodentaliidae > Siphonodentalium > Siphonodentalium dalli. The sequence continues at coordinate 64,610,849 of CP136061.1, forward strand.
AACTCTGGTTTACGTGCCGACAGCTAATATTGTACATAAACCTACAAATAACTAAACTTTCAATAGGCCAAATTGCATCAAACTTCACATATCACTAACTTACATATGCACACACATCTTTATAAACTTTATTTCATATATTTCCCTCATGTACATACGCCTTATTTGGACTTATGTTCGGTATTCATAGAGTTAGCCGCCATCACGCCGGATTCTGACTCTGCGTGAAATTACATAAAACTTTCATTAACGTAACTTTTAATCGGCCAAATTGCATCAAACTTCACATATCACTAGTTTACATATACACACACACCATTATAAACTTTATTTCATATATTTCCGTCTTTTAACCCTTATTTGGACTTGTTTTCGGTTATGTTCGGTATTCATAGTGACCCATCCTATACAGGCTTCATATGCCATCAAAATTGGTCACAGGCAATTTAATTCCAGCTGCTTAAATGTTTTTCGCTCAGAATTTAAGCAAACTCACTTTAATGCAACTATATACCAGGGATAGACTTAACACGGAACGCTGTTGTTTGTTTGAGACACATATATATACATCGTGTTCAAAGTTGTATTTTGTATAACTTACATTCGTATTTCTGAGACTTTTTATGCCCACAGAAAGGTAGTTCAGGTATTTATCGACATATTTCGGGACATGACAATCTGCGGGATGGGATGGGATATGGGACAAAACGACAATCTGCGGGACAGAAGTTGCATTATTTGATCGACAATTGACCTAACATGGGGTGGAATTTGGGATAGAATGACAATCTGCGGGACAGGATTTTCAAATTGCGTGGGACGGCCGATATCTCGAGGAATACAGCGCGTAGAGGGCTACTTTTGGTGTCTAACGAAAGGTCCACATTCGCCCTATCCACACATATTAACCCCGCCACTGACCGGACATCGGAAGTTACATTATTCGGTCGACAACTGACCTAACATAAAATGCCACAAACACGAAAAACTGCGTTAGACATTAATGTTTAGAATTTAGATTTCTCGATGAATACACTAGCAAACAACAAGTTTTAGGTATCAAATAACGCAGTGGAATACTGTGCATTCGTTTTTAGCTACAATATGGCTGTTTTAGTGCGAATATTGTAATGGCGAACACGCAAACACGCTCCGATAAAACAGCTAAAAATAGACTCGATGTTTACAATTACAGGATCGATTTCAGCCGGTATATTCAATATAATAGGGCGTATAGTATATCAAAATGTAGAATTAGACACAGGGAATGTATTTTTTTCCAAATGGTCCAACAGGCGGTGAAATTGTTGCAGAAATTCGCTCCAAGATATTCGCACTTATTTTTATTTCAGTAGTGACTAAAAGCCCAGATGCCGGAGCCCAGCTACTAAAAGCCAAGGTACAAAATAGATCAACTGGTTTGAACGAATGAATATGTCAATGATAAGACTATTCAAAAGAATATTCAAATCAAATAGTGTTTATAGACTTAAAAACTTATGTGTCCGCCATTCATATGCGGTGGAAGTTCTCATATTATCTGCCAGTCATACGTGGGGGAGGTTCTCATATGAACATATTATCTGCCGGTCATACGCGGTGGAGGTTCATATTATCCGTCGGTCATACGCGAGGGAAGTTCTCATAATATCCTCCGGTCATACGCGGGGGGAGGTTCTGATATGAACATATTATCTGCCGGTCATACGCGGTGGAGGTTTCACATTATCCGCCGGTCATACGCGAGGGAGGTTCTCATATTATCCTCCGGTCTTACGTGGGGGAGGTTCTGATATGAACATATTATTCGCAGGTCATACGCGGTGGAGGTTCATATTATCCGCCGGTCATACGCAAGGGAAGTTCTCATATTATCCTCCGGTCAAATGTGGGGGAGGTTCTGATATGAACATATTATCCGCCGGTCATATGCGAGGGAGGTTCTCATATTATCCACCGGTCATACGTAGGGGAGGTTCTCATATGAACATATTATCTGCCGGTCATACGCGGTGGAGGTTCAAATTATCCGCCGGTCATACGCGAGGGAGGTTCTCATATTATCCTCCGGTCATACGTGGGGGAGGTTCTGATATGAACATATTATTCGCCGGTCATACGTGGTGGAGGTTCATATTATCCACCGGTCATACGCGGTGGAGGTTCTTATATGAACATATTATCCACCGGTCATATGCGGTGGAGGTTCTCATATGAACATATTATCCGCCGGTCATACGCGAGGGAGGTTCATATTATCCATCGGTCATTTGTAGGGGAGGTTCTCATATGAACATATTATCCGCCGGTCATACGCGTTGGAGGTTCTCATATGAACATATTATCCGCCGGTCATACGCGAGGGAGGTTCTCATATTATCCACCGGTCATACGCGAGGGAGGTTCTCATATTATCCTCCGGTCATACGTAGGGGAGGTTCTCATATGAACATATTATCCGCCGGTCATACGCGGTGGAGGTTCTCATATGAACATATTATCCGCCGGTCATATGCGAGGGAGGTTCTCATATGATCCACCGGTTATATGCGAGGGAGGTTCTCATATTATCCTCTGGTCATACGTAGGGGAGGTTCTCATATGAACATATTATCTGCCTGTCATACGCGGTGGAGGTTCATATTATCCGCCGGTCATACACGATGGAGGTTCTCATATTATCCTCCGGTCATACGTGTGGGAGGTTCTGATATGAACATATTATTCGCCGGTCATACGTGGTGGAGGTTCATATTATCCGCCGGTCATACGCGAGGGAAGTTCTCATATTATCGTTCGGTCAAATGTGGGGGAGGTTCTGAAATGAACATATTATCAGCCGGTCATACGCGGTGGGGGTTCATATTATCCACCGGTCATACATAGGGGAGGTTCTCATATGAACATATTATCCGCCGGTCATACGCGGTGGAGGTTCATATTATCCGCCGGTCATACGCGAGGGAGGTTCTCATATTATCCTCCGGTCATACGTGGGGGAGGTTCTGATATGAACATATTATTCGCCGGTCATACATGGTGGAGGTTCATATTATCCACCGGTCATACGCGGTGGAGGTTCTCATATGAACATATTATCCGCGAGGGAGGTTCATATTATCCACCGGTCATTCGTAGGGGAGGTTCTCATATGAACATATTATCCGCCGGTCATACGCGTTGGAGGTTCTCATGTGAACATATTATCCGCCGGTCATACGCGAGTGAGGTTCTCATATTATCCACCTGTCATACGCGAGGGAGGTTCTCATATTATCCTCCGGTTATACGTAGGGGAGGTTCTCATATGAACATATTATCCGCCAGTCATACGCGGTGGAGGTTCTCATATGAACATATTACCGCCGGTCATACGCGAGGGAGGTTCTCATATTATCCACTGGTCATACGCGAGGGAGGTTCTCATATTATCCTCTGGTCATACGTAGGGGAGGTTCTCATATGAACATATTATCTGCCTGTCATACGCGGTGGAGGTTCATATTATCCGCCGGTCATACACGAGGGAGGTTCTCATATTATCTTCCGGTCATACGTGTGGGAGGTTCTGATATGAACATATTATTCGCCGGTCATACGTGGTGGAGGTTCATATTATCCACCGGTCATACGCGGTGGAGGTTCTCATATGAACATATTATCCGCCGGTCATACGTGGTGGAGGTTCATATTATCCGCCGGTCATACGCGAGGGAAGTTCTCATATTATCGTTCGGTCATAGGTGGGGGAGGTTCTGAAATGAACATATTATCAGCTGGTCATATGCGGTGGGGGTTCATATTATCCACCGGTCATACATAGGGGAGGTTCTCATATGAACATATTATTCGCCGGTCATACGCGGTGGAGGTTCTCATATGAACATATTATACACCGGTCATATGCGAGGGAGGTTCTCATATTATCCACCGGTCATACGCGAGGGAGGATATGACCGGCGGATAATATGTTCTATAGATGGCACCAGGATTATATAGAAAGGAATAGCAATTGATATACGTATATGGTATACTATAGTAATACCATAGATATATAAGTACAAGTATCACGTGATAAAATATTACGTAACGTGACTATAGCGATGAAAAAAAAAAAATTGGACCGGGATTAGAGGTTGGGTCGGTTATATGTGGATAATTGGATATGGAATTCATACTGATGAAACGATAAAAATTAGTGGAGCGATAAAGACCAATGTTGACACTTAGTCAGGCTACGCGGGGGAAATAGGGGTTGATAGGATAGACCGAAATAAATTTGTCGGGTGATAATGACCAATGTTGACGTATAAAGTAACGCGACAGTACTGTCGCACAATTATCAGGTAGAACCAGTCAAATATGGACTCTGGTGCCCAATATGGAACAGCTCAGAAAACATTCGCAGGGCCCTAAAATTTATTTAACATGGGATCTGCCATTCAAATCTATTTATGTCGATAAAACTGTTATTTTTCAAAATTTAAAGCTGAGACTTGGTGTGTCTGTGTGTAATACTTATATATTCTTAAAATGACAGAGTCCATGCAGCGCGTAATTATGTTTTAGATGGAAGAAAATATTGAATTTTTTTTCAATAATAAATTTACGCTCATTTTGTAAACAAACTTTTGTCAATAGCCGTTTTGGTCAAACTAAACCTTTTTCGACCGGGACAGCAGATCCGAATAATAGCTAAGATGTATTTAGATATAACTATAAAAAGAATTTGACCGATTTGGGTGCATTTTAAGAGAATCGAGTGGAGAAATCTTGGTGACATTTTCATAAAACACGCCGATTCGGCCATCACTGTACTTGCAGACAAGCGCTAATTAATATTCATGTCAAGAAATGCAGGCGTCAAACTTTTTGGAAGGTATATCATATACATGTATATACATATCGAAACAATCCTTCCAAAACACCTTCCAAGATATCCAAGAAAGTTTGAATAGATTAGGACGCAAAAACAGTCGAAATGAAAGAATTAAAATCCAAATTGTGATTGTCTTCGCTTCGATTATCACTGCGGAGACCGTCTTCAGCAATTGGAATTGGAGGACGGAGCGCTACCGTTGGTCAATACGATCACGTGGAATTGGAAGGAATTGGAGAACAATTGGAAAATGCAGGGCTGCGGTTGGGTCACTTAACAGAGAAGATTATCATGTTCCAGGCGCAACTCTTACCATAATTCCAGAAAATAAAAGATGGCGGTTACTACAACAGAACAGACATGCGCACTCCAATTAAAATTACCCATAATTCACTTGACTACACCAGGGGCTCCCAATGGGTTATACATTATTTTAAGGCTATCAGATTATTTATATTTTCAACAACATATTATTACACCGGTGACTTTAAGTTTACAATTTCAGCCTGTCCTGACTCTATCGATACGATTGAGTCATATTTTCAAAAACATATTATACACCGGTGGCGTTAACTTTACAATTTCAGCATCTACGTGATTCTATCGGTACGATTGAGAAAGGTACAAAAATAAATCTCCCACAATGCATTCGCCCAGTCGACCACAGAATATCAAAATCTCCGAAACAACTTACACCACATGTGGCATAATTAAAAGACAGCAGACTCACCTTGACAGGGCTTTTATAACGAAATGACTATCACACGTCATGGGGTAAAGTGAAGTAGAATCTGATTGGGTTTGACCGCGTACGCGTACTTTAGGTACTTCGTACCGATTTTCGATAGCAAGCAAGCAAGAAATATATAACCAATAGTTCAGTGTCCTAGATACTAATTTTGGGTAAACAAATATTATATTCATACCAAACTCAACTGTGCATGTAATGTTTCAATAAAAATATTCTTTGTCCCTTGATTTCTGAGATTTTCTGATATACACCGGAGCTTTTAAGCAGCTAGGTAGTAGTGGACCAAAAGATAAATTATGAGTTTAAATAAATTTTGTGTTATTCAATAGAAAATTGTTTATACAACTTAATATTCCTGATGTGAAGCTGTCTCTGTGCATGATGAACAGGATTCATTGAAAAACTAACAAGTCAGCTATTTGTATATACCACGGGTACAGAGAGCAATGCAGGTACATTATCAACCTTTGCCCACAAAGGACTCAGCCCGGTAAAAAATTTGAACATATTGTAGGGATATTCAGGCTTCTCTGCCTGTTGAACGTATCCGAACATCCATACAAACGAATGGATACCTATATTCATTCCTATAATCCATAGGGTGTTTATATGTCATTTTGCTTATCTATCAGTCTGAATGAATTTTCCTCTTCAGTTTTAAAAGTATATTAGAATTATCTATTTTGTATGGATCGAGGAAAAATTCATTCAGAATTGAATGAGTTACAACATTCATTCCATTGTATTTCATGAATATACCACAGATTATTTCCATAATATGACGGAGATACAGAGAAGGACCTATTTTACATTCTAAGGGCATTCCAATGATAGGTGTACCTGCTGCCCGAAGCGTAATATGGGATTAATACTTTCTATACTAAATACTCATTGATGAACAGTTATCCCTCAAATAAATAGGACTCATTCTGCACTTTTATTATCTGTTGTCTGCTTATTTTTCATGAGCACCCCTCCAGATGAATAATAGACCATTCCAATGTATACTTTTATAACTGAGTGCGAGAATCCATTTAGTATAGAAAGGGTTAACACAAGAAAACAAGATGATTTGAAAATATAGATATATATTTAGAAATAAATATACAAAAAGATAGAATAATTCATGAAAAGCTTTGAAAATACATTCCTTAACATATATATATATATTTATATTTATTACATTCCTATGTGTGACTACCTTGATTTCTCGAGTGATTTATAAAAGATAATTTCACCAGTGAATTATGTCACTTGAACTAGTGTGTTATGTATTCATAATGGCTATCGAAAGTTATGAGTCATGGGTATAATCAGGTCAGGCACATCCTGAATCAGTGTTTCACTAATTTGGTATCATACATATATTTTGTCCAGGAGAATGATTAATCATGACGGCACACAATGAGCAACTCAATTGGCATCAAAATTGAATAACAAAACTGGCGCAAGAGATTGCACAATGAATTTTGTCGGAAGACTGATCATTCGCTGCGATATTGTCAAGAGTGAAATTTGGCTGTGCACTGGTATGCGCCGTCTTCTGTTCCCGACGCAAATAAAGGAAACATGAATATGTTATGGTCATATACCACTATAATAGTGGAATTCAGGATGTGCCTGACCTGATAATGGCAGTATTATTCAGTTTTCTTGTTAATCAGATGTTTATAGTGGAATATAATAAACAAAATAATCACTTGATTGAATTGGTGACAAGAAATAATTCATTCGAGGCATGGATATATTTGTAAAACACTTGAGCACTCTCGTGTTTGTACAACGTCCCTGTCTCTCATGCGTTATTTCACGTCACCAGTTCAATAAGTGATTATTCTCTATAAAAATAATTTTGCATAAAAATACTATATAAATATAATTAGCATTTTCAGGAGTATGCAAGTTTTGATCATAATTGTCATGATTTAAATTTGAGCACAAAATTTAAATATTTTATGCTTTGGTCATTTTATTAGCCAGGTTTATATATAGCCACATGTACGTGTAACTGGTAACAAGTGTTACTATGGCATTGGTATGGAGAATTAAGTCACATGATTTTACCTACCAAACATATCGGCCCAATGTGTATAAAAACAAGTAAATAGTTTGGTGGTAAGAACAAACTGCACACTCCAACCATGGATAAGCTTAAAGGTACTCAACCCGATAAAACTCCTCTCAATTACTATTTCAATGGCTTCGGGGGTCAAAAATATTTGATTCGAGTCGAGGAAGTCACCCATCAAAGCTCAGATTTGTTAGATATCGATTTTAGAAATCTATTATTTTTCATTATCGGGAATTCTTTCTGGCCCAGAAGACAATCAAAAATTCGTTATTATTACCCACTTGATTATAGAGTTATCCATCCTTGTCTGTTTGAATAGAATTTTGGCGTAAAATCTCGAGCAGGTTACCAAATTGACGGCAGTTATCAGTACTCATCTCGAGAACATAAGAATTTTCAAAAATCAATATCTAATAACTCTGAGCTTTGTTTGATGGGTTCCTCGACTCGAATCAAATATTTTTTACCCCCAAAGCCAAAGAAATAGTAATATAGGACCCTCTGATCGGATTGTTGTTGTTGGAATCTGTTGAGATGGGGACCCTCTTTACGGGTTGAGTACCTTTAATTGCATGCTTCATTCAAAATAAAATCCCATTCTAACACTGCCTGCATAGCATTGGGATCAAATTACTGAACTAAATGGTTTCCCATAGACAACAGTGTTAATTTTTCAGCCAAATTCACTGAATTTATACCTGCAGGCCACTCCAGTGATATTTACCCAGCTAGATTGACACCAGTTGATCATGAAAATGCAAGAAAAATCATATGTCAAGTGTTTACTTTAAAAAGAATAACCCTAAGTGTACGACAGGGCTATCCCACAGCCAAATTGTATCTGGAAAAACCCAGAACTACAGCAGCTAATTAAATAACTTTCCCACTCATCCATTCCCCCATTAATTCACCAGTTTAAATTATTTAGATAGGATGTACAAATCAAATAAACAAGATTTCATCCTTAAATAGTAACATGCCACATGTATCAGTTGAAGGTCATTCTTCAATTACCTTCACGTCTAGCATTCCACAGTGCACTCGCTCCCCGACTCTGGAACACATTTAGCGCCCTGATTCCATGGATCGCTCCGTTGGTTATTATGATTGCTTTATTCCTCTTTCCTACAAGCACCGCATGCTGCACGTTGGTTAGAATTCGTTTAAACAGAATGATGGTGTATCTGTAGGAAAAGTTGTCAAGTGAGTCAGCTGATCGACTTTCATTGGCAACACATTACAAGCTACATGAACGTGCAACTAAACCTGACTAGTAACCGTCGGTTAGAATACTTCTAAACAGAATGACGATGTATTTGTAGGAAAATTGGTCAAGTGATTTGGATGACTTTCATTGGCAGTGGTAACACATGTTACAAGCTACATGAACATGCGGCTAAACCTGGTTATTAATGGATATTGATAGTGTAAGTGTGGAGTTATAAAACTAGAGGTGTGATTGTCCCATTGGGACTAAGGATACACCCCCCCCCCCCCCCCCCCCCCCCCCCCCCCCCCCCCCCCCCCCCCCCCGTGTTTATAAAGGATGTTTCAGTCAGTAAACATTAAGTTAAAATAATAAAATAACAGATTCCCGTTGACCTAAAAATGTAGGAATAAAAGCTCGGACAAAATTATACATGTTGCGAACATTTTCTAAGTTGAAAAAGGGGGATAACTCCACCAAGAAATGTCAGATAGACATCATAATCGCAGGTGCACAGGTTCCCATGGTACTAAATATCTGTGCCAAGTTTCAAAAAAATTAACCTATAACAATGTATGAATAAAAGCTCGGACAAAATTATACATGTTGTGAACATTTTCTTAGTTGAAAAAGGGGGAAAACTCCACCAAAATAAGTCGGACAGACATCATAATCGCAGGTGCACACGTTCCCATGGTAATATATCTGCCAAGTTTTTAAAAACATTATACATTTTGTGAAATTTTCAAAGTTGAAAAAGGGCGATAATTTATTAACTCTACCAAAAACGAGTCTGACAGACATCATAATCGCAGGTGCACAGGTTCCCAAGGTGGTTGATGTCTGTGCCATGTTTCATGGAAAATGATTGAAAAACTCCAGATAAATTTGTGTCCATGGACAGACAAGCCAATTCCAGTATCCCTCCCCTACAACTTTGTGGGGGGGGGGGGGGGGTATAAATAATACCAGACCTATTAAGGATGCCCATTGAAACTATGGCACCATGGTTTGAATACAACACATACAGAGCCCGGAGTCTGCAATTTGGGAAAGGAAACCTTTAGCTCTCCTGGATATTCAGGAATGCCTGGACTTGGATAAAAAAATAATACAAATTAAAAAGTGTCAGGAAAATAGGGAACACTCCTTTACAAGTATGTGCCACAAGATAACAAGTGAGTTTGTAAAACATTGGATTTTTCTACAAACAAAATAATATTATGCAAAAAACAGGATGAAAATGCTTTGTATATAAGTGTGTATAATATGATAACTTCAAAAGATAAGCAACAAAATATAAAAACATAAAAGCATGCAATGAACAATAAAACTTACAAATGTCATGGAATGTCTGAAAGTTCAATCAGTAGAATATATTAATAAAATATGATACATGTACAAGTTATGACTGCATTACTATTATCTTAGCATCAGGCAACCCAGTCAATTTCCAGTTTCTCAGACCCGCACACCTCATCCCGAAATCCTGCGAATGCAATTTTTTATTTGTGTTCAATCTGTCAGGGAAAGTTTTAATTGGTACAAAATAATTGAGGTACTATTTATACAAACACGCACAGAATTGATAACGAACAGACACGTTTCTCAGTTCAGTTTTTGGGTTCATTTTGTAATTGTTAATTTATAATGTTCAATCATTTGTTAAATACCTGATGGATTGCGACTACACATCTCAGTAAAAAATGCGTGGGTCATATATTAATTGGGCAAATTTTGAAAAAATAAATCACATATAATCTATCAACTAAATTTTTATGAACATCTGTTTGGGAAATAATAATCATTGTTTACTTTTGAGAAACGGTTTAAAAGTTTCAAACAATTTCTATGCAATAGAAATTGAAATATTACTGATTACATAACATCTGCACACTTTGGCAGCATAATCCAAATTTGCTAAAGTTTAGTGGTGTAAATTATAAAATTTTCCACTCAAGACGAATTTCATAATTTCTATCTCGCTATCTAGTTCTACTAGTAGTCTTGGAATAGTCTATTAGAACAGATATTCCCTGACAATAATTTTAAAAGGATCTATTCAACCTGATTCATTAGCGACTGTCCCATTTTTGCCTGGTGAGAACCTAGAACAGCATTTCAATCCGAAATATGATAAACAGTCAGGCCCGGATGAAGAAACAATGATGTGACATATAAAATCATAAAAGCATGCAAGGAACAATAAAACTTTAAAATGTCATGGAATGTATGAAAGCTCAATCAGTAGAATATATTAATAGAATATGGTACATGTACAAGTTATGACTGCATTACTATTATCTTAGCATTAGACCACCCAGTCAATTTCCAGTTTCTCAGACCAGCGTTCAATCTGTCAGGATCTGATCATAATTTCATGACGGGAGCTGGTGCTGCATTAATTACCCTGTGCCAGTACATTCTCTTATATATGCAAGTCTCCCATAGGGAGCCTCATTTATATAAGAGAATGCACTGGCTTATAAGATCAAGGTAAATATTGTTAAGCCAATGCATTCTCTTGTATGGGCGACTCGCATATATAAGAGAATGCATTGGCACAGGGTTTTCGCAAAAATTCAGGAAGCTCCAGTCATCAACTGGTTAAGGGCATTAAAACAGATGTTCTGTTGTGTTAGAAATATTAATCCACCCAGTGCGATAACTTATGAGTGCTCAGTCAACATGCATCCAACTGTCATAAAATCAAGGTGTCATAATCAACCCTGCTTAATGGTGGTCGCTGCCGTCAATTACAAGGGTGTGCATGATGTTCCAGTCAGCAAGTGGTGTCAGTCGAGAACGAGGAAGCATTAGAATGCCCTATGCTATTTAGATATACCCACAAGTGACAGCTTCATATCAGAGAATTTACTTATCAGCCTGTCATTCAAAACGGATCAAGTTATCAATTTATATCAGAAATTAAGATGTTGGGTGGAGCCTGAATTGTGTGCCAATTGCCAGACAGAATATCAATATCCAGTAAAATTTAACAGGAATGTGAAGTGACCAATTTTGAATGGAGATATGATATCCATGCAAATCTCTGGGGCAAAAGATATGTATGAAGCAGTTGTCTGGGAACCAACACAGGTATACCATTGAACAGTCATAACATTTAACTGGCTAGTGCTCTCACACTAGGTAAATTATAAAATTTTCAAATAAATTTATTTTTGATAAAAAAAAATTCTGGAATTACAGCACATGACCTAGCTATTTTTGAAAAATATATATAAATTTAAAAACATAAATACACCAACATTAAAATGGAACAAGTTCCAATCGGACCTTCCAAATTATTACCTATTGTTTTCAATAGCACACCAAGCCACACACAGAAGTATTTGCTCTAACTTTTTCTCTGCAGATTTGAATGGAAATCCCTATTCAAAATTGATCACTTGACCTCAAGCTTAGTATACAACAAGACAGTCAATGACTGTGGAGTACCCACCTGACTTTAAAGATGGAGAAGCCTGGGACTCTGAAGACAACAAAAGTCAGTACTTGTCAAATCACTTTAAAACAAGTAGTTATAAACAGGGACATAGCTAGAGGATCTTCTTTGACAGGCAGAGGGTATTAAACTTGAAAATTCCAACTGCAAACCCCTGACTTATAGCCAGTCGACTCCCGACTGGACCAAACTATATATTTTACAACTGGTACTTCAAGCTCTCCCTCATAAAGTTAGAAATATTCTAAATGTGGCCATTTATTGGTGTAATTACAACAGATTTTCCAAATATGAATACAAAAGATAGGGGTCAAATTCAGAACCCCTCCCCCAATTAAGTGGTTATAATCTCAGCTCATAAATCAACCCTTGAGGTTAACAGTCCATATATATATGGGGTAAATCTCCTATGACTGCCCCTTTTTGAACCAAATGTAAAACCCAATCTATGAGATCCATTGATCTACCGGTAGTAACAAGCTGAAGTGAATTAATTTTCCTTAAAATAATTAAAAAATTATTAGTTATCAGCATGCACCACTGATAACTGTTCCTTGAAATTATCAGTATAATAAATAAGACATATCATTAGCATAGATGACGAGAGGCCGATCACGATCGGCAGATGTTTAACCCATCCCTTGGCGATAGTAAATTGTTATGATCAGAATCATAATCTTTTAATGATGAATTATAGAGTATACTGTTATGATCTAAAGTAGTACATGACAAATGTACATAATAACCAGTAATAACACAAATTATTGGAATGTATGAGTCAATATAGAAGGGTTAATATAACATCTAAACTCTAGAGCCTGTCACCACTATCATAGTGTAAGCAGTTCTATTCATGTTGTTGCAAATTGCCATGTGAGATATCAAAATAATATAATTATTTATTTAATGGAAAAGGTTAAAAGACATGGAATGGGTAAAAGGGGTTAAATCACCCATCTCTGCCTGTTTGATCCAATGTAGTCCCATCATCCAAGGACTTAGAGAGCTCCATTGGTCTAGTTAAATAAATTCACATGGCTAAGTTGTGGCTAAAAAGATAGCTAAATCAATTTATCCAATAATTCACTAATCTGTGTCTCTTATACAGAGCTAACATATGAAAGCTATAAATAACTCTCAATAAACCAATTGTCTTTTTATCTCTCTCACAGAGAAGCAGGTATTCATTAATTGTAAGTTACTTGGGTTATAATTGGATAATTCTTAGTTGAAAAAGGGCCATATCTCTGGTATAACAAATTGGATCTAACCCATATTCAAACTCGTTCTGTATTATGAGTTGAGAAACTCACATACCAAATTTAGTTCCTATCAGATGAAAAATGGTCGATTTATCGAAGCATGTGTGAATTATATGTCAAAGGGCCATAACTCCATTAAAAAAAATCCGATCAAACCCATATTCGAACTCAATCTGTATGTTGGGCTGAGAAACTCATATACCAAATTTGGTTCCAATCAGATAAAAAATGTTTGAGTTATGGCAGAATGCATAAATTCTAATTCGAAAAAGGCCATAACTCTGTAAAAAAAACTCGAATCAAACCCATATTCGAACTCGATCTGTATTTTGGGCTGAAAACCCATTACAAAATTTGGTTTTGATCAGGTAGAAAATGTTTGAGTTATCGCATTACACGTAAAGTGTCTACGGACGGACAGACGAATGGACAGACAGACAGAGACGGATGGACACACGACGAGTGGTCAATCCGGACAACGACACTATGTTTACCATACTATGGTATGGGTAAACATAAAAAGAGTTAACATCCTATATAGTCTGGTCGTTGAAGCAGTGGACCTAGAACAAATTGTTTACAATCTGTTTTTGGTGTCATTTTGTCGGGCAGAATGTAGGGAACAACATATCCAAAATCCGCTTTGGGGAAAATTCTCTATTCAAGATGGCATCCAAGATGGCTGCCCAGACCTGGGTTTTTTCATACAAAACTGGTTAGTCGTACAATTCAGGTCCGAATGGGTTTTATTGTTTCTGGAATGATAGCTGATATACTTGGCAAGTTCATGTATATAAAATATTCCCCAAATTATGACCTCATTACAAAATGGCCACCAAAATGGCTGCCAATATCTTTAACATAGAGAGCTGGTCGGTGCAGTTTGAGTAATATGCACGCCTTGCATCAGAAATTGACTTTTTGTTGACGTGTGTCTTTGTCATTATTATATGAACAAAGAATAATATGTATAAGTTCGTTACCCCCCACACACTGGGTTCAGTTATCGTCATTATTGTCATAGATAATTTTCCTCAGAATTATTACAACCAAGACCGCGACAGTCACCACAGGCCACAACACATTTTAGACCATTTTTCACACAATTACATGAGTTGGTCCCACATGGATTCTTTGAGGAAAGTTTACACTTGCATCGTACAAATTTCAAGAGTTCTGCTGGCGCTGCGTCCAAGTCTGTCATTATTGGGACAAGCTCCGAGTTGTCTGTTTTCCAGCCCCAACTTTCAGGTTCTAACGCGTCATTGTTGAGCTTTTTCCAAATGACAACTTGTAGATGGACTCGCAAGCTATGAAAATAAGCTGCACGTTCTGTTGGTGGCAGGCCTCAGCTTACCAGGCGAGTAGGGCGAAATAGTCGCCCTCGACGCCTCGAAGTCGCCTTAGTGTCGCGCCAGGGAGAAGTGAAGTCGCCTTCCGATTTCATCGGGAGTCTCCCGATTTTGTGTCATTTCTCCAGTGCATACTCCCGATTGGGAAATGAAATTTCCCGATTCAAAAGATAAAACCCAAAATTAGCCTACGGCTGTAGCAAGCGATAAGCCATGCATGCTATAGTGTTACAAATCAATTATGAATATATCGCCTGCGAGTCAAACAGGGACAAAATGTTGACACAAGGTCGACTCCTTTTGTTTAACAGCGTTGAGTAAGTAAATGCGGTGTTCAATGTCCAGACAAGGATTATAATATATCAAACAAAGAAGCCTTCCGTTTTGGCCATACTTAATAAAGTGTTGGTTTCTGCTCGTCCCGACCGACTGCTTTAAAACCGCCGACTCAAATTATTATTATATTGCCGATTTAAACATTTTGTTTGTTTTAGTTCCGTTTCCGTCTTTGTGGTATTCCGTGTTTTTACGCAATAACAGAACGCTAATCGAACGGGCCTCAAAACATAATCGCCAACCACCAAACAATTCTGGCAATACGTACTCCCTTTAAATTATCCGATGTTACCTGATGTTACTGAATATATTTGGTGACAAAATTATCCGAGAGCACCATTTTATAGTGTGCAAATAAAGTTTTAATCGTTCTATTGCCTTGTTCGAAATAAAACGTGATCCATAAGTTGGGATAACCGGAAAATCGTAATTTTATTCCCAATAATTCAGTGATTTTAGAGACACTCGGTTGTCGATGTCAAGGACTCAAGGCCGTTAATTGTGGCATATAAACAATCTATATTACATTTAAATGAAAAAATTGAATTTTTTTCCATGATAATGTTTTTTTCGTTTGTTTAACCTATACATATTAAATAAATTATCAGATGAAATTATTCTCCAGTCTCTCACTTCTCCCTATTTTTCCCTCACTTCTCCCTATTTCTGCCAGAGGGAGAAGTCACTTCTCCCTATTCTCAACCTGCAAGCTGAGGCCTGGTTGGTGGGAGTTTCTATGGATCTAGTTGGGTCTTAATGGAAGATCCATATATTTTGCAAATCGCAATTTATTGAGGGATTCTCCTTTCTTTCCACAATACATCACAACAAATAGTTCTATACCAGCATGACCAACCTCATCTTGAGTGGAATTTTCATCGCCAATGCAATGTTATATTCTTTGAATATCTGGCAGCTCACATTTCTTAAGGAGACTAGTTTTGCCATGACCATATGTTGCAGAAGTCATGTCGCACCCACTCCATGCATGAATGAGTAGGATATGTGTAGTTTTTATTTCACCAGCATTGTCAACAAGGTCTCTAATTCTCCACGTAGTCGTTTTGCGGGCTTCAGATTGAAAGAAAATATGTGCCATATCTGTCGACCAATGGTGCATCAATAAGATGACGAGATCAGTGTCATCCGCTGCTACCACAACAACATTGCCTTTTTTATAAGACGCCAAACCAATTGCAGTTGCAACAATTAAGGTGTCTGCATCTCCTGAACTATTATGGACAGTATGCTCATCATCTTCCAACAACCTCGTCAATAAGTTGATAAACTGACTTTTATTTTTCTCAAAATTGAGAAAAACAGTCTGCTGGTTTAAACTGTGCGATTTTGCAGTTTCAACCAGTCGAATATCTGCACAAGTTTTACCAATTCTTCGTTTGTGCTCGTGGTCTTTGATCGACGGTCCGTTGCCATAACCGTCGAAGACTATGTAACTCATTCCATATTTAGAGCGAACATATTTAACATATGCTTGGCATAGCTCAAAATATGTTGACCCCTTGGTCCATTTGACTCGGTGAAGGAGACCTCCTCCATCAATAACAATAATAACTTGTGTCCGCATGTCATATGACTGGCAAGAATCTGCTAGAGCTTTTGTCAATTGCGCCTTAGTAGGCTTCCGCATAGCATATTCTTTGAACAAGGAAGTTGGGATGGTAGTAAGTTCATAGTTGAAATACTTCGCCATATCATCGTCTCGTTGAACAACAGCTGTTAGACGTGAAAACAAAATCGTTGGATCAAATTGCATCCTCTGGTTATCAACCTTGATGCCTGGATAGAGGCCGTCTAGAGACACAATATGATCACTCCTCTTGATGGATGCTATTTAGACAATTGCTGAGTCAAGTTTTTGTTGGATTGCAGCTCCGATGTTTTCTACAGCGGCACAATTCACCGGATCATCGTCCAGAGAAATTAACCCTGATGACAATGAGCGCAGACTATGCTCATTTGGGTCAAATGGCTCATGCTCGTCGAACCACTGTTGTATTACGTTCAAATCGTCAAAATCGCGTTTACGCCTTGAAGTTCCCAACTGTTCGCTGTTGTTGTGGCTAGTGTTAGTCAACTCTGTCATTGAGGCATGGATTTGAGCGCAACTATGTATACTGAGTACCCATTGCAGGCGCACAGACTCAGTCAAGCCCCTACCCCAAGTGAGACCCCCTCGACTCTTGATAGTCCTTATCAAGCACTGCTCTATAATCAAGTCGGTAGAAAGCCCCGCCCAATTTCTATTGCTCCTTCTGGGGGCATGGAAACCATGTTCTTGGAATTGGTGATACATCCAGGGATATTCGTCTGGCAATTCTAACATTTTATGAAGGTATAGCCTGCAACTCTTTGCATAATGGATGTGACCCGTTGCCGCAAACAAATTTAGCATCTTGCTAGTTATCACAAGATGGATGTTCCAATCGCTCATCCTTTCTGCTCGAATGAAGTTTTTCAGTATTTGAACATATTCCATATATTGCAACCATAACCTTGCCGTTTGCGATTTTTCTTCAAGGAAAACCTTATACTCATTCAAACACACTGACAACTTTGAAAGAATTGGAGAGCCAACAGCCGCTGATATGGAAAGAGTATTATTCGGGACACCTTCATAAATAGTTCTTAATGACTCAACTTCATCAGCATTGAGTTTGTTAATGGGATCGGCAGCCGCCAAATGTGTAGGCTGGTTACCAGGGATATCCACTGGCATATGATCAACAAGTGGCAACTCCGAAATGTCATCTCGATTTGGTGGATCGAAATATGTACCGAGAACCAGTATTTGGTCGCTGTCATTAGGGGTTGGTGTTGGTGTTGGTGTTACCTCTGTTACCTCGAAATTGCCTTCCCTGACACCATTTGAGTCACCGAATTGGGACCATATATTGTCTCCCTGGCTTCCTCCAAGCCAGATGTTTTCATAAGTGAGCCGATGCTACCCATAAAGCTCATCATGGTATGAAAACCACCAAGTCTGCAGACTATCTTCTTTGATTTGGATATGATTATGTCCATAGCTATGAGCCATAGTGGTTGGTCAAATGTGATGCATGGCGTTAAAATGTTCAACTTACTGGCTTGGTTTTGTATGTATACAAGAGTTGAGTAAATTGAGTTAACATCAGATGGATTCAAATCGATAATAGGCAGAAAGAAAATATCAGATTTGCCTTGAATGTTTTGGTCGCCGCCTGTAAACACATCTTGCATGAACCCAGACCAATTGGCTCGTGGTTTTATGTGTTCGTGATATAACCAACCGGAATGCCAGAGGAAATCAGAATTGAGATCTATTGGGAGGGTGTATAGGGATTGAAGTTGAAGGATGGGTTTGTATCTTATGGAACTGAGACCTGTTCCATCTGGCTCAGTGAACGTCGTGATAATAACACCTTTATCTCTCACTAAACTGTCAACATCCAAACGTGTACACCTTTCAATCAGTCGTGGCCTCAACGGGAGTTGACTATTGTCCGTGCGGGTAGACACAGCGACCATTCCCATTCCATGGAAAGTCCCCTTACCATCTAATGTTGCGATATTGTGATCAACATTATCTGCCACCCATTGTGTGAAGGTACCTGGGATATATTTTCCAAGAAAGTTGTCTTGACTCGCAGTTTGTATGACAGACTGTCTGTAACGTTCAACTTCATCATATGTGATCGAGAACCCTAGTCTCGACAATTCGTTGATAAGCCATTTATAACCAAAGACATGGTCAAGCTCAACACCCAATCCAAAGAGTATTGGAGTAATTACAGACTGCAGCCGAGCGGATTGCATAATGCATTGACCAATGCTCATCTGCTTCAAATCTGAGGGAATAAGAATTTGCAATAGTGTCTGCAAATGGGACGGTAACCAGTGACGGCCACGAGTAGTGCTCGTGATATCTTCTGAGGTTGGGTAAAACTGCAAGTTGTACTCACTTTCTCTTATCTGGGCCCTGATAATCTTAGCCGCTGTTAAAACTATTCTTTCTGTTTCTTCGTCTATATTCTCCTTTCTATCGTTATACCATGCCTGGCGACATTTTTCATGCATATGACATCTTTCCGACCCTGAACCTCTGCAAAGAAAATAGATTTTCCATAATGACTCTGGAGCTTTTTCATCAACCATTTAGCTGTGTACTCGTCAGATTCCCCTGCAAACTCAACCATTTTTATATGAAATTCCTGAACTGTGTACAACTCTGCGCCTGACTGGGACTCGAGCCACGAACAACCCATCTGAAACCATTGGTGCATGTCTTGAGTTGACTTTCTGCCTGGTTTGTGATTTTTAGCCGGGGTATCATCGACATCTTTAACTTGCATGAACCTTGTCAAACATTTGTGGTGATAAATTGCCTCGGCCACGACCAAATCGATGCACCCATGTAGTCTATTCTGACCTATTGAAGATAACTTATCTCCCTCGTTGCACAACACGCCAGGAGTGAATCCCTAAGAGGAAGCGTTGTAACACTTCTAACGGTGCCATTTCTATCAGGGTGCTTCTCGTCACACGAAACAGTACTCCCACACACAAAGCAATTGCATTTGAAGTCAAAGGGCAATACGCTGGAACAGAGTTTTTTTCTAGAAGGCCCAGCGATGCCATCGTCACCCACAGTAGTGCTTTTCTGAATGCCTCTCTTGGCATCAGTGAAGTCCCTACGACAGTATTGATGCACGAGAACCTTGAGGGTTTCTATGCCCTTGTCGCCAACTTCGATTGAATCCCGTGGCTCTAAAAATTCACCACTGCAGATCACACATTTACATTCTGTGTATTCGTCTGAGTCTATACAGTCAAATGTTGCGCTCATTTTTAAGTTGGGCAATATGACACGCAACCGTTTTGAGACAAATTTTACACAGATCACAGAGAAATTAACAACAATTGTGAAACTGAATGAACACACACAGCTCTTAGTTCACCCAATTCACCTAAATCAACTATGAAGGGAAATAAGCTGGTAGAAGCACAATCTCCTGCGTACGTTGTCACCATTAGGTTTCAACATGAGACATTTGCGCAAGTTAAACAGTCTAAACTGTGTTGGATGACCTACCACGCATGTAAGTCGGCCCGCGATGACCGACGTGCATATTTATAGCGCAGTTTCTTTGACGATAAAGGGCGTTCCATCAGTTACCCTAATTACAAAGAGCGTCATCTTGTAGATGTGTTTTGGGTGGTAACACATTACACAATGATGATATGTGTGAATAACAAGATAAGACAAGATTATAATTTAAATAGGAATGATTTTAACCGGTGTAATTGGCAGATCGAAAGACAAATTATAATGCCAATGGATTAGCTATCCTAGCGAAACAAATCGGCTGGGTCGGACACAAATCGTGCTCAGTTTGAAAAGCTCTCAATTATTTTTCCCAAAGCGGATTTTAGCAGATTTGGGATATTTTGTTTTACAAACATTTCCACGTCGAATTATATACAATCCGTCATGTAACCAATTTGTTCTAGACTCACAATAAAATCCGAGCTTCAACTACGAAATTCCAATTTTCACCATTTTTTTTTTACATATTCCTGTCTTTTGACCCAAAAATTACGACTTTCCCATCCTGGGATACCTGGGGATATTGGATAATTTTATTATATGAGTATAGTCGGATTAAAAAAAACAAAATACATCGCATAGCAATGTGTTCATGGTGGGGTGTTTCTTTCCATCAGATTGACTTGACTAATAAGGAACAGCAAAATTTACACAAAAAGCCATAAATAGGACACCATTTCAATGAGCTGTAGAAATTTTTCCCCAAAGCGGATTTTGGATATATTGTTCCCCAGATTCTGCCCGACAAAATGACACCAAAAACAGCTTGTAAACAATTTGTTCTAGGTTCACCTCAAAATCGAGTCTCAACGACCAGACTTCCTTAAAATGGCAAGGATAATCTGTCTCTTCCTGATTTTTCTCCCAGACCTGGACTGATTTCAACCAAATTTGGTGTGGTGATTCGGGGTACCCCAGTGGATGTTATAATGGCGATAGTTTTTGAAAATTTAATTTGAAGAAAAAAATGAAAACAATTTCATATTTAACATATTTTTTTGTTACTATTTAAAAAGAAAAAGAAAGATTTTCATTATTTTCTTTTTTGTTAAATTAGCAAGTAGTTCAATCTAAAAAGACATTTTTTTTTTAAAGAGTTATGTCCCTGGCTCTGCCCCTATTTAACCCAGTGGTCCCATTTGAACAAATCTGAATCCCAGTCATCCAAAGACCCTCCATACAATATATAAGATAAACAAGCCTTGAAATAGTGTGTCTGTCATTTGCAGAATGAGGTCCCCAGAGGGTGAATTTAGTGATGCTACCCAGCATAGCGGGCTAGCATCACCAAATTCACCCTATGGGGACCTCATTCTGCTGAGGTGTAAGAATTAGGTCCCCAGAGGGTGAATTCGGTGATGCTAGCCCGCTATGCGGGGTAGCATCACTAAATTCACCCTCTGGGGACCTCATTCTGCAAATGACAGACAAACTATTTCAAGGCTTGAAGATAAATAGCTCTGATAGTTCTTGAGAAATCATTTTAAGAATTACTATGGAGGGAAAGAGTTATGGCCCTGGCTTCGCAACAATATGATCCATTGACCTCATTTGAACAAATCTAAATGTGAGTCACCTAGGTAGCATCCACACCAAATATGAACCCATTCGGTCTTATGGTTCCGGAGAAGATGTTTAAAGAATTGTTGACAGATGTAAGGATGGACGACGGACGAGGAGTGATGACTATAGCTCCACAGGAGACTTTGTCTCAGGTGAGCTAAAAAGTGATAACACAGACAAAATTATAAATACCCTGTATACCTGAGGTTGTACATGTAGTTACATATAGATCTATCATTATCCAATCTTAAATTATTTAACAAGTTGACTCGTAATCATCAAATTATGATCTGACTCCATCAGTATTACATTCTTTTGTACATTTTTGCACTGCTGTCACTTTTTTCTCACACCTCCTTTGGACATTTTTCACAAAAAGATAATTTCTACTAAAAATTGTTTTGAGCTTAACTATAACACCTGTCCATTCAGTCAGTAGGGGGTGGGGGTTACGTCAAATACCTATCCAGTTAGTTTTCTATAGCGGAATTTACATCCAGACACTTGTCAGCATTTTTCATGAACTTTATCCTAGAAATTCAATACATAGTGCTATATTATTGGAAAGAGCGATATCCTACAATGATATACTATAATCTTCATTTGATTAAAAATACACATAATTATAATGATCTAATTAGAGGTAACTGTATGTCTGTTTATGCTGGTAAAAAGACCCAACCTATTCCAAAGTCTGGTGCGATGATGGAACACAGACCACTGAAAACTTGGTGATTTCAAGACCATAAACAAACACTGGGTCAGTGCACTCTTTATTTCTTTGTTATTATATGGTTTTTAAAAAGTAGACCCAAGCTGTTACTGAATATTCAAAACACATTCAAGCTGTATTTTTGAATTTACATAATACTACTTCATTCAACACTCCTAACCACATTTAATTATCTTGTTTACATCAAACAAAATTGATGGAGAATACCAAGGTCACTTCGTGAGGTAAAAGGAGTAAACAATTGAGATTGATAAATGGATTTTTTTTGCATTAAATATGATTAAATTACTGTTTTATTTGACAACTCAATGGCAATTCATAACAAACATCATGTCTTCTATAGAATAAAGCAGTCATTGGCATAATTGTGATATTTTATAATAGGTATTTGTGAATTTAGGTAAGGTGAGTCAGTCTATTGGCTTAACTCCGCTATGGAAGACTAACTTGGGATAGATCTTCGACAAAAAGCCAGAATCTATACAAATAAATAGCTGGTTTTACATCAACGGAAACTTGGACTATTCAGCCCTGTACGTGAACAGTGATTCAGGCATGTTGTTAGCTTATAACGAAACAAGTATGATTTAGCTATGAAAAAACTCACTTTCTGACTTTCCGTCCTCATTGTTAATCTACACATATATATACTGCTTTTATGAACTAAAGCATTACCACATAGCATGAAGCGACCGGTTCATGTGAATCTGTCAATTAGAACACATAGGGCACAGTAAGACTAGTGCTTGCAGGTGACGAACAAACTGCGATTCGCCACCATATACCTCGTTTGTCGGCAAATCCTTGAAGATACAAGGAGTATTTAATATAGTAAATGCTATTCAACTGTAGAAACTTCTAATGAAGGGGTACTGGTAATTTGAGTCATGTTATTATTAGTTATTTTCGGCAACATCAGGGGTACATGGAGATTTAATACCTCAATGTCGATTTTGAACTCCAAACCAATAAGAATAATTCAGTAACCGACCTTTAAACAATAGATATAAACCAGTGAAAAGCAACATTATTTCAAAGAAATCTACAAACAATTTTGAAGACTGCTGTACGTGTGAATCACCATCAGGAATGACCTTTATGGACTTCATATCTCAAAGCCACAATTCATCAGGCCTTTCTTGATAGACATATATATTAACAAAACACAATTGTAACTAGAGATCTGAAAACAAAAATGAGAACAATAAATATAAGTATCTAAAATTAGATTTTGGAAGCACCACAAATAATAAAGATTTGATAAACATTCAGTGTGACTTATATAATAAATATATGAAAACGTATCACCTAGAAAATATAACATCATATAATAAGCATAATAACAAGCGCAAGGCCACGCGTTGCATATACCCCCAACACTCAGTTTAGAGAGTGGGCCATATTAAATATTTGTATGGATGGAAACAAAATTATATCCAAGAATCATCACTCTGATGAAATCAATGGATATAACCCAGTTTATCCTTTCACCCATATTGCCCCATCACTATTCAATGATATTCAAATCCATCTGTTGGTATATACCCCGAAACACCTTTGGGGGTCGGTGGCATACTAAGCATATGGAATGATATGGTGGAGTCATTCTGCCGACCCCACAATGATGATATCATCTGAAGGCTCAAACGATTGCTCATTTTTTGATTGACAATAATGTGATTGATATTTGCTCTGTTGATGGCCGTTTCTGAGAGGACTGTTAAGCTGTGACTGGTAGTTGCTTGGTTGATGACTGTTCGGCAGCTGGTTTGGCTGTTGATGACTTCTTAGAAGGTCTCTTTGCTGATGTTTTCAATTGGGACACATTGTCATATGTCGGTCCTTCATCTTCATCCTCTGGAATATGGAGTTATGAGTTGCATAATAAAAAGGGTCTGTCTCCATACCAGGTGTTTTACTAATATAACACAAGTGCATAAATGGTGACAAGGGGGGGACCCAACTTTGATCAAAATTTTCAACACTTGGACATTTCATGCCTGACACAACATTAGTGGGAAATTTATAGTAGCATATTTTTCTAGTTTTAGTCAAAATTCAGGAAAGCTTGAGGTACCATTTACATATTAACCCAAGTGGTCAAAAATTGAATTGAGTTGTCTGTATTGTAGAGTTGTCTGTCGTTGCGGAAATCATAATACTGACTATGTTGTGGGGAGGGGGTAGATGGAATATAAATATTTAAAGGTTGACACCCCCCACACAGGAACCCTCTAGCCATGTCCCTGGACAGAGCCAGAATTTAAATATAATATGATAAAAAAACAGTCCAATTAAATAACCAAAGAAGAGTAACTTTAAATGCGAAATGTAAAATGTTTACACACATTTAAAAGCAATCATGATGGTGAACATCCATAATAAATTTTTCTATGATCGGACACATTGGTTGAGATATCATCTCTGACTGATGCATGCAGACAGAGGCATCTAATCTAATCTTCCACACGACATATACGAAACAATTTTCCGGACATAAAAGCATGTACATTCATCCACAACATCTCATTTATAAAGATTGGATTTCATATACATACCAAATGTTTCATTTGTATTGCCGTAAATAGACCCTGTAGCATTAGCATAGAGCGTTCCATCTTCATCTTCCTCAAGTCGGGTCTTCTTTCGCTCTATTAGAGTATTGGTCGTGTCATGCAAGAATATGAACTGTTTCTGCAATAAGATTAAATTTTGTATTCATGACTTATTCTGTTATCTTTAATATGTATTTATCCCGCAAGGTCGTAACACAACAATGACAGGTTTACCAGATAGACTACCTTTAATGAATTGTTAATGAAAAAGGTAGTCGCGAAATTATTATGTGCGCTCGCACAACAGTATGGCGATCAGTCAGATTCGTAGGTTGGTGTCACCCTACCGATTTCACTCCATGACGTCACGCTTACGCAGTACATGCCGGCGACGTTACGGAGTAGATTAAAGAGTTGACGCCCTTGGCACTGACTTCCGTTACTAGCTCGTTGCTATATAAACAAACCAGCGATGTGGCTTTTGTCGAAA
This sequence comes from Siphonodentalium dalli, assembly GCA_032622095.1. NCBI lineage: Eukaryota > Metazoa > Mollusca > Scaphopoda > Gadilida > Siphonodentaliidae > Siphonodentalium > Siphonodentalium dalli. The sequence continues at coordinate 64,636,618 of CP136061.1, forward strand.
ATTGTCAGTACATTCGCCCTGTATACATGTACTTTCAGAAAATACAAAACACCACAACGTTATACCCCACCAATGTCAGTGTCTCGACATCATTTGACCAAATTTCTTGACATTAAACCGCGAAAGACACAGCGTGAAATACATCGCATTGAGTAAACAATTTCCCATTGTTTCAATTCAACTTCAAGATCGCGGTAAAATCAAAACCGCAATTTTTAAGTGGTAAACATCTGAAAAAGACATCAGGTACATGCAGAAACTAATTGTTGTGCATATTTATTTCTATTTGAGGTGGCAATTTTTCATGTTTATCAGTATTTTTAACGATAAGAGCGATGGTAATTGGGGGACTATATTTTATCTAGCGCATTAAATTTTAAATAAAAAGTCGTGAATTAGCTGAGTGTTTTCTATGGCCGCACATTTCGTTGATAATTACGAGCCATTTGTTTGTCTAAATAACAGTTCGAAGAGCATTAGAATGGGGATAACAGTCTGGTGGTTTGTGATTTCGGAAAGGTACATGACGAATATACTGTGGCAAATACCCGTTAATGGGCTCCGGTCCGCCATCGCCCATTAACTAAATTTGCCACAGTATATTTGCCATGTACCTTTCCGAAATCACAAAACACCGCACTGTTATCACCTAAATAAAATTATTGAAGATTGTAATTGTCTTTTTTTGCTAACATTAAATTAAATTAAATAAATTAAGTAAAATACAGTGAAATTATTTTTTTAATTATTTTTTATTACATTTTTGCGCACGTTGGCATCTCTCTGAGTGCATTCTAGTTGGTAGGGTGTTCACTGTTCAGTTATCAAATTCCTGCTTCGAGTCTCTTCCTTTTTTGGCCCACCATGCGCCATGCCATTTTTATTTCTGTCTGCTATAGTCAGGGGACCATTTAGGAGTCAAAAGGGGTCTAACAGGGGTAACTGTTTACCAGGAAGATAACGGTGCAGGTTAAACATTTCTAAACTGATGCTGTCTGGGTCAGGGATGGGAAAAAGGTGAGGGGCACCAAATTTGATGAATATGTTTTCTCACCGTATTCCAACAAACTTATATGTAGTCATTTATATTATATAGAGAATTGAATGGTATGATTTAACCCTTTTAACATGTAAGGCAAAAATACTTGCATAAACCCACTTGTGTTCTGTTTACTTTATCCGTAAAAATATATACAGCGCCTGTCCAGAAACAGGCAACAGCCAATGGATGATTAGAGGGATTCCATAGGGAAAATAAATGAGAAATACTGTCAGTGAAATTATTGGATATTGACATTGTCGTTGTACATTGAAGGTCATTCAGTGATTCTGGTATAATTCCGTGCTGAGAGAGAAGCTAGAAGCCAAGGAAGGTGACTAAAAAGACAAACTTGGCAGTTTTAAAAATGTTGAAGAGTCCTTTAAACACTTAATTTCGAGTGAATAATGTTGGCATACTATTACTCAATTACATAAATGGTCAATTTCTGTACATTAATCGCCAATCTTGGTATTTATGATGCCAATTTAGCTGGTTTATTGGGGGCATCATCAAGGAAGGAAAAGCTTGCTTTAGATAAAGTAGTTTGAAAATTAATGAATGGGATATGGCTGTCATTTTGTGTGTCTTGCCGAGTAAATGTATATTGCTTGCAGATGTAGGTCATAAATTCCCAATGAGACCATGATCAATCAATACTATCTTCATGCAGCTGTAAAGGTGGAGCACGTGGTTGTGAAATGAAAACTGAGTTTGTTCTTGTCCGACTGAATGATTTATATATTATTCGAGTTCGCCATTTGAAACCTATAATGTTGGCAGGTGGTTCGTTTCTGGAATTGTTCTAATATGTATTGTGGATATTACAATTAACCCTTTAATGATGGGAGCTGTGAGGGAGCCTCACATATATAACAGAATGCACTGGTTTTGAAAGTCAAGGTATATATTGTTATGCTAATGTATTCTCTTCTATATGCAATTCTCCCTACATGGGGAAACTCGCATATATTAGAGAATAAATTGGCACAGGGTTTCTGCAAAATTCAGGAAGGCTCCAGTCATTGAAGGGTTAAGATGTTCGTTAGCTTTATTTCACAATTCCCGAGTACACTTAACCTTCAATTGTTTTCTGAATCAGGCAAAATGTATTCCAAATATTAACTGAGAAGGTAGATCATCAGTTACAACACCTACTAGTAGCAGTCACCTTTGAAATATTAGAACAATTTCGAACCCAAATTTTCTAATAGAATATTGGGACCGAATCGAATAACAAATCAAACATTACTATTTGCAGGATCCTAGTCCATCTAAAAATTTATCATTTTATTTTTTTAGATTTGTCATAAGTTTCTGAAGATATTTCATAATGATCAAACCAAGAGTATGACCTGTAGCCTGTGCTAATGGATTTACATTGTTTAATACTGAAAACAAAGATGACCGACTGCAGCCCATGTTTTTTGGCCGATTCACCGCAAAACATATTGATCCCATCTACATGTCAATGTCACTGTACATGCCAAGGTTCATGAAGATCATACCAACGGTGGTACGGCCTGTGGCCCATGCTAATGGACTGAATTTTGAAATTCAAGATGGCCACTGGGTGCCATGTTTTTTTGCCGAATGACCCCAAAGACTCGTTCCCATCTGCTGTCAATATCAACAGCCATGACTAATTTCATAATTATCAGACCAACAGTATGGCCTATAGCCCATGTTAATGGATTTACATTGTTTAATACTGAAAACCAACATTGTTTTTAGCTGATTCACCCCAAAAGATAATGTTGCAATCTACATGTCAATGTCAACAGCCATGACAAATTTTATAATAATCCAACTAAATGTATGACCTGTAGCCCATGCTAATGGTTGAGCTAAAAATGAACTATTCCTGTATAGAGGTAATGATATCATATGAGATCTGATGTGGTACATGTATGGATGCACCCATGAACACTGTTTACCCATGAATGTTTATTAAAACAACAATCGGACCCATTTGCATTTGATGTAGAATCAAAGAGTGGAAAGTGAAAACAATTCAACTAAGGGTCTAGTGGTGATATGACCGTGGTCATTACCGGCCCATAACCTCGTTAAAGGGGTCGATTAATTAGAGCACAGCTGTACATCACTTTCGTAAATATAATGAGAACTACAGGTAGACATCGCATACACCCAGAGTTAAATAAATAAACTTGTCGGCATTGTGTTCTGTCAAAGACATCGATTCTATTTACTTTGATGTTCTATATTCTCTTTGATGTTGATTGTGTGCTTAATATCGACAGAGACAAAATGCAGCACGTGCGTCTTGCTTCAACAATGTGAATACAAGTGAATGGTCAAGGCCAAAAAACGCAGTCCAGATCAGTGCGATGTCACGCTTAAAAGCCATTATGCTCAGGTATGCTAGAATATATTGTAAGTGTGCATCTGATGATCTGAGGGTGAATGGACCCAGCACTTGGATGATTCAACGAGAAAGACTGGGACAGATAGTTGACAATTTCAAGGCGAAGACAGAAAAAAGTTTGACTTTTAAAAGTCGCAAAAACACATAATATTGCTTATTCATAAACAATGTGCATCACACATGATGTGTTGAGTGATTGTTAAATTTGATGACTGGGAAATCATCTATACTCAGAACCACTGCACGTTGCGTTGTTATATTGAGTTTCCTTTGTCATTTTTTGGGGGGTATTACTCCATGATGATGAAAAATAATTTTTGAGAAATAACCCTCGATACCAAAATCCCTACTTGCACCATGCAGGCCTAGATGCGTTAGCCTATATTTGTAAACAACATCATTTACATAAGAGTATTGAATTACGCACAGTATGCGCCATATTCCTAATTTTTTTACTATAATGAAATATTGGCAGCTCAAGTTTGTTTGTACATAGGTCCCTACCAATAGCCAGTCACTTTTAAGTATGCAACAGACATTCTGGATTCCTCAACCCTTGCATGCAAACTGCAAGCAGCACCCCCTCCATAGATGAAGTGACTTGAACTCCATGCAGCGCCCTCTCCATTATCACTGCAGAGCAATGAGAGATAACTCTGTGTGGAGTTTGGAATCGATCATGGTAAGGAAGAGAACTCTATCATGTAGTTTGTACTGTGTATTGAAGAAAACACTCGACACACCTCGGTAAACTCTGTACTGTACTTGGAGGTCAAGGGTCGAGGAATGCAGAAAGCACATGAAATCTTTGGCAGTCGCCGCTGATTGCCATCATTTATCTGTCTATAAGACTAGTCAGTTGGGCACATTGTTTGAACTATGACATAACCAGCGAAGAACTTACTAGAAGCCAGTTACATGTATACCGTATGAGTAGGTGTATCTTAATTCCTCGTCAACATCGGCGGCGATGGCAATTGTGTTTTTCCCCACAAGAAAAGAGGCCCCAACATTTTATCCCTAGCGGAAACCCTGCATGTAGGCTTCATATAGGGATTTTAATACACAACAATGTGATGAGCTCAGAATTTTGAAAAAATATTGAAGGAAGTGATTAATAATAAAAATTAGATTCATTTCTCAAAGTTATGACATAATAAATTTATCACCATCAGCAGCAACAACAACATTCTTTTTATCAGCAACATCATTCAAATCTACGGCAGTTATAATGTACTCTGTTGGTCCAGGCTTCACTGAAGGCTTCTTCCAAGTTACTTTAACATGAGTGGCATTCAAGACAATCATCTGTAAGTTGGTGACTTGTTGAGGTGCTATATAAAAGGAGAAATATATTTGGTCAAAACTTTTGGAAACGTGATCAACAATCATTTTATTAAAAATTTATTTATTGAAATATCAAGAAAAAACAATAAAATAAGCCAAATGTGATTCATCTTGGCTCCTGATGGCTTGACAATGAGCCAAATAGTAAAGAAAATATTTATGGCAAGTCAGGGCAAATTGGAAATAGAAATGCATAGTCAATTGCTAATGTTGCTGAATGTAGCAGAAATCAAATCACAGAAAACTCGGATGTTGAGGATGAAAATAAAAACAAAAACCTCTCTCCTGTACATGTACTGTTTTGGAAAATAACTTGCCTTAGAATGGAAATAAGAACAACACCATTTAACTGAGTCATTTGGAAGCCTTTGTGATAGTGAACCTCTGTTCCAAATTTAATTGTGTTTTGACAACTAGTGGCTTAGATATCTGTTCCGTTGGATGTACGCATTGACAGATGGGCACATGTAAATAATACACAACCAATCTTCGAGTTGAGATAATAAAGGTGTTAGGTTTTGAGATACACAGCTTTGTTACAATTCTACAACTCAAATATATTTCTAAATGAAATAAGATAGCATTTATAAACAAAACCTTCGACATCGGTCATGATCGTCCCTGTGTAACCAGCGTCTGCTTTTCCCCCTGAGTATGTGAATATCTTCACAGTATATTCCTTGTATGGAAGGAGACCTTTTACATCAAAGGAATTATCATAAGATGGATCCTCAAATTCATCTTTGTTGATCACATTGCTGATGACTGTTGAATCACAAAATGAGTATTTGTCCCATAACTAAAACCGAAAGCAATGAAAACTCAATTAAGCAAGTCTTTTTGGTGCACAAACAAGTGCACTGCACCACGTATCCCCAAAAAAGATGACTTTTCGCTGAGCACGCGATTCATCCATTTATCTGTTTGAAAATGTGTCATCATTGTAACCAATCAAACCACCTTCAGTTCAGTGTATTAGACCAGATCTGGCTGTGAATCTAGATCTACTATGGAACATTTGACATATGAAGATACAGTAATATATAACAGTAACACATCAAGTGCACTGCACCATGTATCCCCCAAAAAGATGATTTTTCGCTGAGGTGTATTAATTTTTTGAGGTGGCTCAAATAGAAAGATTTCTTATTCTAGCCTGCGAGTAGTGTTGAAACGATTAATCGACTAGCTGTAGTCGACGCTGAAATGTCAGAACGTCGACTCTGAATTTTGCCGTCGACTAGTCGGAACATAGTGTATTAGTTACATGTATAATGTTTTCAAGATCGATTCCGACATAAACGGTGTTAACTGCACGTAAGTTACGGTAAGTATAATGTTTGGTGGCACCCAGAATTGACAGTGTTACTAGTATAGACACACACGGTGACCCGACTATTAATTGAAAGAATGCAATTGACAACACAATGTCTCACTCGTCGTTTGAGGACAAAGACATCACTGCGACATGATGGCAATGATTGACATGGCTTTATCGTTTGTCGGAGACCGCTTTAATCTAGACACTGTGTATATTTCAATTGATCTTGCACCGTCGGGTTATGATGCGACGCTGTGTGAAGGTCGCTTAAGTTGACGTCATTAGTGCTACCGTATATAAATGACTAGCAGATTAGCCCGCAACTGGCGGGATTGGTCCCATGGCTTTGGTCGATCCATTATTTTTTGTTTTTCAAGGTAACCCCGTACAGGCACGCCGACAGTTTGCTATCATTTGCAGGTACCCGTTTCAAGGTCATGTTGGGTGTACAAAATAACCAGACAAAAATATTCCCCGTCCCGAGTTGACCAACAAATTTCACGTCGATGACACCGCTGACGACCGAGATATCGCCCAAGGTCATTTGTGAATACCTGATTCAAGGTCAAGATCACCTCAGGCGGACAAACTGACCTGACGAAAATATCCCCTGTCCCTTGGAAGCCCTAAGTACGAAATTTCGTCTCGACATCCCCAGTTTCAGAGACGGTCGATTGAGCCGTATTTATACTCGTGTATATAAACACTCTTTAACAACGACACCACAGATACGAACACTCCTTAATCATTAACCCATAAATTCCAATGACGGTGGCAGGGAGAGGGTGAAGGAGTGCTCGGACGTTCTCAGAAGCGGTGCGATGGCATTTCTCGTGGCTTTTTACCCTTAGATAGCAAGTTTGGGCTCAATCGGTCGAGCCGTTTTCGAGTCTATAAAGGATATACACATATACGGAAGTCTCAAAATATATGGTAGACACTGACATTAAGAACTGGCTATTGTATTCTACAACGTAGCCTATACTATAGGGCATATTTAGTCGGAACATTAACATTTTATAGTGACACCGCTCGGCACGGGTTTAATGGTGATCACGTGACTAAACGAAATCTCGAACGCTGATATTAAATTTAAAACCTGTATAAATGATCGTGTTTCTAATCATTATCCACCACATGTCTAATTATATAATTACATTCAGTGTGTTGGATAAATATCAAGATGTTTACTGCATGTATTATTTCCCAAATAAATTGGTGTCGATGCGGGGAAATGAGCTACGCAATAGACCGTCATTGCATCAGTCATCAGTGTACGCCATGTACGATGAATTTTCTGTACCATGTTATGTTTGAAAGTTTGAATATCGGGTACTGATTAGTCGACGCAACGCAACTTTTGGGCCTCGACTAGTCAACTTTGAAATTCACTAGTCGTTTCAACACTACCTGCGAGAACTAAGATTTAGAGATAGAAGTTGTTATCTACATGTCAAGGCAAATGAAATAAGCTGTCAGTGCGATAATTCTAGAAAATATGACAGAACAAATCTGTTGCTTGTAGGTGTTTCCTTCAACCCATTGTGGTTCAAGAATATACTGAAGAACACTCACATCCAATCAAAAATGATGGAGACACAGGGCCAGATGTATTTTTCAATATGAGGGTCATAACTTTAGAAGAAATGAATGGACAAAACCAGTTGTATGTGGATATTGTTAACCCATGCTGCTTCATAAGCACACTAAAGATCATTCAAACAAGATCCAATGTTGGCATGGATTTAGTTTTCATGATATTAAATGGTCATAATTGTACAAAACATGAATAGGCAAAACGTGTTTTGCGATATTCCCATTACAACTTATCCACTGCAATATGGCCAACATGACCAATACAGGTATGGACATTTTTTACACTCTAAGGGCCATAATTTCAGAAGAAATAAATAGAAAAAACTTAGTTGAATATTACATGTGGATATTGTCCCCTTTCATATGCTGCCTCATGTGTATATTATGACTGAGATACCAGGATCCAAAGTTGGCACAGAAGTATTTTTCACTCTAAAGACCATAACTGTGCAACAAATTTGCAGTTGAACTAGTAGTGTCAGTTATATTAATTGCACTGGAAGTTGAACTTGTGGCACTGGTTGACGTCATTGGTGGCCTTCGTGTGTTTGCTGCTATTATTGTGAGATTGTAACACATGCTCACCCATGTTTCCAACGTTGATTTCCCTATCAGGCTCATGCATATCTTTCATCTCGCGGCATGAACATTTGAGGGAATCTCCTGTAACCATGCACTATAATCTGCTTGTGTTTTCCATTGAGATTGGAACCTACATTGTCCGCGTTTTGACATTTTATTGAATTTAATTTATCGCCTATTTGTTTTTTTTACATTTTGAACAGACGATACAGTCAGCCAATCAAAATCATCAGTATTGAGCATAAAACAGGCCGCCGTACTCTCCGCCAATCACATGCGCCGTTACGAATCGCATTAGGTCAGACAGCAATTCCAGTTGCAATTTATAATTATGGATTTTCCATGCAGTAGGGGATTCCCTGACAGAACAAATTTAATTTCCCGGAATCCAATAATCACCAAATAAAGTTACTTCTCCGGGGCAGGGGCAGGAAAATTCAAGTATATATTTAGAGGCAGGGGCGCTATTCAAGTATTTTTATGGTATCAATGGTTGCTAAGCATATACCCCAAGTGATCGAATGACACCACTTCCCTGTGCATTCAATGGCATTATATCCCATTTTAGACATCGCCTAGGGGCACGGTGATGGTCATGTTCATATGGTGCCACAGGTCTTAAACTTGACAGAATTGCTCAATAATGCACGATTTGACACGTGTTTGTAATGCGCATGGGCAAGTAGATTGGACTAGATGGTATTGTGACCATCCAACCCCTTTCCACAGGACTATTCTGGTGCAATGTCGAAACGTGCAACTGTATAATGCAAATTGATATACTATGGGGATCCTTGATGCGATTGTATCATTACGTTAAAAAACCCATACATTTATCATTGTATTCTATGCGCATGCGCGAACAATTTGACTCAAATAAGTGACTGCGCCATCCTCACATACACCAGAACACTGATTACATATACAAAAATAATTTAAACCCAGAAGAGTGACCAAAATGGTGTCTTTCTACAATCCTGCGAACTGCCCAACAATGTGGAGCGTTACGCGAAGCGCTTCAAATAAGGTACATTTGTTGAATTCTGCGCTGTGCGCATGTGCATATTTTCCTACCCCAACTAGACGGCAACAAACCCATATGCATGCACCCATGGCACTGCTGATGTTCCTGGGGGTCATTTACATAGATAATACAAACATGATACATATGTTTATGACGTCACTGGATGCTCATGGCCGCGAAAGCGGCCAGCCGGATATATGAAAGTTTTCTGGCTGGCCGCTTTTGCGACCAGTCGGGTTCAAAGGGTTAAAGGGCATCGAAACACAGAAGGAGGGCCCACTCTGAAGATGGGTAAAACCGGGGTTCAACACCCCTGCATTAGAGGTTCAACAACGGCCGGTCGCCGAAGAAAGTGGCTGTTAACCTGATGCCCAATTGGTTGCACATGGAGTAAATTGAGAACCCCATGACCAAAAAGGGGTTGGATGAGCAATTATAAGGGGTGGAGCCATCGGACCATCGGCCATTGGCGCTGGCAGGGGACAAAATGTCCTGGAGGTCCCAAGTACCGCGTCTTCTCTGCCGGACACATCCCCACTGATGCAGGGAGCAAATTAACTGGTATTACATCGCAAGTTGCTTCCCAAAATTGGATAATAGTTATGAAATTTGGTATGAATTTTATATGATTTTTGAACAATGCTATCTAATCATCGCAATGTGAGGAGAGTTGTTAATCAAAATTTCAAAAGTAATTTGCTCCCTGCACTGATTGGTCTTAATACTGCCGAAGCACGACCGGGGGAGCGTGAACTGCTTCTGTCATCTTTCTTAGAACTGTGATCACATGTCTCTGTGGCCATATCATAAGATATCATACTGATTTTTGGAATGTGATATATCAATAGCAGTCAAGATCATTCAGAACTATTATAAATAAAAAAAATTGATGTGCCAAAATGATTGTAAACAACATTAATGAAACATCCGAAAACTGAAACAGATAAACCAGACATGTACACTGTCCTGGTCACCCGACATCGTACTCAGGTTTCGGTACAGAACAGAATGATGTCTCTGTCTCCCGATATGCAGCAGAACAACCTAGGTTAGCTTGATGCATGCGACATGCAAGGGGAAGACCCTCTCCGGTGTTTTGGTGGGAGAAAGTAATATACCAAATTTGGATTCATTCCGATAAACTATACTAAAGTTATCATCCGGACAACAAATTTCAAGGATTTTCTAAGTCAAAAAAAGTCAAATAAGGGGCATAACTCCGGTGAAAATTTGCGGGCGGAACCCAAATTCGAACTTGAACTTACTTTTCGGCTAATAAACCCAAACTAAAGTTATCATCCGGAAACCAGGTTAACGGACGCCCGGACGGACCGACGGACCAATACTATAATACGGCCGTTTTTTTCAAACGGGCGTATAAAAATATATATTAAACTCTCAAGTTTTGGTGGCTTGCAGTTAAATATCTTTCAGGGTAATGACCATCAGTCAATTATGTATGGATGTTTTCATACGGAAGAACAAACTGGAAATGTTTAAAATAGGACATAGTTTTTTCGTGGAAATTAAGCTAAAAAAGTAATGGGTAGGGAGTGAATATGCCACTACATGACAGGTGTAGGGTGTGTAATTTATAGAACTAATTGCTGGTCATATATAATATAAACCAGTGCCTCGGATAAACTTTTGTCTTTAACTTTTCAAAAACAGTTTGTAATAGAAGCTTAGACATCCTTAGGTAAAACTAGAGGTGTGACTGTCCCAATGGGACTAAGGATACCCCCCTGTTTTTGAAATACTAAGATGTTTCACATATCAGTAAACATTTAGTTAAAATAATAAAATAACAGTTCCCATCGCAGGTGTACAACCATAACCCTAATCTTAAACCTATTGACCGAAATATGTAGGAATAAAAGCTTGGACAAAACTATGCATGTTGAAAAAAAATTCTAAGTTGAAAAAGGGGAATAACTCCACACAAAAAATGTCGGACAGACGTCATAATCGCAGGTGCACAAGTTCCCATCGTACTAAATAGCTGTTCCACGTTTAAAAAAAATTGACATAAAAATGTAGGAATAAAAGCTCGGACAAAAGTATACATGTTGCGAATAATTTCTAAGTCGAAAAAGGGGGATAACTCCACCAAAAAAGGTCCGACAGACGTCATAATCGCAGGTGCACAAGTTCCCATCATACTAAATAGCTGTGCCACGTTTTTTTAAAATTGACCTAAAAATGTAGGAATGAAAGCTCAGACAAAAGTATACATGTTGCAAAGAAATTCTAAGTCGAAAAAGTGGGATAACTCCACCAAAAAAAGGTCCGAAAGATGTCATAATCGCAGGTGCACAGGTTCCCATGGTGGTTGATGTCTGTGCCAAGTTTGAAGGAAATTGATCAAAAAACGACTGAGAAAAACTCCGGACAAATTTGTGTCCACGGACGGACGAACAGACGGACGGACAAGCTGACTCCAGTATACCCCCCCTAACTTCGTTACGGGGGGTATAATAAAATTTACACAGGTGAAAAATCGCTTATGCCGGTTGATACTGAGTGGTAAGCGAGCAATGAAACCGCCGACAGATTACCAGGCCTGTGTCCGGGACTAACACTGTGGATTACAGTTGTCGCTTCATATATATTTTTTCTAATTTATTGCCTCTTTAGTTAGGAGTACCCAGTTGTGAGGTGCCTAAATTTAGGATAGAGTGACAAGATTCAAGTAAGGAAATGGTTCCGAGGAATGTCAAAATTCTATCAGGAAAAACTGCCCCAACTTCAAGTAAGAAAAAATTCTATGGACATGTCTTTGGCCAATTGCGATACCTTAGTCAAACAATAATAATTTACAAAATTACTCCAGAGTTATTACCCTGTTCAGACTCACCGGATTTCTACACCCAGCAGCCATCCCATAGCAATATGAGATTCTCCTCAGCTTACAATGATCACCATCGAGCACGACCACAGTGTATTGATGAACACCAGCAGTATTCTCCTCCGGAGCTCTCCATTTAATTGTAACACTCCTGCTAGTCGTAGTGTATGATACCCCAGTCACTGTGTTCGATACTGAAGAATTCGACAAATAAACCAGACTTACATTGTGAAAGTTACATTGTGAAGTTCATTTGGAATATGATACAGATAATCAAGAGGGCTGCTTGGAAAGATATAACTGGCACTTCAATGCTGATAAAATTCCCTATCATTCAAGCATATTCTTTCAGATATGATTATATCATTAACATAATGGCTGACTTATAGCAACTCCATCATTGAAATTACACAGTCAGATGTTTATAAGACCATATATACAGTTATTGAAATTATATCATCATTCATGCTTGTTTGATTATCGCAGACCATGATTGAATCCGCAATGGTTCTGCTCTAGAAAACGTTATGCAATGCTATTGACATGTCCGGCTTCATCGCCGGCCGGCCCACGATCTCTTGGTATATGAGCTAAAATTATACAATCATATCACCACTTGTAGACAAGAAAAGGAAACTTACATGTTGTGCCATCCTTGATGATTTGCACTGCTGTCTTGCCTGCTTCATTCAAATGAACCGTCAGAGTTATCTGATATGCTGTAGCTGGCTTTAGATAATTTATCATCTGTTCGGAGCTTGTGACTGGAATATCTGGATAGGATACTGAATTAGAAGGCTGTACCTGCACTGTGAAGTGGGTGACAAATGTTCGCTTCTCAGGTGGTAATTGATTCCAGCTCAGTTTCATGTTGTCTTTAGTGACATCTTTCAACTCTACTCCAAGAGGCTTCAAATTATCAGCTGCAAAAGATTTAGAGACAATTTAAAAGACGTAATAATTATGTATCTAAACAATAAACTTTCTGTATCGATTCATGGGCATAAAATAACATTTTCAGAAAATTACACTGGTAATATGCGATGTGCACAAGTTTTATGATTGAAAATCTCTTTTACGACACTTAGAGAACACATTTATAATCTACTAACAGTAACACATGGCCAGTCAATGTTTATGCAAGACTAGGAAATTCAGTATTCCTTCTCAAAACAGGGAGTTCCCCCATGGAGAGAACAACAAATTATATTAAGAAAACCAATGGCTTAAAACTATTTTGACCAATTAGATACTGAATTGAGCGAAGGAGCATGATTTTTAGACCCGGTAATATGGTCAGACAAAACAAGCCTAGCTAGCTGACATAATTCAATGACTCCCATATAAACACGCCATATGTTTGAATTTATATCTGCAAAAAAATGCTTTAATTATAGTCATAGATGCAAATTTGAACTTGACCAGTACTTATTAATATGAAGACCATATAATGCACCCAGAACCGATAAGGTTTGAGGTAATTTATTTGACGGATCTGATCCACTTCATCCATATAACATTCCGAGTTTCAGTATGATCTAGCTGGTCTGCACATCAAATCCGCATTTTATATCTGCCCGAAATGTTGCCTATTTCCACTGACTGGATTTTCTGGTAGGTCATTCGCCAATTCTGTGTGTCACAACTGGTTGTGTCATTATTTGATACCACTTCCAATCCATCGCCATGTTCTATCAACCGCCATCCATTCATTTTTCATTCTCTTGTTCTGTGTGGCTCCCAGCTTTCATTCCTGGTTATAATGCCCCAGGTTAGATAACCCCAGCGGCCGTCTCCTGGTTTGGTGGAATGCATGTGCATAGTGTGGCAGTCCTGCAGACAGTTGGAGGTTTTCCTCTCCTTAAACCTCTGTATATTAGATATCTATACTTACCTGCTCAACATATATGCAATAGCTCGGATGGGGTTAACGCACTATCAGAAAAGAGTTTAGTGTGGAGTTAGCTTCCACGCTCTCCCACAATCCTCTACCGAGCTCTTCAGTTTAGTGAGGTTATTACAAGTACGTTTAAACAGAAACATGTAACCTGTATGCAGGGAGGATGGGTGGGTAATAGAAGGTAAGTATAGATATCTAATAAACAGAGGTTTAATGAGAGGAAAACCACCAGTTTATAGCAATATATATACGTACCTGCTCAACATATATGCAATAAACATAATTTGTATAATTATCACAAGGTGGTGGGAGCAGGTTACAGAAAAAACAACACTCACCCTAAATAGAAGAAGCTTTTTGTCTGTTTCCCCGACGTTAGCCGTCTCAAGAATAGCAGTTCTGGCAAAGACCCTGTCCATCTCCGTGATATTCTTCAGGTAGAATGTTGTGAACGTTGATTCAGAGCGCCAATGCGCTGCTTTTAATATGTCCACTGCAGGGGCTCCATTGAACAAGGCCCAAGATGTTGACAATCTGCGTGTGTCATGTGCTCTGACCAACTCCAAGGAATCTTGTGTATCCTTATCATAAATAAATTTGATGAGACTGACTAACCAGCGCACTATGGAACTTTTAGCTGCAGCTCTAGTGAGACCTGGTTGATATGTGATTAATAGTTGTTCAATTTTGAGCAGAGTATTTGACATTCTGCGAAGATAAGTCTTGAGTGCTCGACAAGGACACAACAATAAGTCTTGTGGGTCTAAAGCCAAATTTTTGAAATAAGGAATGAATATAGGATTCCATGAACAACCCAACTTTTTAGTCTTTGACAAGAACTTCAATTGTGGAAGAAGCCGAATACCATGAATCTCAGAAACGCGAGATGCTGATGCAACAGCCAAAAGAAAGACAGTCTTCCATGTGAGGAACTTAAGCTCCACAGAATCTAAAGGTTCAAAAGGTGTCTCACAGAGAGCTAATAAAACCTTTGGCAAATCCCAATTTGGTAATAAAGAATGTTGAACAGGATTAGCATTGAAAATACCTTTTATAAGATCTGATAAACTCTTGTCTGTACTAATATTCAAACCCCTATGTACTGTGGCTATGGCTGATCTGTAGCCTGCGACAGTACCTGCTTTGCATTTTGGAACTGTATGCGAATATACGAAAAAATCTGCTATTTGTGAAACAGTGGCAGAATTGGGACAGATATGTCTCTTACACCACTTCCGGTATATGACCAATCGATATTGATATACTTTATTGGTGGATTGTCGTTGTGCTTGAGTGATGAATTCCTTAGCTTTTGTCGAAAAGCGTGAATCATCTCTTGATTCCCGGTTACTTTCCATGCAGTCATTCGGAGACTTCCCTGATCGGGATGAACGACCTGACCTTGAAATTGTGTCAAGAGGTCTGGAAGAACTGGTATTTCTCGTGGAATGTCCAATAGTATTTCTAGAAGAAGTGGAAACCAAATCTGATCAGGAGCATATGGTGCTATGAGTATTAACACACAATTTTCTTTCCCCACTTTTCTCAGTACTTTTGTAATAAGAATCGGAGGTGGAAAGATGTAAGTGTACAGCCCCTTCCAACTGATGCTCAATGCATCTACTTCCCAAGCCCTCTGATCTGGGAATGGGGAACAGAATATTGGTAGTTGAGCAGACTTTCATTTTTGAGGCGCGCGATCGCTCTTGCGCACCATCGCGCGCCTGAAATTGAATACCAGCGAGCGATCGATTGCGCACCTAGGCCAAATACAGCGAGCGAAGTTGGCTGAACCTGATAACGATATTTTCAGTGTCTACCCAGACGAGATTGGTTAATAATGTGTCCCTGTTACCAATTCCACAACTTTCCATTCACAGTGCGGTGTCAATCAACCCGCCCGACGTTTGATCACCGACACCAGTAAATTATTTGAGGTCACACGGTGTCGAATGCACAATCTGTCTGAATGATTCAAAGCTAAAAATGCATTTGAATGATTTCTATGTATGGCTTATGACGTCACATAAATTCCTGGAAAATCAAAGCGAGACCACGTGGCCGGGAGAAGTTGATATTATTCTGTCAGCATGGAATCGGAGTATTAAATTGATTCTTTATTAATAATTATGAATTACAATTAGTATAGGAGCATGTACAATATAAAACATAGTGTGTAACATTCACTTGTGCTTATGGATAGTGGATTAAGCAGTGTTAAACCATCAAAGAGATTCACTGGACATCGATCGTGAGTTAACTAATTCAATTTACGTGGCATTTATGAATGTATTTCGGATTTCCGGCAATCCGCTGTTTATTTTATCTTGATAGAAACTGCGCGCCTGGGCCCAAACCAGCGAGCGAGACTATGCGCGCCTTCATTTTCTAAAAATGAAAGTCTGGTTGAGCATTCTGAAACGTGGCAAACAGATCGATCAACGGTGGTGTATAGATATTGAAAATCAACTGAACTACCGTGGTGTTAAGCTCCATTCGGTGACATGAATGCGATCTTTCCTGCTGAGATCGTCGGCTAGCACATTCCTTTTCCCTGGGATGTGAGCCACCCGAAGAAGAATGTGGCATTGTCGTGCCCACTGCAATATCTGCCATGTCAACGTACATAGCTCTGGAGACTTGGTCCCCCCTCATTGTTAAATATAAGCTACAACAGTGAAATTGTCGCAGCGAATAAGTACAGATTGGCCTTGTATGGATGTCTCGAACTGAGACGATGCCAATTGAACGGCTTTCAATTCTAGGAAATTGATATGCATAGGATGACACTGAGGCGACCATGTGCCTGATATTTGTTGATCTGCCATGTGAGCCCCCCCATCTGAGTTGAGAGGAGTCTGTCCAAATGGAAATGGGAGACTTTTGCTAAAGGAGAACCCCTTGGCATAAATTGTCTAGAGTTCTCCACCAAACCAGGTGATGTAGAAACTGAGGTAATAGTTGTATCTTTGATTCTAGAACAACTTCCGATGGGCTCCAGCGGTGTAGCAGATAGAACTGAAGAGGCCGCATATGGAGTCGAGCCCATGGGACTAGATCGATGCAAGCTGCCATCAGACCTAGAAGACGAAGAAACTGATGGGTTCGTATCTCTTGACTGTGAGACACTTGATCGAGCTCTGCTATAAGATGAGTGCATCTCTCTAGTGATGGGAACACTAACCCTTGGCATAGATTGAATTCTGTGCCCAGATAAACAAACTGTTGAGAAGGAATAAGATGAGATTTGGCTTGATTGTCTACAAGACCGAGGGATTGCAAGAGTGAATGCATGAGTACTATTTGTTGTTGAAGTAGAGACACTTCTTTGCTTATTAGAATCCAGTCGTCCAAGTACATCATTATTTGCGTGCCTTGGAGGTGGAGATGACTTGCAATCTCTGACATTAATTTGGTAAAAACCAGTGGAGCAATGGCTAACCCGAAACACATTGTTTTGAATTGCAGATGTCGACCTGCTATACAAAACCGGAGGAACCGGCGATGTGCCAGAAACATAGCAACAGGCAGGTATGCATCCGCTAAATCCCATGTAACAGCCCAATCACCCTGTTCTAAGGTCGTGATGACCATTTGTAAAGTGGTCATTTTGAATGAAGAATCTTGAGAAACGAGTTTAAGTTTCGAGGTTGAGAATGGGGCGGTAACCTCCACCCTTTTTGGTCACAACGAAGGACGTGCTGTAAACTCCCTGACCTACTTGGTCGGAAGGCACATCTTCGATAGCATTTTTTGCTAATAAACTTGCGACCTCTTTTAAAATACACTGTGAAACAATGCCACTGGGAAGGGGTGTAATCTTCACCAGTGTTCACGCTGTCGGTAGCCAAATTAGCCAATGGCTAATCTTTTTCGAATTTGGCTAATAAAAATTTCATTTGGCTAAACTTTTGCTAAACTTTTTTTTACCCCAAATGGAGACTGAAAGCATGGAGTCAGAAAGCTAATTAATAAAAGCGCTCAATAGATCGACATTCAAGACGAAGTTAGGTGACGAAAGTATTTCATTATTTTCGTACTTATGAAATATCGTTCCGTAACAGCAAAAGGTAAGCTCTAACAATTAGTGTACAGTACACACATTTTTATTTCCAAATCTAATATAAATTTTGGCAAGTGGGTTTTCAATTCAATTCAATAAACTGATTGATTGGTGCGACTCCCGCACTTCTCTCTCTCGTTCTGTTCTGTCTGATATGAACGATCTAGTCCGAAAATATCGAAAGTGGGAATATATTGCCGACTGTACAAAGGGAAACCCGATCGCGGACAGTACAAAGGGAAACCCGATCGACAACTCTATCAACCAAGCGATCACACAGTGATATGTAATCATCTTTAGTTTTCACAAGACGGACATTCAAAGACGCATGGACATTAAACCGACCGTGGTTGAATCATGACAATGTGAAGAAAGCAATATTTTGTAAAGTGTGCATTGACGCTGGTATATAAGCAACTCACAAGAGGGTAGATGGGCGCGAAGCTAGCGCCCAGGATGGTCGAAAAGATCGAGTGATCTTCTCCTTCACCCCATAATATAAGCAATTTGTTCGTAACAGGCTGTTTTAATCTGGAGAAAGATTACGTCACTCTGCACGAAACAGCAAAAGGTTATTATTTTACATTTAATCCCCTAATCCCCCATTGTCTGTCTGGTCACTCACGGGACTACCGCACAATGCATGTTTATGATGACATTGTATTTATGACGGTCGAGGTTTATGAGCACCAAGTGTAAGACAATAGCTTAATCAGCCAAATGTGAATCACGACAGATATTTTGTGGCTATTTGTCGTCAATACCGATACAGTCAAAATAATATGCATGCTTTTATGACAGATTGTAATTTGATAATGGCGTAACAATATTAAGTTATTAGTTTCCAGATGTCACTTAGATATTTTCGCAAGGATAAATATTTAATGATTTTAAAAAAAATATTGATATAAAACAAAAAAATAATAAATTTTTAATAGATGATATATATAAAAATACTTCTAGTTCATAAAAATTATTTAAATTATTGTGTATTTTACCTGTGTCTGTTAGATTTTACGTTTTAGTCATCAATTGTGAACCGACCAGAAAACGATGATTTAATTTGGCCAAATTATTTTTTAATTTGGCCAAAAAACATTTGGCTAAAGTTTTTTTCATTTGGCTAATAAAATTTTCATTTGGCTAAACTTTTGGCTAAAGTTTTTTTCGGTCCAGCGTGAACACTGATCTTCACGCCCGTGTCCAGTGGGTAGGAACTGAAGGTCAGTCTGAATCCCTCTCGGACTGTTCTCAAAACTCAAAGATCGTTTGTGATATTGGTCCAGGCGTCTGCAAAGCAACTGAGATGAGTCCCTACCTGGGGAGAAAACGCCTGGCCTGCATTCAGGAGATTTATCTCCGAGCCGTATTGAAGTCGACCCTCTGAAAAACCAGAGGTTTAGAGGGTTCTGACCGGTTCAAATTACTACGATTTGGATGACCCGTAAAGGGCTTACCAAATCTTTGACCAGATGAAGACTTTGAGTTTTTGAAACGGTACCAGAATCATGCCCCGATTGATTGCTCGAGCAAATTATTTTCTGTAGATTTGTGTTTCAAACCCAATTCATTCAAGTGCAACTGCTGACTGTTTCAAGAATCATATGTGATGTTACACCAGCCATCGAATGAAAGACCGACATGAGAGCTTGCAATGCATCAGTACAGTCCTCAGGCTGCTCATCTGCATTCATGATACTGTCCAGGTAAGATGTGATAATTGAACCATATGACACTTCCCTCAGAAGCAATCGCGCTTCCTGGTCTAACTTGCGAAAAGTTTTATTTTCTAGAGCTAGCTGTTTAATCGAGAAAGTTTTGGCCATTCTGCCACGAGATTTCAAGCTTTCCTCTACTTTCTCGCAACGAGGGGACACCCCATACTTGGCAAATTGATCATCAGGTATGCGAAAACGAGCATCATCTTCAGCCCTATAGAACTGACTCGACCTTTCTTGGGCATATCAAGATCCAAATTATGTAAAATCTGAAGAATGAAGCCCTCTAAAGGCAACGTGACCTACCCAGACCGAACTTTCTGCCCTGAAGAAAGTAAACAATCTTGGACAAAGGATTGAAATACCTTTTGGTCATCATTATTAGACACAGGAATATTCAACTCACGAGCGACCTTGCCCACAAAGTCTTGCCACCGAACCTCCATAGGTTCCATCCTATGCTGACTAGGTATAAAACTCGAACAAGCACTGGAATGGAGCAGGTAAGTATAGATATTGCTATAAACAGTAGTGTATGCGTAGCTATAGTGTTATAGCCTGTATGGTTAATTTAATGGGTGGTTTATGTGGCTTATCGGTGTTATTAACCAGTAGAGTTTAACCGGGCTCCGCATAGTTGGGCTGCCCAGTGGTCTCTTCTGCCTGCACCCACATCGCGCTCATTTGGCCTCTCCCTGTTGGGCATGTGTGGTACGTGTGTGCTTAGTGTCGCCTCTCAGCACCTCTTAGGCGCTTTGCTCCGAACCATGTCTCGTCGGGTCGCTCTCCTAATGCCCTGTGCTGTACAGCAAACTTCTGCAGCGCTTCTCTGCCCCAGTTTCTCATCAGAGCTGAGGCACTGTTATAGATTGGTTTAGTTGTGTCCGCGCTATCTGCAGGACAAACTTGTAATCATTCGACATGCCTTAAAGCAGAGATCATACCCCACCCATGTGTTTGTGTCGCTTAATATCCAATGCCGACAGAGTGCTCTCGATCTGTAGTGCATAGACATTAGATGCATTGGGAGGGCTGTCACTGGTGGTGGGGGTGGGGTGTAGGTGTCTTCACATAAATCATGAAATAAAAATAAATAATATTCAAGTTATCATCAGGACAACAAAATAATCAGCAAATTCTAAGTCAAAACGAGGCATATTAACTCCATCAGAATAATTAGAAAGAACCCAAATTCAGACTTATGTGTATTTTCATGTGATTAATCCACATACTAAATTTGAAAGCTATCGGATAACTATAACTTTATTTATCATCCAGTTAATAAGTTAATCAGCGAATTTGAAAAGGAGGAAAACGTACTGCATCAGAAGTGGTCGGACGAGACCAACACATTACCAGGACTTTCTCATATGATGGCCACATACCAAGTTCATAAATTCTGTCATATATTATTCCAATTATCATCTTGACAACACACATCTAGAATTGATGGAAAAACACGGCAGATTTCAAGTCTCCTGAAGAACAAAAAATAGGTCCAAAACAGTGGCAGTATTGCAAATGTAGTTAACCCAGTAATTTTCTGTGCAGATCGATGGTGATGAATGTACACACTCTCAACTTAATGGACTACCAATATTCTGATAGTAATAAACAAGAAGTCAATAACTGTTGAGTCGATCACCTGACTGTAAAGACTGAGACTTGTCAAAATCACTTAAAAATAAGTAGTTCTAAACTTGACATGCCCCCCTTTTTTTATGGGCGATTTAAACATATCTGTATCCCAACTGTCCAAGGGCCCTATACACACCAAACGCCATTTCTTGACTGATCAAACCCATTTTAACAAATCTGTATCCCAGTCACTCAAGGACCCTCCATACTATATATAAGCTAAATAGACCTGATGGCTATTGAGGTGAAGACATTTTAAGAATTACTATTGAGGAAAAGAGTTATGTCACTGCCCAAGAGAAAATGAATGTGAAATTTTTGTGAAATTTTAGTGATGTTATTTGACGATTTCAGTGAAATCTTGTAAAATTTCATTGATTTCAGTGAAATTTCACTAAAAGTAAACTTCATTGGAATTTTCACTAAAAATATTTCATCAGTCAGACTGAAAACTGCAGAAATTCAACTAAATTTGACCCAAATATTTTTAATTTTTAATTTTTTATGAATAGTTTTGAATGTCATAATTATGTTGACTAATAGAAGCGAAAATAAGCACATATATTTATAATTGAGGAAAAGATTGTGCTCTAATTAAAATAGAGCAGCATCGACCTATATTGTACATATGCATGTAGGCCAATGACTGCAGATCTGCTAATAAACTTTCAGTAAAATTTCACGAGAAATTAAATTTCTAAATTTCACTGAAAATTGGAAATTCTAAGATGGGTATACATCCCCCAATCAATAGAGACCCCTCTATAGTCATGTCCGTTAGAAGACAATCAACTAGCTTAATACAGCTGGTGTTAATTAGAGCAAAAATAAAACTGTATGGTCGGAAATGTAGGTCTAAGTTTAATCTACTGCGTAGTAAGGTCGGCAACAACTCAATTTATCAAGCTTATTGCAAACCTGTAGACTTATTGCATAACTTTTGACATAGAATTATGTCTTTTAAATAAGTATGCATGTGAAGAAATAAGTATGCATGTGAAGTACCAGGACAATATCTGTTTCAACAAAGAACTGCTTCAATGTGCATTCAAAGATATTTTAATAGCATGAATTGAAATGCACATGTTAATGTTTACATAAAATATCTGCAATTCTGTATCATAAAAAGTTGGAATCGTGGACGGAGCCAGGGTGTATACAAAAAATTACGTTTGCAAAATCAATGGATGTTTGTAATTGTTGAGTTCAAATGTATGTGTATAGCCAAAAACAATGATGCCTGCTTCATCCACATTCTTGCTGTGACAATGCATATCACTATTTGCGATGGCAAAATTGCCCGATGATTGCAGATGAAACTTAAATCATTAGTATATCTGTATCTGTACGTCCCAGTGACCAGTTTGACTTTTATGGGACGGTGTAGAGAGCGCATTTATTTTTCTCTCCTAGTGAGTGCCGCTTTGAATGTTTCGATATCTGCAGCGTTGACTGTGTCATCATCAAGTTTATTCCAGTCCAGGATGGTGCGCGGGAATAAGGAATACTTGAACTGGTCTGAGTTAGAGCTGAAACGGTTGACCCATTCTTCTAACCGGTTAACCATTAAAACGAGTAACAATAGTATGGGCATTGGTAAAACGAGTAACAAAACTATATATTAAAGATCTATAATACATCATTATCATCATTGGTATATCCTCCAATGAATTATAAATAAAGACTAGAAAGTCCTATTCAGTATTCGAACTATTCATCGGTATCATGATCGTGACCATTAACTTTGAACTTCTCGCCCTTTCGCAGAAACTCGCGTATAAAGATTATACAACAGTGTCGCGGTCTAAACTCGCCCGTTTAATGGCATTTATCATTAATTCTCGCAGAGTCGATCGATAGTGTGTTGACTTTTCAAATTTCAACACGAAATAATAGAGTCTGAGGGGTGTCAATTAGATGACAGATTCACTGATTCAGTGACGTCATTGCTTTGAACTATCCCGCCTGGATACACAGTGACTGCCCACGTGCTCTCGTCGGAAGATCAGAGAAAACTTCAAAGGCCAGAATTGATTGAAGGTCGCCGACACTTCCGGACAGTTCAAGAATTGCTACTCAGTATCTGAAACTTCT
Source organism: Siphonodentalium dalli (assembly GCA_032622095.1). Taxonomy (NCBI): domain Eukaryota; kingdom Metazoa; phylum Mollusca; class Scaphopoda; order Gadilida; family Siphonodentaliidae; genus Siphonodentalium; species Siphonodentalium dalli. The sequence continues at coordinate 64,660,177 of CP136061.1, forward strand.
GCGTGCACCAATTAATGCTTGCATTGCACTCTACTATAGGTGGCACAGGGTTTAGTATTACTTTTGCATCATTTATCTTCATATTTTGAGGGTACCAGCTAGGGCATTATTCACATTCACATTCAACTGACAGAGCGGGATGCGGTTTCGTGCGGTTCATTTTTTTCTAACCGGTTACGTCGTTATCCGGATGCTAACCGGTTATCCGGCTGTCCGTTTCAGCTCTAGTCTGAGTTTGTCTGTATTGGTTGAAATGATTTTGTGTTGTTGGTCTCAGACTGTTCCACGATGTTGGTATATATAAACACAGTCTTCGTATTTCTTTGCCTTGATCTTCCTTTTCGATGGGTTTGTTTTTTTTTCAGGTAGTTATCAGGTGATATTGTGGGGGCCCACCCATGAACCACTTTGTATAATAGGGCCAGGCGTTTGTTCCTGCAACACTTCTAGAGGTGGAAGTTCTAGTTTTTTTAGCATTCTGGTGACGCAGCCCTTATCTCGTCAGAAGTAGTCTCTAGATCTAGCTGGTGATGAACCGTCCTGATTTTCTTTGCACCTTTTCCAGTATTGATGAATATTTAGCCATGTACGGGTACCAGATTGTGGCGGAGTACTCCGTAACTGGTTTCAACAGAGGAATATATGCTGTTTTCCTGCATATTTCTGGGCAGTGTTGGAGGTTCCTCTTCAAGAAGCCAAGGGTGGAGTTTGCCTTCTTGGTGATGTTGGTTATGCGTACGTCCCATTTGAGGTCGTTTGACAGTTGGATGCCGAGATAAGGATTGTTGGTACTTCCGCGAGGATTTGGCCGCTCATTGTGTAGAATTTCTGGGTTTTCTGTTGGATGCTCATTATGTAACATTTGCTGGTGTTGAACCACATCCCCCACTTCTTTGCCCATTCTTCCAGGTTATTCAGATCGTTCTGTAGTTTGTTGGGGTCTTCGTATTTGTCGATAGGCCGATAGAGTAGGCAATCATCAGCGAAGAGTCAGACTTGCGATTTAATTGTGCTCGGAAGGTCGTTTATGTGGCACAGAAAAAGCAGAGGTCCTAATACTGCACATCAACTTCTCTCGAGAACTCCCCTTCTAGCATGACTCTCATGGATCGTCTGGTTAAGAATGATGTTAGCCATTTGTGTATTTGACAGTCGATGCCGTATGTTGTCAGTTTATGGAGGAGCTTGTTGTGGGGCACCGTATCGAACGCCTTTGAAAAGTCGAGTATGGCTACGTCGACCTGCTTACCGTTGTCATATTTTTTAAGTAGGTTGTGGAGTGTGACTGCCAGTTGTGTCTCGCGTATCCTGTTCTGAAGCCATGGTTTAGTGATGTTAGGATGTTATTCTCCTCAAGGTGTTTCATAATGTGGCGTCAGATTATATGTTCCAGAATTTTACAAGAAACTGATGTTAGGGATACTGGTCTGTAGTTTTCTGCCTGTCTCCTTTTTTGTAGATGCTTGACACGCTTGCCTTCAGCCAATCTTGGGGGAGTTTGCCGGTGTCTAGGGAGAGCTTGAAGATAAGTTTGAACGCTGGTGCTAGTTCCTTTGCGCATGATTTGAGTACCCGGTTATGCCGTCGGGTCCTGAGGCTTTGTTGGTATTGAGTCTGTGTAGGAGAGCTTCTATGCCTTTTATCTCCATCTCGATGTTGCTGATGCTGTCATACTTCTTTTCCGGTGGTGTTATATCCGTCTGTTTCAGTGGTTCTTCCTTGGTGAATATGGATTGGAATTGTCGGATGAGTACTTCGGCTTTGCCTTTGGCGTCGTCTATTAGGGTTCCTCCATCTTTCAGAGGTGACACTCCGATGTTATCGTGTCGTCGGGCCTTTATGTATTGCCAAAATGGTCTGGTGGTGTTGTTCTACAGCCCCTCAGTGATTTTGGTGTTGACAAATTCTCTTTCGGCTTTCCTTAGTTCCCGTTTACACTCTCGCTGTATCTGCCTGTAGTTTTCCCCATTTCCCTGATCTTTTCGCTGTTGTATATCCTTCTCTTTTTTCTCAGTAGACGCTTTGTGTTTGTTAACCCAGGGAGTATTGTGTTTAGGTTTGATCATCTTTGATGGTATGTGTTTGTCCATGATCTCCTGGATTCCGCCTTTCAGTGTGTCCCACATGGTGTTGACATCAGGATTCGTCAGTAGCCGAAGGCTTTCCCCTAGGATTGCCACTTCACCCGTTATGGCACCCCAATCCGCTTTCCCGTACATGTATATTTTGCGGGGAGGTGTGCTTTCATGTCGAAGTCTGTCAGTACCATGTCATGGTCTGATAAGCCTGGTATGTTGTTTGATGTCTTCGCCAGTGATGGATTTGATGTGTAGACTAGGTCGAGGAGGTGCTTTTCTCTTGTCGGTTTGTCGTGGATCTGTGTTAGACCAGCTTTTGATGTAATATGGAGCAGGTCTTCTTGCACTTCCATCTCTGGTGCTGGTTTTGTTACCATCAGCCGTTTCCAATCCACGTTAGGGCAGTTGAAGTCGCCGCATAGGATGGTCTGTTTGTTGTCTCCAGCTGCCAGTTTGATCGACTTCTGTAGTTCGTTTATGCGTTTGTCCTCGCGATGGGGCATGTAGAAGGATCCGATCAGGATGTCTTTATTTGATAGTGCCTTTATCTTTACCCACATTATTTCACACTTGGAGAGGAGTTGTCGCTGCTTCGTTGATATGAGGCTTTTGTGTGCCAAGACGAAGACTCCTCCCCTACAGTTTCTCTGTCGTTCCGATATACGTTGTAGTTTTCGGGAAAGATTTCACTTGATCTGCATGATGTGCCCGTCTGTTGGTTTTTTGCTTGGTTTCACTCCGTTCAGCCAAGATTCTGAACCGCAGATGATGTCCGGTTTTACATATTCTATGTTTGCTGCATGTTCAGCCCTTTTATACCTGATGCTCCGACAGTTGACAGTGAGGATTCTCAGGTTCCGTTTCGGTGGTAAATCGAAGGTGCTCGTATGATTTTTGCCTTGGTTCGCCTGTGGTGTTTGCTTTTGATGTGTCGTTTCTGGGTGTTGGTGTGCTCGCCTTCACTGGGCTAAAGATCGATGGTGACTCAACAGACTCGATGGTGGAGTTTAGCTGCTCGTAGATGTTTGACGAGAGTTCGTAGCCATGGAAGGTGAAAGGTTATCATCCGGAAACCACAAATCAGGTAAAATCTAAGTCAAAAAAGGGGCATAACTCAGTCAAAATAATGCGGACGAAACCCATATTCGAACTTGATCTGTAACATACAAAATTTGGTTCAGTTCACTCGATTCAATCTAAAGTTATCACCCGGACACCAAAAGCAGACAGACGACAGACGGACGACGGATGACGGGTGGACAACCCATTTACATAATACAACCGTTTTTTCAAACCAATGATGAGCGTTTATATTGACTGAGACTTGTTGAACCAAAAATTCACAGATAACCAACTGATCAGTTATATCAATTGTGATACTTAGTTGACTGACAACTGGCTGCATGATTGTAGTGAGATGGATTGCATGTGCAGTAGCTTACGCCGCCATTCCGTTGACAAATGGCATTGGTATCAGCACACTGAGTAGACGGTTCAACAGATGAACAAACTGATCCTACAGCCACCTCTGAAATGAACATATTATACTTGAATATCCTTGTAAACATGCATAATGAAGTGGAGCCTCATACATCCAGATATTTAATGAGAAATGAATGAGTTTCAACGTGGTCATGGGATATTAGGTGTATGTAAATATAGAGAAATGAATGAGTTTCAACAATATTAACTGCAAGAAAAACTCAGCATACTTCATGGACAGCTGTATTTTTATTGTGGTCAAAATGAGAAAATTGTTTTCCCAATTTATAGTTTTATAAGTACGGTAAATGTAAAGTGTTCACTATTCAAGGAATCCATTCCCTCAGGATCAAAACTCATTCAATTCACCTATTGCAACAAAGAGATGGTCTTTAAAAAACTTTCCAAGTCAGCACATGCTCAACGGGATATACCACCCTGTGTTCATTCTCCTATCTGGCGATTGAATATGCCAAATCCCAAAACATTCAACTCTCGGTTCCCAAAGGGGAGGAGGGTCTGGGACTGTAATATAGAATACTTTACATTTACTTATAAAACTATGAATTGAGAAAACAATTTTCTCATTATTATAGCATAAATGATCGTATTCAATATTATGACAGGAATATTACCTGCATGATTACACAGTATGCCAATGGCGGTGGGATGACCAGAGAGTAAAGTAGATTATTTTCATTGGCACACTTTAAAATTACAATCGGCAATTAGCCAATGGTGGTTTTCAGATATGGTTCATTGCTAGTTATTACATATAATCTTTGTTTGTAATGTGTAGTTCATTGTACCGTACATTGATGAAAACCTCAATGATGGAAAGCATCAGGAAAGATGGACTTCATGTACATGCTAAAAGACCTAAATGTAACTGATATCCCTAATGATTATAAAGTCTTGAGATGAAAGGATATTTTATAGTGAGTTTCTGAGAATAGATGGAATGATACAGGATAATCATGCTGAACATAAACTTACGTTTACGGCACACATTACTCTTGTTCTCGTAGTATGTAGCAGTGCAACTACAGTGATAGGAGTTTGGACCAGCAATACAAACTGCATTTCCATCTATGCACTGGTGTTCAGTTTCCCCATAGGAGCATTTTCCATTGATGACCACTTCTGCAATTTAAATAATAGAGCCTTAACCCTTTCATGATGGGAGCTGTGCTGGTGCAGCATTAAAGATCCTGTGTTAGTGCATTCTCTTATATATGCGAGTCTCCCATAGGGAGCTATGGGAGCCTCGCATATATAAGAGAATGCCAAGGCTTGCATGGTCAAGGTAAATATTGTTAGGCCGATGTATTCTCTTATATATGCGAAGCTCCCTATGGGAGACTCGTATATATAAGAGAATGCATTGGCTGGAGGTTTTCGTCAAATGTCAGGAATCTCCAGTCATGGAAGTGTTAATTGTAATCAGTTTTAGGCCAGAGAATATTCCAAATTTTACCAACGTTATCTGATTTTATATGCTTAGTTTGTGTTATTAAGTGTATTTCACTCCCAAAAAAGAAATCTGATCAACCTTGAGTTGTTGCAGTTCCAGTGGTATCCGAGTGACTACACAATCGCATACGGACATGAAATCAAGTGGCATTTTTGTCAGATTCAGTAGAGTTTATGCTATGACTGGTAACTCACTTGGATTACATTTCTTCAGCTTTGTCTGATAGTGTGAGCTGTAACACTGGCATGCGGAGCTACACTGAGCACCATCTACACATCTGTCTTTACTGGTGCAATACTCTCCCACATTTTTATCTGTAGAAATTGGGAAAAATTATAAGATTAACTAGTGGAGTAAATATACCCCCACCCCTAATATGTAAACCATTTACCATATTATTACCATTTATTCATAATTATCATCCAGACAACCCAAAAATTCACTATTTCCAAGTCAAAAAGGGACATAACTCCAGATGTGAACAATGTCATACATTATAGTCTATGGAGTGATAAAGAATGCAGAAAGTATAAATGTTTAAGTTATACAAGAGGTAGACCCGAAGAGACATACCAAGTTTGGGATCACTTGGATGATAAATGTTGGTTGTCGGGCATGCCGTACTGTAAAATCCCTTTAATTCGTGGGGGTCAGTTATTCGTTTATTTCGTGGTTTTGCTCAACCACGAAATCAACAACCAACGAAATAATTTACTCTTGTGTTGAATGAGCAAAAAACCCATAAAATATAAGAGATGGAAATGAGATCGGGCATTACGTCTGTTTTATACATGTCGTAAAATGTATGCAGAAAAACACAAAAGAAGTGATGAAACATAACTTTTTCAATACAACATTCACCGAATACAAAACTGATATACTGCATCATCTGATCTCGGCTATGATGGTTTGCATAACAATGCTCAATGCACGGTTTCTTTAAAAGGATATTGGTTTACCAGTAACCACATGCAGACTACTTAATACAATAAATACCTACTTGGCCAAAGTATGAAATGACGCTGGTAGCTATTATGGTAACGAATACCTTGGGGTCTAATTTCTCAATAGTACACAAATAATTTTATGTCATGCAGCTGCTATTGTAGGACCTGTTGATGTGCATAAAATGATATCTGATCCACGAATTCATGTACCAACGAAAAAGCCTTTTGATGACAGACCACGGAATTTGATGCCAACGAAATCAAAGCCAATCACAGTATATAGTGATGCAAAGTGCAAATCCAAGATGGCTGCCGGCAGCCATATTTATGATCGAATGTCATTCAAGATAGCTCCCATCTAGAAGTGATCTGGTACAATGTCCAGTAAAAAATTCACTTTCTCTGGTGTGGTCAATAAAACTCACTGAGTGGTTTGTTTCATGTGTGTTCCAGTCTGTGATTTACACTGTCACGATCTATTTTAAGCAATTGGGGATTTCCCAATTTGTAACTACTTTTTATTTCACTTTTTGAAAACTGATTATGTTACAAAACAATTAACTATGTTGAATATTTGATAAATAAAAATGAGTCCACAAGGTAGGCCAAGAACAACAGGCACATCACATAATAAAGGTGTGACTAGCTACACATCAAAGCACAACAGATGCGAAGATATCGCCCATGAATTGCCAGAACCTAATTAGCAGAAGAACAGGCCAAAATTTTGTCTATTTTTCGTACGAATGATATTTCTGTTGTTGTTGAGCCAAATAATAAAACTGGTCCCCCAGCAGCCAGTGGGTCGTGTGTTCTATAAACTCCCATAGCAATAACAAGAGCCAGAACCAAAATTAGACTTGCGGCAACTTCAATACCGATGTCGTTTCTGGAGTTGGTCTTGACGAAAAACTGGTTTTCTAAGAAAATGTATTTGCCTAAATAATAAGTTACGGGTATTGAGAACAAAATTGACAAATTGCAAAAGGAGTAAATCACTGCATCATACTTACTTCAAATGAAAGTGTCCATGACACTGTAGCTCAACTTTGCGATGAAGTTAAATTTTTGTAATGAGCAATAAATGGAATGATGCATTGAATTTTGAAATCCCAAGATGGTAGCTGGCGGCCATGTTGTATTGACGAATACCAACAAAAGGTATGACATGTAGCCTGTGCCAAAGGATTTAGTCATGCAATGTAAAATCCAAGATGGCTGTCAGCGGCTATGTTTTATGACCGAATGACCGCAAAATCGGTCCGGTGGGCTTTTTCATTATCGGAACATCACTACGATTGACCCCAAAATTACTCATTCCCATCTACATATCAATGTTGACATCCATGACAAATTTCATGATGAACCAACAAAAGGTACGGCCTCTAGCCAGTTCCAAAGGATTTAGTCATGCAAAGATTAAAATCTAAGATGGGAGCTGGCGCCCATGTTTTATGGTCGAATGACCCCAAAATGACTCATTCCCATCTACATGTCAATATTAACATCCACGACAAATTTTATGATGATCAGATGAACACTCCAGCCTGTAGCCCATACTAGTGGATTTAATTTTAAAATCTAAGATGGCTGCTGGCAGCCATGTTTTTTTGCCAAATGGCCCTAAAATGACTCGTTCCCATCTACATGTCAATGTCAACAGCCATGACAAATTTCATAACGATCCGATCAAAGGTACAACTTGTAGCCCATGCCAAACGATTTAGTCATGTAAAGAGTAAAATCAAAGATGGCTGCCGCAGCCATGTTTTATGGCCAAAGACTCCAAAATGATTCGTTTCCATCTACATGTCAATGTTAACATCCATGACAAATTTAATAATGATCAGACAAACAGTATGGCCTGTAGCCCATGCTTATGGATTGCATTTTGAAATCCAAAATGGCCACCAGCGGCCATGTTTTTTGACCGAATGACCCCAAAATGACTCGTTCCCATCTACAACAGCCATGACAAATTTCATAATGATCCGACCAAAGGTACGACTGTAATCCGGGCTAATGTAAATTATTGACGGACTTCTCCACACACACACACGAATGATGGATACCAAGCCATGGCAATAGCTCAAGGTTTAAGTAAAGTTGAGCTAAAAATGTATGAGGACAATTTGATAGGTACTTAATCTGTTAATGATATTTATAATAATTGTTGATTTATTAATTGACAAGAATTTCAACAAAAACAGACATATAAAACTTCATATCTCCCACCACCTGGATATCTCCCTCCTTCTATCATTCGTTTTAATATCGTTTGATCCTGAAATGGCCAGAAAACTGTTTTTTAAGATTTAATGTGTTGGTTTTTTTTTTAGATTTAAATTGTTTAAACACAGCTGGTCAGTGGGTCCATTATAAGTACAACATTATACCAGACTTTTTCTCTGAAACAAGAAAAAAGACAGTAATTATATCACTCAGTGTCATAGAGTCTGATATAGTTATCATATGCATGGTGAATGTTTTATTCTGTATAACAGAATATCATATAGCCTATACAAACCAATTTAAAATGAATCTGTATGTTAACTTACCTGGTATGCAGCTTGAACCAAGCCTATAGTATCCTTTACTACATTGACATGTGTTGTAATTCTGGTTCTCTAATTGCCTACAGGCAGTATTTTTTCCAGCACACTGGTCAGTGGGTCTGTTTTTGGTACAGTGAGCACCGAAGCTTTTCTCTGAAGAAAGAATAGAGTTAGAATCATCAACAAAATCACATATATATCTAATATAAATAAATAATATAAATAACAGTTTTGTATAGCGTAAAATCCACCGAACTGCTCTAAAACGCTTGACATGTTAAACATAAAATACAATTGGAAACATAAGACATATGGACATCCACAAAACAATTAACAATAAGTGAGAAAATATAAAATACAGAACCGTATAAAATAACAAAATCGACAAATTATTAAAAAGTTACTGGCAAGTTGGGAGTGATAACATGCTAAAAATAACAGTGAATAAAAGATCGCTGACCAAAATGTCTCCCGACGAAGGTGACAGGTTTGGAGGATTTATGGGTTTCAGATCCCTATACTACAAACTGTAGGACAAATTTATTACACCAATATGAAACAAAGTGCATATTCACTAAATACAATATTTTTCTAAATAAGTAAAATATATATCTCCTAGAAGTATCTTGCCCACTGAACTATATGGTATTTCCATTTTAACCAGGGGGGTGGAAAAACGTTTTTTCAGGGCACGTATACCGGGGTGGGTGGGTAGTTGATAGGACCAACAAACAATTTTTTCCGCAACTCAAAAATATTTTTCCTGCAAGTCTTTTTGACTGTTTTTGCAATGAGTTTGGCTTGAAACACATCTATATGTCAATATTAACATAAATGACAAATTTCATGATGATCAGACAAAAAGTATAGCCTGTAGCCCATGCTAATGGATTGAATTTTGAAATCCAATATGGCCACTGGCGGCCATTTTTTTTTTGACGGAATGACCCCAAAATGACTTGTTCCTATTTACATGTCAATGTTAACATCCATGACTAATAGTATGCACAGAAATTCATATACAGCTGTTTATAGTGAATTTCCCCCCGCAAATCTCTGTTTTAGTGTTAAAAAGGGGGTGGATGTCCAAAAATGGTCGGAAAAAACTGCCAAAAACAGAAACAAATTTGGACGCGGGGGTGGGTGGGTCCCAACAAGGGTCGAAAGTCAAAAATCAGCGTACGTGCCTGCAAATTTTTTACGACTCCCCCCTGTTTTAACTAGTTGAAAACGGTAAGAAAATTCTATGGTACGTTTTATCATGGTTCATGACCTCCTGTAATAATACTTCATGGACCACGTGATCTCCACTTTGATCAGACTTGATGCCATGGTAAGTTTTGTTATCTTTTTCCCCCATTAGGACATATTCCTCATGAGCGGGGTCGGTGCGAAACCCAGAGAGGGTGCTCAGAGTTCAGTGGGCAAGATACTTCTAGGAGATATATATTTTACTTATTTAGAAGCTTTGAGGACCTACCTACACTGCAGGGGAGACCACCCTGGTCCACTGTTCGGATTGCCAAGTGGGTATCCAGTATTATATGCCCAATTTCAGTCCGTTCTTAAAACATGCCTCAATTTTTGTGCATTAGATCACATTCTGATTACACCTCATAGTTTTCGTATCAGTTGAGTATGCTGGGCGGCTGAGAGAGGATATTCCGATGCCCAAATCAGACTTATGGGCAGATGGAAATCAAACACTTTTCTCACCTACATTCGGGGCTGATATAGTCATGCAAAGATTAAAATCTAAGATGGGAGCTGGCGTTTTATGTTTTATGGTCGAATGACCCCAAAATGACTCATTCCCATCTACATGTCAATATTAACATCCACGACAAATTTTATGATGATCAGATGAACACTCCAGCCTGTAGCCCATGCTAGTGGATTTAATTTTAAAATCTAAGATGGCTGCTGGCAGCCATGTTTTTTTGCCAAATGGCCCTAAAATGACTCGTTCCCATCTACATGTCAATGTCAACAGCCATGACAAATTTCATAACGATCCCGGGCCGATCAAAGGTACAACTTGTAGCCCATGCCAAACGATTTAGTCATGTAAAGAGTAAAATCAAAGATGGCTGCCGCAGCCATGTTTTATGGCCAATGACTCCAAAATGATTCGTTTCCATCTACATGTCAATGTTAACATCCATGACAAATTTAATAATGATCAGACAAACAGTATGGCCTGTAGCCCATGCTTATGGATTGCATTTTGAAATCCAAAATGGCCACCAGCGGCCATGTTTTTTGACCAACCCCAAAATGACTCGTTCTCATCTACAACAGCCATGACAAATTTAATAATGATCCGACCAAAGGTACGACTGTAATCCGCGCTAATGTAAATTATTGACGGACTTCTCCACACACACACGAATGATGGATACCAAGCCATGGCAATAGCTCAAGCTTTAAGTAAAGTTGAGCTAAAAATGTATGAGGACAATTTGATAGGTACTTAATCTGTTAATGATATTTATAATAATTGTTGATTTATTAATTGACAAGAATTTCAACAAAAACAGACATATAAAACTTCATATCTCCCACCACCTGGATATCTCCCTCCTTCTATCATTCGTTTTAATATCGTTTGATCCTGAAATGGCCAGAAAACTGTTTTTTAAGATTTAATGTGTTGGTTTTTTTTTTAGATTTAAATTGTTTAAACACAGCTGGTCAGTGGGTCCATTATAAGTACAACATTATACCAGACTTTTTCTCTGAAACAAGAAAAAAGACAGTAATTATATCACTCAGTGTCATAGAGTCTGATATAGTTATCATATGCATGGTGAATGTTTTATTCTGTATAACAGAATATCATATAGCCTATACAAACCAATTTAAAATGAATCTGTATGTTAACTTACCTGGTATGCAGCTTGAACCAAGCCTATAGTATCCTTTACTACATTGACATGTGTTGTAATTCTGGTTCTCTAATTGCCTACAGGCAGTATTTTTTCCAGCACACTGGTCAGTGGGTCTGTTTTTGGTACAGTGAGCACCGAAGCTTTTCTCTGAAGAAAGAATAGAGTTAGAATCATCAACAAAATCACATATATATCTAATATAAATAAATAATATAAATAACAGTTTTGTATAGCGTAAAATCCACCGAACTGCTCTAAAACGCTTGACATGTTAAACATAAAATACAATTGGAAACATAAGACATATGGACATCCACAAAACAATTAACAATAAGTGAGAAAATATAAAATACAGAACCGTATAAAATAACAAAATTGACAAATTATTAAAAAGTTACTGGCAAGTTGGGAGTGATAACATGCTAAAAATAACAGTGAATAAAAGATCGCTGACCAAAATGTCTCCCGACGAAGGTGACAGGTTTGGAGGATTTATGGGTTTCTGATCCCTATACTACAAACTGTAGGACGAATTGATTACACCAATATGAAACAAAGTGCATATTCACTAAATACAATATTTTTCTAAATAAGTAAAATATATATCTCCTAGAAGTATCTTGCCCACTGAACTATATGGTATTTCCATTTTAACCAGGGGGGAGGAAAAACGTTTTTTCAGGGCACGTATACCGGGGTGGGTGGGTAGTTGATAGGACCAACAAACAATTTTTTCTGCAACTCAAAAATATTTTCCTGCAAGTCTTTTTGACTGTTTTTGCAATGAGTTTGGCTTGAAACACATCTATATGTCAATATTAACATAAATGACAAATTTCATGATGATCAGACAAAAAGTATAGCCTGTAGCCCATGCTAATGGATTGAATTTTGAAATCCAAGATAGCTGCTGGCAGCCATGTTTTTTTTGACGGAATGACCCCAAAATGACTTGTTCCTATTTACATGTCAATGTTAACATCCATGACTAATAGTATGCACAGAAATTCATATACAGCTGTTTATAGTGAATTTCCCCACGCAAATCTCTGTTTTAGTGTTAAAAAGGGGGTGGGTGTCCAAAAATGGTCGGAAAAAACTGCCAAAAACAGAAACAAATTTGGACGCGGGGGTGGGTGGGTCCCAACAAGGGTCGAAAGTCAAAAATCAGCATACGTGCCTGCAAATTTTTTCCGACTCCCCCCTGTTTTAACTAGTTGAAAACGGTAAGAAAATTCTATGGTACGTTTTATCATGGTTCATGACCTCCTGTAATAATACTTCATGGACCACGTGATCTCCACTTTGATCAGACTTGATGCCAAGGTAAGTTTTGTTATCTTTTTCCCCCATTAGGACATATTCCTCATGAGCGGGGTCGGTGCGAAACCCAGAGAGGGTGCTCAGAGTTCAGTGGGCAAGATACTTCTAGGAGATATATATTTTACTTATTTAGAAGCTTTGAGGACCTACCTACACTGCAGGGGAGACCACCCTGGTCCACTGTTCGGATTGCCAAGTGGGTATCCAGTATTATATGCCCAATTTCAGTCCGTTCTTAAAACATGCCTCAATTTTTGTGCATTAGATCACATTCTGATTATACACCTCATAGTTTTCGTATCAGTGGAGCATGCTGGGCGGCTGAGAGAGGATATTCCGATGCCCAAATCAGACTTATGGGCAGATGGAAATCAAATGCTTTTCTCACCTACATTAGGGGCTGGTATAGTTATTTTTTAGTTTTTTTTTGCTGCACTTTGCTTGAGCGAGTGTAGTACATTAGTAGTCTCAATAAGCACCTGCCCTTTGCTTGTGCAAGGTCAGACTTTGGTTTCCTAATAATATATACATATATATAATAATAATTCATTGTATTCATGTTAATTTCATGGGATGGTCAGGGGTGGCATATCTTTGCTTGATCTATTGGAAGGTGAAAGGTTATCATCCGGAAACCGCAAATCAGGTAAAATCTAAGTCGAAAAAGGGGCATAACTCAGTCAAAATAATGCGGACGAAACCCATATTCGAACTTGATCTGTAACATACAAAATTTGGTTCAGTTCACTCGATTCAATCTAAAGTTATCACCCGGACACCAAAAGCAGACAGACGACAGACGGATGACGGGTGGACAACCCATTTACATAATACGACCGTTTTTTCAAACCAATGATGAGCGTTTATATTGACTGAGACTTGTTGAACCAAAAATTCACAGAAAACCAACTGATCAGTTATATCTATTGTGATACTTACTTGACTGACAACTGGCTGCATGATTGTAGTGAGATGGATTGCATGTGCAGTAGCTTACGCCGCCATTCCGTTGACAAATGGCATTGGTATCAGCACACTGAGTAGACGGTTCAACAGATGAACAAACTGATCCTACAGCCACCTCTGAAATGAACATATTATACGTGAATATCCTTGTAAACATGCATAATGAAGTGGAGCCTCATACATCCAGATATTTAATGAGAAATGAATGAGTTTCAACGTGGTCATGGGATATTAGGTGTATGTAAATATAGAGAAATGAATGAGTTTCAACAATACTAACTGCAACAAAAACTCAGCATACTTCATGGACAGCTGTATTTTTATTGTGGTCAAAATGAGAAAATTGTTTTCCCAATTTATAGTTTTATAAGTAAGGTAAATGTAAAGTGTTCACTATTCAAGGAATCCATTCCCTCAGGATCAAAACTCATTCAATTCACCTATTGCAACAAAGAGATGGTCTTTAAAAAACTTTCCAAGTCAGCACATGCTCAACAGGATATAGCACCCTGTGTTCATTCTCCTATCTGGCGATTGAATATGCCAAATCCCAAAACATTCAACTCTCGGTTCCCAAAGGGGAGGAGGGTCTGGGACTGTAATATAGAATACTTTACATTTACTTATAAAACTATGAATTGAGAAAACAATTTTCTCATTATTATAGCATAAATGATTGTATTCAAAATTATGACAGGAATATTACCTGCATGATTACACAGTATGCCAATGGCGGTGGGATGACCAGAGAGTAAAGTAGATTATTTTCATTGGCACACTTTAAAATTACAATCGGCAATTAGCCGATGGTGGTTTTCAGATATCGGTTCATTTGTAGTTATTACATATAATCTTTGTTTGTAATGTGTAGTTCATTGTACCGTACATTGATGAAAATCTCAATGATGGAAAGCATCATGAAAGATGGACTTCATGTACATGCTAAAAGACCTAAATGTAACTGATATCCCTAATGATTATAAAGTCTTGAGATGAAAGGATATTTTATAGTGAGTTTCTGAGTTTAGACGGGGATTATACAGGATAATCATCCTGAACACAAACTTATGTTTACGGCACAAATTACTGTTGTCCTCGTAGTATGTAGCAGTGCAACTACAGCGATAGGAGTTTGGACCAGCAATACAAACTGCATTTCCATCTATGCACTGGTGTTCAGTTTCCCCATAGGTGCATTCTCGATTGATGAGCACTTCTTCTGCAATTTCAAAAATATAACCTTAACCCTTTCATGATGGGAGCTGCGCTGGTGCAGCATTAAAGATCATGTGCTGGTGCATTCTCTTATATATGTGATAGGTGGCCTCGCATATATAAGAGAATGCCATGGCTTGCATAGTCAAGGTAAATATTGTTAGGCCAATGTATTCTCTTATATATATGAGGCTCCCTATGGGAGAATCGAATGTATAATAGAATGCATTGCCACAAGGTTTTGGCACAATTTCAGCAATCTCCAGTCATGGAAGGGTTAATTGTAATCAGTTTTATACCTCAGAATATTCCAAATTTTACCAAGGTTATCTGAGGTTATATGCCTTGTTGTTGGTTATGAAGTGTATTTAATTGTTAAAAGTTTAGGCTTTTCTTATCAAAGCTGGTCGAAAGCATCTCTCACAAAAGAAATCTGATCATTCGTGATTTGTTACAGTTCCAGAAGTATGCGAGTGACTATCACATGTGGACATGAAATCAAGTGGCATTTTTGTCAAATTCAGTAAAGTTTATGCTATGACTGTTCTTCATTAGTTAACTCACTTAGATTACATTTCTGCAGCTTTGTCTGATAGTGTGAGCTGTCACACCTGCATGTGTACGGGTAGCTTATACACTGAGCACCATCTGCACACCTGTCTTGACTGTAGCAATACTCTCCCACATTTTTATCTGTAGAAATTGGGAAATAATTTAAGATTAACTAGTGGTGGGACTGTCCCAATTGGAGTAAAAATAGACAAATAGACAAACTTATGGCAGTAACTTGGGGGTGGGTATAATAAATAGATACTGTTATATATCTTCAAAATAGAACAAAGCAAAGAGAGCATTGTCTGGTTATTTCATTTGTATGCATTCAACTATACACTATAATACATGCACAATTGACTCTGAAATTTGTTTTTATTCGACAGCTACAATAAATTGATTGATGATTGTATCAATGCTTGGAGATGCATGACTATGCCGAGTTAGTGCCCCGAGGGAGTGGTGTACTAAATTCCTCCCCAGGGGTCACAAAACAAAATGACATTTGACTATTTATTTCCTAACCAGTGAATACAAAAACAGACAAAAAATAACAGAGCAGTAAATTCTTATGAATTTCTCAACCGGAAGTGACTGTCTTAGTCAGATTACAATGCGGAAGTGATGCACTGGAATGTTTGTTTTTTTATTCAGTGTAAGTAAACGATTTTATCAAGCGATAATTCCGGCCTGATTTTCTGACAATTGGAATAAAATGTCGCAGATCCCATGTCCCAGAAAAGAGGTGGCTTAATGTTATAGGAATCAGGGAGCTAAATGTGTTCTGGAGTCGGGGAGCGAGTACATAGTGGAATGCTAAAGGTGAAGGTAACTGAAGAATGACCTTCACCTGATACATGCGACACGTTATTAAAGGATGACATCGCGTTTATTTGATTTGTACATAATATCTAAATAATTTAAACTGGTGAATGAATGGGGGAACGGATTTTTGTGAGCGGGAAATGTATTTAACTAGCTGTTGTAGATCTGGGTTTTTCCAGATCAAATTTGGCTGTGAGATAGCCCTGTCGTACACTTGGGGATTTATTTTAAAAAGTAAACACATGACCTATGATTTTTCTTGCATTTTCGTGATCAACTGGTGTCAATCTAGCTGGGTAAACATCACTGGTATGGCCTGCAGGCTTCAATTCAGCGAATTTGGCCGAAACGTTAACACTGTCGCCTATGGGAAACCATTTAGTTCCGTGATTCCTTAACAACAAAGCAGTCAAATTCTGGCAAAAATTTTATTCCAGCTTGATGACCAGCATGTTCTCAAAAGTGAACCACATATGAAATATCACAGGCCCCTGGGGGAAAATACTATAATACCAATATACACTATACCAGTGACAAGTTTCAAAAGATTGATTTGGGCTAAAATCACAACAACTATCAAACCCTAGTAAATTCTAGAATTCGATCATTTCAGCCAAAATATCCACCAGTGTGTCAACAAAGAATGAAACATTGGACAAACTCATGCAAATCAGGTCTGTGTATCAGGATGTGCTTCCATTGGAATTAAATACAGAATCTGTCAATGATATTGCTGATTTATTTGACAAGAATTTCATATCTCCCACCCCCTGGATATCTCCCTCCCCCACATGTATGAATAAATCAAATTTTAATCATTTGATACCGTTTGTTCATGCAATGCCCAGAATTTTTTTCGTTGAATTTTAATGTTGTTTTTTTTTAGATTTAATTTGTTTAAACACTGGTCAGTGGGTCCATTATAAGTACAATGAATACCAGAGTTTTTCTCGGAAACAAGAATAAAGACAGTGTCATATCACTCAGTGGCAGAGTCTGATGTAGTTATCTAATGATGAATGTTTTATTCTATATCACAGACGACCATATACCCTATACGAATCAATTTAAAATGAATCTGTACGTTAACTTACATGCTTTGCAACTTGAACCAAACCTATAGTATCCTTCATTACATTGACATGTATAGAAATTCTGGCTATTCTCCAACTGAATACAGGCAGTATTAGTTCCAGCACACTGGTCATCTGTTCTATTATTGGTGCAGGATTCACCCAAGTTTTTCTCTGAAGAACGAACCAAGTTAGCATCATAAATAAAATCTGATATACATCTAATTAAACGGACATGGCTCATTCGAACCTCCAAATTTTGTCTACGTAATTTGGAGGGATGGATACGATAGGTCGATAAATACATGAAATATTGATATACCGGCTTCATATGTTTTGAAAAACACTTGGAAAGTCACAGCCATTTTAAATTTTTTGCCCGAAGTCAGACAAACGCTCTTTATTGCTACCATATCAGGAATTGAATAACACGGAACGCTCTTTTCTATCCCATGTCTTGCAAATGGATGTTTTTTGTTTGGGACCCAAACACCTTGTTCATAGTTGGATTTTTCATTATTTCAATGCGTCTTTTTGGGTTACAGAATGTTCGTAGAAAGGTAGTTAAGATATTTATCGACCTATTTCGATACTGGGACAAATTCAACAGCGAATAATATTATGTGTATTTGGAGCGCAAACCGCCATGTGGCTTTAACATAGACTAAATGGGTTAATAGTTCCTATATATAAGATTGCTACATCTAACTCAAAACATATAGAATCCATTCCAACTCAAAACATATAGAATCCATATGTCAAGAATCAATACACAAAAATGATTTCTGCTATAGGGGTGATAAAACTTTTTGGGGGGTGGGAGAGCTTGGGGCAAAATATTAAACCTAGCCTTGCCCCTATTTGACTCTAGCGAGCACATTTGAACAAATCTGAATTTCAAACCCCTGACGATCAAGAAAGTTGAGCCATATAGGTCTTACAGTTCCAGAACAAATTGGAACCCAACCTCCAAGATGGCCACCAAAATGGCAGCTGGAATTGGAAAATTACATTTCAGTTTATGCTGTTTGGGACTGGTTGAGAATTGTGACTTTATGTTGTATTGTTCATGTTAACTGACCATTGGAGCAATGAAATATGCCATTCATGGAGTCAGAAACCTTTCTGATCCCTCAAAAATTCGATTTTACAGAAAGCGGTATAAAATTTTACCAAAAATCACCATTGTGATTTCTGGTCATATTTCATCAAGAAATGTGCAGAACTGTGCAATTTTAGTGAAACATTCCATTTCTTATGCATATTCCAACTCATTAGTACCAAAATTGTCACTTTGGCCAAAATGTGGAAAGTTGTAAATATTGCCCCATGCTGCGTGCCATGCAACCACATACAAGTTGTGGTTAATGACAAATAATGACTATTCTGTCTTATATAGATTGAATATTAACATTTCTGATGCACCTGACAAGTTGATTTTTCACATATATCCCAAACATTACTCTCTGCTGTTCCGAAAAGGTAGTAAATTGTGACCTACTTGGTTATTAAACATGTTACTTAATCAAGTGAAAACTATAGGTTCTATTCTGGTTGTCCCAGTACCTTACAAGGCATGAAAAATTCATTCTAAAGGATGCAGTATGGAATTGAGTGGAACCAATTTATGTGGCTACTCTCACAAATTAGCGTTAAAATTTATCAACATTGATCAACATATTACATGATGTTTGTAAAAATTAAAGTGTCAATGACACTGTAGCTCAACTTCAAAAGGGAATAATTTCACGTGTTACAGTCAATGGAGCGATTAGGAATGCAGAAAGTTGAAATGTCTAAGTAAAACTAGATTACCAACATGAAGAGATATATATATACAATAAAATCCAAGATGAGCACTGGCAGCTATAATGAATATCAAAATCATTTTGAAGCTCCCATCTAGCAGATCAATATCAAGATCAATATGAAGTTTGGTGATGATTGAATGAGGGAAGTGGACTGTAGGATGTACCAAATTATTTAGTCATGCAAAGAGTAAAATCCAAGATGGCTGACAGCAGCCATGTTTTATGGCCAAATTACCCCAAAATGAATCATTCCCATCTACATGTCAATATAAACATCCATGACAAATTTCATGTTGATCAGATGAACAGTTCGGCCTGTAGCCTGTGCTAATGGATTGAATTTTGAAATCCAAGATGGCCATGTTTGTTTGCCAAATGATCCCAAAATGAATCATTTCCCATCTACATGTCAATGTCAACAGCCATGACAAATTTCATAATGTTATGACCAAAGGTACGACCTGTAGCCCATGCTAAAGGATTTAGTCATACAAAGAGTAAAATCCAAGATGGCTGCTGGCGGCCATGTTTTTCGGCCGAATGACCTCAAAATGACTCGTTCCCATCTACATGTCATTATTAACATTCATGACAAATTTCATGATGATCAGACTAAAGGTACAACCTGTAGCCCGGGCTAAAGGATTTAGTCATACAAGAGTAAAATCCAAGATGGCTGCTGGCGACCATGTTTTTTGGCCGAATGACCCCAAAATTACTCGTTCCCATCTACATGTCAATATTATCATCCATGACAAATTTCATGATCATCAGACGAACAGTACGACCTGTGGCCCATGCTAATGGATTAAATTTTTAAATCCAAGATGGCCGCTGGCGGCCATGTTTTTCGCCCGAATGACCCCAAAATAACTCGTTCCCATCTACATTCCAATTTCAACAACCATGACAAATTTTATGATGATCAGACTAAAGGTACGACCTGTAGCCCGTGCTTAAGGATTTAGTCATACAAAGAGTAAAATCCAAGATGGCTGCTGGCGGCTATGTGTTTTGGCCGAATGACCCCAAAATGACTCGTTCCCATCTACATGTCATTATTAACATTCATGACAAATTTCATGATGATCAGACTAAAGGTACAACCTGTAGCCCGGGCTAAAGGATTTAGTCATACAAAGAGTAAAATCCAAGATGGCTGCTGGCGACCAGGTTTTTTGGCCGAATGACCCAAAAATTACTCGTTCCCATCTACATGTCATTGTTAACATCCATGACACATTTTATGATGATCAGACTAAAGGTACGACCTGCAGCCCGTGCTAAAGAATTTAGTCATACAAAGAGTAAAATCCAAGATGGCTGCTGGCGGCCATGTTTTTTGGCCGAATGACCCCAAAATTACTCGTTCCCATCTACATGTCATTGTTAACATCCATGACACATTTTATGATGATCCGACTAAAGGTACGACCTGCAGCCCGTGCTAAAGAATTTAGTCATACAAAGAGTAAAATCCAAGATGGCTGCTGGCGGCCATGTTTTTTGGCCGAATGACCCCAAAATTACTCGTTCCCATCTACATGTCAATATTATCATCCATGACAAATTTCATGATCATCAGACGAACAGTACGATCTGTGGCCCATGCTAATGGATTAAATTTTTAAATCCAAGATGGCCGCTGGCGGCCATGTTTTTCGCCCGAATGACCCCAAAATAACTCGTTCCCATCTACATTCCAATTTCAACAACCATGACAAATTTTATGATGATCAGACTAAAGGTACGACCTGTAGCCCGTGCTTAAGGATTTAGTCATACAAAGAGTAAAATCCAAGATGGCTGCTGGCGGCTATGTGTTTTGGCCGAATGACCCCAAAATGACTCGTTCCCATCTAACTGTCATTATTAACATTCTTGACAAATTTTATGATGATCAGACTAAAAGTAGGACCTGTAGCCCGTGCTAAAGGATTTAGTCATACAAAGAGTAAAATCCAAGATGGCTGCTGGCGGCCATGTTTTTGGGCCGAATGACCCCAAAATTACTCGTTCCCATCTACATGTCATTTTTAATATCCATGACAAATTTTATGATGATCAGACTAAAGGTACGACCTGCAGCCCGTGCTAAAGAATTTAGTCATACAAAGAGTAAAATCGAAGATGGCTGCTGGCGGCCATGTTTAATGGCCGAATGACCCCAAAATTACTCGTTCCCATCTACATGTCAATATTATCATCCATGACAAATTTCATGGTGATCAGACGAACAGTACGACCTGTGGCCCGTGCTAATGGATTAAATTTTGAAATCCAAGATGGCTGCTGGCGGCCATGTTTTTTGTCCGAATGACCCCAAAATGACTCGTTCCCATCTACATTCCAATTTCAACAGCCATGACAAATTTTATGATGATCAGACTAAAGGTACGACCTGTAGCCCGTGCTAAAGGATTGTCATACAAAGAGTAAAATACAAGATGGCTGCTGGCGGCCATGTTTTTTGGCCGAATGATCCCAAAATGACTCGTTCCAATCTACATGTCATTATTAACATTCTTGACAGAATTTATGATGATCAGACTAAAAGTACGACCTGTAGCCCGTGCTAAACGATTTAGTCATACAAAGAGTAAAATCCAAGATGGCTGCTGGCGGCCATGTTTTTGGGCCGAATGACCCCACAATTACTCGTTCCCATATACATGTCAATATTAATATCCATGACAAATTTCATGAAGATCAGACAAACAGTACGGCCTGTAGCCCGTGCTAATGGATTGAATTTTGAAATCCAATATGGCCACTGGCGGCCATGTTTTTTTTCAGAATGACCCCAAAATTAATTATTCTGGTCTAAATGTTGATGTGAACAGCTATGACAAATTTCATAATGATCCGACGAAAGGTACGACCTGTAGCCTGCATTGTTGACGCCTTACGTACACACGTACACACGCACACACGGACGACGGACGACAAAGCCATGGCAATAGCTCAAACTTTACAAAGTAAAGTTGAGCTAAAAAGGACCCAAACCTGATCCCTAATTTTGCGACATATGTCAACATGAAACAGATGTGTGAGTGACAATTTCAGAATTTCGACGTAAACAAAACGAATGTTGTCACGTGGCAATTTCAACATAAACAAAGTTATAAATGCAATGTTGTCTCACTGGTTGAATGTTCTAAAACTTACATTCTAAAACCACAAGAACAGAGATAACATAGCAACTGTGCTGTATAGGCATTCCCAAAGAGAGTTCAACACGTGAACCGCTGCATATATACAGACGAATTCAATTTCGAATTCAATACGGAATTCTAAAACACGTGCTCCGAAACCGGAAGTTGGGAAATTACCCACAATTTTCAATATAATAAAATAGTTTTTAATTTTATTTTTGCGTAAAATAAAACAAGTGAAATTGAAGGAAATTGTCTCTCTGATATTAATTAACAATTATTGTGTCGTTTCCCAAATTGAAACGAGGTCACAACAAGTTAAAACATTTGGAACGAATTGTTAAATGAAGCCGACAATAATATGTGGTTCAATTTTTTCTCATAGCGTGTACTTCCCTTCGAGGCGTCACAAGATGAAAAAGAGATCTTGACTGTGTCCCCACTTGCTTATATACATAACAAGTGAACAAATGACCTTGACCTGCTAAGTCAATAATAATGATTCAAAAAGGTACTTAAGCTATTTCGTACCAAAATAATAAATTTTAAACGGATCTCATAGAATCCTTTCTTGTGAATAAAGATGAATATACCATGTAGTTCAGTGTGTAACGTATCTTTGAAGGGAATAGGCGCATAACTCAGTCAAAATAATGCGGACGAAACCCATATTCGAACTTGATCTGTAACATACAAAATTTGGTTCAGTTCACTCGATTCAATCTAAAGTTATCACCCGGACACCAAAAGCAGACAGACGGATGACGGGTGGACAACCCATTTACATAATACGACCGTTTTTTCAAACCAATGATGAGCGTTTATATTGACTGAGACTTGTTGAACCAAAAATTCACAGAAAACCAACTGATCAGTTATATCTATTGTGATACTTACTTGACTGACAACTGGCTGCATGATTGTAGAGAGATGGATTGCATGTGCAGTAGCTTACGCCGCCATTCCGTTGACAAATGGCATTGGTATCAGCACACTGAGTAGACGGTTCAACAGATGAACAAACTGATCCTACAGCCACCTCTGAAATGAACATATTATACGTGAATATCCTTGTAAACATGCATAATGAAGTGGAGCCTCATACATCCAGATATTTAATGAGAAATGAATGAGTTTCAACGTGGTCATGGGATATTAGGTGTATGTAAATATAGAGAAATGAATGAGTTTCAACAATATTAACTGCAAGAAAAACTCAGCATACTTCATGGACAGCTGTATTTTTATTGTGGTCAAAATGAGAAAATTGTTTTCCCAATTTATAGTTTTATAAGTAAGGTAAATGTAAAGTGTTCACTATTCAAGGAATCCATTCCCTCAGGATCAAAACTCATTCAATTCACCTATTGCAACAAAGAGATGGTCTTTAAAAAACTTTCCAAGTCAGCACATGCTCAACAGGATATAGCACCCTGTGTTCATTCTCCTATCGGGCGATTGAATATGCCAAATCCCAAAACATTCAACTCTCGGTTCCCAAAGGGGAGGGTCTGGGACTGTAATATAGAATACTTTACATTTACTTATAAAACTATGAATTGAGAAAACAATTTTCTCATTATTATAGCATAAATGATTGTATTCAAAATTATGACAGGAATATTACCTGCTGATTACACAGTATGACAATGGCGGTGGGATGACCAGAGAGTAAAGTAGATTATTTTCATTGGCACACTTTAAAATTACAATCGGCAATTAGCCGATGGTGGTTTTCAGATATCGGTTCATTTCTAGTTATTACATATAATCTTTGTTTGTAATGTGTAGTTCATTGTACCGTACATTGATGAAAACCTCAATGATGGAAAGCATCAGGAAAGATGGACTTCATGTACATGCTAAAAGAACTAAATGTAACTGATATCCCTAATGATTATAAAGTCTTGAGATGAAAGGATATTTTATAGTGAGTTTTTGAGTATAGATGGAATGATACAGGATAATCATGCTGAACATAAACTTACGTTTACGGCACACATTACTCTTGTTCTCGTAGTATGTAGCAGTGCAACTACAGTGATAGGAGTTTGGACCAGCAATACAAACTGCATTTCCCTCTATGCACTGGTGTTCAGTTTCCCCATAGGAGCATTCTCCATTGATGACCACTTCTGCAATTTAAAAAATAGAGCCTTAACCCTTTCATGATGGGAGCTGTGCTGGTGCAGCATTAAAGATCCTGTGTTAGTGCATTCTCTTATATATGCGAGTCTCCCATAGGGAGCTATGGGAGCCTCGCATATATAAGAGAATGCCAAGGCTTGCATGGTCAAGGTAAATATTGTTAGGCCGAGGTATTCTCTTATATATGCGAGGCTCCCTATGGGAGACTCGTATATATAAGAGAATGCATTGGCTGGAGGTTTTCGTCAAATGTCAGGAATCTCCAGTCATGGAAGTGTTAATTGTAATCAGTTTTAGGCCAGAGAATATTCCAAATTTTACCAACGTTATCTGATTTTATATGCTTAGTTTGTGTTATTAAGTGTATTTCACTCCCAAAAAAGAAATCTGATCAACCTTGAGTTGTTGCAGTTCCAGTGGTATCCGAGTGACTACACAATCGCATACGGACATGAAATCAAGTGGCATTTTTGTCAGATTCAGTAGAGTTTATGCTATGACTGGTAACTCACTTGGATTACATTTCTTCAGCTTTGTCTGATAGTGTGAGCTGTAACACTGGCATGCGGAGCTTATACACTGAGCACCATCTACACATCTGTCTTTACTGGTGCAATACTCTCCCACATTTTTATCTGTAGAAATTGGGAAAAATTATAAGATTAACTAGTGGAGTAAATATACCCCCACCCCTAATATGTAAACCATTTACCATATTATTACCATTTATTCATAATTATCATCCAGACAACCCAAAAATTCACTATTTCCAAGTCAAAAAGGGACATAGCTCCAGATGTGAACAATGTCATACATTATAGTCTATGGAGTGATAAAGAATGCAGAAAGTATAAATGTTTAAGTTATACAAGAGGTAGACCCGAAGAGACATACCAAGTTTGGGATCACTTGGATGATAAATGTTGGTTGTCGGGCATGCCGTATATAGTGATGCAAAGTGCAAATCCAAGATGGCTGCCGGCAGCCATATTTATGATAGAATGTCATTCAAGATAGCTCCCATCTAGAAGTGATCTGGTACAATGTCCAGTAAAAAATTCACTTTCTCTGGTGTGGTCAATAAAACTCACTGAGTGGTTTGTTTCATGTGTGTTCCAGTCTGTGATTTACACTGTCACGATCTATTTTAAGCAATTGGGGATTTCCCAATTTGTAACTACTTTTTATTTCACTTTTTGAAAACTGATAATGTTACATAACAATTAACTATGTTGAATATTTGATAAATGAAAGTGTCAATGACACTGTAGCTCAACTTGGAAAGGGAATAATTTAATGTATTACAGTCAATGGAGCGATTAGGAATGTGGAAAGTTGAATGTCTAATACTAGTTTATAGACATGAAGAGAAAAGTAAAATCCAAGATGGCTGCTGGCGGCCATATTTTCGGCCGAATGACCCCAAAATGAGTCGTTCCCATCTACATGTCATCGTTAACATCCATGACAAATTTTATGATGATCAGACTAAAGGTACGACCTGTAGCCCATGCTAAAGAATTTAGTCATACAAAGAGTAAAATCCAAGATGGCTGCTGGCGGCCATGTTTTTTGGCCGAATGATCCCAAAATGACTCGTTCCCATCTACATGTCATTATTAACATTCATGACAAATTTAATGATGATCAGACTAACGGTATGACATGTAGCCCGTGCTAAAGAATTTAGTCATACAAAGAGTAAAATCCAAGATGATGCTGGCATACATGTTTTCGGCCGAATGACCCCAAAATGAGTCATTCCCATCTACATGTCATCGTTAACATCCATGACAAATTTTATGACGATCAGACTAAAGGTACGACCTGTAGCCCATGCTAAAGAATTTAGTCATACAAAGAGTAAAATCCAAGATGGCTGCTGGCGGCCCATGTTTTTTGGCCAAATGACCCCAAAATTACTCGTTCCCATCTACATGTCAATATTAACATCCATGACAAATTTCATGATGATCAGACGAACATTACGACCTGTGGCCCATGCTAATGGATTAAATTTTGAAATCCAAGATGGCTGCTGGCGGCCATGTTCTTCGGCCGAATGACCCCAAAATGACTCGTTTCCCATCTACATGTCATTATTAAGATTCATGACAAATTTAATGATGATCAGACTAACGGTATGACATGTAGCCCGTGCTAAAGAATTTAGTCATACAAAGAGTAAAATCCAAGATGGCTGCTGGCATACATGTTTTCGGCCGAATGACCCCAAAATGAGTCATTCCCATCTACATGTCATTATTAACATTCATGACAAATTTCATGATGATCAGACTAAAGGTACAACCTGTAGCCCGTGCTAAAGAATTTAGTCATACAAAGAGTAAAATCCAAGATGGCTGCTGGCAACCATGTTTTTTGGCCGAATGACCCCAAAATTACTCGTTCCCATCTACATGTCATTGTTAACATCCATGACAAATTTCATGATGATCAGACTAAAGGTACGACCTGCAGCCCATGCTAAAGAATTTAGTCATACAAAGAGTAAAATCCAAGATGGCTGCTGGCGGCCATGTTTTTCGGCCGAATGACCCCAAAATTACCTGTTCCCATCTACATGTCATTATTAACATTCATGACAAATTTCATGATGATCAGACTAAAGGTACGACCTGTAGCCCGTGCTAAAGGATTTAGTCATACAAGAGTAAAATCCAAGATGGCTGCTGGCGACCATGTTTTTTGGCCGAATGACCCCAAAATTACTCGTTCCCATCTACATGTCAATATTATCATCCATGACAAATTTCATGATGATCAGACGAACAGTACGACCTGTGGCCCGTGCTGATGGATTAAATTTTGAAATCCAAGATGGCCGCTGGTGGCCATGTTTTTTGTCCGAATGACCCCAAAATGACTCGTTCCCATCTACATTCCAATTTCAACAACCATGACAAATTTTATGATGATCAGACTAAAGGTACGACCTGTAGCCCGTGCTAAAGCATTTAGTCATACAAAGAGTAAAATCCAAGATGGCTGCTGGCGGCCATGTTTTTTGGCCGAATGACCCCAAAATGACTCATTCCCATCTACATGTGATTATTAACATTCTTGACAAATTTTATGATGATCAGACTAAAAGTAGGACCTGTAGCCCGTGCTAAAGGATTTAGTCATACAAAGAGTAAAATCCAAGATGGCTGCTGGCGACCATGTTTTTTGGTGGAATGACCCCAAAATGACTCGTTCCCATCTACATGTCATTGTTAATATCCATGACAAATTTTATGATGATCAGACTAAAGGTACGACCTGTAGCCCGTGCTAAAGGATTTAGTCATACAAAGAGTAAAATCCAAGATGGGTGCTGGCGGCCATGTTTTTTGGCCGAATGACTCAAAAATTACTCGTTCCCATCTATATGTCAATATTAACATCCATGACAAATTTCATGATGATCAGACAAACAGTACGGCCTGTAGCCCGTGCTAGTGGATTGAATTTTGAAATCCAATATGGCCACTGGCGGCCATGTTTTTTTGCCGAATGACCCCAAAATTAATCATTCTGGTCTAAATGTTGATGTCAACAGCTATGACAAATTTCATAATGATCCGACCAAAGGTAAGACCTGTAGCCTGCATTGTTGACGCCTTACGTACACACGCACACACGTACACACGGACGACGGACGACAAAGCCATGGCAATAGCTCAAACTTTACAAAGTAAAGTTGAGCTAATAAAAATGAGTCCACAAGGTAGGCCAAGAACAACAGGCACATCACATAATAAAGGTGTGACTAGCTATACATCAAAGCACAACAGATGCGAAGATATCGCCCATGAATTGCCAGAACCTAATTAGCAGAAGAACAGGCCAAAAGTTTGTCTATTTTTCGTACGAACGATATTTCTGTTGTTGTTGAGCCAAATAATAAAACTGGTCCCCCAGCAGCCAGTGGGTCGTGTGTTCCATAAACTCCCATAGCAATAACAAGAGCCAGAACCAAAATTAGACTTGCGGCAACTTCAATACCGATGTCGTTTCTGGAGTTGGTCTTGACGAAAAACTGGTTTTCTAAGAAAATGTATTTGCCTAAATAATAAGTTACGGGTATTGAGAACAAAATTGACAAATTGCAAAAGGAGTAAATCACTGCATCATACTTACTTCAAATGAAAGTGTCCATGACACTGTAGCTCAACTTTGCGATGAAGTAAAAAAAATTTAATGAGCAATAAATGGAATGATGAATTGAATTTTGAAATCCCAAGATGGCAGCTGGTGGCCATGTTGTATTGACGAATACCAACAAAAGGTATGACATGTAGCCTGTGCCAAAGGATTTAGTCATGCAATGTAAAATCCAAGATGGCTGTCAGCGGCTATGTTTTTATGACCGAATGACCGCAAAATCGGTCCGGTGGGCTTTTTCATTATCGGAACATCACTACGATTGACCCCAAAATTACTCATTCCCATCTACATATCAATGTTAACATCCATGACAAATTTCATGATGAACCAACCAAAGGTACGGCCTCTAGCCAGTTCCAAAGGATTTAGTCATGCGAAGATTAAAATCTAAGATGGAAGCTGGCGCCCATGTTTTATGGTCGAATGACCCCAAAATGACTCATTCCCATCTACATGTCAATATTAACATCCACATCAAATTTTATGATGATCAGATGAACACTCCAGCCTGTAGCCCATGCTAGTGGATTTTATTTTAAAATTTAAGATGGCTGCTGGCAGCCATGTTTATTTGCCAAATGGCCCTAAAATGACTCGTTCCCATCTACATGTCAATGTCAACAGCCATGACAAATTTCATAACGATCCGATCAAAGGTACAACTTGTAGCCCATGCCAAACGATTTAGTCATGTAAAGAGTAAAATCAAAGATGGCTGCCGCAGCCATGTTTTATGGCCAATGACTCCAAAATGGTTCGTTTCCATCTACATGTCAATGTTAACATCCATGACAAATTTAATAATGATCAGACAAACAGTATATGGCCTGTAGCCCATGCTTATATGGATTGCATTTTGAAATCCAAAATGGCCACCAGCGGCCATGTTTTTTGACCGAATGACCCCAAAATGACTCGTTCCCATCTACAACAGCCATGACAAATTTCATAATGATCCGACCAAAGGTACGACTGTAATCCGGGCTAATGTAAATTATTGACGGACTTCTCCACACACACACACGAATGATGGATACCAAGCCATGGCAATAGCTCAAGGTTTAAGTAAAGTTGAGCTAAAAATGTATGAGGACAATTTGATAGGTACTTAATCTGCTAATGATATTTATAATAATTGTTGATTTATTAATTGACAAGAATTTCAACAAAAACAGACATATAAAACTTCATATCTCCCACCACCTGGATATCTCCCTCCTTCTATCATTCGTTTTAATATCGTTTGATCCTGAAATGGCCAGAAAACTGTTTTTTAAGAATTAATGTGTTGGTTTTTTTTTTAGATTTAAATTGTTTAAACACAGCTGGTCAGTGGGTCCATTATAAGTACAACATTATACCTGACTTTTTCTCTGAAACAAGAAAAAAGACAGTAATTATATCACTCAGTGTCATAGAGTCTGATATAGTTATCATATGCATGGTGAATGTTTTATTCTGTATAACAGAATATCATATAGCCTATACAAACCAATTAAAAATGAATCTGTATGTTAACTTACCTGGTATGCAGCTTGAACCAAGCCTATAGTATCCTTTACTACATTGACATGTGTTGTAATTCTGGTTCTCTAATTGCCTACAGGCAGTATTTTTTCCAGCACACTGGTCAGTGGGTCTGTTTTTGGTACAGTGAGCACCGAAGCTTTTCTCTGAAGAAAGAATAGAGTTAGAATCATGCATCAACAAAATCACATATATATCTAATATAAATAAATAATATAAATAACAGTTTTGTATAGCGTAAAATCCACCGAACTGCTCTAAAACGCTTGACATGTTAAACATAAAATACAATTGGAAACATAAGACATATGGACATCCACAAAACAATTAACAATAAGTGAGAAAATATAAAATACAGAACCGTATAAAATAACAAAATCGACAAATTATTAAAAAGTTACTGGCAAGTTGGGAGTGATAACATGCTAAAAATAACAGTGAATAAAAGATCGCTGACCAAAATGTCTCCCGACGAAGGTGACAGGTTTGGAGGATTTATGGGTTTCAGATCCCTATACTACAAACTGTAGGACGAATTGATTACACCAATATGAAACAAAGTGCATATTCACTAAATACAATATTTTTCTAAATAAGTAAAATATATATCTCCTAGAAGTATCTTGCCCACTGAACTATATGGTATTTCCATTTTAACCAGGGGGGTGGAAAAACGTTTTTTCAGGGCACGTATACATACAGGGGTGGGTGGGTAGTTGATAGGACCAACAAACAATTTTTTCCGCAACTCAAAAATATTTTTCATGCAAGTCTTTTTGGACTGTTTTTGCAATGAGTTTGGCTTGAAACACATCTATATGTCAATATTAACATAAATGACAAATTTCATGATGATCAGACAAAAAGTATAGCCTGTAGCCCATGCTAATGGATTGAATTTTGCTATGACTATTCTTCATTAGTTAACTCACTTAGATTACATTTCTGCAGCTTTGTCTGTTAGTGTGAGCTGTCACACCTGCATGTGTACGGGTAGCTTATACACTGAGCACCATCTACACACCTGTCTTGACTGTAGCAATACTCTCCCACATTTTTATCTGTAGAAATTGGGAAATAATTTAAGATTAACTAGTGGTGGGACTGTCCCAATTGGAGTAAAAATAGACAAATAGACAAACTTATGGCAGTAACTTGGGGGTGGGTATAATAAATAGATACTGTTATATATCTTCAAAATAGAACAAAGCAAAGAGAGCATTGTCTGGTTATTTCATTTGTATGCATTCAACAATACACTATAATACATGCACAATTGACTCTGAAATTTGTTTTTATTCGACAGCTACAATAAATTGATTGATGATTGTATCAATGCTTGGAGATGCATGACTATGCCGAGTTAGTGCCCCGAGGGAGTGGTGTACTAAATTCCTCCCCAGGGGTCACAAAACAAAATGACATTTGACTATTTATTTCCTAACCAGTGAATACAAAAACAGACAAAAAATAACAGAGCAGTAAATTCTTATGAATTTCTCAACCGGAAGTGACTGTCTTAGTCAGATTACAATGCGGAAGTGATGCACTGGAATGTTTTTTTTTTATTCAGTGTAAGTAAACGATTTTATCAAGCGATAATTCCGGCCTGATTTTCTGACAATTGGAATAAAATGTCGCAGATCCCATGTCCCAGAAAAGAGGTGGCTTAATGTTTAACAAAGCAGTAAAATTCTGGCCAAATTTTTATTCCAGCTTGATGACCAGCATGTTCTCAAAAGTGAACCACATATGAAATATCACAGGCCCCTGGGGGAAAATACTATAATACCAATATACACTATACCAGTGACAAGTTTCAAAAGATTGATTTGGGCTAAAATCACAACAACTATCAAACCCTAGTAAATTCTAGAATTCGATCATTTCAGCCAAAATATCCACCAGTGTGTCAACAAAGAATGAAACATTGGACAAACTCATGCAAATCAGGTCTGTGTATCAGGATGTGCTTCCATTGGAATTAAATACAGAATCTGTCAATGATATTGCTGATTTATTTGACAAGAATTTCATATCTCCCACCCCCTGGATATCTCCCTCCCCCACATGTATGAATAAATCAAATTTTAATCATTTGATACCGTTTGTTCATGCAATGCCCAGAATTTTTGTTGTTGAATTTTAATGTTTGTTTTTTTTAGATTTAATTTGTTTAAACACTGGTCAGTGGGTCCATTATAAGTACAATGAATACCAGAGTTTTTCTCGGAAACAAGAATAAAGACAGTGTCATATCACTCAGTGGCAGAGTCTGATGTAGTTATCTAATGATGAATGTTTTATTCTATATCACAGACGACCATATACCCTATACGAATCAATTTAAAATGAATCTGTACGTTAACTTACATGCTTTGCAACTTGAATCAAACCTATAGTATCCTTCATTACATTGACATGTATAGAAATTCTGGCTATTCTCCAACTGAATACAGGCAGTATTAGTTCCAGCACACTGGTCATCTGTTCTATTATTGGTGCAGGATTCACCCAAGTTTTTCTCTGAAGAACGAACCAAGTAAGCATCATAAATAAAATCTGATATACATCTAATTAAACGGACATGGCTCATTCGAACCTCCAAATTTTGTCTACGTAATTTGGAGGGATGGATACGATAGGTCGATAAATACATGAAATATTGATATACCGGCTTCATATGTTTTGAAAAACACTTGGAAAGTCACAGCCATTTTAAATTTTTTGCCCGAAGTCAGACAAACGCTCTTTATTGCTACCATATCAGGAATTGAATAACACGGAACGCTCTTTTCTATCCCATGTCTTGCAAATGGATGTTTTTTGTTTGGGACCCAAACACCTTGTTCATAGTTGGATTTTTCATTATTTCAATGCGTCTTTTTGGGTTACAGAATGTTCGTAGAAAGGTAGTTAAGATATTTATCGACCTATTTCGATACTGGGACAAATTCAACAGCGAATAATATTATGTGTATTTGGAGCGCAAACCGCCATGTGGCTTTAACATAGACTAAATGGGTTAATAGTTCCTATATATAAGATTGCTACATCTAACTCAAAACATATAGAATCCATTCCAACTCAAAACATATAGAATCCATATGTCAAGAATCAATACACAAAAATGATTTCTGCTATAGGGGTGATAAAACTTTTTGGGGGGTGGGAGAGCTTGGGACAAAATATTAAACCTAGCCTTGCCCCTATTTGACTCTAGCGAGCACATTTGAACAAATCTGAATTTCAAACCCCTGACGATCAAGAAAGTTGAGCCATATAGGTCTTACAGTTCCAGAACAAATTGGAACCCAACCTCCAAGATGGCCACCAAAATGGCAGCTGGAATTGGAAAAATTACATTTCAGTTTATGCTGTTTGGGACTGGTTGAGAATTGTGACTTTATGTTGTATTGTTCATGTTAACTGACCATTGGAGCAATGCAATATGCCATTCATGGAGTCAGAAACCTTTCTGATCCCTCAAAAATTCGATTTTACAGAAAGCGGTATAAAATTTTACCAAAAATCACCATTGTGATTTCTGGTCATATTTCATCAAGAAATGTGCAGAACTGTGCAATTTTAGTGAAACATTCCATTTCTTATGCATATTCCAACTCATTAGTACCAAAATTGTCACTTTGGCCAAAATGTGGAAAGTTGTAAATATTGCCCCATGCTGCGTGCCATGCAACCACATACAAGTTGTGGTTAATGACAAATAATGACTATTCTGTCTTATATAGATTGAATATTAACATTTCTGATGCACCTGACAAGTTGATTTTTCACATATATCCCAAACATTACTCTCTGCTGTTCCGAAAAGGTAGTAAATTGTGACCTACTTGGTTATTAAACATGTTACTTAATCAAGTGAAAACTATAGGTTCTATTCTGGTTGTCCCAGTACCTTACAAGGCATGACAAATTCATTCTAAAGGATGCAGTATGGAATTGAGTGGAACCAATTTATGTGGCTACTCTCACAAATTAGCATTAAAATTTATCAACATTGATCAACATATTACATGATGTTTGTAAAAATTAAAGTGTCAATGACACTGTAGCTCAACTTCAAAAGGGAATAATTTCACGTGTTACAGTCAATGGAGCGATTAGGAATGCAGAAAGTTGAAATGTCTAAGTAATACTAGATTACCAACATGAAGAGATATATATATACAATAAAATCCAAGATGAGCACTGGCAGCTATAATGAATATCAAAATCATTTTGAAGCTCCCATCTAGCAGATCAATATCAAGATCAATATGAAGTTTGGTGATGATTGAATGAGGGAAGTGGACTGTAGGATGTACCAAATTATTTAGTCATGCAAAGAGTAAAATCCAAGATGGCTGACAGCAGCCATGTTTTATGGCCAAATTACCCCAAAATGAATCATTCCCATCTACATGTCAATATAAACATCCATGACAAATTTCATGTTGATCAGATGAACAGTTCGGCCTGTAGCCTGTGCTAATGGATTGAATTTTGAAATCCAAGATGGCCATGTTTGTTTGCCAAATGATCCCAAAATGACTCATTTCCCATCTACATGTCAATGTCAACAGCCATGACAAATTTCATAATGTTATGACCAAAGGTACGACCTGTAGCCCATGCTAAAGGATTTAGTCATACAAAGAGTAAAATCCAAGATGGCTGTTGGCGGCCATGTTTTTCGGCCGAATGACCTCAAAATGACTCGTTCCCATCTACATGTCATTATTAACATTCATGACAAATTTCATGATGATCAGACTAAAGGTACAACCTGTAGCCCGGGCTAAAGGATTTAGTCATACAAAGAGTAAAATCCAAGATGGCTGCTGGCGACCAGGTTTTTTGGCCGAATGACCCCAAAATTACTCGTTCCCATCTACATGTCATTGTTAACATCCATGACACATTTTATGATGATCAGACTAAAGGTACGACCTGCAGCCCGTGCTAAAGAATTTAGTCATACAAAGAGTAAAATCCAAGATGGCTGCTGGCGGCCATGTTTTTTGGCCGAATGACCCCAAAATTACTCGTTCCCATCTACATGTCAATATTATCATCCATGACAAATTTCATGATCATCAGACGAACAGTACGACCTGTGGCCCATGCTAATGGATTAAATATTTAAATCCAAGATGGCTGCTGGTGGCCATGTTTTTCGGCCGAATGGCCGAATGGCCAAATTACCCCAAAATGAATCATTCCCATCTACATGTCAATATAAACATCCATGACAAATTTCATGTTGATCAGATGAACAGTTCGGCCTGTAGCCTGTGCTAATGGATTGAATTTTGAAATCCAAGATGGCCATGTTTGTTTGCCAAATGATCCCAAAATGACTCATTTCCCATCTACATGTCAATGTCAACAGCCATGACAAATTTCATAATGTTATGACCAAAGGTATGACCTGTAGCCGGTGCCAAAGGATTTAGTCATGTAAAGAGTAAAATCCAAGATGGCTGCCAGTGGTCATGTTATATGGCCGAATAACCCCAAAATGACTCGTTCCCATCTACATGGCAAATTCAACAGCCATGACAAATTTCATGTTATGACCAAAGGTATGACCTGTAGCCCGTGCCAAAGGATTTTGTCATTCAAAGAGTAAAATCCAAGATGGCTGCCAGTGGCCATGTTTTATGGCTGAATAACCCCAAAATGACTCGTTCCCATCTACATGTCAATATAAACATCCATGACAAACTTCATGTTGATCAGACGAACAGTTCGGCCTGTAGCCTGTGCTAATGGATTGAATTTTGAAATCCAAGATGGCCACAGGTGGCCATGTTTGTTTGCCGAATGATCCCAAAATGACTCATTTCCCATCTACATGTCAATGTCAACAGCCATGACAAATTACATAATGTTATGACCAAAGGTATGACCTGTAGCCCGTGCCAAAGTATTTAGTCATACAAAGAGTAAAATCCAAGATGGCTGCCAGTGGTAATGTTTTATGGCCGAATAACCCCAAAATGACTCGTTCCCATCTACATGGCAAATTCAACAGCCATGACAAATTTCATAATGTTATGACCAAAGGTATGACCTGTAGCCCGTGCCAAAGGATTTTGTCATTCAAAGAGTAAAATCCAAGATGGCTGCCAGTGGCCATGTTTTATGGCTGAATAACCCCAAAATGACTCGTTCCCATCTACATGTCAATATAAACATCCATGACAAACTTCATGTTGATCAGACGAACAGTTCGGCCTGTAGCCTGTGCTAATGGATTGAATTTTGAAATCCAAGATGGCCACAGGTGGCCATGTTTGTTTGCCGAATGATCCCAAAATGACTCATTTCCCATCTACATGTCAATGTCAACAGCCATGACAAATTACATAATGTTATGACCAAAGGTATGACCTGTAGCCCGTGCCAAAGTATTTAGTCATACAAAGAGTAAAATCCAAGATGGCTGCCAGTGGTAATGTTTTATGGCCGAATAACCCCAAAATGACTCGTTCCCATCTACATGGCAAATTCAACAGCCATGACAAATTTCATAATGTTATGACCAAAGGTATGACCTGTAGCCCGTGCAAAGGATTTTGTCATTCAAAGAGTAAAATCCAAGATAGCTGCCAGTGGCCATGTTTTATGGCTGAATAACCCAAAATGACTCGTTCCCATCTACATGTCAATATAAACATCCATGGCAAACTTCATGTTGATCAGACGAACAGTTCGACCTGTAGCCTGTGCTAATGGATTGAATTTTGAAATCCAAGATGGCCACAGGTGGCCATGTTTGTTTGCCGAATGATCCCAAAATGACTCGTTTCCCATCTACATGTCAACGACCATGACAAATTTCATAATGTTATGACCAAAGGTATGACCTGTAGCCTGTGCCAAAGGATTTAGTCATGCAAAGAGTAAAATCCAAGATGGCTGTCAGTGGCCATGTTTTTTGACCAAATGACTCGTTCCCATCTACATGTCAATGTCAACATCCATGACAAATTTCATGATTATCTGACCAAAGGTACGACAAAGGTACGACAGGTTTAGTGATGCAAAAGAGTTAAATCCAAGATGGCTGCTGGCAGCCATGTTTTTCGGCCGAATAACCCCAAAATTACTCGTTCCCCATCTACATGTCAATATTAACATCCACAACAAATTTCATGATGATCAAACGAACATTCTGGCCTGTAGCCTATGCTAATGGATTGAATTTTTAAATCCAAGATGGCTGCTGGTGGCCATGTTTTTTTGCCTAATGACCCCAACATGACTCGTTCCCATCTAAATTTCAAAGTTAACAGCCATGACAAATCTTATAGTGATCTCACCAAAGGTACGACATGTAGCCCGTGCCAAAGGATTTAGTCATGCAAAGAGTAAAATCCAAGATGGCTGCTGGCGGCCATGTTTTTTGCCGAGTGACCCAAAAATGACTCGTTCCCATCTACGCGTCAATATTAACATCCATGACAAATTTCAAGATGATCAGACAAACAGTACAGCCTGTAGCCCATGCTAATGGATTGAATTTTGAAATCCAAGATGGCCAATGGTGGCCATGTTTTTTTGCCGAATGACTCGTTCCCGTCTACATGTAATTGTTAACATCCATGACAAATTTCATGATGATCCGACAAAAGGCACGACCTATGGCTGCCGGCGGCCATGTTGTTTGGCCAAATGACCCTAAAATTACTCGTTCCCATCTGCATGTCAATATTAACATCCATGACAAATTTCATGATGATCAGACGAACAGTACAACATTTAGCCTGTGCTAATGGATTGAATTTTGAAATCCAAGATGGCCATGTTTTTTTGCCAAATGACCCCAAAATGACTCGTTCCCATCTACATGTCATTGTTAACATCTGTGACAAGTTTCATGACGATTCAACCAAAGGTACGACCTGTAGGCCATGTCAAACAATTTAGTCATGCAAAGAGTAAAATCCAAGATGACTGCTGGCGGCCATGTTGTTTGGTCGAATGACCCCAAAATGACTTGTTCCCATCTACGCATTAATATTAACATCCATCACAAATTTCATGATGATCAGAAAACAGTACAGCCTGTAGCCCGTGCTAATGGATTGAATTTTGAAATCCAAGATGGCCACTGGCAGCCATGTTTTTTTGGACGAAAGAGCCCAAAAAAGACTCGTTCCCAACTACATGGCAATGTCAACAGCTATAACAAATTTCATAATGATACGACCAGTAGCCCGTGCCAAAGAATTTAGTCATGCAAAGAGTTAAATACAAAATGGCTGCTGGCGGCCATGTTTTTCTGCCGAATGACCCTAAAATTACTCGTTCCCATCTACATGTCAATATTAACATCCATGACAAATTTCATGATGATCAGACGAACAGTACGACCTTTAGCCCGTGCTAATGGATTGAACTTTTAAATCCAAGATGGCCACTGGCGGCCATGGTTTTTTGCCGAATGACCCCAAAATGACTCGTTCCCATCTACATGTCAATGTCAACAGCTATGACAAATTTCATAATGATCCGACCAAAGGTACGACCTGTAGCCCGTGCTAAAGGAAATTGTTGACGAATCGCACACGCACACACACACACACACACACACGCATACACAAGGATAGGTATACATGAAGCATAATCACGAATGGTGTGACTATTTATACAAGGAGTGTCTATATGGTCATGTGTGTGGTGTTCATGGTGAGATGCAGGGAGTGATAATGCATGAGGTGAATAGGTATACGTGGAGTGGCTGTATAGTCATTGAAGTGGCGTATGGGTATAACAAGAGTAGCTACATTCCATCCGTGTGTTGTTTATGTATATATGCAGTGACTTTATGATCATGTGTGGAATGTACAGGTGTACATACATTGGGTGGCTTTATTGTCATGGATGGGTGTATATATATATACATGTGTTGGTTATTTGCTCATGGGTGGGGTGTATGGATAAATAAGGAGTGGTTGTATGCTTATGGGTACTATAATAATTATAGGTGTACATGGAACAGCTATATGGTCATGATTGTTGAAGAGTATATGCATACATGTATAGATGGATGGTCATTGGTGAGTGTGTTGGTATATATGAAGTGTCATTGCGATCATAGGTGTATGTGGTATGTATATGCATCTTTGCTGTTGGTGTATTGCCATTAGGGGGTATATATGTAGACATGGAGTCGCTGCATGATAATGAATTGGATGTATGAGTATACAGCGAATGGCTTACTTGTCATGCGTGAGGTGTATATGCAGGTATGGAGTATACAAATGGCCAGGTCGTATTGGTGTATCCATTCAAAGCTGAGGTGTATATGTATACATGGAATGACTCTATGGTCATGTGTGGGTATATCATTTATCATTTATGTGGCGTTTATGTATATATGGAGCGAGTGTATGGTCATGGGTGGGTTGTATATATGTAAATTTGGGTGGGTATCGCTTTACGCAATAACTCAAGGATATGTTAATCGATATAGAGGTAATGTCAGAGATTTCTATATCCTGATGGTGGTTTATATGCACAATGGGGGAAACGGTTTTCCTGACATTAGCCATTTCGATGCCAATGAGCCACAATTTTATTGGCCTGAGAAGCCTCATAATAATGCTCCTTTCAGTTCAGTTTCAATGTTCTGTCCATTTCCATACAAAAAACAAATTCCATACTGCATCCTTTATAATTAATTTGTCATGCCTCATAAGAAACATGGGTAATACAAAGTGAGTCACAATTTGCTACCTTTTCGGAACATCAGAGAATAATATTTGGGATATATATGAAAAATCAACTTTTTTGGTTGCCATTTTGCAAACCCCCTCTTGAGTAATTTTGTCCAAAAACAGATCAGTGTGACCCATTTAAGACAGATCAAAACAATAAACACCTTCAATACTAAAGATATTTCCATTTTACTTGAGAAAATTGAATTTTTGCCGATTTTTATATCAAGTTTGTGATAGAAAAATGCAATAATTCTGGTAATGTCAGTGTTTAAAATAGTTACAATTAACCAAGGTACATCAGAAATGATAGTATTCAATATCTATAAGACATAATAGTCATTTGTTTCATAAACCACAACTTGTATGCGGTTGCATGACTCGCTGGGGCAATATTTACATTTTTTCCATATTTTGGCTGCCATTTTTGCAGCCATTTGAGCCAAAGTGACAATTTGGGTACAATTGAGTTGGAATATTCATAAGAAATGGAATTTGTCACTTAGATCGCACAGTTCTTCCCATTTCTTGACGTAATATGACTAGAATCCCAATGGTGATTTTTGGTGAATTTTTATACCGTGTTCTGTAAAATCAAATTTTTAAGGGATCAGAGGTGGCAGGGAGCCCATGAATGGCATATTTCATTGCTCCAATGGTCAGTTAACATGACCAATACAAAATAAAGTTACAATTCTCAAACAGTTCCAAAAAGCAGAAACTGATTTTAAAGATATTAGTGAAAAAACGACAAATTAAATGTGGATATACAAAGGCGGACATCCATGGTATCGCTTCGACAATCTCCAGTGTCTATATATCCTTTAATATAGCCATTATATTTTATACGAAATAGATATCCCTAAATCTCCAATTTTCGAAATGTCATGGTCAATTTGAAGGTCAAGGGGTCTCCAAAATCCTGGAACCAGCTAACTGGTTGATGTGGACCATATACCCAACCAACCCTGGAAGTTTCATGCTTTAATCCAAAAGTGAATGATTTTTTGTGTTAAGCTACTCCACTAATAAACACAGTTATGAAGAAATTCCACTATATCTTTTTTTAATGGAAAAAAACATAGAAATGACAAATCTCAAAACGGCGACAATAACTTTTGTCCAACATTATAACCAAATCAGTCTAAATGTAATATAACATAATTATGATGTTGGGGATGAGTCCATCAAGTGATGAATCTCAAAAAAAAAATATTTTTTACCCAAAATATGTAACTCCTAATAAGTATCTTGGACACTGAATGAACTAATGGTTATATACTTCTTGCTTGCAAGAGTCTAGAAGAAAAATCGAAAATCGGTACAAAGTACCTAAATTATGCGCACGGTCAAACCCAATCAGGTTCAACTTCCGCTGACCATGTGACAGTCCTTTCATTATAAAAGCCCTGTCAAGGTAAGTCTGCGGTCTTTAATTTCTCCCTGCTGTGTGTTCGATGCGTTTTGACCGAGTGCGCGGGGCGGGAATGTTGATCCCAACTGGGAGGGACCTATGAGTTCAGTGTCCAGGATACTTATTAGGAGATACATATTTTGGGTAAAAAAAATATTATATCTCCGGCAAAGATATCTTGGACACTGAATGAACTAATGGTTATAAGTATAATTCTTGAACAGGAGGAGGCCATGAGGCAGATACTCAGACTAAGCCTATGAAATCCAACTCCTGAAGCAGAATAGATTTGCATCCTGTAAAGAAAAGTGTTGTTCTTGGTAGACATGTGTAAATATAGACCCTTGTGTCCCATATACGCACTAGCTCAGAACTCCAAAAGCAACTGAGCTCCGAAAAGGAAACAGATGTACCTGTACTTCAGGTGCAATAATGTTCACAGAGTGAAGGTGTCTTGGATAAATATTGGTCATAGGCAAGGGAGTTAACTCATTCATGCATGGCCCAAATAGGATATAGAGACCTACCCCCCTCCAATTCTGAGGATGAAAGAGGGGACCGCAGCAAACCTATGAGAAACACGGTTATT
Source organism: Siphonodentalium dalli (assembly GCA_032622095.1). NCBI lineage: Eukaryota > Metazoa > Mollusca > Scaphopoda > Gadilida > Siphonodentaliidae > Siphonodentalium > Siphonodentalium dalli. The sequence continues at coordinate 64,702,106 of CP136061.1, forward strand.
ACACCCCCCCCCCAGGGGACGATGGGTCAAAGGGGAGGAGCCTGAGCAGGCCTTAAGATTTGGAGAGAAACACTTAATTGACTCTCGCAACGGTCCTAGCGAAATGGATACATGTTCAGGGCTTGATGACCTAACGTGAGTCAGCATTTTATGTTCGCAAAAGTATATGCATCTAGAGCCCTGCAGAGGGACCCAGGGGAGATAGGAGAAGCCTGATTGTCACAGACCAATGGAGCACCAGGGATACACCATGAGAACATTTACAGGGAGTTGTGCATATTGGGACCCGGACACTGGGAATAATGGCCGGTAAAGAAAAAGCATGCACCTAGAGGTGTGACCAAGACAGAGTCCACCTCTGGTACCACAAGCCAAGTAACTGGAAATTGAAATGTATTGTCAACTCAGAAGATGAACGGATTAACCGCTAATAGATCTGTCAGAACATTCTGGCTACCGGTGATGTAACTAACAGCCCCGCAGGTGTTTTTAAATTACGTGGAACGGATAATATTTCATTCACCTGGTGTGGGCTTAGGTAACCCATACCATGAGTGAACAGATTAAGCATTACAGAAACTGTTAGAAGCACAACAACTGGCATTATAAACCACATATGGGCATCCGGCAACTCAATGAAATACCGGAATAATGTTGAATAGCGCAAAGCAAGGTGAGAATCAGTTATCGCGAGACCACCATAAAACTTTGGCGCAACCACTCCTGGTCAGAACCCCGGGACTGCATACCATACCTGAACAGAGGGGAGGAGGACTGACCGAGACCTCGGCTGATGAGAGGGACGGAATCACTCAATCCCCGACGTAAAATCTGATGATAATTAGAATCACGAACGTAAGGTTATTCTCGGAAAAGCGGCGCCATCGGTGAATAAACACGCTATGGTGATCCTCACCCAAGATAACAAATTCAAAGGCCTCCAATACTGATCAGGTGAGAAGGCAAAGCTTGACTGAACTCCAGGTCTTTTCGGGGAAAAGATGGGAATGGGGTGACATGACCTGATCATGGAGACCTCAGTGAGTAGCGTGTATTAATTGTCATCACAGACAACGCAGTGAGGCTAGATCTCAGTCTGCCGGGGGTTTACTGACGCTACTAACGAAGTGTAAGTTCGGTTGGTACACGATTGAAATCTCACGCCAGGGTCCGACCCCTGAGCAAGGTTGCATGCACTTAAGCATCACCCCACAAGGCAGCGTTGTCATACCTGGGAGAAGCACAGGAACGGATCCTACTAGAGCAGTGCCTGACAGTGCTGTAGCCGGGTCATTGGTCGGCGAGTACAGATAAAGGAGGTAATATTGTAAAACAAAAACAGTGAAGAAATGAGCGCGACTTGTCTGCGACAAGTAACAATGTGGTAGCCATGGCAAGAAAAGGTTCTGAAAAACCGGTATATGCCATGATAGAATGAACCCGGATTGACTGAGGCAGGACCAGTGGCAGCTGCTGCAAACATCCAGTGCTGCACTTCACTGCTGAGGCTAAGGAGACCGCGACCAATAAGGAGGAGGCATGTCCAGTAACCAACGCCATGTTGATGGAGGAAGCAGGAGGTCTTTGCGGAGAAAAGATGGAAATGGGCGACATGACTGTATTGTGGGGACCTCCGTGGTTAGCTTGTATCAATTGTCATCACTGACAATACAGTCAGGCGAGTTCTCAGTGGTTTACTATGAGTTTCCACACTAATGCAATTACGGGTGGTACACTGTTTAAATTGCATGCCAGGGTCTGACCCTGAGCATGGTTGCGTGCACAGGAGCGTCACACCACAAGTCATGCAAGTCAGCTTTTGGCATACCTGTGAGAAGCACAGGATCGGCACGGTTCATTGGTAGGCTAGTACAAATAACGGAGGTAAAATTGTACAAAAAATCCGTTTAAAGATCGTGACCTGTCAGTGACAGGTAACAATGGCAAGAAAAGGTGCTGAAAACCTTATAGGCCGTGGTAGAATGAACCCGGATTGATCGAGGCAGGACCAGCGGCGGCTGCCACAGAACATCCACTGCTGCTCTTCTCTGCAGAGGCTGTGGAGACCACGACTACAAATAGAGAAGGCATGACCACCAACCTACTCCAAGCCTGCAGCGCAGGCTGTACCGAGTTTGCAGAAAAAGGCGCCACGCATTATTGTTTCGTCCTGATATGGAGTCCCCATCCAGTCCTTCGATTGTGGGGGAAACAGGTGTCACGTTCGAAGTGTACTAGCGCAGAACTTTGTGGAAGTTGTTGAGAAATTATATAATAATTATCAAAGAGGGTCCAGGTTGTGGACATTTTAGCTCAGTTGAAGCGATAAATAGAGACATCCATGGCCAGACCCCGTTTTAAAGGAACCACAACAATGCGGTAGTGTGCCTAATTTCCTAGGCACTGTTAGTACTGTGCGTGTAATGCATGCAAAAAATGGTGCACAAGTGTTAGCCTAAAATCGAAGGACTGACCCATCCGAAACTACCATCTTGGAAGGCACTCTCGGATGGACACGGCAAACTCGGACACACATCAAACGCTTCCGTATCCAGGGGATGTAGTGACAGCACATCCTCGTCTCCATGTGGCACCATCCATCAAGGAGATGGAGAAAAGGTGCAAGTATCCCGACTAGGTTGCCTGGTTTGATGAGGAACAAATTCCGGTGCCTCGGGATTTAAGATAGAAGCCTGGAAAGGTTCTGGCCTGGGAGCCGAAGAAGGCCAGGAACCATAAGGCCAAGGCCACACTGGGGGAGGTGGCACAAAAGCAGGAGAATAGCCGGGATACTGGCCCGCCCCAGGACCATGAGGGACGGAAGCCATAAAAGACCCGACGAATGGAGGACAGGTCGAAGCCCCTGCTGTGAAATCCCCTGGAATGGAGGCGGTGGCAGGTGACACATTGAACTGCGAGGCAGGCAATGGGTCGATAGCACCGGGGCTTGCAAGCTTTTCGGACCACCAGCATTGTGGTAGCTATGGCAAGTAGCCAGCATGTGCAGCGAAGGAATGAACCCGGACACGCCGGAGGCAGCACCAGCGGAATCTGCCACTGAACTTCCAACGCTGCCCTTCTCAGCTGAGGCTGTGGAGGCCGCGACTAAAGTAGAGGAGGCATGACCACCAACCAACTCCAAGCCCTCAGGCTGTATGGAGGAAGCAGAAGAAGGTGCCACGTCAGAGGGAAAATAATATTTACGAAGTTGTCATCGTAATAGAATTTAATACTTTATTCGATGTATAGACAAGCCTCACATTGGCTAGTTTATCTGGCATCCGTGAGTAGAAATATTGTACAATATTCTTTCCAAATTGTTTTGATAGGAATTTTCAGTCAAAGTTTATAAGTCAACACCGTATTGCAACCGGTACATGTTTGAAAACCTGGTAAAAAAGGGTGTGGTTGTTTAGCTAATGAACAATAGTGGTTACTGTTAACAGATACCAGAAATGTTATTGTGTAATAATTGTTTCACAAGTAAAGGTTTGTCACTCTCTATCACTTATAAGGCCACTGTTTTTGATTAGTTGGTTAGCGGAATTTTTTCTGGAAAAGTTGGGTCGGTCGGTCGGAAAAAAAAAATGGAAAACACTCAAATATTCAAATAAAAGGAAAATGGTCTGAAAATAACTTTGTATCATATTTATTATTTTACATCTATTATTGGCATCTCAATATACAGCAAGATACTTGATCTGACTAGAAAAACAAGGTTGATATATGTTTGTAATCACTTTTAATACTCTTTAAACATAACATAGCGAAAACAAAAACACAAAACTAGATGTTGATTTTATTTGACATTATACAGTATATACATTCTACATACTATATGAATTTAATATAATATAGTGCCATAGAGGTGTAATATATATCATATGTGAATTTATATTACATCTATGTGGCACTATATTATATCAAATGTGTATAATATCATGTAAAATATACTTTGCTATAAATGTCAAATAAAATCGTCAACTCAACAAGCGTGAGCATGATACAAACTTTTTGGAACTTACCATTTAAGGACAAACTATTCAAACAGTTCTTATGTGTTTAAAGTATAGAAGAGAGGTGATATGATTGAAGTCAACAAGATCATATGGGACTTATGTATAAACAATTTTTCACAGAACAAACTAAATTCTTCAATTGAGCTACATACATTGGAAGTAAAATTGTTCGGTAACACCAAAGTAGTCACGAAAAATCAATGCATCGTCCTCGACAAACGAGAACAGCTCTCGAACTGTTATTTCGGGATAAACACATTTCAGCTGTTTTCTTATGGTCTTGTTTTCCGAAATGACAACTGCACACAGATATACTTGGTTGGCGATTATCACAATACGATAGGGGAACACCGTGTGTGTAATGTAACTTATAATCTGGTAAAAAAGGGTGTGGTTGTTTAGCTAATGAACAATAGTGGTTACTGTTAACAGATACCAGAAATGTTATTGTGTAATAATTGTTTCACAAATAAAGGTTGGTCACTCTCTATCACTTATAAGGCCACTGTTTTTGATTAGTTGGTTAGCGGAATTTTTTCTGGAAAAGTTGGGTCGGTCGGAAAAAAAAATTGGAAAACACTCAAATATTCAAATAAAAGGAAAATGGTCTGAAAATAACTTTGTATCATATTTATTATCTTACATCTATTATTGGCATCTCAATATACAGCAAGATACTTGATCTGACTAGAAAAACAAGGTTGATATATGTTTGTAATCACTTTTAATACTCTTTAAACATAACATAGCGAAAGCAAAAACACAAAACTAGATTTGTTGATTTTATTTGACATTATACAGTATATACATTCTACATACTATATGAATTTAATATAATATAGTGCCATAGAGGTGTAATATATATGATATGTGAATTTATATTACATCTATGTGGCACTATATTACATCAAATGTGTATAATATCATGTAAAATATACTTTGCTATAAATGTCAAATAAAATCGTCAACTCAACAAGCGTGAGCATGATACAAACTTTTTGGATCTTACCATTTAAGGACAAACTATTCAAACAGTTCTTATATGTTTAAAGTATAGAAGAGAGGTGATATGATTGAAGTCAACAAGATCATATGGGACTTATGTATAAACAATTTTTCACAGAACAAACTAAATTCTTCAATTGAGCTACATACATTGGAAGTAAAATTGTTCGGTAACACCAAAGTAGTCACGAAAAATCAATGCATCGTCCTCGACAAACGAGAACAGCTCTCGAACTGTTATTTTGGGATAAACACATTTCAGCTGTTTTCTTATGGTCTTGTTTTCCGAAATGACAACTGCACACAGATATACTTGGTTGGCGATTATCGCAATACGATAGGGGAACACCGGGTGCGTAATGTAACTTATAATCACAAGTATAACGTATTCTGATCACAACTTATCGCCAATTTCATGCTTAAAACATTTTAAACATATCATCTTCGGCTTGTTTTATATAATTTTATAAAAATGAATAATAAATAGGGTGATAAATACTTATATAACGACAAATAGAGTCAAATTAGACATTTTCCCGTGAAACTTAGGTCAGGCAAGCTAGGTGCAAAAATTTGTGAAATCTGAGTACGAACGTCGGAGTGTTCACCTATTGTATAGCGATAATCGCCAACTGATATACTTTCGCCAAAAGTCGGATGCGAAACGTCGCCAAAATTAACAGTACACAAAGTGATCTTTCTTCATTTTTTTAATAACATAAAATTTTGAGTGCGGAAAAAACGGGTCGCCGGCAATAAAAAAAGTTCGGAACCCAATTTAATTTTTTTCTAAAAACAAAAACAAAAACGACTCTGAGGATCCGCGAACCAACTAATAAAAAAACAGTGGCCTAACTATGGAATAAAACAATACAATCAATCAATCTGGGACATTTGACGTTCGGTGCATAGCTATAGGAACAACCTAATGCTATCTATCTCTATATGATATCGCCTGAATTGTCTGTTCTAAAAATAGACAAATAAAGTGTCCCAATTAATTATCTCATTTCATCATAAAATATTCGACATAAAATCAATAGTAATTGATAGAAGCCTTTCCGGACAGGGGTATTCAATTCATAGTTATTAATTTAGACCCATGCAACTATTTCAAATTTGTTATTTCAAGAGATAATCCATCTTTAATGCAGGGACAGGTACGTCGGTATACTGTCGGATCGCCCAGAATTATGGAGTATAATTAGACTGTGTGTCTTTGTTAATGCATCTTGGATGTATTGAAACTTACCGTATATAAACACAAAATAGATTGCTGGTTATCTTTCATGGTCCAACATCTATTATTTGCAATTGATTTTGATATATACATCAAATTTGTTGTTGGGATATCTTCAAACCGGTGGAATAAGACACATAACAAGTTACCCATTAAAACACAACCCTTATATTTATATTACTTAACCCTTTACCTAATATTAATATGACAAACGTCATTACCTCCACCCACTTCTGGTGACGTCTTTGGGGAAAAAATATATTATTACTAACTTTTATGGTGGCTCTTAATTGTTTTATGTTTATCTGCATGGATGTGAGTCATTTTTTTTCAGAGTTGTGAATCCCCCTCCACCTAGTATAGTATGCATGGTGAATATTTATTAAGTTTGATATTTTTCTTTTATAACAATAAATGTAATTTATAAACAAACAAAAGATTAGTTTTTTTATCACTGTAACATTCAATTTTTCCGTTGGCAAACCACATCACGAAATTGGGTGATTTATTAATGTTTTACTCAATGGCTATGTGAAATGATGTGAAATGATACATAAAATAAATTCTTGGAAAATTAATTCTTGGATAGTAACATGTAAATTCAGTTACAATTGTCTGCTTTATTAGTCAAAACTAGTCCACTTTGTAGTGAGTGTACCACTGATTACATCGCAAGTGTACTGGTTATATGTGTTTTGTTCACTTCCATCTGGCACCAGTTTTAATCTTGACATTGCAGTCAATACATTTGGTGCATCTTGTAAAGTTATTATACTTCCATGGTTTAGCATGGAAGTATATTGTTTTTGTGATTTTTATTTTTCTCTATTATTATTCTCCTTCTTCTTAGCAATTTTATAACGAGCATAGCTCAGTAAGTACAAGCGCTAGAAAGCTGAAACTTGGTATGTATATACATGTATACCAACTCTAGTGCTTAGGCCTATTGAGAATCATGGCCTCATTTGACTTGCAGAGTTATCTCCTTTTATGTGAAAAATTGGTGTTTTCAGAACTCCGAACATATAAGGAGTACAGCACATCAAAAACTTTGTCCGTCTTTCCTCTCCAGAGTTATCTCCCATATATAGGTCAACCTCAAAATCTTTCAGATCGCATGTCCTCACATAGCAAGAAAGATAGCTGGATTTAGTTTCTATGGTAGTGCTGGCCGTTGTCAATATACTACACAAAAATATTTTAGACAGGGTCGGGCTTACATTTTTTGTTTTTTTCCCAAAAAAATATTGCTGTTGATTCACACCAAACTCGATACATCGATTCACTGGATCAAGGCGTTCGTGCAGGTGAACGAATTTTGAAAATCCCTTGAAAAATACCAGAGTTATGGCCCCTCGAAATTCATATTTTTGGGATTAACAGCTGGTGACCAGATCTCCTCCGAAACAGTCGTAAGTTGTGGCATATATCATATACCCTGCTGATTTCCAAAAAAATTGATACATTCGATAGTTGCCATATAGATATTATGTACATTGAATTCATGTTCCTGTTGTGACTACCCCATTTCAAATCTAACACCGACCATTGACCAACTGCTAAGAAAGCACTATGAATTTGTCTATTCGAAATTTAATGCGTGAACTATGAACAATTATTGTACGTGCTCACATCTCATTCAACAAACTATCCATATCAAAGATGCGGCCGTACCTTTCATCACGTAAAATTCCCATTATGCTACACCCGAAATGGGGACGACTTTTGGGGAATCCAGAGTCCAAAAAGGGTCCAAATCAACCTGTTTTGAATAAGGCTCCATTATTTCTAACTAAACTTTTGGACTTAAAAAATTATTTTTTTCTCAGTCAAGTGAAAAGTGCTCTTCACAAAATCCGCTTATATATATAATATATAATATGGTGTTATCACTATGAATTCCAGATATAAAGACTGATTTGGGACAGGTTCCGTATTATTGTCAAATAAATGACTTTGGGATTTTGTTAAGAGTATGCATGGCAATATACGCATAATAATCAACACACGTAGAGAATCACATGTATTTTTCAGGAACTTCACTTACCGGTACATCGAACACAAAACAAATGATAATACAGCAATAAGATAAAGGATCAACATTGAGTAGTTTCATCCACGAAAATCCCGTGCACGAAAATATCCCCGATCAGCACGGGGTCTTCGAGCTTGAGTAGTTTCATCCATGGAATCCCGTGCACAAGAATATATCAGCACTCAACAGTCCGTCAGTCTTTGATGTTACCGCGACATGTATTACGCTGTATCTAATGTCGCTATTTGACACCTCTTTCTTATTGTTTTTTCGGGAGATGGACTGTGTCGATTTCATTTTGTCAATATTAATGAAAATAAGTGTAGATATAATATATAGCCTGTCGACACAGACAAGACTGAAAAAGTTTTTAATAACGTCATTTATTTGTGTATGAGCGGGATTTTATGCAACGACCGACGGGGGGAATGGGTCCGTAGGACGGACCCGCAGCCGGCCTGGCGGAAACCCTGACATATGTGACCCAGTTCGCCATAACATTAACAAGATGAGCAACGTGGTTGCCATGTTGCAATGTAAGGAGTACATGTAGTATTTTGTATATATCGATTGGATAAATAAAGGGATATACAGTGGATTGAATATTTAACTCACATATTTTTGTATATTTTACGAATAGACGACGAACGTGTAATGACGTTGTCGGCTCTTCGCAATATAAACACTTTACATTACAATTCGGCCAATGAATGCCAAATAAACAATCGGCGATGTCAACAATCGGACAATAAACTCATACATTTTCACTTGTGACACATACAGATGATAAGGAGACAGTTTTTGAATGGTCAGATCTGAATACAACATAATAGAAACAAACTTATGCTATATACTAAATGGGAAACCAATACAAAACCGTAGATAGTTCCGTTCCGAAATTATGATACCAAAATCATCGACTTAGGGGTGGCAATGTTGGGGAATTGGACGGTATACGCTGACTTCCGTTCATTCAATTTAAAAATAGAATATATTAAAATGGTTTACGGGTATGTTAACGGATAAAAAATAGTTTCAATTAATTGAGAACTGCAAGCGATGTGTACTCATACCAACATCCGACTCTGGGAATGATTGTTGGAATTCGATGGGCGTTCTATCGGTCCCAGGAAGAGGAATGAGCCTGGCCCGCAAGACGGGTGCGTCCGAATCGGAGCTAGGTTCCATCCGCAGGGCGATGGAGTAGCCGGATGAAGGATGGGGGGGGGTGACAAATTTTTCGCGTATATATAAATATATATTATATATATAAGAGGATTTTGTGAAGAGCACTCTTCACTTGACTGAGAAATTTTTTATTTTCTAAGTCCAAAAGTTTAGTTTTCAAAACAGGTCGATTTGGACCATTTTTGGACTCTGGAAGTGTCAATGACACTGTAGTTCAACATGGAGAAGGGACCATTTTATGTGTTAAGAGTCAAAGGACCGATTAGGAACTCGGAAAGTTGAATGTCAATTAATATAGACATTAGAGTTCAGTTTTAATGGGTAACTTGGTATGTGTCTTTTTCCACTGGTTTGAAGATATCCCAACAACTTTGATGTATCTTTACATCCAAGATGCTTTTTAACAAAGGTCTTTGTAGCTTAAAATCTGTAAACACAGCCTAATTATACTCCATAATTCCACTCAGAAATCTTCGGGAAGGAGAATGTTAACATAGCTGATTACTGTGGTAATCCGCATTGAGTTCCATACTGAGAGGTCAGGTCAGCGATCGAGCTGAATTATCGAGAAATCGGTGAATCGAGATGGGTGTCCATGCACATGGTCACATGCACAGTGAAGAAGACTCACATTTATTGTGGAACGCGTTGTGCTCAGTCAACATTCGGGCCTTACATTGAACTTCTATATATTTTAGTCTAACAAACTCGTACAAACCAACTTTGTACAAACAAACCGGTCATCCCGGCTCTAGATTTTCATGAATGACATCCAGATGCTTCAATATGGACACTACCCCAGCGATCAATATATTTTGAATTTATTTGGGTTATCCGATTTTCCGGCTCAGAATCATTGAACCCATAAGACATCCATGGGTATTCCCTACAACAGAGGTCGATAAAAAGAAGCAAGCAATAGCGGTGGCACTGACGTTGCTAGAAGATAAGAGCAGAATCAGTGAAAATATGTTTGATCATTTGAGCTTGGAGGATTTGAAAAAGGAAAATGGACTCGATTTGTTCATAAAATATAAAATATCTTGATTTGCAGCTAGGAAAGGATGAATTGGAGTCGTACTCGCACAACTCAGTCACTTATAGACAACAAACGTGTAGAATCATGTGACCTGTGACGTTAGAGTTACAATCACCCGCACTATTGATAGAAGCAGAATCTCTGTAATATACCAAAATTTAATTCAACAGTTCAAATGGTTCTGCTATAGAGGTGATTGAATGAAATTTGGGGGGGGAAGCTGCGGACAAAATATTAAGCATAGCCTTGCCCCTATTTGACTATAGTGGGCACATTTGAACAGATCTGAATGCCAAACCCCTGACGATAATCTCTAAGTTGAACCATATATAGATCTTACAGTTCTAGAAAAAATACTGATAAAAACTACAAATACAGACTCATAGCATATAGAACCCTCTGTTCATCCAATAACCTGAATAATGTTGAAATGTTGAACTGGTGACTAAAACTCCACCTCAGACTTTGTCTATGAAAAGCTGAGCAACACGAATTTAAATACATAAAACTTGTTAACTCAGGTTATTCACAGCTAGAACCACCAAGCCTGTAGTACCCATCACTACACTGACAGGTGTAGGAGTTAGATGAGTCTTGCTTACACCCAGTATTAGTTCCAGCACACTGGTCAGTGGGTTCATAATAACTGTATGGACCACAAAAGCTTATCTCTGAAGAAAGAATACAGTTAGCATCATCAATAAAATCAGCTATACATCTAAACAGCATAGACTAAATGGGCTACTAGTTCCTATATCAGCCCTTGCAACACTCTAATATACCAAAGTTGAATTCAACAGTTCAAATTGTTTCTGCTATAGAGGTGATTGAATGAAATTTGGGGGGGGGGGGGGGGCTGGCGACAAAATACTAAGCATAGCCTTGCCCCTATTTGACTATAGTGGGCACATTTGAACAGATCTGAATGCCAAACCCCTGACAATCATCTCTAAAAAAGTTGAACAATATATAGATCTTACAGTCCAAAAAAAAATACTGATAAATACTACAAATACTGACTCATAACATATGGAACCCTCTGTTCCTCCAACAACCTGAATAATGCTGAAATGTTGGACTGATGACTAAAACTCCACCTCAAATTTTGTCAATGGAAAGCTGAGCAACACGAATTTAAATACATAAAACTTGTTAACTCAGGTTATTCACAGCTAGAACCACCAAGCCTGTAGTACCCATCACTACACTGACAGGTGTAGGAGTTAGATGAGTCTTGCTTACACCCAGTATTAGTTCCAGCACACTGGTCAGTGGGTTCATTATAACTGTATGGACACACCAAAGCTTATCTCTGAAGAAAGAATACAGTTAGCATCATCAATAAAATCAGCTATACATCTAAATAGCATAAACTAAATGGGCTACTAGTTCCTATATCAGCCCTTGCAAAATTACCCGTTCCCATCTACATGTCAATATTAACATCCATGACAAATTTCATGATGATCAGACGAACAATACGACCTGTAGCCCATGCTAATAGATTGAATTTTGAAATCCAAGATGGCTGTTGGTGGCCATGTTTTTTTGCCGAATGACCCCAAAATGCCTCGTTCCAATCTACATGTCAATGTCAACAGCCATTACAAATTTCATAATGATCCGACCAAAGGTACGACCTGTAGCCTGTGCCAAAGGATTCAGTCATCCAAAGAGTAAAATCCAAGATGGCTGCTGGCGGCCATGTTTTTTGGCTGAATGACCCCAAAAGGACTCGTTCCGTCTACATGTCATTGTTAACATCCATGACAAATTTCATGAAGATCCGACCAAAGCTACGATATGTAGCCCGCGCCAAAGGATTTAGTCATGCAAAGAGTAAAATCCAAGATGGCTGCTGGCGGCCATGTTTTTTGGCCGAATTACCCCAAAAGTACTCGTTCCCATCTACATGTCAATATTAACATCCATGACAAATTTCATCATGATCAGACGAATAGTACGACCGGTAGCCCGCGCCAACGGATTTAATTTTGAAATCCGCTGCCAGCAGCCATGTTTTTTGGACAAATTACCCCAAAATGACTCGTTCCCATAATGATCTGACCCTGTAGCCTGTGCCAAATGATTTAGTCATGCGAAGAGTAAAATCCAAGATGGCTGCTGGCGGCCATGTTTTTTGGCCAAACGACCCCAAAATGACTAGTTCCCATCTACATGTCATTGTTAACATCCATGACAAATATCATGAAGATCCGACCAAAGCTACGACCTGTAGCACGCGCCAAAGGATTTAGTCATGCAAAGAGTAAAATCCAAGATGGCTGCTGGTGGCCATGTTTTTTGGCCAAATGACCCCAAAATGACTCGTTCCCATCTACATGTCAATGTCAACATTCATGACAAATTTCATAAAGATCAGACCAAAGGTACGACCTGTAGCCCATGCCAAAGGAAATTGTTGATGGACACAGACACACACACACACGGACGACGGATGCCAGCCCATGGCAATAGCTCAAACTTACAAAGTAAGTTGAGCTAAGAAATGGCTGGAGTCATAAATAAATTTTCATTATAATTACCATGTTGTTTTATTTGTTCATAGAGCACACAAGTGTATTTGTCACTAATCCATGGCTCAAATTCATACATTTGTTGCATATACTCTGTTGAGTATAAAATGAGATGGTCTCATAAATGTTCGGATTTAGTTTACATTCCCCCTTTAAGCTATCCATGTCCAGCCAAGCCTGACAGAAAAATCAACAGCCACTCAAAGGGGGCACATCCATCCTCTGTGCGACTGCAGCGATGATTGGAAATGAAAACTGGTGTTGAGTTCTTTATATCTATACTAGCAGGTGACCCGACTTCGTCCGGGCTTTGACCTTGAATTGATCATTTTGAAGGTCAAGGTCAGGGTCACAATTTGACTGGTCCATGAGAGTTGCCGGACAAAAGTGGCCCTAGGTAGCAAGTTTGGACTACATTGTTGGACCGTTTTCAAGTCTATAACGGACACACACATACATATATATAATTTGTGGGTACCCGTTTCAAGGTGAAGGTCACCTCAGGCGGAAAAACTGACCCGATGAAAATCTCCCCCATTCCTAGGAACCCCTAAGTACGAACACAGACATAATGATCACACAACACGCTCCTGTCTGGACACAGATACAACACGCTTATGTCTGGACACAGCACGCTCTTTATCAACGACACTGCGGATACGAACGCTCTTTAACTATCACGCGACTAACCCACACAATTCCAAGACGGCGGCAGTGGGAATGGAGAATGAATGCCCGGAGCTTCTCAAAAGCAATGCGACGACACTTCATGCGGGTTTTTACCCATAGATAGGAAGTTTTCCCGGCCATAGCTAACAGACAAACAGTCCCAAAATATATATTAGATTATATCCTAATTAGGAGATACTAAGTCCTAATTAGGAGATACCAATAAGTCCTAATTAGGAGATACTAAGTCCTAATGAGGAGATAATATCTCCTAATTAGGAGATAATAAGTCCTAATTAGGAGATACTAAGTACTAATTAGGAGATAATATCTCCTCATTAGGAGATACTAAGTATTAATTAGGAGATAGCATTTATTTTGTGTTAGGTGGCACTAATACGCTTCCATATACTACTATACTGGCACAGGCTTTTTTAAACGGACCCACTTTTGATGACCAAAACAAAATAATTTGAATCAGTATTTCCTACTACGGGTAAATTAGCATGCCGACAGACCCATTTAATCTCCCACTTTCCACATGAGTCTGCCGATTTGATCCTTGATGCCCGCCTATGCCCCACAACTGTCATCTCATCTAACGGTTTGGACAAATACATTTACACATAAAGACAAATATTTATTTCATCAGTTCGCCCCATTGGTAACATTTTGTAAGTCTCATTCTTGTTGCGGCCGAGATTTCATTGAAGTTAGTGTGATCTATTGTCTATCCTGAATGGGCGCCTCAATATAATATATCTTTAATAGACCCTCTGTATGTGTTTATTACCTTTATTACCTGTGATTCTTGCACATATATGATAAGCTTGCGTTTGTTGTGACAATTGCTATTTCAATAATGTACATTTGTGTGCTAAAAGTTTGTAAAGGAACACTCGTTTGGTTTTGATTACACACAACGATTTGATAAGGTTAATTTTATAGCAGCTTGCCTTGTCCCGACTGCAGTTTATTCATCATGTACTAACAAGAAAACCATAGTCAGAAATGGTAACGCCACCAAGATCATATTATTGCTGAATAGGTCACTCTCACCGGTTTTCTGTGATAAAGTTACCCAGGTTCCTAATTTTGTGATAAAGTTACCCAGGTTGGTGAGAATTGTGATAAAGTTACCCAGGTAAAGCAAATCTCACAATATCAACTCGATTTAAAAGTGACAGAGGGAAATATGTTCAGTTTTGGCAAGTAATAGTCCTTATCAAGCATAAATTAAGACATATTAGTACTGTAGTTCGTCATTTTGATCACAAAAAAATCAATAATTTGTTGCTATTATTAACCTGGGTAACTTTATCACATTCTTCTCCAACCTGGGTAACTTTATCACAATTTCAGGAACCTGGGTAACTTTATCACAGAAAACCGGTGAGAGTGACCTATTCAGCCATATTATTAGCCATAAATAGAAATTATAATATAATTATAATATAAACTAGCTTTCAAATTCCATGTGGGAAATTTGGATACTTCCATATACCACGTTTTCCTGTTTCTCGTGTTATACATACATTCTTCAAGCTGTCTCGCTTTTTAATAAACTTGGGCCCAACTTCGTCCGGGCTGTTCCCATCTGCTTTCCGGCGAAAGGCGCGATTTGACATTGAATTGACTATAATATTCTCGTGTGCCAGAAAGACTCCTTAAAGTTGTGAAAAGATGAAGAATATCTATTAGATGTTATTTAACAAGTCAATCAAATAATATTATTCATTAGTTAGTTGTGAATAAGATGAAGAATATTTATTAGATGTTATTTAACAAGTCGATCAAATTATATTATTTGACTTGTTAAATAACATCTAATAAATATTCTTCATCTTATTCACAACTTTAAGGAGTCCTTCTGACACACGAGAATATTTATCGCCGTTTGATTTGCACCAAGTGAACTCGGCGCATATATAATTGATAGAACAGCTAGACCTCTATTGTGATGGTCGTGTCGTTATTTGTTTAAAATACGTATCAATTGACATATACGCACCCGTTCCTCATTAAAATCTACATATATCACCCATTTTAGAGGCATCCGCGAATTCGGGGACTTCCGCAAAGTGACCTCCGCAAATAGGGACCTACTGCAAATTGCCGCACCCAATGCAATTTGTAAACAAATACGTTTTGACATGCGTTTTAATGAGGTGAGCTTTAATTAAATGAAAGAAGCATTGCTATATATCAACTATTTGTCATGGACTTAGCCAGTGTGTCATATATATATGTGTCAACTAAGGTCGCTTCGCATGGTAAAACTGAAAAGTAAAAGTGAAAATTCGGAGAATCCTATTGAAAATGAAAGTACAATTTTTGGGAAATAAGCGGCAGATTAAGAGAATCTATATTATTTAAAGCGAATGTACGATTCTATCAGATTTTGCGACTGCTCGTTTTCGTGATCATATCTTATGTACGGCCTATATGACCACGAAAACGAGTCGAGTCACGATACATGCATCGGTACAAACACATTGTGTATACGATACAATTTTAACTTGATGACCAGAAAATAAAAGATCGCGATTACTCCAACAGAACAGGCATGCGCACTCCTATTAAAATTACCCATAGTTCACTTCACTACACCAGGGGCTCCCAATGGGTTATACATTATTTTCAGGCTATCAGATTATTTATATTTTCACAACATATTATTACACCGGTGACTTTAAGTTTACAATTTCAGCCTGTCATGACTCTATCAATAAGATTGAGTCATATTTTCAAAAACATATTATACACCGGTGGCGTTAACTTTACAATTTCAGCATCTACGTGATTCTATCGGTACGGTTGAGTAAGGTACAAAAAACAATCTCTCACAATACATTCGCCCAGTCGACCACAGAAAATCAAAATCTCCGAAACAACTTACACCACCATGTGGCGTAATAAACGAAAATGAGGAACCGATATATCGAAATGGGAAATTTCCAATCTATTCAGGGGATATATAGACGAATACAGCTTTGATTTTCATTATCCATAAAATTTATTTCCGACCATACCCGGTACATTCTGTGAAAAAATGACTGGCACATTGTAAACTGAGCATTCATTCCCGCTTCCTATACGTTATACGAGTGATAACTCTACATTTGCTGCTTGGGCTATTTCCGTTTCAGCACATGATGGAGGACGCCCCCATTAACCGCAACCAGAATTTCTGCTGCTGTTTATTCATTTTCAAATGATAAATATCGGAACGTGATTACTTGTATCTATTATTTCGTTCCTGGGTATCTTTTATGATGGACTAGGACATCTTAAAAGTGTTAATTTTCCGGAAGGGAAAAACTTATTCCGCGTCTGGAATTCTAATTGATCCGCTTAGGATCTTCCGCGTTCTCAGAATTCCATCAAGGAGAGTCAGAGTATTTGTACCGCGGTCGGTAAAACTTTTTAAACTTTGTAGATTCTTAAAGACTTTTGTGCCAAGTTCTTTAATATCGAATCATTTTTACTATAGCTATAGGTTCACTATGTTATAGATTTTTTAAAACGACTTTGGCAGCGCCAGCTCGTTTGACATTTTGAATTCTTCATTCTTCGACATTTCTCGGAATCGCCATGGCACATAGGTCGAAACGGGATACGAAACGAAGAAACTACGCCAATTTGGACGATCGCGGATTCAGTAGTTCGGATATCGGCGATAGCGTTGTTACTGTTGACAAAACAGGATTTTACCGTGACGACTTGTCTGAAGTCAGCGAAGAAGAAGGTATTAATCGGCATAAAGTCAAATCGGAAGTTGTCAAAATGGACGGTCTCGAAAAGTCCATGCAAGAGTTGGAACGTGAGTATGAAGAAATCGTCATGTCTCGTCAGCGATTGGAAGAAGATCTACGTAGACAAGAGGACGTTCTTCGAAAAAGTGAGCTACAAGAGCAGATCCGACACGAGAGACGAAAGCTACACGAGACGGAGTCGAGGGCAGCCACAAGTCACCCAAATCCCAAAGGTAATTTGTCCATTAAAGATATTCGAAAAGACAATAATTCTAAATTCAAGGCTGAATCATTTATGAGTCAGCTTAATTTATTTGATAACGGGGCCGATATTGGTCGTGATTCAGATTTTGTGGTTCGCGAGGACAATGCACATGTTTCAAGCAATACGTCATCGAGCCGAAGAATATTGTCTGGTCTAGAAACCAAAGCAGGCTTTCAGGTGAAATACCCACAAAAATGCCCCCAGGCAATGTTGCAACTAGAGTTTGTTACAAAGGAGCTGGATTTTAGCCAATTGACATTCAATCAACTAGTCGCGGGAGAATTGGAGATAATCCAGTCTTCAACCAATCCCGTCGAAATAGAAGGTAGGCTGAGTATGCTGAAAAAGCTGGCATACTATTACGAACTTTACGACTGGAAGGCATTATTACGTTTTTACGCCGCATGGATCCGGAGGATCGAATTCGGACAAAACACCTGGAACGACAACCCATCAGATATTGAGACACCACTCTTAGCAGGAGCAACCAGAGTACTGGTACCCCGACCACAGATACCACATAAACAAATTCCAGGTTCACGTTCCACACCCACGGGATCAGTCAAGACGTATTACTGCCCAGATTTCCAAAGGCAGAAATGCGATGAGACAGCACCACATTCTAAATTGATAGGCAATATACTCAGAACCGTGCATCATTTTTGCGCAACATGCCTTGTTAAAGAGAGGGTAAAAAATCACCATCCCGAAAGTTCTTCTCTTTGCCCGTACTACTCCAACAAATGACAATTTGAGCGTCGTACATGTACCAGTACTGATCAAATTCACCTTGGAAAAAACAATTTCGATGTTAACACCTCAAATGAATCAAACAGTTCTGAGTACTGGTACATGTGTCACGACACAATCGCTCTAGAAAATAACACATATGTAGAACCTTGGGAAATCGATCTCAAGTTTGATTGGGGCATGGAAACTGTTCCCACAGAGTTGCGGTCAACAGCACTCGTTCATAATTGCCTGACCTCAGATGCCACTGAGTTAAAAACTGTTGATCGCAGCTGTCAAGATATGTTGAATTTTTCGTCATGTAACAAATATGCTCAGGTGGAATACGATGTAACTGATGATCTGGGGAGTGTATTTTTAGACGATTTATACCCCACTGTTAATCAGGATATTGATTACAATAACAGTATTGAAAGTGAACGCATATCTGATCACAAATTAATGCAACATATACATGTATGCGAGGGCAAATTAAGTTTCAACAGTGAGAATTTAAACAATTTTCAATTTTATGTGGAAGCCAATAGACAGATCTCTTTGTCTGAAACGCCTAATTTCATGGGATGCAGAATTCCCATTTATTCGGCTATGAATATACCCTTTTTAAAGTCGCAACTGATCGATTACCCAGATCAGCTTTTGATAGAATTTCTTCAGTTTGGTTTCCCAATCAATATTGGAAACGCACGTGTACATTCAGAGGAAAGTCATTCGAGGGACGCACTCGTCTCTCACAAAAACCACAAAGGCGCTTTGGAATTCCCACATGCGATGGCAACATACATTAGTGATGAGAAGAACAGATTTTCTGTTATTGGACCATTTAAAACAAATCCGTTTGATAACAATATTACCATCTCACCACTAAACACCTATCCGAAAAGAGACAGTACCGATCGCAGAATCATTTTCGACTTAAGCTTCCCTTTCGGGAATTCAGTTAACGCAAATATACCAATAGACACCTCTCTTGGTCTTCCAGTTAAAACTATTTACCCCTCGGTCGATGACCTGGTCGATTTAATCAAATCAAAGGGTCAAGGTTGTCATTTGTACAAAAGAGATCTTTCAAAGGCTTATCGGCAAATATTTCTTGACCCGGGTGATATACATCACCTCGGTTTTATATGGAAGGGAAAATTATATTTCGACACAGCTCTCCCCATGGGGTTACGATCATCAGCATACATTTTTCAAAGATTTTCTTCTCTGTTCCCATTTATTATGAAAAAACAGGGATTTTCCCTGCTAAATTATCTTGATGATTTCGCACGCGCATTTGTATTTACTGTGACAATCAAACTTCAGTAACCGTGATTAATTCTGGTAAAACTAAGGATCCATTTTTACAGTCATGTTTACGGGAAATCTGCTATTTTGCTAGTATATTTAATTTTGAAGTAAAGAGCGTTCACCTAAGCGGTGAATCCAACCGATTAGCAGATTGTTTATCTAGGTGGGACAAAGAGGCATCAGCTCAAAGCACTTTCTTAGAGTTTGTTTCTCAGCAACGATCGAACAAATGGACTAGTATACCGGTTGACCACAATTTATTCAAATTTACACATGATTGGCAACCACTTGCGACGTTAGTCCTGATTGGATTTCCATTTCTTTTTAGATGTGGAACTTCAATACCTTGCGGACGAAACGAGAATCTCTCAACAGGCTGCTTTCGCCGAAGGCATACGGAAAAATCTGAGGACACAAATCCTGACCTACCTGCAATTTTGTTTCTACTTTCATCTCACACCGTTGCCAGCTTCCGTGGTCACTCTCGGCTATTACTGCCAATTCCTCAGCAGATCTTTCAAGTCGGTTTCGTCCATCCGTAATTATTTGTCAGGAGTCAAGTTTCTACACGTTATATTAGACCTCGATTTCGAAGCCTTCAACGCGTTCTGTCTAAAATTGCTCATGCGCGGCATATCTCGACTCAACCCGCACTGCCCTAAAAGAGCTTTTCCGATCACACCACAAATTCTGGAAGAATTTTATTCCGTGCTTGATATGAACTCGGATTTAGATATCACCTATTGGTCTTTGTTTTTGCTAGCATTTTTTCTAATGTCCAGAAAATCTAATCTGGTCCCAAACTCACGTAGGCCATCAGACCAAAAGAATGTTTTGCATCGCTCTGATATAGAAATTCACCCGGACCATCTGCTAGTTACTTTTCATTGGACTAAGACCATCCAATTTGGTCAAAGAAAATTGCGGATTCCAGTCTGTAACATTCCCGGTTCCAAATTCTGTCCTATGAGTGCTTTCGCGACAATGTGCAGTCGGTGTCCAGCAGGCCCAGATTCAGCTGCATTTGTTCGATCGATGAGAAACAAACTTGTCCCAATCACATATAATGATCTCACAATGAAACTGAGATCCCTTATTGCAATGACTGGTCGGGATCCCAGAGCTTATTCCTCCCATTCGTTCAGGCGAGGAGGAACATCGTGGGCCTTCACGTCACTCGTCCCGTCGGAACTCATCCAGTTACATGGGGACTGGGCGAGTGACGCGTACAAGATTTACCTTGAATTTTCTTTTAGGGACAAACTGTCGGTCTCTAAAAGAATGGCAGCTGAATTTAACAATTTATGATTTTGCAGGAAAGCGCAAGGCTTCAAGACGTGTTCTGATCTTGGGCGATTCAATAATAAAGTATGTAACATCCATCGAAGGGGCCTACATAGATTGCCACAGAGGAGCCACTATCGGTAGGATCACCTCCCACATTCTGGAACCCAAAACCAAAAAGTTCATCAGATCTTTCGACTGGGTTTTGTTACATGTGGGTACTAATGACATTCCCACTAACAAATCAGAAGTATGCATACAGGCGGAGTTCGCCAACCTTATCGGTTGTCTCTTGAATTTGAATGTTCGCATCGCAGTTTCGGCAATACTGCCTAGAAATAATGATTATGACATTAACAGAGCGCGCGTTATCTTAGTTAATAAGAAAATCGAAGAATTGTGCAAGCGACACAAATGTACATTTGGGCGATCGTATAAACCGTTTTTGTTACGCGGCGGGGAACCCGACCGGTCATTGTTCGCCAGTGGGAAGGACGGTGGTCTACACTTAAACTTTCTTGGCTCAAGGAGATTGAGAAACTTCTTTTACCAAATGATTCAACAAATGCATACTTAAAATTAAATACTTCATAGTTTTTGTAAATATGTTTCAGGATTGATGAGAACTAGATATTGGGGATGACCCTTCACACTTATTGGATAGGGCGTCCCGGATTCAGACACCTCAAGCCATCATCCCAGACTTGAGGGTCTGACTCGCGCAAATATCAGTTATAAATGAGGCTGACCCTTGACACTTAATTGAACAGGGCTTCCTTAAGTCAGCTACCTTAGGCCACCAAACCCCTCCAGGGTTAGACCTAGGGAGCTGTCTCTGATTATATTATATTGCTAGATATATATATATATGTATACATGTTTTGACTTGCAGTTGCATGTACTAATTGTTCTTTTATTTGAGATTCACACTTCACAGTTTCACGTAACCGCGTCCGATGACAATATGGTAACATTTGCATATAACATCATATATAAGGTAAGCTACATTAGCCTAGTTTCATACTTTTTCTATTTTTGTTTTTCCTTTTTCCTTTTTTTTTTTGGCCGTCCTTCGGTTTGGCCTTTTTGCCAAAAAATTGTCCACAGATATTCTGTTTTGTGAACTGTCACATTATTTTTGTTTACCGCCACCATGTAGACTGTTAGTACATGTGGGAGGTTTACTTTCGGCAAATAAAAAATTAAAACATACTAGAGTTTTCCTGTCTTGAAAATTGGTATCTTTTATGATGGACTAGGACATCTTAAAAGTGTTAATTTTCCGGAAGGGAAAAACTTATTCCGCGTCTGGAATTCTAATTGATCCGCTTAGGATCTTCCGCGTTCTCAGAATTCCATCAAGGAGAGTCAGAGTATTTGTACCGCGGTCGGTAAAACTTTTTAAAACCCACCAACCCTCCCTATAGAACAATTTTTGTTAACATACATTTGGCCTTTTTGCCAAAAAATTGTCCACAGATATTCTGTTTTGTGAACTGTCACATTATTTTTGTTTACCGCCACCATGTAGACTGTTAGTACATGTGGGAGGTTTACTTTCGGCAAATAAAAAATTAAAACATACTAGAGTTTTCCTGTCTTGAAAATTGTCTCAAATTGAATGAAGTACTGATGCCATTCGTACCAAGAGGGAAAATAAATTATCCAGTATGTCTGAAGGCCAAAATGTTAGAACTTGAAAAATTGAAGAACTTCAATATGTATATGGAAATTGAAGATTCAGGATATTTGGGCCCGCCTTGTTGCACGCAGATTTGAGGAGGATTTTGACATAAAAAAAAGACTCACCAAAGAGATTATTTATTGGACTAGCAGTAAACCAGCAATGGAAAGTGAAAACCATGATATCAAATCAGCATTTCTGCCAGTAAATATGTTAGGGAGAGATGTTTTCATTACTCCTCCCAAGGAAGCAAACTGTGGTTGAAAAATATGTAGGCTGAAGAAATGCTTATATGGCTTAAATGATGTGGTGAGACAGTTTGATCAAAGTGTAGTTATTGAACTATCTAGTCTTTGTTGTGAGAAGTCATCATTGAATCATTCATTATCATTATTCATAAAAAGGGATTGAAAAGGACGGATTCAAGGACTGTTAGGAAGTCATGTAGATGACTTCGTACATAAAGGAAATGAAACATTTGATTCATCAGTTATGAGTGGTTTGAGAAAACAATTTCCTGCTGGAAAGGAAGATGAAATAAACTTCTCATACGGTTTCGGCATTGAACAAAGTGAGCAGGGAATTCTGTTGAATCAGAATAATTATGTGGATGGTATAAAGACTGTAAAAATATCACCTGAAAGATCATTGCACAAGAACGATGAATTGACCCCTTCAGAATACACAGATTTGCAATCAATTGTGGGCAGCTTAAACTGGATGGTCCAAGATGCAAGACCTGATTTTGTATTTGATCTCATCAAAATGAGTACCAAAGTAGAGGATTTGATGAGATCTAATAAAGTGTTAGGAAAACTAAAGACTGAAGCTAAAATATTCTTCCCTTACATTGGACATCATTTGGAAGATATATGGAAGTTACTACTTTTCACTGAGGATGCAGCCTATGCCAATTTCCCTGATGGAGTAAGCAGTTTGATGGCTCATTTCTATTCACTGCAAACAATGATGTACTATCTCTTCCTATTTCATGGAAATGTCAAAAAAATAAGAGAGGTTCGGTCTACATTAGCGGCTGAAATCATGAGTCGGCAGGAGGGAATAGATAAAGCAATCTATGCACAACAGATTCTGTCAGAAATGTGCAACAAAAGAGAACTGACATTCTCAATCAACTACCCGTCTTATTGATGACAAACATTTAAGTATTAAACTGGGTGCAAATAAACAGTCGTTGGAGAGAAAAGAAATTGAAACTGTGAGATGGTGTACTGGAATGGAGCAGTTAGCGAACTGTCTCACTAAGAGAGGAACTTCAGAAGCTCAATTACTTGCAGCTTTTCATCGAGGGAAGGTTGCAATGGATATGTAGATCAAATCAACGATAATTGATTCTAACAGATGTACACTGTCAATAAGTTCTATATTTGTACGGTTTTAATGAAAAGTGGAAAAAGACTAAATACACGTATGCAATGGATCGATCGCGCACATTCAGCAATATCATCATATCGCACCGATTAGCCAAAATACCCCATAACGGGAAATTGTATAGGACCACTGCTTGACCTGATTACGTCAGTCAGATCCCGGTCTAAAAATAATCGGTGACAGATATCACTTTGAGTGCAGCCTTTATCTAAAGTTGTTAATCTATTTTATTACATGATCCTACCCTTATTCCATCGATAAACCCATTCTATAAATTGTGATATTAAACGTTCGTTTAATAACAGGAAATAATGCCAGGTGACCTTTGACTTCCAGTTTGTTGTCTGTTTACATTCCGTATGATGCGTCTCAAAATACTATGGCTTCCAATTTTTTTCCAACAAAACTCTAACGAATGAAGAGTTTGAAAAGTTATTTCATTAAATGTGTGAGTCTTTATTTATCTGCGACTATTTCTTTACGCCGGCAAACAATGCATAGTTACGTGAAACGTCATCACAGGCCTTTAGAAGCCGATGTTAGTTTGCACATCCCATTTGTTGATTTAAGTATGTTTAATCGAGGTTTTGGATATGCAATAAATAGAATCAACAACTCTTCCCCAGTTTATAGCGGAATTTACAAAACTCGTCCAAAAATTAGGTCTGGACCTCGCCAAAGGCTCGACCAGACCTAATTTACTGTACTCGTTTTATAATTCCGCTATAAACGGGGGACTCATTGTAGATCCTCTATATGTATTATCGCTAAGATAATACAAAACACTTGTAATATCACATCGGGGACAGTACCGGTATGTGATGTCTCACTGATAAGATAACATATTACCAATCCTAAATAATAATAATAATAAAAGGTCAGCTGACCACAGTGTCCCCCGAAAAAGTGGCAAGTCGATGCCGCATTGTTAAAGAATTTTTTTTGAAATTTTGAAATGTTGAAATTTTCTAAGTCGAAAAGGGTTAATAACTCCGTAAAAAAATCATTTTTCCGTCCTCTATATACATGTTGCACATCTCCAATATGTGGATAACAATACTCTGAAGTTTCAAATATCTACAATCAAAACTGTAGGAGGAGTTGATTACACCATGAAGGTACCCTCATACAGAAAATTATAAAAAATGTTGAAATTTTCTAAGTCGAAAAGGGTTAATAACTCTGTCAAAAAATAATTTTTCCGTCATCTATATACATGTTGCACATCTTCAATATATGGGCAACAATATTCTGAAGTTTCAAATCTCTAGGATGAAAACTGTGGGAGGAGTTGATTACACCATGAAGGTACCCTCATACTGAAAATTATAAAAAATGTTGAAATTTTCTAAGTCGAAAAGGGTTAATAACTCTGTCAAAAAATAATTTTTCCGTCATCTATATACATGTTGCACATCTTCAATATATGGGCAACAATATTCTGAAGTTTCAAATCTCTGGGATGAAATCTGTAGGAGGAGATGATTACACCATGAAGGTACTCAAAAGTGTGACGGACGGACGGACGGACCCCGTTTCTATAGTCCCCCAAAAATAAATTTTTCGAGGGACAATAAAAATAATTATTTATTTGATATACCGTACCGGCCGGTGGATAAATCGCATCGTTGGATAAGTCGCATTGAATTTTGAAGCTTAAAATGTTGCCTTTTGGCTCTTTCTGTTGTATACGTCGCACCTATTTCAGTGGCTTGTAAGGGAACATCAAAATGACAGATTTACCTGGATTTAGAGTTATTTAGAGCAGAGGAAGCATTTTTTTAAAATAGAATTTATCACAGACGTAAAAATGAATGAACATTCCACCAATGCTTCCGGTATTCCCAATGTGATTTGGGGGAATTCCCAAGCAGGGGAGATAACATTGGTTCATTTTCATTAGGAGTGTGTGGGAACATGGATTATAAAAATTATTATTTTGACTTGAATGATGTTTGGACTAACTCTGGGTGGTTGAGAGTAAAATCAATGTATTAATTAACATTTATTCATCATCATTTCAACTTGTATAACATGTGTATAACTAAATATAAATAAAACAGAAACATTTGACTTCACTTTCACAAGTTCAGGCCAGAATGCAGCTTTGCCGCGATTTGCTCGTTTGTCTCTACGCATGGCAAAAATCATATCTTTCTTTTTGAGCCAGTCCCTGATTATTTTCTCGCTAACACCAAACTCTCGTTCTGCGGGCCGATTACCATGTTCATTTGCGAATTTTATCACTTTCAACTTGTATGAACTTTCGTAACTAAGTTAGACGTTTCCTTTTGATGCCACGTTTATCCATTTTGAATTCGAAGAAAACTGATAGGTATAATGAAGCACGATGTCGTTTGAATAGTTTTAAGGTATGAGGAAAGACACAAAATATCCTATCATTTATAGGAATATAAAACTGAGACTCGGCTTACTGTTGTTTTAGGATAATGGCCTCGTTAATTTAGTTGTCGCCTAATTGTTGCAAAGCATGAATGAAAACGCTTTGGCCTAATAGTGATGCAATGCACTCTTCAGTATTAAGTGTCAACTATTCAACGTGGGGATTAAATGTTATGCGTACACGGTACAGCATAAAATAATGTTTATGTAATTTCAACAGGAGTTCGCGGCTTCGCACATAAGCCTCATTAAAATATGAGAACACGCTGTCCAGACATGCATTTAGAGTATTTAGGGCTTTTATTATGCTCATTCCAGGGCATTAAATAAACATTCCGATGTGACGTCATCTGCTAGAAGTTTGCAGACATCAAAGAGATCATACCGCAGTCATTGAATGTGGGTCACTCATGCACGTGTTACACAGTCAGGTCAAGGTCGCCCACTGTTTGTGAATTTGCTGCTGTTTATAATTGCAGTTGAATTCTTAGATATTAATACATATAATACGATATATATGTTTTAAATGTCGGACAGGCAATAAAATAAAGACAAAGTACATATGAGGATGGGGTATTTATTTATTTTTTGTATACCGAATTGTATTATTTTATCGCGTTGCATTTTGTCCCGTTATTTACCTGTGATCGCAGTTGATTCCTCAAAATTCGGCTGAAAATATGCCCCTCATTGACTTACCGATCTATAAGTCGCAGGAGGATTTTAATAGGGCAAATTGGGTTAAAAAGATGCGACTTATCCACCGGCCGGTACGGTACCGTAAAACCACACATGCGCTCTAAAAGGGTTTACAAAGTGCTATAAAATAGTTACATACAAGTAATCTAAAATAAATAGATTATTTAATAGTCGCTTCTGAATATCATGAAATTAGGCAGCCAGGCAGAACATAACTGAGAATTTTGTACGTGCCAATAAATTATCTTTAAGACTTTTGGCTGTTTCTGGAACTGATACTGATCCAAGAGCAGCCACTCTATGCAGGCTAGCACATAACGAGCCAGATAGTCACTGCCATCCGAGAATCACTGTTGTTTGAGTGGGTGCTAACACAGTTTTACAGGCAGACATGCAAGTTATATTCCTTGATGTTCCTTAATGTTCAGATTCATCTAGTCTTAATGTTCCAGGAGTCTGATCACTAAGGTTTTGTGGTGGAACATCTACCGAACATTACTAGAACATCAAATAGGTGTTCGAGTTTGGTAAGGAATAATATACCAAAAATTAATTCAACAGTTCAAATAGCTTCTGCTATAGAGGTGGTTGAATGAAATTGGGGGGGGGGGGGGGGGAGCTGGGGACAAAATATTAAGCCTAGTCTTGCCCCTATTTGACTATAGTGGGCACTTTTGAACAAATCTGAATCCCAAACCTCTGACGATCATCTCTAACAAAGTTGAACCATATAGATCTCACAGTTCCAGAAAATAACGAGAGGCCGATCACGATCGGCAGATGTTTAACCCATACATTGGCGATAGTGATCAGCTATTTTCAGTTTGAACGTGAAAATCCATAAGCCATAGTCTTGTCAAGATACATCCTAAGTATTGATGAGTAGAAATAAGAACATTCTGCAGAAAAGAATCTGCACACAGGTATGAACAGATAGAATCAAGATTATCCAAGCAAGAAAAGAATCTGCACACAGGTATTATTAAACATGTAGAATCAAGATTATCCAAGCAAGATGATCAAGAATATCCAAGCAAGACAAGAATCTTCACATATGTATGAACAGGTAGGATCAGGATTATCCAAGCATGACAAGAATCTGCACACAGGTATTAACATGTAGAATCAAGAATATCCAAGCAAGGGGATCAAGAATATCCAAGCAAGATAAGAATCTGCACACAGGTATTAACATGTAGAATCAAGAATATCCAAGCAAGAGGATCAAGAATATCCAAGCAAGACAAGAATCTGCACACAGGTATTAACATGTAGAATCAAGAATATCCAAGCAAGAGTGATCAAGTGTTCTCTGCAAAATATCCTTATAGATCTCAGTTGTGCAGCTTTCTCTGGTAGTTACGTGTTAGGTTGTGATGTGTTTGGTCTGATGACAGATGCCTAAATAGCCTTTGCATTGAAAGTGGCTGACTGGCTGGCTCTTGTGATAACAAACAAATCATTCTCTACATGGCAGATGACACGAAGTGATTAAAAACATATCACTTTGTTTCATTTATCAACAGGCAACAGTTTCTAAAATCTGACCCATGTCTCATTAATTTTCCCAATTGGCAGTTAGTTTAGAAAATTCCAGAGAGGATATACATATAAAATCAGAAGTTATGGAATTCTCTTTAAATTTAAATTGATCAAATAACTGAACCCCAGTTGCATAAAGACACTTAAATCTCATGATTAGCTAAATGATTTTAGCAATGTTCAAAAGCCCATTTTGGTAACATAACCTACAAAACCCTTTATTAAACAGCATGTGCTGTGTATTGTTGAAACTTTTTAAACAATTAGATACCATAGCTTTTATCTGCACATTGGCATAAGAGACATCAGAAAATAATATAGCCATATTAATAGCTAAGTAGTCCAAAGGCATCGGATGGAATTGGTGAATATGGCTCCAAACAAATTCACCAGTACATGACAATATTTTGGACCGATTTAAACCAAATTTGGTGTGCTGACTCAGGGGTACCCTTGGCAGAGTTATAATAGTGTTAGTTTTTAAAATTTTGTTATTTAAATTTTTTTTTTTTTTTTAATTATTTAAAAAAAAAAAAAAAATAATTTTTTTTTAATTTATGTTATTTTTTGTGTGTTTTGGTAGATTGAGCATGTATATAATCTAATATTTTTTAATTTTTTTTTTAAGAGTGAATATTTTTTCGAAAAAGGGCAATAACTCAGTTAAAAATACTCGATCTGTCTTTTATACTGAGAAATTCATATACAAAATTTGGTTCCGATCAGATATAAAATGTTCGAGTTATCGCACCATGCGTAAAGTGTCTACAGACAGACAGACAGCCAGCCAGACAGACAGACAGACGGACGGACTAACGACGAGTGGTCAATCCGGACAACGACACTATGTTTACCATACTATGGTATGGGTAAACATAAAAATGATCTGGCCATAAATACGGGCTGTAGGGTGTGCAGATGGATTCAAATTTGAAATCCAAGACGGCTGCTGGCGGCCATGTTTTTCATAGAAATTCGGAAAAAGTAGATAGCTTACACCCTAAAGCTACATATGAAGTTTGTTGAAGATCAGATGAGGGATAAGGCATGTCGAAGGAAATTGTTGATGCACGCATGATGGATGCCAACATTTTAAGTTGTAAAAATGAGCTAAAAATACTGATAAATACTGCAAATACTGACTCATAACATATGGAACCCTCTGTTCCACCAACAACCTGAATAATGTTGAAATGTTGGACTAATGAACTCCACATGAGACTTTGTCTATGAAAAGCAAAGAAACATGAATTTAAATACATAAAACTTGTTAACTCACGTTTTTCACAGCTTGAACCACCATGCCTGTAGGACCCATCACTACACTGACAGGTGTAGTAGTTAGTTGATTGTTGTTTACATCCAGTATTAGTTCCAGCACACTGGTCAGCGGGTTGGTTATAACTGCATTGAAAACCAAAGCTTATCTCTGAAGAAATAATAGAGTTAGCATCATTAATAAAATAAGTTAGGTGTATACATCTAATTAGCATAGACTAAATGGGTTATAAATATATGTTATAAGCACGGCATCCGATTTATAAGTGAAATAAAGATCACAAGCGCCTGGAGGGCGCGAGTGGTGGTTATTTCACTTATAAATCGGACGCCGTCCTCATAACATATTTATAAAACCCAATCAGCCCGATAAATTTACAGTTAGTGATGAGTTTTTCTTACCAAATAAATATGTGATGAGTCTTACAAACCTGGTCCGGCAAATGCCAATCAGTACTCCATATAGTCGATATTACACCCAGATAGTTCAACGCATTGTCACATATCTTATAATGGAGTAATATTGTGTTTACAGTTATTCAACCACCCTCGACCAAGAAATTGGTGTACATCCACAAGGGCAGACGCCTTGCGCTCCAGCTTCAGTAATTAAGTGGACTATAACGTATATGTATTTGCAATACATAACGTATATGTATATTGTGCATTATTCCTACATATCGGATTTATATATTCCATACATTCAAAGCCGGATTTATAATATAACAAGCAGCACTTTCTACCAACTTAAGTTATCCAATGGGGTCAGGTTTTCGACCTTTATTTACTTTGAATGTCTGTCAGTTGTTGCCTGTCACATGTAAAACAGTCTGTCGTTGATTACATTTGTTTATTTTGTTGGTGAGGGGGGGGATAATAAATTTGCCACTGTTCAGGATAGTAACTGCAGGAATTCCCCAACAAAGCAAATGCCCATGCAATTCGTCCGAATATGCCACCCCCATCGATCTGAAGTTTTAGTATGGCATATTTGGTATATTACAAACTGTTCTGATTTAATTTTATTAACATTTATATCTTCTTTGGCATGATGTGTCGCCCCTGTTTTCCATGTCGCTACGTCCCTGCATGTGCTTGTTGTGAAAAACATGGTATGATAGCCCATATTAGTAATGCTCACCTCGGTGGACAAATTATTTGTTTGAATGATCAGGAATGCATATAGTTGGTCAATCAATCTGTGCGACACGCATACAATGCATAAGCTTGTTGTAATCATGACAGACTGTTTGATAGAACAGACGAAGACTTAAAGATCTTTACAGTAAATAAAGGTCGGTCACCGGACCTCATTTAGAGGTTGGCGGTTGTGATGTTTTCACTTCGGTTTCGGTTTTTTGCAGGTGGTTAACTCAGGTTACGGTTATTACTCGGTTATTTCTCCACATCTTATACATATACAGGGAATTGACTCGATTGAGACAATTTATTAAACTAGGAAAGGAGACAGCAAAAGTATCAGCAATGCAATGTTGTTAATTTCCCCTCGAATTCATAAAAATCAAACTCAAGACAAGTTTATCAAATGCTTCTTTTAATTAACATCTTTCTCGAAATATTCCCAAACTGGACTCTGTCCATTACTGACATGCTGCATAATGATCAACCTTGTTTGCTTTGTTGTCAAGTCAGCGACGGAAACACGTGACTCAAGGTCACTTGATTCTAACAGTAGCTGTCTCATTCCGGAACGGCGCATATCCAAACAGATTCCGAGTCCCACGGCCATGTGCGATTGCCCCGATGAACGGCCCCGATGGACGGCGAAGATGAATAGAAATTGAAACTTGAGTTCGGGGAAATCAAACATTATTTTAAAAATATCGATAGAGTTCACACAACAGGAAACTCTCACATGGTTACGTGGTCTCTGAACGCATTTTATAACAACTTACATCGAACGGAAGCATTACTACGCAATTCGAGAATGGAGTTGAGGAAACATATTCTCTTTCCGAAATGTTCGAAAATGTCTTGCGTTGTAGCTGCATGGTGTGTACAGCACGTACTGTTCTATCGGTACTTTCGAGGCGAAGTGTCAACTTATCATTTCGCGATGCCAACTCCCAATATGTTAGTGCTGGGCAGTTTCAAGAAAACCGAAAAATCTTTTTTTCCGGGTCGCACGGTTTCGGTTTCGGTTTTCGGTCGAGAGAAAAAAAACGAACTGATTTTTCGGTTAACCGGCAATCTCTAACCTCATTAGATAACTTACATTGGTCGAGGGCTGATTGGCGTGTTATGAGTTCCTATATCAGCCCTTGCAATTGGCTATAGAATTTAGTAACTTATTTCTCATGCATTGAATTTGGCCAGGGATATAAAGAGAAATTAAACTCATGTTGTAGTTTAACCTCTTCGATGCTAAGCGACGTTATGACGTCGTGTGCTGGGCTGTTGACATTATTGCCATTTTCCAGTAGGAAAATATAACGGGAATATCACAAGAACCATAAAACTGACTCAGTTGAAAGGCTATTATCATTCACAATCGTGGAATATCATACACTGTTGGAAACTTTGAGATACAGTTATTCCGATGAACCAATCTATGAATTCCAGTAATGTATAATGGCCTACTGCTAGTGTGCTGGTCCGTGCGGACCATATAGCACACGGCGTGCACTTTTATGTCTGTAATAGTTGCGGACGTCATGGCAGCAAAGAGGTTAACACTTTTCACTTTCTATATTTGGAGGGAATATTCAACACAACATATCTATCGGTGCCGGGTCGGTGATCCGCTAGTACAATGTACTGCCGTATAGTTCAAACATAAAATCTTACGCAAACAGCAACATCGTCCCGACAAGACATAATAGAAGTGTCAATGACAATGTAGTTCAACTTGGAGAAGGGCTCATTTCTTGTGTTAAGAGTCAATGGAGCGATTAGGAACTCGGACAGTTGAATGTCAAAGTGTTAAATACATTATGTAATATAGATATTAGGGTTGTGTTTTAATGGTTAACTTGGTATGAGTCTTTTTCCACTGGTTTGAAGATATCCCAACAACAACTTTGATGTATCTTTACATCCAAGATGCATTGACAAAGGTCTTTGCGGCTTAAAATCAGTAAACACAGCCAAATTATACTCCATAATTCCACTCAGAAATCTTCGGGAAGGATAATGTTAACAGAGCTGATTACTGTGGTAATCCGCATTGAGTTCCATACCGACATATCAGATCAGTGATCGAGCTGAATTATTGAGAAACCCATGAATCGAGATGTGTGTCCATGCGCATGGTCACGTACACAGTGAAGATGAATCACTTTTATTGCAGAACACGTTGTGTTCAGTCGCTCTTCGCGCCTTACACTGAACTTCTATATATAAACTTCTAAAAAACTCAGATGAAACCAAATTCGTACAAACAAACCGGTCATCCCGGTTCTCGATGTTCACGGATGACATCCAGATGCTTCAATATGGACACTGTATCCCAGCGATCAATATATTTTGAATTTATTCGGGTTATCCGATTTTCCGGCTCGGAATCCTTGAACCCATAAGACATCCATGGGTATATTCCCTGTATTGGAGGTCGATAAAGAGAAGTGAGAAATAGCAGTAGCACTGACGTTGCTAGAAGATAAGAGCAGAAACAGAGAAAAATCCGGGTTCATTCTACCGCGGCCTATAAGGTTTTCAGCACCTTTTCTTGCCATTGTTGCCTGTCACTGACAGGTCACGATCATTAAACTGCGTACACGGTACATCATAAAATAATGTTTATGTAATTTCAACAGGAGTTCGCGGCTTCGCACATAAGCCTCATTAAAATATGAGAACACGCTGTCCAGACATGCATTTAGAGTCTTTAGGGCTTTTATTATGCTCATTCCAGGGCATTAAATAAACATTCCGATGTGACGTCATCTGCTAGAAGTTTGCAGACATCAAAGAGATCATACCGCAGTCATTGAATGTGGGTCACTCATGCACGTGTTACACAGTCAGGTCAAAGTCGCCCACTGTTTGTGAATTTGCTGCTGTTTATAATTGCAGTTGAATTCTTAGATATTAATACATATAATACGATATATATGTTTTAAATGTCGGACAGGCAATAAAATAAAGACAAAGTACATATGAGGATGGGGTATTTATTTATTTTTTGTATACCGAATTGTATTATTTTATCGCGTTGCATTTTGTCCCGTTATTTACCTGTGATCGCAGTTGATTCCTCAAAATTCGGCTGAAAATATGCCCCTCATTGACTTACCGATCTATAAGTCGCAGGAGGATTTTAATAGGGCAAATTGGGTTAAAAAGATGCGACTTATCCACCGGCCGGTACGGTACCGTAAAACCACACATGCGCTCTAAAAGGGTTTACAAAGTGCTATAAAATAGTTACATACAAGTAATCTAAAATAAATAGATTATTTAATAGTCGCTTCTGAATATCATGAAATTAGGCAGCCAGGCAGAACATAACTGAGAATTTTGTACGTGCCAATAAATTATCTTTAAGACTTTTGGCTGTTTCTGGAACTGATACTGATCCAAGAGCAGCCACTCTATGCAGGCTAGCACATAACGAGCCAGATAGTCACTGCCATCCGAGAATCACTGTTGTTTGAGTGGGTGCTAACACAGTTTTACAGGCAGACATGCAAGTTATATTCCTTGATGTTCCTTAATGTTCAGATTCATCTAGTCTTAATGTTCCAGGAGTCTGATCACTAAGGTTTTGTGGTGGAACATCTACCGAACATTACTAGAACATCAAATAGGTGTTCGAGTTTGGTAAGGAATAATATACCAAAAATTAATTCAACAGTTCAAATAGCTTCTGCTATAGAGGTGGTTGAATGAAATTGGGGGGGGGGGGGGAGCTGGGGACAAAATATTAAGCCTAGTCTTGCCCCTATTTGACTATAGTGGGCACTTTTGAACAAATCTGAATCCCAAACCTCTGACGATCATCTCTAACAAAGTTGAACCATATAGATCTCACAGTTCCAGAAAATAACGAGAGGCCGATCACGATCGGCAGATGTTTAACCCATACATTGGCGATAGTGATCAGCTATTTTCAGTTTGAACGTGAAAATCCATAAGCCATAGTCTTGTCAAGATACATCCTAAGTATTGATGAGTAGAAATAAGAACATTCTGCAGAAAAGAATCTGCACACAGGTATGAACAGATAGAATCAAGATTATCCAAGCAAGAAAAGAATCTGCACACAGGTATTATTAAACATGTAGAATCAAGATTATCCAAGCAAGATGATCAAGAATATCCAAGCAAGACAAGAATCTTCACATATGTATGAACAGGTAGGATCAGGATTATCCAAGCATGACAAGAATCTGCACACAGGTATTAACATGTAGAATCAAGAATATCCAAGCAAGGGGATCAAGAATATCCAAGCAAGATAAGAATCTGCACACAGGTATTAACATGTAGAATCAAGAATATCCAAGCAAGAGGATCAAGAATATCCAAGCAAGACAAGAATCTGCACACAGGTATTAACATGTAGAATCAAGAATATCCAAGCAAGAGTGATCAAGTGTTCTCTGCAAAATATCCTTATAGATCTCAGTTGTGCAGCTTTCTCTGGTAGTTACGTGTTAGGTTGTGATGTGTTGGGTCTGATAACAGATGCCTAAATAGCCTTTGCATTGAAAGTGGCTGACTGGCTGGCTCTTGTGATAACAAACAAATCATTCTCTACATGGCAGATGACACGAAGTGATTAAAAACATATCACTTTGTTTCATTTATCAACAGGCAACAGTTTCTAAAATCTGACCCATGTCTCATTAATTTTCCCAATTGGCAGTTAGTTTAGAAAATTCCAGAGAGGATATACATATAAAATCAGAAGTTATGGAATTCTCTTTAAATTTAAATTGATCAAATAACTGAACCCCAGTTGCATAAAGACACTTAAATCTCAAGATTAGCTAAATGATTTTAGCAATGTTCAAAAGCCCATTTTGGTAACATAACCTACAAAACCCTTTATTAAACAGCATGTGCTGTGTATTGTTGAAACTTTTTAAACAATTAGATACCATAGCTTTTATCTGCACATTGGCATAAGAGACATCAGAAAATAATATAGCCATATTAATAGCTAAGTAGTCCAAAGGCATCGGATGGAATTGGTGAATATGGCTCCAAACAAATTCACCAGTACATGACAATATTTTGGACCGATTTAAACCAAATTTGGTGTGCTGACTCAGGGGTACCCTTGGCAGAGTTATAATAGTGTTAGTTTTTAAAATTTTGTTATTTAATTTTTTTTTTTTTTTTTTATTATTTAAAAAAAAATATTTTATTATTTTGTTTTGTTATTTATGTTATTTTTTGTGTGTTTTGGTAGATTGAGCAAGTATATAATCTAATTTTTTTTAATTTTTTTTTTAAGAGTGAATATTTTTTCGAAAAAGGGCCATAACTCAGTTAAAAATACTCGATCTGTCTTTTATACTGAGAAATTCATATACAAAATTTGGTTCCGATCAGATATAAAATGTTCGAGTTATCGCACCATGCGTAAAGTGTCTACAGACAGACAGACAGACAGACAGACAGACGGACGGACTAACGACGAGTGGTCAATCCGGACAACGACACTATGTTTACCAGACTATGGTATGGGTAAACATAAAAATGATCTGGCCATAAATACGGGCTGTAGGGTGTGCAGATGGACTCAAATTTGAAATCCAAGACGGCTGCTGGCGGCCATGTTTTTCATAGAAATTCGGAAAAAGTTGATAGCTTACACCCTAAAGCTACATATGAAGTTTGTTGAAGATCAGATGAGGGATAAGGCATGTCGAAGGAAATTGTTGATGCACGCATGATGGACGCCAACATTTTAAGTTGTAAAAATGAGCTAAAAATACTGATAAATACTGCAAATACTGACTCATAACATATGGAACCCTCTGTTCCACCAACAACCTGAATAATGTTGAAATGTTGGACTAATGAACTCCACATGAGACTTTGTCTATGAAAAGCAAAGAAACATGAATTTAAATACATAAAACTTGTTAACTCACGTTTTTCACAGCTTGAACGACCATGCCTGACGTAGGACCCATCACTACACTGACAGGTGTAGTAGTTAGTTGATTGTTGTTTACATCCAGTATTAGTTCCAGCACACTGGTCAGCGGGTTGGTTATAACTGCATTGAAAACCAAAGCTTATCTCTGAAGAAATAATAGAGTTAGCATCATTAATAAAATAAGTTAGGTGTATACATCTAATTAGCATAGACTAAATGGGTTATAAATATATGTTATAAGCACGGCATCCGATTTATAAGTGAAATAAAGATCACAAGCGCCTGGAGGGCGCGAGTGGTGTTTATTTCACTTATAAATCGGACGCCGTCCTCATAACATATTTATAAAACCCAATCAGCCCGATAAATTTACAGTTAGTGATGAGTTTTTCTTACCAAATAAATATGTGATGAGTCTTACAAACCTGGTCCGGCAAATACCAATCAGTACTCCATATAGTCGATATTACACCCGGATAGTTCAACGCATTGTCACATATCTTATAATGGAGTATGTGTTTAGTTATTCTACCACCCTCGACCAAGAAATTGGTGTACATCCACAAGGGCAGACGCCTTGCGCTCCAGCTTCAGTAATTAAGTGGACTATAACGTATATGTATTTGCAATACATAACGTATATATATATTGTGCATTATTCCTACATATCGGATTTATGTATTCCATACATTCAAAGCCGGATTTATAATATAACAAGCAGCACTTTCTACCAACTTAAGTTATCCAATGGGGTCAGGTTTTCGACCTTTATTTACTTTGAATGTCTCTCAGTTGTTGCCTGTGTAAAACAGTCTGTCGTTGATTACATTTGTTTATTTTGTTGGTGAGGGGGGGGGGGGGATAATAAATTTGCCACTGTTCAGGATAGTAACTGCAGGAATTCCCCAACAAAGCAAATGCCCATGCAATTCGTCCGAATATGCCACCCCCATCGATCTGAAGTTTTAGTATGGCATATTTGGTATATTACAAACTGTTTATATCTTCTTTGGCATGATGTGTCGCCCCTGTTTTCCATGTCGCTACGTCCCTGCATGTGCTTGTTGTGAAAAACATGGTATGATAGCCCATATTAGTAATGCTCACCTCGGTGGACAAATTATTTGTTTGAATGATCGGGAATGCATATAGTTGGTCAATCAATCTGTGCGACGCGCATACAATGCATAAGCTTGTTGTAATCATGACAGACTGTTTGATAGAGCAGACGAAGACTTAAAGATCTTTACAGTAATAAAGGTCGGTCACCGGACCTCATTTAGAGGTTGGCGGTTGTGATGTTTACACTTCGGTTTCGGTTTTTTTTCAGGTGGTTAACTCAGGTTACGGTTATTACTCGGTTATTTCTCCACATCTTGTACATATACAGGGAATTGACTCGATTGAGACAATTTATTAAACTAGGAAAGGAGACAGAGCAAAAGTATCAGCAATGCAATGTTGTTAATTTCCCCTCGAATTCATAAAAATCAAACTCAAGACAAGTTTATCAAATGCTTCTTTTAATTAACATCTTTCTCGAAATATTCCCAAACTGGACTCTGTCCATTACTGACACGCTGCATAACGATCAACCTTGTTTGCTTTGTTGTCAAGTCAGCGACGGAAACACGTGACTCAAGGTCACTTGATTCTAACAGTAGCTGTCTCATTCCAGAACGGCGCATATCCAAACAGATTCCGAGTCCCACGGCCATGTGCGATTGCCCCGATGGACGGCCCCGATGGACGGCGAAGATGAATAGAAATTGAAACTTGAGTTCGGGGAAATCAAACATTATTTTAAAAATAGCGATAGAGTTCACACAACAGGAAACTCTCACGTGGTTACGTGGTCTCTGAACGCATTTTATAACAACTTACATCGAACGGAAGCAATACTACGCAATTCGAGAATGGAGTTGAGGAAACATATTCTCATTCCGAAATGTTCGAAAATGTCTTGCGTTGTAGCTGCATGGTGTGTACAGCACGTACTGTTCTATCAGTACTTTCGAGGCGAAGTGTCAACTTATCATTTCGCGATGCCAACTCCCAATATGTTAGTGCTGGGCAGTTTCAAGAAAACCGAAAAATCGGTTTTTCCGGGTCACACGGTTTCGGTTTCGGTTTTCGGTCGAGAAAAAAAAAAACGAACTGATTTTTCGGTTAACCGGCAATCTCTAACCTCATTAGATAACTTACATTGGTCGAGGGCTGATTGGCGTGTTATGAGTTCCTATATCAGCCCTTGCAATTGGCTATAGAATTTAGTAACTTCCCTAGTAAAAATAAAAGGCTGCGGTTGCGCAGCCTCCTCCGCAACCTGCACCGCAGAGGTCTGCATTTGGAACGCTCTCCGCAACCTTTGCAACCCTCTGCACAACCTTCGCAACCCTCTGCGCAACCTTCGCAACCCTCTGCACAACCTCCTTCGCAACCTTCGCAGCCCTCTCCGAAACTACATTCGCAGCCTTCGCAACTCTCTCAGCAACCTCTTTCGCAACCTTCGCAGCCCTCCGCACACCTCTTTCGCAACCCTCTCTGCAATCTTCGCAGCCATCTACACAATTTCACATTCCTTTCCACAACCTTTGCAACCCTCTCTGTAACCTCTTTCACAGCCCTCTCTGCAACCTCTTTACAGCCCTGTTCACTGGCTATTTTGCAATGGTATCGGCAACTTTGTCTGCAACCCTACATGTGAACCCATTTGTAATAATATGGTAGCTGAATCAGTGCAAATCACAAAAAATAGATAGATCACAGCTAAATTCCACCTAAAATCTCCTGGAATTGACTAGACAAAAGTTTTCAAGATAACACTATTTAATATACTGACAGTAAATAAATTTTTAAAAAACCCATAAATTATTCAATTATAAATATCTTTTTCTGCTCGCCCGCTCCTTGAGAACTTCTAGTTGATTGCCTTGTTAACCATGGCTCTGTAATAGTTGGTTTTCCATCTGGCCCAGTTATGGTCTTCATGTAAGCTGTAACACAATATAATTACAATATTTACTTGCAATTTAGGTTTAACAATTTAAATGAATCATGTTTGGAAAATTAATTTCATGCCCATGCAATAAACAAAGCTAGTCCCCCCCCCCCCAACATCATCATCATTTCATGCCCAAAGCTATATAGTTATCCCACCATCATAATTTCATGCCAAATAAAACAAAGCTAGTTATATATCCCCTGTCATTATTTCATGCCCAATAAAAAACAAAGCTAGTTACACCCCCCCCATCATCATCATCATTTTATGCACAATAAACAAATTAAGCTAGTTATAATTAAGTCTTCAACAGTTCAATAGTATGCTTACCATGCAGTTTCTGGAATCCACTGGCCTGCAGCTATATATCTTCTCTGAATGATTCCTTCCAATTGATTTTGAATAGTTTTTTTCAGTTTTAGAAAATAGTTTATCCATGCCTGCAAGCTCAGTTATCTTGAAATATTAATACAGTCCTAGCTATCAGTCTCCAAAGTTATAGGATGTAACAATTCACAATTCCTAGACAGAACATTATGAACAAAGAGAATATACCAGAGACAGTTTAAATTCAAATATTACAATAACACATGTTGTCTGAGCCAGTCAGTGGATTAAATTACAGAAGTATTTATAGAAATGGCTGCTAATGTGGACTCGCTACCTTCGCAACCCTCGACTTAGACTATTTCTGATTATTTCCTTCCTGCTGCCTTGTCCACAACCCTCGCAGCCTTGTACGCAACCTTCGCAGCCTTATACGCAATCTTCGCTGCCTTGTTCGCAACCTTCGCAACCCTCTTCGCATCCTTTGCAACCTTCTTCGCATGCTTCGCAACCCTCTTTGCAACCTTCGCAACCTTTGCAGCCTTCGCAAGGGTTGCGCAGAGGTCTGCGGCAACCCCCTATTTTTATTAGGGTTATTTCTCATGCATTGAATTTGGCCAGGGATATAAAGAGAAATTAAACTCATGTTGTAGTTTAACCTCTTCGATGCTAAGCGACGTTATGATGTCGTGTGCTGGGCTGTTGACATTATTGCCATTTTCCAGTAGGAAAATATAACGGGAATATCACAAGAACCATAAAACTGACTCAGTTGAAAGGCTATTATCATTCACAATCGTGGAATATCATACATTGTTGGAAACTTTGAGATACAGTTATTCCGATGAACCAATCTATGAATTCCAGTAATGTATAATGGCCTACTGCTAGTGTGCTGGTCCGTGCGGACCATATAGCACACGGCGTGCAATTTTATGTCTGTAATAGTTGCGGACGTCATGGCAGCGAAGAGGTTAACACTTTTCACTTTCTATATTTGGAGGGAATATTCAACACAACATATCTATCGGTGCCGGGTCAGTGATCCGCTAGTACAATGTACTGCCGTATAGTTCAAACATAAAATCTTACACAAACAGCAACATCGTCCCGACAAGACATAATAGAAGTGTCAATGACAATGTAGTTCAACTTGGAGAAGGGCTCATTTCTTGTTTTAAGAGTCAATGGAGCGATTAGGAACTCGGACAGTTGAATGTAAAAGTATTAAATACATTAAGTAAGGCCACAAAAACTTATGTTTTGGTTCTCAGGCGCGCGCGCATGGTCCCAAGACCCCCCGCATGGATTTTTTTTATGTCTGAAATCCCCCACGACGACCATACTGACGATCAATACCGGCAAAGCATTATAGCGGTAAAACGGTACAAATACAGAGAGTACGTTTCCCGCAACTTCCGCGTTTAGTTATATTTAGGAATTAGCGAAAACGGACCATTCAGAGGTGATTTCAGTTGGTATAATGTCGTTATCATGCACCAACTTGCCCGTAACCCGAATGTTTCGTGATGTTTACGCCTCAATGAGTTTAATCGCGACAGGTATGGCTTTATGACACCCATAATTCGATCTGTTGCGCGACAATAAACCGGGTTCGTTTCGTATCGGACGATCGCCTTTTTCAATGTTGACCTTGTGAATTAAAAAAATGCCAAAACTTGTATCGATCAAAATCGTCTTGAACAAAAAGGTTTTAGTCGACTGGACGATAATATATGACTTCGACGACACAGGCACTTTAAGTGATCTGTATAAACAATTATGTCGGGGTGAGGCTGGCCACGGCGAGGTCAAGATAGACGCCGACGTTGCCAAATTTCCAGTTTCGTGCAACATTGCACAGAACAGAAACGACTATTCAAATTTCCAAAAAGTTTTCATGCAAGCGAAGATTTCTGATCTGGTGGATGTTTTTGGCAGGTACATTCAATTTGTTGTGCACGATGATACACCAGATACACGACAAACTGTGCCAAACGCATTCCAAATTCTTATGGCCAAAAAGGTTCCAAATCAACCCAAGAAATATGATAATGTTGTAACGGGGAACAAAAAATACAAACTATTCAACGACATCATAGACTGTATTGAAAACGAAAAGGTTGGGTGGACACCAGATACAGTGGAGATCCATGGGAAATCATTCATTGATTCATTGGTCAACATACTGTGGTATTTCGACCCACATCTTCAGAAATTCAATTCCAGACATTTGTCACTGCCAAAAATGTTTGAAACTTTTCATGGATATAAGAACTTTAAGACACACAGACATACAACTCCTCAACTTGATCGTGAAACGTTGATAACATTAGAATCCAACCTCGATCAACATGTTGATAAGCCGTGGTTCAAGAATACAATGTGGTCTAAAGTCAGATCCGAGGTTGTCAAGTTACTTGATATGATTCACAAATATGCTGACAATCTATCATCTAAAAAAATGGCTGAAAATCGGAGT
Organism: Siphonodentalium dalli; assembly: GCA_032622095.1. Taxonomy (NCBI): domain Eukaryota; kingdom Metazoa; phylum Mollusca; class Scaphopoda; order Gadilida; family Siphonodentaliidae; genus Siphonodentalium; species Siphonodentalium dalli. The sequence goes on from CP136061.1 coordinate 64,745,071, forward strand.
TCTGATATTTCTGTGCATGACGCTAAAAGTGGGGCCGCACAAGTCGTTAATGTGATAAAACCGTGTCATCTAGTCAAGCCTCAAATTGCGGCACGATTTTCCAAACTCAACAAAAAACTGTTAACATTGTCCATCTATGAGGAGCTATGGATTGATGATTTCACACCGAAGACATCCGTGAAAGAAGGCACTATATTGACACACTCGACCACGGGTTGAGCATCAAATGTGTACATTTGGCTATTTCCAGTGGAAACAATCACGGGACATTTCATTTCTTGTGGAAAGTGCCTTCATGTGACGAAACTCAAATATTAAACGAATCCAACAAAGTGATAAAATCAATTGAGCAGAATCTTCCCGTCTACCATACCCGTAAGATGCGTCAACGATTTTCCCAGATATGTGGATTGAGAATGAACACATCTCCGGCAATTTTAAGAAATATATACGCCCGACTGACGGGAGATGCTTCAGTCATTGACAAGCAGTGTTCAGAAATCGACGACCGTGTAAATTTAGCATTTGATTTGGGAGATCCGGATATAATCATAGACCTGAGAGAACATAATTCACAACCAACCAAGTATAGTGTGTTCTTCGATCATTGTCGTAAATATATTGAAAATGTCATGGAAGATGCTGTGGATGATCGCAGACACGATAAGTTTACTCATCGTGCGACAGCAATATCAGTGCGTGATCTGCGAGAGAACGTTAAAAAAATGTGCCCCGATGGTACACTAGTGCCAAGTGAACTATGGATTAGACTTCAATTTGTTCCCAATATTCCATCATCTATCAGCAGTCTACAGTATACTGGTGCACTGAAAATAAAGTACGCCATACAAGCACGACAGTTTCGTAAATATCATGTGGACAGTCATTATGCATCAGCTGTCTTCAGGTATGAGAAGGAGATGGCCGTGGAACTTCGGGACCATTCTGTTTTCATCGCGATGGATGACAAACATTCATGCAAGATAGGAGAACCTGGATTCCCGGTAGCTGCCATAGAGCGAGGTCGCCAGGTCCTTGTTGCCACTGACAAAAAATTTGCTGTCGGTGATCATGACTTCACGAAATTTTCGCTAACACCAAGTGTCATATTCCGCATAGACATCCCCAACGACGTATCAGATAGCTTTTATGAGGGCCAGGTATATGTGGGCGTCAAAAATCACGTTTTTGAAACATCCACGCCTTTGCGACATATGATGGAACTTAAAAATGTACTGTCAGGAAATACCAAAGAAGTTTTATTTCTGTACACCGATGGAGGCCCGGACCATCGATTGACTTACCTCTCCGTCCAACTGAGTCTGTTATGTTTATTCTTGGCAAAAGACTTTGATGTGATTATAGCTGCACGAACGCCCCCTGGATGGTCTTGGAAGGACCCAGCGGAGCGCATTAAGTCGATACTAAATCTCGGCCTACAATCAATCGGACTGATGCGCAGTCAAATGAGCACCGAACTTGAGGGTACTATTACATCGTGTGGAGGGACAAATGACATTCGCGAAAAGGTCGCCCGATTTCCAGAACTTAAAACTGCTATAGAGGGAAGTTTGGAACCTGTGAAAAAGCTCATGTGCAACATTTTCGAGCGATTGACCCTCATAGACGCAAAGTTTGAAACATTTTCATGCGCACTGATGATGAAATCAATGAGTTACAACTAATCGCGAAGATACAAGCATGCTACAAAAGGACCTAAAACTCATTGTTGACAGTACACCTCGGCTGAAACAAATTCTTGACCACTGCTTCACCACCAGACACTACTCACTTTGTATCATGAAATGTGGGAAGGAAGGCTGCACAATATGCAAGCCTGTCAGGCTACCAGTTGATGTGTATGATAAAATACATCGTCTTCCTGACCCCGAACCAGGTAAAGATGGACATTATAAACCCTTTTGTGAGGTGTGGGGAAAACCGACTACCGATGAGCACAGACCATCTCTGATTGAAGCGAGCACAAAGGGCCATGGTCTTCCCATCAGCCCGACTGCACAGACTGTTCGGTGTGTTGGGGAAGTGATAACGTGCACGGATTGCGAGAAGTCGCGCGTTCTACATTCGGAGAAAAAGCTGAAGCAGCCTGACAAACTTATTCTCACTCGTGTACTGCAGTATTATCAATACTCGTGCGGATCTAGCTTGCAAGATTTAATAACAGCAGACGATTCCACGCCACAAATAAATTCGATCTTGAACAAAGTGTTTGTCAGATTGTATATCGCCGATTGAAATTCCCTACTACAGCTCTGGTGCATTTGTCGATATCTGCTTCTTTTGTGGACAGAGTGAGAAACTTGTCAGAGGTGAAAAGGCAGATGGCATTCATCCCACGTGTGAACAGTGCTACGACAAACACCCGACGCATCTTCCACTCAAACGAAAACGGAATCTTATGGCAGAGGAAAGGAGGAAGAAACAGTCTAAACTCAAGCTCAACTAACTTTGCTCTCCCATCAGATTCCATTTGACTTTGAGTGGCCGATACAATCAGAGGTGATTCTTGTGAAGTGCTAAATATTGAGATATATACATACAATGTATATGTGTAGAAACTGAACTTTTTTCATTCTAATGATCACGACTTTATTAAAATTAACCGATGATATTTCATCGGGACTGTAGTTGCCAGTTTAAAGTATTAAGTATCCTACATACTAACAGATAGCTGAAACAAATAATGATGTCTTAATAGTTCATATAAATGTTCAAGAGAGTTTTATTTTGTTGTTTTTATGTTTCATATCTGTATTTCTAGTCGACGTGTTCAAGGGAGTTTTATTTTGTGTTGTTTTTGTTTCATATTTTTATTTCCACTTTCAATAAAAAACTTGTATACACAATTATAGTCCAGGTCTTGCTCAAAGGATAAGGTTGTATGATATTTCAATTGACCCCAAAATGACTCGTTCCCATCTACATGTCAATATTAACATACATGACAAATTTCATGATAATCAGACGAACAGTACGACCTGTAGCCCACGCCAATGGTTTGAATTTTGAAATCAAAGATGGCTGCCAGCAGCCATGTTTTTTTGCCGAATGACCCCAAAATGACTCGTTTCCATTTACATGTCAATGGCAACATTCATGACAAACTTCATAAACATCGGACCAAAGGTACGACCTGTAGCCCGCGCCAAAGGATTTAGTCATGCAAAGAGTAAAATCCAAGATGGCTGCTGGCGGCCATGTTTTTCGGCCGAACGACACCAAAATGACTCATTCCCATCTACGTCATTGTTAACATCCATGACAAATTTCATGAAGTTCCGACCAAAGCTACAACCTGTAGCCCGCACCAAAGGATTTAGTCATGCAAAGAGTAAAATCCAAGAAGGCTGCTGGCGGCCATGTTTTTAGCTTTAATGTTCGAGTTTGTAGACAGAAACTTATATATTATTACATTCTTTAGCAGACTTTCCAACGACCGTTGTGTTAATTAAGCCTATTGACAAGTAACCGTGAGATAATTCTGTGTGCCTCATACCAGAGCATGGCGCATCTTAACTATAGGGGAGGGTTCTACCTCTGATAAAAAATAATGTGGCCTGCAGCGATAAGTTAAGTATCAAAATATAGCCAATAGGCAGTAGTTTCCCATGGTATAAAACAATGCGGCATTCCCGTCTTACTTCATGATTTAAAAGAAACAAAAAACAACGCTTTGCGTGAATCGTCATATTTGTCTCGCCAAAAATATTATTTGACATCACATGACGTCATGACTGCAATTCCGAGATTCAATGGTTACATGTATTACCCTACTCTGGTTATCGCCCCACTCTCAGGTATCAAAATTGGACGAATATTTCTTCTCAAAATGTGTGAAAATACTCTGTCAATAATGTTGGCTTTATTTTTAAAATGAACGATTTTTTCATCGGGTGCCTCAAGAAAACCACGCGGTGAGAAAAAAAGTCCGCCTATCTGACAAATCCAACATACGGATTCCGAAAGTTTAGTATTTACACTAACCAAAAATGTAGGTCTCATAAATTCCCGCTCGAACGACACCTAGCTACATCCATATTTGCCTGGCCTATGAAGATATCCCAACAACTTTGATGTATCTAAATCAATTGCAAATAATAGATGTTTGACCTTGAAAGATTACCAACAATAAATTTTGTGTTTATATCCGGTAACTTTTATTACATCCAAGATGCATTAACAAAGGTCTTTGTGGCTTAAAATATGTAAACACAGCCTAAATATACTCCATAATTCTGCTCAGAAATCTTCGGGAAGAAGAATGTTAACATAGCTGATTAGTGTGGTAATCCGTATTGAGTTCCATACCGAGAGATCAGTTCAGCAATCAAGCTGAATTATCGAGAAATCAGTGAATCTAGATGGGTGTCCATGGTCACATTGAAACCATAAGACATTCATGGGGATTCCCTACAACAGAGGTCGATAAAAAGAAGCAAGCAATAACAATGACGTTGCCAGAAGATAAGAGCAGAATCAGAGATAAAGTGTTTGATGAATTGAGCTTTGAGAATTTGAAAAAGGAAAATAGACTCGATTTGTTGATAAAATATCTTGATTCGCAGCTAGGAAAGGATGAATTGGAGTCGTACTCACACAAGTCAGTCACTTATAGAAACTCACATCTAGAATCATGTGACCTGTGATGTTAGAGTTACAATCACCCGCACACACACAATCGCTAGAAGCGGAATCTCTCAAATTGAATTCAATAGTTCAAATGGTTTCTGTTAGAGAGATGATTGAATGAAATGTGGGGGGGGGGGTGGGGGAGTTGGGGACAAAATATTAAGCCTATTTCAATTTTGACTATAGTGGGCATATTTGAACAAATCTTAATTCCAAACCCCAGGCCTGACGATCATCTCTAAGTAAGTTGAACCATATAGATCTTACAGTCTTACTGATAAATATTTACTGATAAATACTACAAATACTGACTCATAACATATAGAATCCTCTGTTCCTCCAATAACCTGAATAATGCTGAAATGCTGGACTGATGACTATAACTACACATCAGTCTATATGACATGTGTATTGCTTACAGGCAGTATTAGTTCCAGCACACAGGTCATTATAACTGCATTGACCACCAAAGCTTATCTCTGAAGAAAGAATAGAGAATCAGCATCATCAATAAAATCAGATATACATCTAATTAGCACAGACTAAATGAGCTATCAGTCCTTGTAATTGGCTGTGTCACTTATTTCTCATCCATTGAATTTGGCCAGGGATATAAAAGTGAAATTCAACTCATGTTGTAGTTTGACACTTTTCACTTTCAATATTTGCAGGGAATATTCAACTCAATATATATATCAGTGCCGGGTCACCAATCTCCTATTAAAATGTACTGCCTTATAGTTCAAACATAAAATCTTACCCTAATAGTAACATTGTCCCAACAAGACATAATGGAAGTGTCAATGACACTGTAGTTCAACATGGAGAGGGGATCATTTCATGTGATAAGAGTCAATGGAGCAATTATGAACTCGGAAAGTTGAATGTCAAAGTATTAAATACATTATGTAATAGAGATATTAGGGTTGTGTCTTAATGGGTAACTTGGTATGTGTCTTTTTCCACTGGTTTGAAGATATCCCAACAATTTTAATGTATCTAAATCAATTGCAAATAATATGTTTGACCTTGAAAGATTACCAGCAATCTATTTTGTGTTTATATCCGGTAACTTTTATTACATCCAAGATGCATTAACAAAGGTCTTTGTACACACAGCCTAATTATAATCCATAATTCAGCTCAGAAATCTTTGGGAAGGAGAATGTTAACATAGCTGCGCTGATTAGTGTGGTAATCCGCATTGAGTTCCATACCGAGAGGTCAGTTAAGCAATCAAGCTCAATTATCGAGAAATCAGTGAATCTAGATGGGTGTCCATAATCACATGCACATACAGTGAAGATGAATCACTTTTATTGTGGAATGCGTTGTATTCAGTAGCTTTTCGCGCCTTACACTGAGCTTCTATATATATAAGTCTAACAAACTCGTACAAACCAACTTTGTACAAACAAACAGTTCATCCCGGTTCTCAATTTTCACGGATGACATCCTGATGCTTCAATATGGACACTATCCCAGCGATCAATATATTTTGAATTTATTCGGGTTATCTGATTTTTCGGCTTGGAATCATTGAACCCATCAGACATCCATGGTATTCCCTACAACAGAGGTCAATAAAAAGAAGCAAGTAATAGCACTGACGTTGCCAGAAGATAAGAGCAGAATCAGAGAAAAAGTGTTTGATGAATTGAGCTTTGAGGATTTGAAAAAGGAAAATGGACTTGATTTGTTGATAAAATATCTTGATTCGCAGCTAGGAAAGGATGAATTGGAGTCGAACTCACACAAGTCAGTCACTTATAGACAACAAACGTGTAGAATCATGTTACCTGTGATGTTAGAGTTACAATCACACGCACAATCGCTAGAAGCGGAACACTCTAATATACCAAAATTGAATTCAACAGTTCAAATTGTTTCTGCTATAGAGGTGATTGAATGAAATTTGGGGGGGGAGCTGGCGACAAAATATTAAGCATAGCCTTGCCCCTATTTGACTATAGTAGGCACATTTGAACAAATCTGAATGCCAAACCCCTGACAATCATCTCTAAAAAAGTTGAACAATATATAGATCTTACAGTCCAAAATAAAATACTGATAAATACTACAAATACTGACTCATAACATATGGAACCCTCTGTTCCTCCAACAAGATGAATGATGCTGAAATGTTGGACTGATGACTAAAACTCCACCTCAAATTTTGTCAATGGAAAGCTAAGAAACATGAATTTAAATACATAGAACTTGTTAACTCACGTTTTTCACAGCTAGAACCACCATGCCTGTAGGACCCATCACTACACTGACAGGTGTAGGAGTTAGATGAGTCTTGCTTACACCCAGTATTAGTTCCAGCACACTGGTCAATGGGTTCATTATAACTGCATGGACCACCAAAGCTTATCTCTGAAGAAAGAATACAGTTAGCATCATCAATAAAATCAGATATACAAATGTACATCTAAATAGCATAGACTATATCAGCCCTTGCAATTGGCTATGGCATTTAGTAATTTATTTCTCATGCAATGAATTTGGCCAGGGATATAAAAGTGAAATTCAACTCATGTTGTAGTTTGACACTTTTCACTTTCAATATTTGCAGGGAATATTCAACTCAATATATATATCAGTGCCGGGTCACCAATCTCCTATTAAAATGTACTGCCTTATAGTTCAAACATAAAATCTTACCCTAATAGTAACATTGTCCCAACAAGACATAATGGAAGTGTCAATGACACTGTAGTTCAACATGGAGAGGGGATCATTTCATGTGATAAGAGTCAATGGAGCAATTATGAACTCGGAAAGTTGAATGTCAAAGTATTAAATACATTATGTAATAGAGATATTAGGGTTGTGTCTTAATGGGTAACTTGGTATGTGTCTTTTTCCACTGGTTTGAAGATATCCCAACAATTTTAATGTATCTAAATCAATTGCAAATAATATGTTTGACCTTGAAAGATTACCAGCAATCTATATTGTGTTTATATCCGGTAACTTTTATTACATCCAAGATGCATTAACAAAGGTCTTTGTACACACAGCCTAATTATAATCCATAATTCAGCTCAGAAATCTTTGGGAAGGAGAATGTTAACATAGCTGCGCTGATTAGTGTGGTAATCCGCATTGAGTTCCATACCGAGAGGTCAGTTAAGCAATCAAGCTCAATTATCGAGAAATCAGTGAATCTAGATGGGTGTCCATAATCACATGCACATACAGTGAAGATGAATCACTTTTATTGTGGAATGCGTTGTATTCAGTAGCTTTTCGCGCCTTACACTGAGCTTCTATATATATAAGTCTAACAAACTCGTACAAACCAACTTTGTACAAACAAACAGTTCATCCCGGTTCTCAATTTTCCTGGATGACATCCTGATGCTTCAATATGGACACTATCCCAGCGATCAATATATTTTGAATTTATTCGGGTTATCTGATTTTTCGGCTTGGAATCATTGAACCCATCAGACATCCATGGTATTCCCTACAACAGAGGTCAATAAAAAGAAGCAAGTAATAGCACTGACGTTGCCAGAAGATAAGAGCAGAATCAGAGAAAAAGTGTTTGATGAATTGAGCTTTGAGGATTTGAAAAAGGAAAATGGACTTGATTTGTTGATAAAATATCTTGATTCGCAGCTAGGAAAGGATGAATTGGAGTCGAACTCACACAAGTCAGTCACTTATAGACAACAAACGTGTAGAATCATGTTACCTGTGATGTTAGAGTTACAATCACACGCACAATCGCTAGAAGCGGAACACTCTAATATACCAAAATTGAATTCAACAGTTCAAATTGTTTCTGCTATAGAGGTGATTGAATGAAATTTGGGGGGGGAGCTGGCGACAAAATATTAAGCATAGCCTTGCCCCTATTTGACTATAGTAGGCACATTTGAACAAATCTGAATCCCAAACCCATGACGATCATCTCTAAAAAAGTTGAACAATATATAGATCTTACAGTCCAAAATAAAATACTGATAAATACTACAAATACTGACTCATAACATATGGAACCCTCTGTTCCTCCAACAAGATGAATGATGCTGAAATGTTGGACTGATGACTAAAACTCCACCTCAAATTTTGTCAATGGAAAGCTAAGAAACATGAATTTAAATACATAGAACTTGTTAACTCACGTTTTTCACAGCTAGAACCACCATGCCTGTAGGACCCATCACTACACTGACAGGTGTAGGAGTTAGATGAGTCTTGCTTACACCCAGTATTAGTTCCAGCACACTGGTCAATGGGTTCATTATAACTGCATGGACCACCAAAGCTTATCTCTGAAGAAAGAATACAGTTAGCATCATCAATAAAATCAGATATACAAATGTACATCTAAATAGCATAGACTATATCAGCCCTTGCAATTGGCTATGGCATTTAGTAATTTATTTCTCATGCAATGAATTTGGCCAGGGATATAAAAGAGAAATTCAACTCATGTTGTAGTTTGACACTTTTCACTTTCAATATTTGCAGGGAATATTCAACTCAATATATATATCAGTGCCGGGTCAGCAACAAGCTTAAGATGAATGATATTGAAATGTTGGACTGATGACTAAAACTCCACCTCAAATCTTGTCTATGGAAAGCTAAGAAACTTGAATTTAAATACATAAAACTTGTTAACTCACGTTTTTCACAGCTAGAACCACCATGCCTGTAGGACCCATCACTACACTGACAAGTGTAGGAGTTATAGTTAGAGTATTGCTTACACCCAGTATTAGTTCCAGCACACTGGTCATTGGGTGGGTTATAACTGCATTGAAGACCGAAGCTTTTCTCTGAAGAAAGAATAGAGTTAGCATCATCAATATAATAAGATATCTAATTAACATAGAATAAATGAGTTATCAGTTCCAACATCAGCCATTACAATTGGCTATGGCATTTAGTAATTTATTTCTCATGCATTGAATTTGGCCAGGGATATAAAAGAGAAATTCAACTCATGTTGTAGTTTAACATCTTCGATGCTAAATGACGTTATGATGTCGTGTGCTGGGCTGTTGACATTATATACAGTTATTCTGATGCACCAGTCTCTGAATTCCAGTAATGTATAATGGCCTACTGCTAGTGTGCTGAAGTAGGTCCGTTAGTACCTATGGACCATATTGCACGCGGCGTGCACTTTTACGTCTGTAATAGTTGCGGACATCATAGCAGCGAAGAGGTTAACACTTTTCACTTTCAATATTTGGAGGGAATATTCAACACAATATATTTATCGGTGCTGGGTCGGCGATCCGCTAGTACAATGTACTGCCATATAGTTCAAACATAAATCTTGCCCAAACAGTAATATTTTCCCGACAAAACATAATGAAAGTGTCAATGACACTGTAGTGAAACATGGAGAAGGGATCATTTCATGTGTTAAGAGTCAATGGAGCGATTAGGAACTCGGAAAGTTGACTGTCAAATACTTTAAGTAATATAGATATTAGGGTTGTGTTTGAATATATAACTTGGAATGTGTATTTTAATTTCCACTGGTTTGACGATATCCCAAGAGCTTTGATGTATCTTTACATCCAAGATGCTTTTTAACAAAGGTCTTTGTGGCTTAAAATCTGTACACAGAGCCTAATTATACTCCATTTAATTCCACTCAGAAATCTTCGGGAATGAGAATTTTAACATAGCTGATTACTGTGGTAATCCGCATTGAGTTCCATACCGAGAGGTCAGGTCAGCGATCGAGCTGAATTATTGAGAAATCAGTGAATCGAGATGGTCACACATGCACAGTGAAGATGAATCACTTTTATTGTGGAACGTGTTGTGTTCAGTCGCTCTTCGCACCTTACACTGAACTTCTATATATATACAAGTCTAACAAACTCGTATAAATCAACTTTGTACAAACAAACTGGTCATCCCGGCTCTAGATTTTCATGAATGACATCCAGATGCTTCAATATGGACACTGTATCCCAGCGATCAATATATTTTGAATTTATTCGGGTTATCTGATTTTCCGGCTCGGAATCATTGAACCCATCAGACATCCATTGGTATTCCCTACAATGGAGGTCGATAAAAAGAAGCAAGAAATAGCGGTGCATGGCACTGACGCTGCCAGAAGATAACAGCAGAATGATAGAGAAAGTGTTTGATGAATTGAGCTTTGAGGATTTGAAGATGGAAAATGGACTTGATTTGTTGATAAAATATCGTGATTCACAGCTTGGAAGGGATGAATTGGAGTCTTACTCGCACAAGTCAGTCACTTATAGACAACAAATGTGACATGTCACATTAGAGTTACAATCACCCGCACACGCACAAATCTGAATTCCAATCCCCTGACGATCATTTCTAAGAAAGTTGAAAAAAATAGATCTTACAGTCCAAAAAAAAATACTGATAAATACTATAAATACTGACTCATAACATACTCCTATATATAAACTGTAGTGAAAAAAAAAGAGTCCTTGTAAGAGCAAACAATGAAATTCAAAGGAGATTCGACTGGATCAGGATCATCATTTAATTCTAATCATCCAGCTATAAAGGTAGAACCATCATTCATGACTGAAGAATCACGTGTGGGTATACTCGACGAGGGAGATTCCGGAATTTTATAGGTACTAAATGAGGAAATCAAAGTAGTATCCAATCACACGGCATTGCACGGAACATAAATCCTGATGGACAACCAATGAAATGCATATGCTGTGGGTCCTATCGTCATTTTATTGGATCATGCCCCAACAGCTGGGAGAATCTCGCAAAAACCCGAACCGTCGAAAGTGTGGTATACCAGCTGTATACCTCAGAAAGTTTGTTGAAAAACATTATGTAGTTTTATTCAAGGATAAAAAAGAAGATAAAATGCAGCTTGGATCAGAAGCCAGAATATGCGCAGTTCTCGATAGTGCATGCTCAAGTACTGTTTGTGGCAATAATAGGATCAATGATTATATTGAAACCCTGAGTAACAGCGACAAAAATAAGGCTGAGCGTGGAGAAAGATAGCCTGTGTTCAAGTTTGGTTGATGACGGTATCAACAATCTATAGCTGAATATTCCATTCCAGCCACAATTGTGGGCAAGGAATCCAATCATGACTGACATAGTTGAATCAGACATTCCCTTGTTATTATCAAAAGATGCGATGAAAAGTACTGAAGTTAAACTTGATATCGAAAATAACAGAGCAATTATTCTTGGGATGGAAGTGATTTTGGACATAACATCATCTGGCCACTATTGTATCAATCTAGGTGAAGATATAGATGAATGTGATATTTGTTAATAATACTCTGTTTCATCTCCTCAACCAATTGTGTCTCTTCCAATGGCAAAATCGTTGAACAAATAAGTGGAAACTGATCTGAAAAAGTCGGGAAATAAATGGATTCTGCACATAATTGACATTATCAGGGTTCGTTGAAAGAAAGACAACTAGTGAGATTATAGACAAAGTATAGTCAGGGTTTCTACTATATGGAAGCGTCTTAGTGCCACGAATTGGACGATGTATTATAATTCAACCCCAAACTGAATTAGAGTTGCAATGCTTCATCTATAGCAAACGAATGAATACAATAATTATGCGAGTCGGTCTAACTGACAGCGAACCATTTATTGGGGATTTGGGATCGGGCCTGGGAGGATGTGGAAGGGCACTTAGGAATGATGTTGGGTGTTATAAATGGCGATATAACAATGAAAAATGATGGGAAAATGATCTAATCTTTTTTATTTACTTCTTCTTTTTTAATTTTTTACTAATTCTTTATTCTGTTTCTGTGTTTGAAGTGCTTTCTTTCTGGAGGACCATGGCTGCTAATCGTTATTTGTTTTTTTCTGTTTCTTCTGTGATGGCATTGGAGAGTTTCTTTGCTTCCGCCATTGTCTGCCTCTCACAACTGCTCGTCCGAGACTGGTGTTGTTGTTGCTGCTACAGTTTGAGATGCCGTGGGGGACACCGGTTCTTGATGATATTCCGGTGCCCGAGGTGGTACTGAGGTGTCTATCTCCACCATGAAGTCACAGCAAGGATGTCCGAGGTGACTAAATTTGGCATCCCTGTCTCCGCTGGCTGCAATGTCGTCAACAGCTGGCCAGTCTTGTTGCCCAGAGGCCAAGTGGGGGGAACTGGGCGTCTCTCAGTACTCCCCTGTATCCATTTGGACCTCCTGTCGTCGTCCATGCTGCAGCTTGAAGGTCACTTGTTCTTTTTATTCTTCCTTCGAGTCGTCTTCATGGCCCCTGATGGTGGTTTCCCATTGGTCCTACCAGGGGTATATATCAAAATCTGCCAGGCCACTTCCAGTATCTGTTGCTACTGGTGTGACTTGGTACTGCAAAACCACTTCAAGCCAGCCTACATTTGTATATATGGTCCATGAACACAATACGCCGACTGAAAGAGTTCACCTCGTGCGAGACTTGGCTGGGGATTAAAGGGGTACTGTACACTAAATCCGGCCATTTATAGGACAATCTCCTTTTATACTCAACAGAATATATGCAGCAAATGAATGAATTTGAGCCATGGATTAGTGAAAAATACTCTTGTGTGCTCTACAAAGGATGCAAACTACATGGCAATTATAATGAAAATTAATGAAAGTGTCAATGACACTGTAGCTCAACATGGAAAGGGAATAATTTCATGTTACAGTCAATGGAGTGATTAGGAATGTGGAAAGTTGAAAGACCTAGTTATGCAAAGAGTAAAAGCCAAGATGGCCACTGGCAGACATGTTTTTTTTTGCTGAATGACCCCAAAATAACTTGTTCCCATTCACATGTCATTGTTAACATCCATTACAAATTTAATGATGATCCGACAAAAGATACGACCTGTACCCTATGTGAAAGGATTTAGTCATGTAAAGAGTAAAATACAAGATGGCTGCTGGCGGCCATGTTTTTTTGGGCAAATGACCTCAAAATGACCCGTTTCCCATCTACATGTCATTGTTAACATCCATGACAAATCTCATTATGATCGGACCAAAGATACGACTTGTAGCCCGTGCCAAAGGATTTAGTCATGCAAAGAGTAAAATCCAAGATGGCTGCTGGCAGAGATGTTTTTTGGTCGAACGACCCCAAAATTACCCGTTCCCATCTACATGTCAATATTAACATCCATGACAAATTTCATGATGATCAGACGAACAATACGACCTGTAGCCCATGCTAATAGATTGAATTTTGAAATCCAAGATGGCTGTTGGTGGCCATGTTTTTTTGCCGAATGACCTCAAAATGACCCGTTTCCCATCTACATGTCAATGTCAACAGCCATGACAAATCTCATAACAATCCGACCAAAGGTAGGACCTGTAGCCCGTGCCAAAGGATTTAGTCAAACAAAGAGTAAAATCCAAAATGGCTGCTGGCAGCCATGTTTTTTGGCTGAATGACCCCAAAAGGACTCGTTCCCATCTACATGTCAATATTAACATTCATGACAAATTTCATGAAGATCCGACCAAAGCTACGATCTGTAGCCCGCGCCAAAGGATTTAGTCATGAAAAGAGTAAAATCCAAGATGGCCGCTGGCGGCCATGTTTTTTGGCCGAACGACCCCAAAATGACTCGTTCCCATCTACATGTCAATATTAACATCCATGACAAATTTCATCATGATCAGACGAATAGTACGACCGGTAGCCCGCGCCAACGGATTTAATTTTGAAATCCAAGATGGCTGCCAGCAGCCATGTTTTTTGGACAAATGACCCCAAAATGACTCGTTCCCATCTACAAGTGAATGTCAACAGCCATGTCAAATCTCATAAAGATCTGACAAAAGGTACGACCTGTAGCCTGTGCCAAATGATTTAGTCATGCGAAGAGTAAAATCCAAGATGGCTGCTGGCGGCCATGTTTTTTGGCCAAACGACCCCAAAATGACTCGTTCCCATCTACATGTCATTGTTAACATCCATGACAAATTTCATGAAGATCCGACCAAAGCTACGACCTGTAGCACGCGCCAAAGGATTTAGTCATGCAAAGAGTAAAATCCAAGATGGCTGCTGGTGGCCATGTTTTTTGGCCGATGACCCCAAAATGACTTGTTCCCATCTACATGTCAATGTCAACATTCATGACAAATTTCATAAAGATCAGACCAAAGGTACGATCTGTAGCCCGCGCCAAAGGAAATTGTTGATGGACACACAGACACACACACACACGGACGCCAACCCATGGCAATAGCTCAAACTTACAAAGTAAGTTGAGCTAAGAAATGGCTGGAGTCATAAATAAATTTTCATTATAATTACCATGTTGTTTTATTTGTTCATAGAGCACACAAGTGTATTTTTCACTAATCCATGGCTCAAATTCATACATTTGTTGCATATGCTCTGTTGAGTATAAAACGAGATGGTCTCATAAATGTTCGGATTTAGTTTACATTCCCCCTTTAAGCCTGACAGAAAAATCAACAGCCACTCAAAGGGGGCACATCCATCCTCTGTGCGACTGCAGCGATGATTGGAAATGAAAACTGGTGTTGAGTTCTTTATATCTATACTAGCAGGTGACCCGACTTCGTCCGGGCTTTGACCTTGAATTGATCATTTTGAAGGTCAAGGTCAGGTCGGGGTCACAATTTGACTGGTCCATGAGAGTTGCCGGACAAAAGTGGCCCTAGGTAGCAAGTTTGGACTCCATTGTTGGGCCGTTTTCGAGTCTATAACGGACACACACATACATATATATAATTTGTGGGTACCCGTTTCAAGGTGAAGGTCACCTCAGGTGGAAAAACTGACCCGATGAAAATCTCCCCCATTCCTAGGAACCCCTAAGTACGAACACAGACATAAAGATCACACAACACGCTCCTGTCTGGACACAGACACAACACGCTCATGGCTGGACACAGCACGCTCTTTATCAACGACACTGCGGATACGAACGCTCTTTAACTATCACGCGATTAACCCCCACAATTCCAAGACGGCGGCAGTGGGAATGGAGAATGTGTGCCCGGAGCTTCTCAAAAGCAATGCAACAACACTTCATGTGGGTTTTTACCCATAGATAGGAAGTTTTCCCGGCCATAGCTAACAGACAAACAGAAGTCCCAAAATATATATTAGATTATATCCTAATTAGGAGATACTAAGTCCTAATTAGGAGATACCAATAAGTCCTAATTAGGAGATACTAAGTCCTAATGAGGAGATAATATCTCCTAATTAGAGATAATAAGTCCTAATTAGGAGATAACATCTCCTAATTAGGAGAAACTAAGTCCTACATAAGGAGATACTAAGTACTAATTAGGAGATAATATCTCCTCATTAGGAGATACTAAGTCATAATTAGGAGATCGCATTTATTTTTTGTTAGGTAGCACTAATACGCTTCCATATACTACTATACTGGCACAGGCTTTTTTAAACGGACCCACTTTTGATGACCAAAACAAAATAATTTGAATAGTATTTCCTACTACGGGTAAATTAGCATGCCGACAGACCCATTTAATCTCCCACTTTCCACATGAGTCTGCCGATTTGATCCTTGATGCCCGCCTATACCCCACAACTGTCATCTCATCTAAAGACATAAAGACAAATATTTATTTAAGTTCGCCCCATTGGTAACATTTTGTAAGTCTCGTTCTTGTTGCGGCCGAGATTTCATTGAAGTCAGTGTGATCTATTGTCTATCCTGAATGGGTGCCTTAATATAATATATCTTTAATAGACACTCTGTATGTGTTTATTACCTTTATTAGCTGTGATTCTTGCACATATATGATAGTTATGTGACATAATGGAGGCAGAAAATGATTCCAGAAACTTCTTCAAACTGGTCCGGGCCCAAAGGGCCACAAAATCAGATACGATTCCTGAACTTGAAGTCAACGGTCGAACTTACAATACCACAGAGGCGATACTACAAGGTTGGAGCGAATACTTCGAAGATCTCGCAACACCAAAAACTGACTCAAACTTTGATGAACCTTTTAAATCCCTGGTTGACGAAGACATCCTATGGATCTCCCACAAATGTAAAGAAGCCGGAATCACCACCCATCCTATTACTCCGCCAGAAGTTAATGAAGCAATAAGAAAACTCAACTGCAACAAGGCCCCGGATATTTCTGGCATCACCAGTGAACACCTAAAAAACTCGCCCACAGCAGTTGTCATCTCCATTGTAACCATACTAAATGCAGTCGTCACAAGATGTAATATCCCAGACATCCTGAAAGAGGGCATATTGACCCCGGTATTCAAGAAGGGTAACCCCCATCTGCCGACAAATTATAGAGGCATCACCGTCACGCCAATCCTCCTGAAGATCTTAGAACATATACTAAACACAAGACATAACCCAATAATATCAACCGACCAATCAAAACTACAGTCCGGATTCACTAAAGGCACATCCTGTATTAACTCATCTCTCATCGTCACTGAATGCATCAATGAAGCGCGAATGACAAAAAAACCTCTAATCTTCGTCACACTTGACGCACAAAAGGCATTCGATGTGGTTGATCACAACATCCTACTCAGGAAACTGTACCTTGACGGGATCAATGGATCTGACTGGTTACTGCTTAAAGACATCTACACCAACATGACATCCCGAGTAAAATGGGAAAACAAAACCTCAGAACCATTCAACATTAGGCAAGGAGTGAGACAGGGAGGCATACTATCAACCAGTCATTACAAACGATTCAATAATCAATTACTTCTTCAACTTGAAAGCGGCTACAAGGGCGCATCGATTGGATCCATAAATATTCCCCACACAACGTGTGCAGACGACCTGGCACTCATGTCACATAATGGCATAGAAGTCCAACAGATGCTGGCTCTGGTAGAAACTTTGAAGCTCCAGACATAATCGTTATAACATCAATGCCACAAAGAGCAACTGCATAGTTTATAACCATACAGCTCGATCAAACATCAATCTAAAGATTTTCGACCAGCCTATTCCTCATCCAGAAGAAACCAAACATCTTGGGCTAATACATAGCATGAAATCAAGACCAGACATCAACAGCAGGATCGCCCTTGGAACAACCTACTCATTAATGGGAGCCGGTATTCACGGAAGGAATGGAATCTCACAAAAAGCAAAAGTAAAACTATGGAAAACCTATGTCATTCCCCGCATAATATATGGACTTGAAGCTACAATGATAACGTCAACACAAATGAAAAAACTTGATAGCTTCCAAAATAAGATCCTGCGACAGATTCAACACTTACCAGACAGAACCCCACTAACAGCAGTTAATGGACTCTTAGGAATACCTCCAATAACAGTCATCATCCATATGAACATATTCAACCTCTTCATCAGGATAGCAAGATCTCCCAGCTCAACAGAAAACCACATTGCATTTCGCCAACTAGCCACTAAGGACATAAATGACACAAGTTGGTTCTCCAGAGTCCGTATATTACTTGACGATTATGGCATTCCTTCTGCATTTGATATTCTGACAAATCCCCCTGCGAAGAATGAGTGGCGAGATGCCCTGCAGAAAGCTGTTGCAACTAAACTAGAATCAACATGGGCAGAAGACATCCTCATCAAATCCTCTCTTTAATATCTCAACCCATCATCTGTGAAACTCAATAAAATACATCAGATCTACCGCACAGTCAGACCCAGCATATACGACGTCAGGCGTGCAGAAATCAAAGCAAAGCTACTCTGTGGTACTTACATCCTGCAAACAAACAAGGCCCTGTTCAACCAATATGCTGTCGACCCTACCTGCCCTACATGTCATCATGGACCAGAAGACAGAGAGCATCTTATTGCCGCATGCCCAACTTACACTAAGGAAAGAAATCGATTAAAGACAAAAATCTCCAATCTCATGTCAGACGACAAACATGATACAACTCTCCTAGAAAATTCACACCAATTCACTCAACTGATACTAGACTCCAGCCATACTTCCATAGCTGATGCAGACCACCCATTTGACAATCATCTTACTGCTCAGCTAGAACTCTCCTCCAGGGAATACCTATACCAGATACACATAAGAAGATCCGCTATCTTGCAACTGAGGTCAGGAAAATGACACACAATTTCGAGAAGGCTGGTCTGAGCTCAAAGTTATCATAACACTCTAGTCTTTTCCAGTACAAACCCTTTGACGGTGCAACAAAATACTGTATATATATACATGTACCTATGATGAAATTCACTTGTGAGGACAGATTCTGAGAATTCTGAGGATCTACCTGTAAATTTTCTAAGGATCATATTATTCATCCACTTATACTGGAGTGCCTTGTCAAATCATCGGGGGAACTTAATATTCCAACCAAAGAAGAAGAAGAATGGCCGACAATTTCAGAAAAATATATTTAGACAATTATTTATATGAAAGATCTGCATTTTACCAATGCATTAACTAATTTAAACATGATAGTATGACAACCTGACATTACAATAAAGATTATGTGTACTTTAGATTGTTTTATTAGTTTTTTTAATAGTCAAAATTGCCGTTTTTTGCTGAATGAATCACCTATTTTTCAAGGTAAAAACGTAATTCACTAAAACAAACGGCGTGATTATAAACTCACACAGGCCCCAGCGTGCCTCAGTGACAGTTTAGACCACATGCATATGTGTCATTTTTGTTATTTTATTTATAGCACAATGATGATAAGCTTGAAGTTAGAGATTTAATTATATATCACAATTTTTGTTTTGTTTTTTGACAGTCAAAATTGCCATTTTCCTCAATTAAAAAACCTAGCTATTTTCGTAGTAAACTGTCGCAACTAAAGTCTAAATCAGCTCCTGCATTAATTGTGTAGCTCCTCACATATGGTCCAGCTATATACCAGAACTAGACCCTAATTTATTCTTACAAGTTTTTAAATGAGAAAGACAGTAGAAAGATTTATCAGATCATCATCGTTGGAATACTGTCTCAGAAAACCAAAATTGAAATATATATAGCAGGTTGTGGGCCATTTTTCAATTGGATTATTGCAAAAAAATCCTTATTTGGAGTTATTTCCATTGGGTGACAAGGAGTTATGCCCTTTAATTGTCGTGAATATTCTTCGGCAAAATATTCACCTGCAATTCTTTGGCTATAATCACCTACATACATGTCCTTGATATTTGAAACATTATTTCATAAGAAGAAGACTATTATTGTATCATACTTTTCCACAATAAAATCAGTTTTCTCATAAATTCTCCGGCAATTTAGGTGTAAAATTAGCTCGGCAACGAAAGAGATGCTTAAAGTTTAAACTGAGAACACAGTGTTAGAATCATGATATATTTAATAGGTGAGAACGGTAAAACAAATCACCGTTAATGGCATTATTAACAGTTAATCACGTTTAACTTGATCTGTCCATCACAGGAAACATAACTCATACCGTAGATGGAAAGTTGGAAACTGTTCAAACATATCCTCTCACTACACTCAGTCACTCTTCTACCTCTGCAGTGTGCCGAGAGCGAATGGGAGATGTTCTTCTTTTCTTCACTGACCAATTTTATGGACTCACTTAATCCACAGCGCATTAGGCTTCACATGTTTGTCACTTTTGTGTGCAGTCTGTAGATGGCCAGAATTGTATTCTGACCCGAGTCACAGTGATTGAGGCTGAGCCTGAAGTCGCGGTGATAACTAAATCACTAAATGAGTAAATCAGTGAGTCAGCTTTTAAATGTCCATTTTCTGATTTCCTTGACCTGACATGCAGTGACAGCTATTAAATTTGGTGAAGTAGAAGGCACAATTTGCCACTTGCAACACCAACCAGTCCAGGTGAAAAAAGACTTAACATTTAACAGAACAAGTCAAATCACCGTTAGTGGGGACCACAGACCAGTGACCTTCATTTTCATATTTTTTCAGTCACAGATTCATTTTCATATTTGTTCAGTCACAGACTCATCATTAATCAGTTTCTTTTCCAACTGACTGAGTTTCATTTTCACTGTTCAACTTCAGAAGTCTGGAATGGAGGCTTCACACACAATTTATGCCCAATCGAGTGGCTTATACCCATAAAATTAAGTACGAGAACCACAACTGAAGTTCGAATGGCAAGCGCCAATAACTAATTCCACTGGTCTGGTCGACGCCATTTTCTGACGAAAATTACGTCATCATTTGCAACGTTGACCTAACTGAAACGGTACGGAATCTGACGAGGTTTGCCGAATGCTTAGCACCTCGGTCATCTAAATCCACATTAATCTTTTAATTTTAAATTAGGTTGATTTTGTTTTTCAAATTTAATAGTGTTGTTGTTGGGAGGCTGATCGAAGAAGAAAAATAAATTCGTTTTGTTAATTTGTCAATTCATTTTACAATGGCGGCCGCCACTGGGTCCGAATCGCCCGGATGTAAAAACAATTTTTTCAGGTTGATGGAGTATAGAAATTAGTGACATCACAACTATACTTGCATCGCTTACGAACCATAAAACAACCTTTGGGTTGTGATTAACATTCATGACAAATTTTATGATGATCAGACTAAAGGTACGACCTGTAGCCCGTGCTAAAGGATTTAGTCATACAAAGAGTAAAATCCAAGATGGCTGCTGGCGGCCATGTTTTTCAGCCGAATGACCCCAAAATGACTCGTTCCCATCTACATGTCATTGTTAACATCCATGACAAATTTCATGATGACCAGACTAAAGGTACGATCTGTAGCCCGTGCTAAAGAATTTAGTCATACAAAGAGTAAAATCCAAGATGGCTGCTGGCGGCCATATTTTTTGGCCGAATGACCCCAAAATTTACTCGTTCCCATCTCCAAGTCAATATTAACATCCATGACATATTTCATGATGATCAGGCGAAGAGTACGACCTGTGGCCTGTGCTAATGGATTAAATTTTGAATCAAAGATGGCCACTGGCTGCCATGTTTTTTGTCCTAATGACCCCAAAATGACTCGTTGCCATCTACATTCCAATTTCAACAGCCATGACAAATTTCATGATGATCAGACAAAAGGTACGACCTGTAGCCCGTGCTAAAGGATTTAGTCATACAAAGAGTAAAATCCAAGATGGCAGCTGGCGGTCATGTTTTTTGGCCGAATGACCCAAAAATGACTCTTTCCCATCTGCATGTCATTGTTAACATTCATGACAAATTTTATGATGATCCGACCAAAGGTACGACCTGTAGCCCTTGCTAAAGGATTTAGTCATGCAAAGAGTAAAATCCAAGATGGCTGCCGGCGGCCATGTTTTTTGGCCAAACGACCCCAAAATTACTCGTTCCCATCTATATGTCAATATTAACATCCATGACAAATTTCATGATGATCTGACAAACAGTACGACCTGTAGCCCGTGCTAATATGGCAAGCCAAGCCGCTATTTAATATTAATTTTACTTAAGTAAAATAAAATTACACTTTATTTTACTTAAGTGAAATAAAATGTCATTTTATTTCACTTAAGTGAGATAACGGTCATTTTTTATTTTACTTAAGTAAAAAAGAATTTTACTTAAGTAAAATTAACCATGTTTTAACTTAAGTAGAATTCTTTTTTACTTCAGTAAAATAAAAAATGACCTTTATTTTACTTAAGTAAAAAAGAATTCTACTTAAGTAAAATAATGCGTTAAAGTAAAATAAATGACATCTATGGATGACCGGTAGATGGCGTTTATTTCACTTAAGTGAAATAAAGCGCCCACTATGGGAGTCATCTTGCAAACTAACAATTGCTCCCTTGGCACGTGCGCAGGGAGTGCTGTTTCATGTTCGTGAGAGAGTTATCTCCCGTTGTGTATTATGAGTGCATTTGAGCAACCCAGGTTACAGTCGTAGCTGGCTAGACATGCGCAGTAGAAAGCTACAGAAAGCTGCAGCCGGCCACAGCTGGTGGTCACTAACTATTGTACCGCAACTCCGAACTTGGAATGTCGGCATAATGTTGGCATTATGTTGCAATATCAATTCACCAATGGTCTCGCTCGCTGCAGCAAGTACATATGAAGCAATTAACACTCGTACTAAGTCCATGCCTCCATAAATCTGATATTTAAAAGAGTATGATATGTGATTATATCTCGTTCTCAGCACAATAAGCATCAAACACAAACGCATCACACATTTTAGCAGTTTTCTCTGATTATTGCGGTAATGGCAGTGGGTGTGGAATGTTCTCAATTTTATTGCATGAGGTTGGTGCTAATCTCATTCTGTCATCTATATATCATGAAACACTCGCTGTCCTTATAACAAGATCACATGTGGTTTGGTGGGATTTGGCGTTGGTCTCTAAACTGATTGGGGGGAAATCATTAATAACTCTTAACACCTGGTTGCACTTTATTTTACTTAAGTAAAATAAATGACATATATCGATGACCGGTAGATGGCGTTTATTTCACTTAAGTGAAATAAACCCAAATGTTCATTTATTTTACTTAAGTAAAAAGAATTTTACTTAAGTTAAATAAAAACTGTGTTTTATATCACTTAAGTAAAATTCTTTTTTACTTAAGTAAAATTAAAAAAAGGGCGTAACATAATGGTAATTTTATTTCACTTAAGTAAAATTAGTGTGCGTTTTAATTTTACTTAAGTAAAATCAAATGTCATTTTATTTTACTTAAGTAAAATAAAGTGTCATTTTATTTTACTTAAGTAAAATCAAACCATGTAGATGGCGTTTTATTTCACTTAAGTAAAATAAAATGACACTTTATTTTACTTAAGTAAAATAAAATGTCATTTTATTTCACTTAAGTGAAATAAAGTGTCATTTTATTTTACTTAAGTAAAATTAATATTAAATAGCGGTTTGGCTTGCCATATGCTAATGGATTGAATTTTGAAATCCAAGATGGCCGCAAAAGAATCGTTCCAGTCTAAATGTTGATGTCAACAGCTATGACAAATTTCATAATGATCCGACCAAAGGTACGACCTGTAGCCTGTATTGTTGACGCCTCACACACGCACACACGCATAGACGCACACACGGACGACGGATACCAAGCCATGGCATTAGCTCAAACTTTACAAAGAAAAGTTGAGCCAAAAAGCCCACTACATATTTCCTTATATCTCACTAGGGATGAATATGTGCGTGCTTCAAGGGATACTTGGCATCGTGCCAACAAAATTGCCATGCAGATTAATACTATTTTGAAAACCCATGCATGAGACCAACACCAGATATTGCAAAATGATTGCTTTGTTCATTAAAGTTTAAATCTTGTCCAACTTCATTGCACTAACAAAAATAGGCACAAAAACAGAGGCAAATTGGGTGATTACATTTTTCATCGCCAGTCAGAGTGCGCAATACGGACATATAGTGTTGTGAAAAGTCTCAGCCAACACCGTGCGTCTATGCGTTTTGCATTTTTTCAGCTTCTTTTAAAGGTGGATTATCTCTTTGTAAACATGTATTATATAGTTACCGGGGTATAAAATATTAGATTTGAATCGAAGACTCCTGTCCGGAACTGCTTCTATCGATTAATATTAATTTTATTTCAAATATTTTCTGGTCTAAAAAGGTGTGTTTGTTCAGCTAACGAACAATAGTGGTTACTGTTAACAGAGACCAGAAATTTTATTGAACAATTTTGTCACAAATAAACTTTAATTATACTCATTATTGCTTATATCTGTGGAATAAAACAATACAAACAATCAATCTGGGACATTTGACTTTCGGCGCATAGCCATAGGAACATCCCAGTGCTCTATATCGCAATATGGTATCATCCGAATGGTCTGTTCTAAAAATAGACACGTAAACGGTCCCGATTTAATATTCGATATAAATTCAATACTAATTGATAGAAGCTTTTCCAGGCAGGGTCTTCAGTTCATAGCTATTTTTTTTTAATTTGTTATTTAAAGAGATAATCCATCTTTAAAGATTTTGATTTGTTAAAAATGCATAAAGTTCAGTTTTGTTCATCTGATACAAAAGATCTTCAACTCTATGACTCTTTGTGAATCATATTTATCAAACTCATTTCATAAAATCTTATATCCCAACATGATTCATTGGAGATCCTCTATCTATACCCTATAAAAACCAAATTAAAATGAATCAAGCATGATAACTTACGGTGTATGCAGCTTGAATAACGCCTGAAGTATCCTTCATTACATTGACATGTATAGTCATTCTGGTTATCCTCTGATATTTGCCTACAGGCAGTATTAGTTCCAGCACACTGGGCAGTGAGTCCATTATTGGTGCAGGATTCACCAAAGTTTTTCTCTGAAGAAAGAATAGAGTTAGAATCATCAATAAAATCTGATATAGATCTAATTAACATAGACTAAATGGGTTAACAGTTCATATAATAAGATTACAACATCTAACTCAGAAGATATAGAATCCTCAACCAGTATTATTCTACCGATTTCATTAGCTGGTATAAGTGGAAGGAGGAAACTTGGGATATGAAACATATGGTATCATGCAGTCTGATAAGCATATGTGGGTTATCATTAATGCAATTTAGACAGGTTTCAAATTATGTTATTGTCATAAAGATCAGTGATTGGTTTAGGATATGAATAATATGTTTACAACATATGGAATATATTCCATATTCCAAACTTACAGCTATGCAGTAGATTGGGATATAATGGTTTGTTAAGTTTTCCATCTGTAATCGAACCAGATAGCTTGATGTTTGTTGACAAAGCATTTCTCCATACATATAGATGCTGAGCATTCTGAATTTGTGCATCCATATGATCGAACCTCTATTTTCTCTGTATAATTTAAATTCCATATATGAACAAGAGCTGTGCTAGCTGTTGTCTGGTGCATACCGCCAAAGGTCACATGGCCAGACCCTAAGTAGAAGTCACAGGACTGTGATCATTTTCAATCACATCAACAAATCCTTTTTTTTCTCTAAAGCTGCCCTTGTATTGAATATCTCCACCCAATTCCATTGAGATCCGATGACTCACGGTTGAGACATTTATGTGGACAGAAACAATATAAAAATTTCTAAATACACAAAGAGAAATAACCTTATAATGAAGAATGCAAACAAAACGAATAAAACTTCTTTTGAAGTCCTCATTATGGTGAACATTCATACCAAATTTTATTGAGATCTGAAAACCCATGATGGTTGACACTTCATTGAAAGCAATAATTGTAATAGTGAACATTCATGCCAAATTTCATCAGGATCCTGTAACCAATGGCTGAAAAAGTCAGGCGGATGGGCAAAATAAATCAATATTTTCCAGATAAACCTGGTTAAACAAAGATGAATAATTTAGAACAGAGAATGCAAACAACACCGTTTGATACTTCGTTGAAAGCCCTAATGATGATAAACATCCATACCAAATATCATCAAGATCTAATAACCAATAGCTATGATACTCAGGTAGACGGACAAAAAGTCCACATTTCCAGATAAATAAAGACGAAAAACTCTTAAAGAGTGGAAAACCACCGCCAAAAAATAACCGATTGAACACTCAATCCTCTACATGTCCTCATAATAGTGGTGAACATCCGTATGAAATTTCATTGAGATCTGATAACCTGTGGTTGAGATATCTGCTCAGATAGACGAACAGACCGACAGATGGATGACACTACACTAATTCAAGAATTATGAGCACAAATTGTTATGGGATAATTATTCTGATGCTCTTAAGTTTTTTTGTTTGTTTCAAGAGTGAAATAGGTTTGACCATGCAGTCAGGGGGGGGGGGGAATAAGTTTTTGAGAATTAAAGTAGAAATTATCTTGCAACTAAGAATAAAAAAAAGAAACGTAGAGCTACGTACAATACGCAAATAGAAATCAACATGTAATCATGTAACACAAACAAAGCGAAGAAAACAGTGAGTAAAACATAATATTGCCATAAAGATTGACGATTGGTTTATGATATGAATATTACATAACGAAATACAGCCAGACTATATTCCATATTCCAAACTCGGACTTCTAAACTTACAGTACATTGGGAATGAGATATAATGGTTTGTTAAACTTTGCATCTGTAAACAAATCAGATTAGTTAAATATTCCCCAACAATGCATTTCTCCAGGGAATAGCTAAACACATCTTAGGGAGTGATTTCAGCAGTTTGTTTTTATCAAGTCTTTGATGTCACACATGACTGTATGAACTGAAAATGATAATTTCTCTATCCCCTTCTGGATGATAACGATATTTATTATATCCTAAGCTATCAAATAGTAGTATTTTTGCATCAGATAAAAACCATTATTCGTCTAGTGAGATATCGATATCTCACTCTTATCCATCCGCACTAAAATTAAAAGTGATTCGGTTCCAGGCGGAAGACTGTGCTAAAAGTCCCTGAGTGTTCAGGTTGAATAATATGCGATCAATTAAATTTTTTTGGAAAACATACTATGATGTTAGCCCCTTTATCCCTCAACCAATCTTTCTGGAAGATTTTTATATGCACAAGCTCATTAACATAGCTGTACTTGGGTATACAAATTTGCACTTTTTACTCTTCTTTCGAGTTGAGCCATGGGCCAACTGAGCGAAGCATATAATAAACAGAACATCTACACTTTTTGGTTGGATATGGTAATTATCTCATTTGTGATAAAACAAAAATGAATTTCTACTTGTGGCAGAGTCACTCATGCAACTGAATTTTTTTGTCATCACTCATGAGATAATTCCCATATCCAACCAAAAGGTTTTCTCTGTACTTTAAATATAATGGAATTTTCCATATATGAAAAAGAGATGAGCTGTCACCCAATGCACAACCCCATGTGGCATATATATTACCACCTAAGGTGGGCATACCCAAAGTAGAAGTCACAGTACTATGACCATTTTCGATCAATCAACAGATTTTTTTTGATTTTTTAAAGCCGTCCTTGTATTGAATATCAGATTCCCATGGGTGGTCCAGACTGGTCCAGTTTGTTCCAGTCTGTTAGCTTCAATCATGGCAAACATGTTCGGTGATGGTGGGTTCCAGTCTGTTAGCTTCAATCATGGCAAACATGTTCGGTGATGGTGGGTTCCAGTCTGTTAGCTTCAATCATGGCAAACATGTTCGGTGATGGTGGAATTTTGAAGGTTATAATTACCATGCTTTGGTAAGTTATTCACCCTGGAGTCTTTGTGAAAATATAACAGTACCTATACCAATATGTGTGGAATTCTTAGCAGTACGAAGGTACAGGAGGTCCCTGCATTTTATTGCAGGCAGAAAATTACAATTCTGGAAAGTTAAGGGTTATATAATCAGCACACCTGTGCTGTTAACATGCAGGCATGACTAGTTGACTGAATTATGAATGGGCAAAATTGTTTCATGCTATGCTCAACAACCCAATTTAAAAAGGCTATCATGTAATCAGTGCTTTCAAAGTTTAGCACTGAAGAAACCAGCCAGCATAGGCTTCCCATCACACACAGCAAAGAGTGTTGCACCAATTCCACACACGTTTACAGCGCCATCAGTCACAATCCATAATGGGTCTTCTCATCAAGGCAGCACATCAGCTTTATTATTTAATAAGTGCTTCTGAATATCTTGAAATTAGGCAACCAGGCAGAACATGAGTGAGAATTTTGTGCGTGCCAATAAATGATCTTGAAGACTTCCAGCTGTTTCTGGAACTGAAACTGATCCAAGAGCAGCAACTCTATGCGGGCTAGAACATAACATTTTTTGTTTACTCCCAGAGTGAATCTATAAGATTCTGTAGATTCATTCTGGGAGTAAACAAAAAAAGCCCCAATATAGGAGTTCAATCTGAGCTAGGAAGGTTCCCAATGTATTTTCAAATAGTCAGATATCTCATTACATATCTACATCGTCTTCACCATAATGCCAACCCCCTATTACAAGAGGCTTTTCGGGCAACACAGTTAGGTCATAAAAAGGGCATCAACACATGGTATTATGACCAAGCCATTTTAGCAGTTATTTGATAGTCAAATTTTAATATGTTATTTTGGTTCTTCATTTTATTTCCTTCTTACACATCAACATTTCTAGGCTAGTATTTACATTCTATTGTTACAACTTTGGCAGATGCATAACACCCCAGGCTCATATAAATTACTCCATTGTATTAGAAGACTATTAAGGCAATTAACAAATCCTTGGTGACAGCTTACATCACCAATTAACCTACACTGTGTAAATTAGCCACATGGAAGGAGCAATCTATCACCTAACCTCACTGTATATAAGTTTGTGTTAAACTATTATTTGTTAATCTGGGAATGCCAATTCACGAATCGATACTCATGTTATAAGGAACACCTATGATATTTGGACTTCGTAACTACTTGATTTGATGTACAATAATATTCATATTGCTCGGACACACCAGGATATAGGATATTGAGAATAAAATACTACATCAGCAAGGAACTCGTCTTGTGTCAGTCTAACATCCCAACAGCAGCATAACCAACCTTTCCCCTGGTTATAGTATTCTACCATGACCTCAATATTACAAAACCTAAAAATGAGAGAACAATTAAGCCATTCTAAATCTCCCACTCGAGCAAGTTCTGAGAATTACTGATAAACAAATGTATAAAATGTTCAAGAAAGAATGGCACTCTATTCGTGACTCATATCTTACAAATGGGGAGGGCAAAATGGACTCATATTTCACTTACAAAAACACATTTAAAAAAGAAGAATATTTAAATCTAGATAACTATGAGTCAAGAAAAGCTATGTGTCAACTCAGAATTAGTGCTCATAACCTGAGGATAGAGATGGACAGACATAAACCAAAAAACAAAAAACCACCCCGGTCCTTACGATTATGTAAAGTATGCAATGAGAATAAAATTGAAAATGAATATCATTTTTTGACAGAATGCTCAAGATATCAGAATTCAAGAAAACAACTATATAAAGAAATAGGTTATCAGTGTACACATTTCTCAAACCTGAGTAACCAGCAAAAATTTCATTGGCTCATGTCAACTGAAAACATTCACTCACTTAAGATTTAGCACTTAAGCAATTTCATTAAGGAAAGCTTTATACTTAGACAAACTGCTTTATCCCAATAATCCAGGGCTGTACATTAAATACCCATATTAAACTTTAAATTTGGAATTACCTTAACCTTTCTTATTGTCACACTGTATTACTTATCTCTTTTATTCTCATTATTTAGTATGTTTCAAGAATCTAGTCACTTACTTATTTATCACTTAACCCATGCTGTGCCATGACTGCCGACTACTCGGACAAAGTCACGCATAGCCAAGGACTATATAGCTACTAGATTAGCTTTTTATACAAACACAAAAGCTAACTCCATTCTCAAATGCTACACATATTTAAATCTTTTGGTTTAAAAAAAAAAAAACAACCATTATCTTACTTCAAAGCAAGGGCATAAAAGTTCTCACTAGTTATGCAGTCATGGTCACTTTATATGTTTGTATCTGATTATATCTAGCTGTTACACCCTATACTATATGTTTGTTATACTTATAACACTTTGTAACTTACCCACTGAGGGCCTTTATTGGTAAATAAACTCTATGCTATTCTTCTATTCTATTCATAACAAGCCAGATTGGCACTGCCATCCGAACATCACTGTTGTTTTGGGTGCTAACACAGTTTGACAGGCAGACAGGTTGTATACCACTCTCTTGGAATACCTGTAGATCAACACGTTCCCAGCTTCTAATTAATTCACTGTATGTATTTCCACCGCAATACAAATCATCAGCTGGTTTTGCCATGACTTCCTCTGCTAGCAGATCTCCGAGTCCGATTATACATGAAATCAGTTCTTCCATAGCAATTTCAGATCCAGGCATTCCCATAGTACATCGTATATATATTAACACTCAACGAAAAGGTATGATAACACACAGTACTTCTTAGAATAGTGTGATAACAGGATTTGGAAGAACGCCTGGGCAGATCAGAAGATATATCACATATTTTCACTGTATGATAGTTCTGAGATTTTATTCAACATTTGGCATTAGCGCAGGCTGCGGCTTGCTGTAACGGCCAATATTGTTAATTCTGTAATTAGACGAAAACCACGTACCATTATTCTTTTTTACAAGAAAGGATGGATTAATATATTCATCAAACACACCTAGTTCCTCAGGTCATTTAACCCTTTACCCAACAGAACGGCCCTGTGCCAATGCATTCTCTTATATATGCGAGGCGACCTATGGTCGACTCGCATATATAAGAGAATGCATTGGCACAGGGCATAACTGCATGTAACTATCACAATGTGGTCAAGGAGCCGGTTCCAATGATATCCATATTTGTATGGTTCTATTGAGACAGACCGAGGATATTTTAGGCTGTTGAAGCTTTATTTGGCCGGTTTTGGCCGGTTTGTTGGGTAAAGGGTTAAACACACCCGAATCCTCGAACTTGGCTTCAAGTTCGAGAAGCCTATTCCGATCATACTGTGAAACTTGATTGTTATGCTGAGGTGGCTGAAACAGACCCATGTTCACAATTGACTCAAATGGGCCTACTGATCCGTTGTAGCCTTTAAAGGTAGGGTTGAAAACTTCATCATATTTACAATTCGCTATAGTGAATTGTACACAATTGTTCTCAGGGAGCATTTCACCTGGGTCCAATTTAACTAAAGCAAAGAATTGTACGGTGTCCTTTGAAGCAGAAATATCAGTTGGGATAGATCAAGTGGGAACACCAGATGATTCTTTCAGTTTCAGGTGCGCATACTTGATGAACTTTTGCAATGAATACAAATGCTGACTTGGGGCTCTGATTGTGTCAATTAGAAGTCTGAGCTTGCGTCCAACTCTTGTGATAACTGGGGGATGAGGCCACTCCTCAAAACTCTCTGATACTGGTCTCAGCTTTCTTTCCACACTCAGCTCAATAAATTATTTATCATTCTCTTCCAGCTTAGTAGGACAAATTTGGCAAGAGATGTCCGCACCATGTTTGTCACAGTGCCAGAGTCCACAGCCACGGCATATCTTATTTGTAGTACATGCCAGCTGGAGATGATGAACACATTGCATGGAAACTGATAGTTGTTGTCTATTAGCATATTGAATGTAGAATATTTTATGATAGTGTTCCTGGAAATTATCGAACAGAAATTTGCTAATCAATTGCCCCAGCATCGACTCCAGAAGAGTAACTTTTGTGATTATTTGGAAAATAGCACAACATGCTTCAAATGACATAACTATTTCTTATTTGGTCAATGTACAATGTAAGCAGTGTAACTCTATATGAAAATAAAATAACCTATTAAGTATGACATAGTAGTGGCGCAAGACAAAACAGTCATTCAAGTTTTGCTTATACTTAAAATTAGCCAACCAAGTATATATAATAAACAATCTATTTCTAGAAGTCTTTCTTATTCATCCCGAATGGTTGAAGCGTTCTCAGTCGGTACATCCAGTTGATCTCCGCTGATTTCCTCTTCATTTTTGAGGAATATGTCTCTGGGTCAGTTTTCAGGACATATATAACTTGGTATTTTAAGTTGACTGGGTGTTTTGTTATGTGGAAGTGGTCAGCTACTGTGGTGTCCTTTCATGAAGGCCCCACAAACCTGTAATTGGTTAGGGATCCTAGGGTCAACCAAGTATATACCTTTGTGAGGGCAGACAGATGGGTGCATGGAGGACCGGCAACATATATACCCACCATGTCCTTCGGTCATGGGGGTATATTTATGCTGATATAAATAGCATATCATATTTCAACAAAGCCTCAAGTCTGACTTTATACTGGCTTCAATATTTCTTAACAAAATATTAAATATTAAATAGTACACAAAAACAAGATTATGCACTACCTGGTTGATTTAAGAGCTAAACGGACTCTGTTTCATTGGGTATTCAGGGAATTGAGCATGAAAACAGTTTGTGAATGAGCCGGCTTGCCAGTGAGTTCACAAAGTGTTTTCTTGCGCGAATCCCTGAATATCTAACAAAACGGGGTACGTCTATCTCTATTATATCCATGAAGAAATTTAAAATAAAGTCGAAAAGCACTTTTCATCGACATGCTTTGAAGTCAGATATCCTTTTTGCAGTCATCAAATCTATGGATACATTCCATGTGGTTTAGAATGCCTGTTTCAGCAAAAAATATTCTACTTAAATTACTACAAACAATACAATGTATACAAATATACTTCAAATATATTAAAACCCTATCTTCATCATTCTCAAAATAAGGCTTTGTGAATCAATATGAATGGTAATTTAATCCTTAAATCATCCTTCTACGCTACTCACTGCATAAACTATTTTCTGCTACAGATTGATAGGAGCAGGCACATTCATAAGATTGTCCATTCCATTTACATTCACTATTAGAAACAGAACATTCTGAGTGGCTGCTACAGTATTCTTACCTATCTGGGCTCCGCTGACAGCTGTGTGAAGACAAACCTGTAACATAAGAAGTATTAAGAGGACATATATATCTATTCTAGTAATCAATTGAGCTAACAAATGAGTGATAATGTAATCTTAAGTACATTGTATTCTATCATTTCCAAGCCACCATTTGCAATGAATTGAGTTTTCAGAAAATCTATCCTGACAACGTAAAAGATATCTTTCCTTGGAAACAAGTACAACGCCAAGGGTGGCAAATACCCCCGAAGCTAAGTTTACAGAGTGGGCAATACTAAATATTTGAATGTGCTCTCACCACACGAAGGAAAACAAAATCCGATAATTAACACCAAGTTACAAAGTGGTATGTACAGCTGGACAGACTGACTCCTTGAGAGTCTGCGACAGACGGACAGAACGGGGCAAGGATATAATTATTGAATCGAAGGCCTTTTAAATTGAAAACTTTGGTAATATGTTATATAAAATGGTTATGTGCTCACGTCCAAAAAATACTGTGTCATATAGGCTTTATAATGAATTGTCTCCAGAGTTATTTTTTTGTGGTTTTCAAAATCTGCCATGTTAATTTCAAGTTGAGACCAAATGATTCCTGAGTTAGTTATAAACATGAATATAACAAAAGTTCATTGATATGAACTGCTCTTCTGGCAGGGTTTGTGCTGCCACTTGCCAAATTTGCCAATGGCAAAAATAATTCACATTTGGTAAAAAATATTTTCATTTGGCAACTCACTTTCTAATTCCTCAATAAAGTTGAAAAATATCGGTCAATCAATACCATTCATTTTATGAAACTATTACAATAGAATTATATTAGTGGTGTTTTATATAGTTTCGGAAAAGTTAACACCTCCATTAACCCTTTCAGTGCTAAGTCCGATTTTTGTATCAACCCATATTTCCTTGATCATTTTTCAAATTTATTGATTATAATAATGTGATACATTGATGGAAAGAGCTCTTAGAGCTCTTTCCATCAATGTATCACATTATTATAATCAATAAATTTGAAAAATGATCAAGGAAATATGGGTTGATACAAAAATCGGACTTGGCACTGAAAGGGTTAAGATGCAGTTAATCTATGTGTTTACATAGCTAATCCTCTTGTGATGTTCCCTTGTGATGAAGCAACCATTTTATTGTTCGGTGATTGGTTTATTGTTGTAAGATAAACCGCAATAGTGACGCGAGTATAATTGTTAACTAACTGCTTTCCTATCAATGTCAAACATTGTTCAAACTGTGAGTGTCAAACATAAAACTCAAACAAGGTTGAAGAAAATGATACTATCAGGGATCACATCTGGCAAATTCTGATAGAATTTGGCAAAAAATATTTTCATTTGGCAAATAATTGTGCAAAAGTAAATTTCAGTTCAGCGCGGACCCTGTCTTCTGGAAAAGGCTGTTTGGCCACACGTCCCCCAAAAAGGTGGCTTTTTTAATATTAGCCTTTTTTGAAACAAGAACATAAAATTTTAGCACAAATCATTTGATCACTTCGCCTCCAACTTGAACATCCGTTACCATATCGGCCAAATTACAATTTAAACATATATGGTATTTTCATGTGACTAATCCACATACTAAATTTTAAAGCATAATCAAACGATCGGCAGATGTTTAACCCATACTTTGGCGATAGCGAATAGCTATTTTTATAAATCCTTACACCATCCTTTTCATGAGTGCAAAAGTTTCAACAATTCACACTTTATATAGTGATCCTGTGAAAAATATTTACTTATCATATTGTGTCAACAGGATTAGTGGAGGATGTTAATATTTTTAAGCAAATAAACCAAATGCGATAGCAATTAGCTATTTTTATAAATCCTTACACCAACCTTTTCATGAGTGCATAAGTTTCAACAATTCACACTTTATATAGTGATCCTGTGAAAAATATTTTCTTATCACATTGTGCAGCCCTCATAATTGGCTACGGCAATCGGCAATGCTGAAGCCATTTGCTGAAGCAAACTGGGCCACGATAAAGGGTTGCCGTAGCAGATTGCCGAAGCCAAACAATCTGAATTAAAAGGGCTGCATTGTGTCAACAGGATTGGTGGAGGATGTTAATATTTTTAAGCAAATAAACCAAATGACCCTCATTTGCAGGTATGGGGTGTGTTATCATAAACTATGCCAAGAACTATAAACATAATCAATGGAAATATTTGAGTTATCAAATCGGATAGTATGGGGTTAATCTTACCCAAACAGAAAACAAAACTGGACTTGAGAGTCATCAATCACAGTTTGACATATGATAAACAAACCCTGCCAGCTACCTTAGCATGTAGTATCTAATGTCCATAGCAATATATAACTCATTTCAATAACACACCTGGTCTGTGTTATGTGTTTTCTTCAAATTCACAGCAGCAAAGAGGTATTAATTACTTGAATTATAAAGGACAATAACTCTGTTAAAATATATCGGATCAAACCCATATTCGAACTCGATCTGTATTTAGGGGTGATAAATTCATATACAAAGTTTGGTGTTGATCAGATGAAAAATGTTTTGAGTCATAGCAGCTTGGGTGAATTCTAAGTAAACATAAGAGTGAAAAGGGTTAATAAAACAATACCGAAAACCATAGAGATGAAGAACATGCTAAGAAAAACCTAGGTAAGAAATATGAGGCAGATCAGAAGAAATATGTTCAACTTATTGCATTGGATAGCATGTGTGTGAAGGGTTAATTATTTTCTAAACCAATCAACCAATCAATACCAAAAACTATGCAGGTGAGGGGTGTGTCATCATAAACATACATATCAAATATGAACACAATCGGACAAAAAATACTTCGGTTATAGAATCGGGTTTTTTATTTTTTTATTTTATTTTAGAAAAAAGGGTCATAACTCTTTAAAATAAATCGGATCAAACCCATATTCGAACTCGATCTGTATTTTGGGCTTTGAACCTCACATACCAAATTTGGTTCTGATTGGATAGAAAATGTTTGAGTTATCGCATTACACGTGAAGTGTCTACGGACGGACAGACAGATGGATGGACAGACGGTACGACAGACAGATGGACGGACGAAGGACGAGTGGTCAATCCGGACGTTGACACTATGTGTACCATGCTATGGTATGGGTACACATAATAAAACTAGAGGTGGGATGTCCCAATTGGACTAAGGATACCCCCCCCCCCCCCCATGGCTGCCATTGGCGGGAATGTTTTACACACTAAACATATGTTTTGGAGAGGCAAGTCGGACGCACACCTAGATGGACAGACTGACATAATGATTTCAGTAGTTCCCAAATAAAAAAATTCGGGGTACAATAAGGCAAACAAAATTGCCCAAACAGCCTCTGTGCCAAATATTTTTTTTAATTGACCTGAAATGTAGGAATACAAGCTCAAACAAAATTCTGTATGTTGTGAACATTTTAAGTAGAAAAAGAAAGATAAATCCAC
Source organism: Siphonodentalium dalli (assembly GCA_032622095.1). Classification (NCBI taxonomy): domain Eukaryota; kingdom Metazoa; phylum Mollusca; class Scaphopoda; order Gadilida; family Siphonodentaliidae; genus Siphonodentalium; species Siphonodentalium dalli. The sequence continues at coordinate 64,781,565 of CP136061.1, forward strand.
AAAAAAAGTCAGATGGACCAGCTGGACGGACCTCATAATCACAGGAGCATAGGTAGGAATAAAAGCTCGGACAAAGTTGCATTTACGGTAAGACGGACACCCTGATGGACAGACAAGCTGATTCCTATATATCCCCCCATAAATCTTTATGGGGTATAAAAAGGGGCATGACTCCATCGGAAATGGCAGGACTGGACCCTAAGTTCAAAATCGACCCAAGTTCAAAATTTACCTTTACTTACATTTGATTAATCCACACTCCAAATTTTATAGCAAATTTGTCAGACAACTTAGATCATATCACCATTCCTTAGAATCCTTACTAGGGCTAGACCCAATATCAGAAATTGCTGTTGAAAATTTGACCAAATTCACATGATAGAAAAAGTCCAAATTAAGGGATCAGCAGGCCCCAGATTTGCTTTCAGTGCATTGAATTTTCAAAATTTTCATCCGGACCCCCCACCTACATGTATGGGAAGGGGACACCCCCTCCCATATCAACCCCCATCTCAGGCCTTTGGCCTTCTAAAGGCATATCGTGCTGGGATTTTGATTCTATTTACCACTAAAGTTCTGAATCATATCTGATTCTCCCAAAATTGAATGGATTTTAAGGCCTATCTGTAGAGATCATATTCCACCAGCTCAAAACATGGGAGATTCTGACATGGAACTTGATAGACATTGAACAAATAATGCAGATAACATATATATAAAGTTAGAAGTTGTTTTCCTTGCACCAGAGAATAATGCTGGGCGATTGTTTTGGGCTATAAAATTACCGCCATAATTTGAAAATCACACCACGTAACACCACACCTGGTTACTTATTTAATATTCATGGCAAATGGTTATATTTTTTGCATTTCCATTTAAATTCATAATTTTCTGACAGAAATATATGGATGGATTAACAGATGATTTATTTATTGTAGAGGACATAACAGATGATAGCCCAAAAATATCTCAAATTCATGTTCAAACTTGTCTGCGCACATGCCACAGGTTTTCCTTCAACCTGTTGGCCACATGGTCTTTCTCGTCAAAGTCATACTTTTGATATGGAAAGTTAAGTTTGTATTTGCGGTTGTACCCTGACACCTTATAATTATTCACTTATCGTTCCCTCATTTTTTTTATGAAATTTAAATAGTTGAAACAGTAAAACACAGACAGCAGCTTTCCTTTGATCCGTTGCAGTTTGAGGCATTGGTGACAAGTGATTTGAAATAAAATACACAACTGGACCTGTACACAACAACTCTTTTTATATTGAATTACGTTCCCTCTTCTTTTTTTTGGCACCAAAAACGGGTCCGTTTTAAGGTCTCCCCACAGGCCTACAGTTATTAACTAAGAAATATATTACCTGCATTATTTGTTCAATGTTATAAAGTTCCCCTTCAACATTCAGAACTTCAAAAAGTTCCCAACTTTTGAACAGATAGAACATATATCTACAGGTGTTTAGGCAGAATAGAGATTTATGACATGATCTACCTGACAACTATAACTAAATTTATACAGTCAAAAATGGGAACAGACCCATATTCAAACTTGATCTGAATTTTCATGTATTTGAAATCTATTTTGAGACTATAACTTGAGTAATCATCTGGACAACAGAATAATTAGCAAATTATAAGTCAGAAAGGGGGATAAATCCATCAGAAATTGAACATTAATGATAATTTGTTTTATAATAATAATAAATAGTTTTTATATAGCGCTTTATCCCATATGGCCCAGAGCGCTTACATTCCTACTAGTACCCTGCCCTCTATCACACGTGATATACATACATCTATACACACCACATACCTATAGATATACACATACATCAAAATAATTAAACAACATCTGAGGTGGCTTCCCCATAGTGAGCACAGAATAATTCAGACTTTAACAAAGTTTTGAATTCGGTCAGAGAGTTTGCAAATCTTGTGTCGTGTCTCAGTGAGTTCCAAACATTTGGCGCATACGAATCAAATGCTCTATCGCCATAAGTTTTTAAATTTTTTGATGGAATATCCATTAGAGCTTGTGCCTTTGACCTCAGATTCGTAGGTGGAACATACATACTTAAAAGTTTATCAAAATATTGAGGCAATACAGGGAGAATACTTGAACTAGATTCTGATTTTTTATAACAGAATGACGCACACTTGTAGTCTATGCGTGCACGAATAGGAAGGTAGTGTAGTTCTTGTAGCAATGGTGTTACATGTGAAAATTTTGGTTTGCGGGAAACAATCCTTGCAGCAACATTAATTACTTTTTGCAATTTATCCAAGTGTTCAGTTGTGATGCCGGCGAGAATGGCATTACAATAGTCTAGTTTCGAAAATACAAATGAAGAAACAAGGGTCTGTGAGCATGTCTGTGTTAAATATGGCCGTAACTGCGAGATGCGACGAAGTTCCATAAACATGGATTTGCACATTGAGTTGACCCGTAAGTTCATGGATAGTGTGTTATCCAAAACAACACCTAGAATTTTGACAGACGATGATAACTGAATATCTGAATCATCTATTTTAATATGGTGAACATCAGTGAGTTTAATGCGGTAATCGGTTCCACATAACATCAACTCCGTTTTTTCCTCGTTTAACTTAAGTTTATTAATTTCCATCCACGATTTTACATCAGATATACAGTCCTGTATTTGTTTCAAGTTTTCAATTATGTCACAAGGCGGGAAAGAAAGGTACATTTGAATATCGTCAGCATACATGTGGTAACGAACACCATTGGATCTAATTACATCACCGAGCGGCTTGACGTACATCGAATATAAAACAGGTCCTAAAACTGAGCCTTGGGGGACTCCGAAGTGAAGCAATTTAGGTTCCGAGAACGTGTCGCCAATCTGTACTTTTTGTGTACGATCAGTCAGATACGATTGGAACCAATCGATAACAGTTTCCGATAAACCAAATGTGGAAGAGAGCCGCTTAATAAGGATGGAATGATCAATTGTGTCGAACGCGGCGGACAAATCCAGACAGGCAACAATTGTTACAATGCCTTCATCTGCTGCATTGAGGAGATCACTTGTGATGCATATTAAGGCCGTTTCTGTGCTATGATTTTTTCTGTATGCAGACTGGAATGGCTCATTGAGTTCGTTGTTATCCAAGTGATCACGAAGTTGATACAACACGACACGTTCTAACATTTTAGAGATGAATTGCAAGTTTGAAACGGGTCTGTAATTTCTTAAATTGTTCCGGTCCAATCTTGGCTTCTTCAGGAGTGGTTTAACAATCGCATGCTTAAAAATGTCAGGAGAAACGCCATGTCTTAGAGATGAATTAAATATAGATGTTATTGCTGATGCCAGCACTTCCCTGTGTTCCCGGATCAACTGAGTTGGCATAGGGTCGCTGGCACAGGATTTCGGTGGCAGTTTTGCGATAAGGGATTTTACTTCCTCTTGTGTATATGTCGATCATGTACCAAATTTCCTAAAGTTATACAGCCAACAAACATTTCGGACAGACAGATAAAACAACTGACAGATACATTTCTGTAGTCCCCTGCATTTTTTTTCAGGGAACAAATAACCTTAATATTTTTATTTTTTTATTATGGGTTAAAGGGGTTCTGTACACCAATTTCAATAAATTCCTGGTTTAATAACAACGATCTAATATCAATAATATATAAAAAAAAATAAGTAATTTGAGTCAAAGATGTTTGGTTATCTTAAAATCAAAGTTAATAATTTGATAGAAATGTAATTTATGGCTTAATTTTTCTGTCTACAAGACAAAATAAAATTAATTAATGGAAAATGGATTGGGCAATGCGTGGCACACATGATCGTGTAAGAAATTATGTTGATAGGGGGCGTAAACTCAAGCCACTTGCTGACTAGTGATTATACAATAACTTAAATGAGTATATGGGACTTGTGTGCATATAATATATCATTTATTTGATACATTTGCTTGAAAACAGTACAAATATTACTCAATGACGATAGATCTATTTTCTCATTCCGGCTAATCTGCCATCCGTAACATTACTTCATACTCAACAGACTTTCAAATAATGGAAATCTGGTTACCTTATTCTAGGAAGCAGAGAATATAGAAATCAACAATAAAATTTTAGTATGGTATTTTAAGCAGGGAAACAATATTAGCTCATGTCAACTGGCTTAGTTTATTGGAGCCAGTTGTGGTTAAACAATTTCAGTGGTGTCTACTGGATCAGTAATTTGGAGATATTTCCAGAACATACCAATGTAAGGAGCCAGAGTACCCAAGATTTTGGTTGCTTCATTCTAGTTCTCCATATCATAGATTTCTCCTTTATTCACTGGTATTAATGTGTACTGCTGCAGCATGCAGTCAATGAATTTCCAGAATATGATGTTTTTCTCTCTTTAGGTAATCTCTTATTTGTAGAATCTGAAATACAATATTTAAAGCGACCAATAATGTGCAAGCTTAACTTTAAAAACATTATGTTCTTTATTTTTTTGCATTATGACTCTATGATGATCGATATAAGCTGATAAATTCTATTTAATCATTTATTTGTTTACTTTATGTGCACATGATTGCATTATCCTGTATGTTGAACAGTAAAGAACATGATTCCATTATCCTGTATATTATTGAACAATAAAGAACATGTGACAATCAAACAATAAAGATCATGTAAAAGAATAAATATACAGCTACCAGTGCAGATACTAGTGTTTATATGTCAACAATTACTGGCATTTTGTGTATTGCCATTTTAAATCATTTTTATTTTCTTCCTTCACACCTCCAGTACCTCAAATATAAATGTTCCTGTTAATATACCTTGTCATATTTAATAAGGTTGGATTGAGAAGGGAAAAGATGGTGTTTCTTCTATCTAGCTTGAAAATAATTCTTTGTCATTCTGCCTTATATTTTGGTATAGGGAGCATTCAATATTTTGATATAGGGAGCATTCTATATTTTGATATAGGGAGCATTCTATATTTTGATATAGGGGGCATTCTACATTTTTATATAGGGAGAATTCTATATTTTGATATAGGGAGCATTCTACATTTTTATATAGGGAGCATTCTATATTTTGATATAGGGGCATTCTATATTTTGATATAGCGGCATTCTATATTTTGATATAGCGGCATTCTATATTTTGATATAGGGGGCATTCTATATTTTGATATAGGGGGCATTCTATATTTTGATAAAGGGAGCATTCTATATTTTTATATAGGGGCATTCTATATTTTGATATAGGGGCATTCTATATTTTGGTATAGGGGGCATTCTATGTTTTGATATAGGGGGCATTCTATATTTTGATAAAGGGAGCATTCTATATTTTTATATAGGGGCATTCTATATTTTGATATAGGGGGCATTCTATATTTTGATATAGGGAGCATTCTACATTTTTATATAGGGAGCATTCTACATTTTTATATAGGGAGCATTCTATATTTTGATATAGGGGGCATTCTATATTTTGATAGAGGGGACATTCTATATTTTTGATATAGGGGCATTCTATATTTTGATATAGGGGACATTCTATATTTTTGATATAGGGGCATTCTATATTTTGATATAGGGGACATTCTATATTTTGATATAGGGGGGGGGGGGGCATTCTAGGAGAAAATGTTTTTCATCTTCCTTTATCCTGTTTGGAGTTCAGGAAATGTTCAGCTAATAAGTTTAACAAACAGCCAATGAATAGGAATCCTGCTCTTCTATTATCTTTTCATCTGCATGTTTGTCATCTCATATTTCTTGAACACCCCTCCAAATTAGTACCAGACCATTCTTATATATACTTTTATAACTGAATGGGAGAATTAATCCATTTAGTAAAGAAAGGGTTAACTCATAAATATATAATGGGGGCCCTGTTGGTGTCAGTTGGTAAGGTGCATAGCTCTATAGGCTGTCATAAGCCATCAAGCATTGGAAAACTGGTTTGATTCCTTAAAACATTGAGACATGGTCAAGTGGCTGAAACAACAATAAACCCAAACAAACCAATCCAGGGGCTAATAAATATAAGATATTCTGAAGGCAGGTGTATAATCGCACCCAACAATCAAATGTTGAGTTATCAATGAAGAAACATTATTATCACACACCATTTCCTGAAAAAACATATAAATGTAAATGTAAACGTAAATGACATTCGCCTCAACCATGACACTGGAATATATATACTAAAAGTATATGAAAGAGTAATTTAGGACAAGCTTATTTAATTAGGAAAGCTTAGGAGAATGTCTGTCTGTTCACGTTTTTCTCCCAGACTCCAAATTTGGTGTGGTGATTTGCGGTACCCTGGTGGTGGTTATAACAGCATTAGTTTTTTTGTTAAATTGAGCAAGGATTTCAATCTAAAAAAAAAACTAAAAAACTATCAAAATATGCACACAAAGGGGCCATCGCTGAATAAAGGCTCTGTTTAATATGTGCGAGAAGCACATACAGGGCCAGAGGCTCACTATAATGCACAAAGGGCCTGCAGCTTCACTACGACGCTGAATAAAGACTCCCAAAGGGAGCCTGTTTCAGCTAGTTATTAAATAAAAGCATCATCACACATGACAAAACAAGCCCTGGGTGTGCCATGAATATATACACCTTGTAAGTCTTTTTATTTTCAATTAATGAATACTAGGACAGGTGGTTTGTAATAAACACAGAACAGTATGTGTGTTAATGGGTTTATCAGGGAATTTGTATGTATTATACGAATGTACAGTAATGCCCTAAATAATGGACTCCTTAACCACAGCAGAATTGTGTTATCCTGGGTATATAAATGTATATAGTTAGTTTTGTTGGGGTATATCAGCAAGTCAATCATGCAGTATTCTTATTTATAATGACATTTTCTCTTGATATCAATGTTGCATCTGGATGTGTACTTATCGCATTTATATTTAAATTTCAATTCAGCAAGAAATGGCTTTATTGAGAGTTGGATCAGGTCAAATTTAGTCCTATATATATTGCTTTAGCACAAGTAGAAAGTAATTAATGATAGAATTCACTTGACAATGATTAACGACAAACAGCATACATGGTTTGGTAATATGTATATAGATACTTGTTTTATTTTCAACCAAGACTGAAGTTCAGTTATGAACTGATTTGTGTGCGGGCAGTCCCAGAAAATGTGCAAAATGTTTTCTTTAGTATTTGCGCATAGATTATAGATCATCAGCGCTCATGCCTGTCTTCAGAAATTTGTTCGTCGAGAGGATTCTCATGTTAATTCTATTTTGTATAGGTGTTCATATCATTGGTGAAGTGGAACCCACATGTGTAAACTGGGATCATGTAGAATCATGGACTGAATCATCAATGCCTGAGAATGTGCATTTGACGACTGTGGATAAAGAGTTGTCACAAGAAGTTGTTGATGGTAAGGAGAGAGAAATATCATCAAGGTGGAGTATCACGGAGAAGATTACATCTGGTGGAGGAATAAAGATTAAAGCTCATTTGGTCGCAGGTGGGTTTGAAGAAGATTCATCCAACTTAAGGAAAGATTTTCCAACATGCAGCAATGAATGTCTACGAATGGTTATGCTAACATCTGCTTTGATGGTTTGGGAGAGACAGTCAACAGACATTAGTGTAGCTTTCTTACAGGGTACAGAGATAGAGTGGGAGGTTTATTTGAGACCACCCAAGGATGTGTGTTCTGATGAAACTGTTTGGTGGCTCAAGCCATTCATATACAAACTCAATGATGTACCACGATCATTGTATGACATAGCAAAGCATGTCATGTTGGAACTTGGAGCAACTGTTTCATGTTGTGACAATGCATTGTTTTTGTGCCATGATTCAACGGATGGAACTTTGATGGGGATATTGGTTAGTCATGTGGATGACTTTGCATTCTGTGGAAATGAGAACTTTCACAGTCAATTCATACAGAAGATGAAGGAGGTTTTCGAGATCAGTGTTCATGTAAACAAATCTTTCAAGTATTTGGGGCTTAATGTTCGGCAAACTGCAAATGGTGTGATGATAAATCAAGAACTCTGTATTTCAACTATCAAAGAAATTAAACTGAGCAGACCACATGTCAGTAGAACAGATGAACTAACTTTGGATGAGAAGAAGGAGCTAAAACGATTGAGTGGACAGCTGATGTAAGTGACTTAATTCACAGACTCATCCTGACCTAAATTTCAGGCTTGTATGATTAGCAATACAGGAAAACATCCAACAGTAAAGATGATTCATGAGGCAATTAAAGCTTTAAGCAAACTACAAAACAACAAATTTGATATAACATTTCCAAATCTTGGACTTCCTATAGCCCAACTAAAGATCATTGCATATTCTGATGCGACTTATGCGAGTCTTGAGGATGGCTCATCACAGGGGGCATTTGTTTTATATCTGAAAGGAGGAAATGATCTGGAGCTCCTATCAGCTGGTAGTCGAAAAAACTCAACTTAATATTTCGAAGATTGATCAACGAATATTGATAAAATGAAAGGCTAGTATTGTTATCTATAACAACAGCTCACACATATATCGTATTACTGATAACGATATAAATGCTACCATTTTCTACAATGTCGTTTCTCGTGAAAATATAAGAGCATATACCATGTCCAAAACTGAATGCGAACCAGTTCTCACAGGCAGGTGCGACCCCGTGTGGTTGGAAGGCAAGAAACAACTGGCCGATTCTCTGACAAAGCGTGGTGCTTCTAACAAAGAGTTTCTAGAAGTACTACAAAGGTCCACCTTGTAAGAGATGGATGCAGGGCTATAAATAGTGCATACAGAATATACTTATGTGCTGTGTATATAATGACAATATCTTTCATATTCACAGCTATAATAGAAGATATGTAAGAGATTAGGATGGAGGAATGTTAATACTATCATTTGTATCAACTTGCAGAGGCTGACAGCGTTACTACCATCTACGAAAATAACTAACAAATACAATCATCATAGCAAACATACAGACAGGCAATAGTGGCTTTATGACCCTAATTATTAAGTTTAACTTGAAATAAGATATCACTTTGTATTAATCTTACCGCATTTGTGAAATTAAGCCTGTGTCAGGAGACTTAAGAATCCAAATATGCTCATTAAAACAATTAACTAACATCAAAATTTAGACTACCATCCACATAAAACTAAGCCTGTTATCATTATTAGAAGTATATTTGTACTGATAATAAACCTTGAGAAGCTGTTGGATAAGTTTCTTCAACAACAATGCCATCGAACAATCATCACTTCCTGAATGGATATGTGTTGTAATACCATATAGGAGCTTAAACTGACAAGGAAGTTAGGATCTTGAATTAATTAGATATGAATTCAACTCTTCTTAATGAACTTGAAGCAAAACAATCGGATCAGTCATTTTGAATGCGGTTAGACAAAAATGATCAGATCAGCCATTTTGAACGCGGTTAGATAAAAGGATCGCATCAGCCATTTTGAATGCAGTTAGATTGCAAGTCAACAGCGCTCTTGCAAATATTGTTCAAACAATATTTTATTTGAACTAAACAGAACAAAAGCAGAAAAAAATACATGAAATATAATATGTGTTAAATATGGCTTTGCCTTTGAAACAATATAACATTGCAACTGGCAACGACCTCCACGGTAATGAAAGTGTCAATGACACGGTAGCTCAACATGGAAAGGGAATAATTTCAAGAGTTAGAGTCAATGGAGTGATTATGAATGCGGAAAGTTGAAATGTCTAAGTAATACTAGATTATCAACATGAAGAGATGCATATAAAATAAAATCCAAGATGGCTGCTGGCAACTATATGTTTTCCAATGAATATCAAAAACATTTCATCACAACCCAAAGGTTGTTTTACGGTATTGCGTAAGCGTCGCAAGTATAGTTGTGACGTCACTAATTTCTATACTCTATCAACCTCAAATTTTTTTGTTTACATCCGGGCGATTCGGACCTATGTGGCCTTTATGGTGGCCGCCATGTTGGAATAACCTTGACAAATTAACAAAACGAATTTATTTTTCTTCTTCGATCAGCCTCCCCCATAGCAACACTGTTAAATTTGAAAAACAAAATCAACCTTATTCAAAATTAAATGATTGAAGTGGATTTAGTTGACATAGGCACATATCATTCGGCAAACTTCGTCAGATTCCGAACCGTTTGTTTGAAATTACGTCCCCTGGCAACGTTACGATTGGTGACGTAATTTTCGTTACAAAATGGGTGCGCCCAGGGCCAGGTGCAAGAAGTTATCGGCGAGTGTATATTCGAAATTCTCCGTTGTTGTTGTTCTCATGCTGAATTTTATTGGTATAAGCCAATCGATTGGGCATACATTGTGTGTGAAGCCTCCGGACTTGGTTGAACAGTGGAAGTGAAACTCAGTCATTCGGAAAGAAACTGAATGATGAATCTGTGACTGAAAAAATATGAAAATCAAAATGATGGTGTCTATCAGTACCATGGTCAGTGGAGACAGTGGAGTGGACTGTGGACGTTGGACAGGTCTGTGGTCACCACGGTGATTTGACTTGTTCTGTTAAATTTTAAGTATGTTTTCACCTGGAATGGTTAGAGTTGCAAGCGGCAAATTGTTCCGTCTACTTCTCTAAATTTAATTGTTAATAGTTGACACTCAGGTTAAGGAAATCAGAAAATGGACATTTTAGAGCTGACTGATTTACTCATTTACTACTAGTACTACTAGTACTACTAGTCTATTACTATTAGGATTGTATTAGTGATTACAGATTAGTAAATTTAGTTTTCAACGACTTCTGGCTCAGCCCCACCCACTCACTGTGAGTGTGACTCGGGTCAAAATACAATTCTAGCCAGCTACAGACTAACAGAGCAGTCGACACACAGATGTGACAAACATGTGAAGCCCAGTAAATTTGTGACTGACAAAGTGAGTCAATTAACTTGGTGAGTGAAGGAAAAGACGAACATCTCCCATTTGGTCTCGGCACACTGCAGAGTGTACTAGTAGTGACTGGTGAGAGGATACATGTATGCTTTCAACTTTCCATCTATGAATTCTGTTTCCTGTGATGGACAGATCAAGTTAAATATAATAATTAAGTTAACGGTGATTTGTTTCAGCATTCTCACATATTAAATATTTCATGATTTTAACACTGTGTTCTCGGTTTAAACTTTAAGCATTAAGCGGGAGCTCGGTCAGCATGGCTAGCATATATACTAGTGGCTATTTGTGGAAAAATTATTAAATATAGCCATGCGTACTTGCTATTGTCGACTTGACACATTGTGATAGGAATAATCTGTATGCTAAACATAATAATTCCAGGCCAAGCTGTTCGAACTGTCATGACCTTCTAGTTCTACATGACTCATGGGGCAATCGCAGATGGTCATATAAATGTTTAATCTGGTAGCATTTTCTTAGACCATGCCATGAATCTCTGTGTATCTATGCCCGTCGATAATGATATATTCCACCAGTACAAAGTTTTTGCTGTTGGGATAGGGAAGTTTGTAACAATGAAAAAACAGTACAGGTAATAAATTATGAAATACCTGTTCCTTAATAATGTGTGTCATAGAATGTGAAGGTCCAACTTTGAAATTGCAAGATTTAATTGACTTTGTTGTTGATTTTGCTTTGCGTCCCTTACACTAATGTAATTCCTCCCGGGCAATTATAAAATTCTCAACGATAAATTTCCATCACTATTATTAATTTCAGTCTAAGTCTCCACTATCAATATTATTGAACATCACAATGATAGGACACCTGAGAGTACGATATAATATCATAAACGTCACAAACAAGCATGAAATCTCGAGCTGGGACCACCCCTACTGTGAAGTAGATTATTGAGGAACAAGTATTAACAATAAAAGGAAATCTATTCCCTTCTTGTTTATTCATTGTTATAAATTTCGCTGTCAGAACATAAAAAAGTTTCCAGGTTTTTGTACAGTGCAATTAGTGTAATATGGTCTATAGTACGGTCGTATCTAGTGTAGAGATTCATGACATGATCTAGTATTTTTTGTGGTTCGATGGTCTTTTAAGGTGAACTCAGTAAACGTGCATATATGCACATTTGATTAATTAGTAGTAACCATATAGGAAACGCCCCGAACATACCACTAAATATGCACAATGACATCAGTTTGTTTGATCTAAATTATTTATCCACTCCAGCCCCAAAACAATAGTCATGCATTTGGCAAATTATGTCATTCCTTTTTGAAGTGCCTATCATCTACTGAAGGTGGATCCTACCACAGGCCAGAAATTGTGTCCCATTGAGTCACTGTGCCCCACCCGTGTAACTCGCTGAAAGTCAAGCATACATAAACGTCTATAAATAAATCAGATGTGGCTATGTGAAATATGCAATAAATCCCCGTTTTTCACATCACAAAAATGTATTCAGTATTATATGTAAATTTATCCAATAAAGATATTTTTCCCTTAAAATTGCAAAAATTATATTAATTAATTTTGCCTTGAAAATTGGTCGCTGGGCCAGATTCAACCTTCACCTGATGATAGCATTTTGAACAAATATAGTAACATGTGTTATATGGCTAATATCTCTGGACTGGCGCCATTGATATTGGTCTGAAAATTAGAGAAATGATAGAGGCAATGTCTCACTCTGACCCATGTCTAACTGTGGCCCACATTCCCCTATATCTGGTGCTGCAACATATTCTCATGCAAATAGGTTTATATTGTACCTAAATATTCACATAGGTTCATATTTTTTATTCATTTAAATTTGTTTAAATCAAAATTTAGAAAAACTAACGCCATTATACACTCTGCCAGGGCACCCTGAGTCACCACACCAAATTTCGTTGAAATCTGGGCACCAAAATTAACAAAGACGTGTTGGTCTCAACTTTACTCCAGTCTTATATGTATATATAAATCGGGTTCATTATTCCGAAGGTTCCATATTGCGCAGGTTCATTATTCCGAAGGTTCTCTATTCCAAAAGTTCGTTATTCCGAAGATTCGCTATACTGAAGGTTTTCTATTCTGGGCGTATTTAACCAGAAATGAATTAAAATTTGCAGCCCCACCCCCCCCCCCCCCCCCACAAAAACCACACGAGGAATGAAAAATGTTATTACGCTAGTATTCACATATAGTACATTTATACACCCCATTCTAATTCCAAAATTGTCCCAGATGTCAGTTATTAATAGCAAGAAGACAGTATCAGTTTTATTATGGAAAGTTGAAAACACGATGACTGCATGAATGAAATAAGCTGCATGTAAGAGTCTAAGTGATACAGTCTGTCCGGACTGGCAATCTGTATTTGAAAGAAACATCAACATTAAAGGCCCACTTAATTTTCGAACCCCCATATCATATATATATATAATATATGCCATATTATATACCAAGCTCTCTAACATTGTATTATCAACTTATCCGTGTGTAATAAACTGTGAACATGTTTTTGTTGAGTTGCCGACGTGTTTTTGAGCTAAAGTTTCATCTGGTTTTGTTGTGCAAAGTGTATTATTTTCATTGGAGGGGGAATAACTATATTTTATAGATAGAGTTGTTCCGCTTCAATTGAAAATTCATTTTTCTAGCTTAAATTCTGTTGCATTCTGGGAGCCATAACGGGGGGGGGGGGGGGGGGGGGGGGGTTTATTATTTCAGTTATTTTATATTTCTCTATGGGCATCTTCTGAGACACAGACGTTTCAAATGGTGATGTATTAGCTTTAGCTGGCTTATTCTTGCCGCCTCTGAGATTATTGAGATATATCGCCATGGAAACATAGCAATTGTGTGGGCTGCGTGACGTGACATTAAATTTCAAGGAAACCCGCGAAGAAAAAAAATCACATTTATTGTTTCAATGTTTTAAGTTATTTCCTTCATAAAAAGAGTCTTATGATAAAGAACCCTCTCAATACTTTAGAATATAGAATTAAACTTCAAAGTAACAAAAACCTTTCGGAATAGAGAACCATCAGAGTAGTGAACATTCGGAATAGCGAACCTTCGGAATAGAGACATGTCGCTGTCCATACGTACTAACGTGATCATATATCCCCAAGTTGGCCGGAAATACAGGCACTCCCATGAAACATACATTTATCATTTTATTGATGGACGTACGTGTTTTGGGTTGTCCATACGTACTGACGTAATCATATTAGCTCCCATCTGGTAGATCGATATCAAGATCAATATGAAGTTTGGTGATGATCAGATGAGGGAAGTGAACTGTAGGGTGTGTCAAAGGATTTAGTCATTCAAAGAGTAAAATTCAAGATGGCTACCGGCAGCCATGTTTTATGGCCGAATGACCCCAAAATGACTCGTTCCCATCTAAATGTCAATGTTAACATCCACGACAAATTTTATGATGATCAGTGATAGCCATGACAAATTTCATAATGATCTGACCAAAGGTACAACTTGCAAGCCTGTGCCAAATGATTTAGCCATGCAAAGAGTAAATCCAAGATGGCTGCCGGTGGTCATGGACGAATGACCCCAAAATGACTTGTTCCCATCTAAATGTCATTATTAACATCCACACCAAATTTCACCATTATCAGACGAACACTCTGGATTGATTGGATGAATTACAAAATCCAAGATGGCCACTGGCGGCCATGTTTTTTTGCTGAATGACCCCAAAATGACTCGTTCCCATCTACATCTCAATGTCAACAGAACAGGGGACTGTTCTCAAATTTCCTGTATTTGAGGGATTTGTTTAGCCTGAAGTAATAACAATAACTTTACCATGTTGTGAATATATCAATGGAAATGGACATCACTCTGTAATAAAAACATGTTAGTCGACCAAAATCTGACAACTTTCACTGTACTGAGTATGACAGGAGTACGAATCAATGGGATTACAAATATTTTACAGATGGCAGCAAAACCGGAAAGCATTAAATAGAACGCTGTCATCGAGATACTCTTGTAGAGTTTTCAGGCAAATATATCAAACAAGAGGTGGCATCAGAGATGCTGTGTCTCGTTTTCGGTGGCTTACCGCCGGTGGCTACCGCCAATTGGTGTGCATCAGTATCGGTAGACTAATTAATAGGTAAAATCGAAAAATGACTAATTAAGGGCCATAACTCCATCAAATTTTATCGGGCCAGGCTGGTTTTCGAACTCGTCCGAAATATTCTTGGCAAGTATGTCTATTCCAAATTTTAAACAAATCGGAGGACGTTTGTTGAGTTATCGCGCTAACGAGCTAAAAATTCACGAAAAATGACTAATTAAGGGCCATAACTCTATCAAATTTTATTGGGCCAGGCTGGTTTTCGAACTCGTCCAGGATATTATTGGAAGACACTTATATACCAAATTTTAGTTGAATCGGATGACGTTTGTTGAAGTTATCGCGCTAACGAGCTCAAAATTCGTACAAAATGACTACTTAAGGACCATAACTCTATCAAATTTTATCGGACCGGGCCGGTTTTCTAACTCGTCCGAGGTATTCTTGGGAGACACCTATATATCAAAATTTCAATCAAATAGGATGACGTTTGTTAAATTATCGCGCTAACGAGCTGAAAATTTGAGAAAAAATGACTAATTAAGGGCCATAACTCTATCAAATTTTATCGAACCAGGCCGGTTTTCGAACTCATCCGAGATATTCTTGGGAGACACCTATATACCAAATACCTGATTTTTTGTCTGCAGCTTACGTGCATGGATATGTACTCACACACCAAAATTTAATCCGTCAATAAACGGTTGAGTTATAAGCAAAACACGTCGCCCGCCCGCCCGTCCGCCGCCCGCCCGCCCGCCCACCGTCCCTCATCAAACTATAAGTCGAGTTTTGGAAAAAAACTTGACTAATAAACTGTTACATTATATGCATAATTGTCCCAAAAATGTGTTCTGGTCTCAGGCTATAAATATAATTTAAGGAGCAAAAATAAACTTATATACGTGACATCATGTGCGTGGGGAAGTACCAAACTGTTCTTATATCTGTGTATTCCTAATATATGAATGGAAATGATGATATGGATGAGGACAGTTTATAGAAGTTGGAATGAATTGCTCGCAGATGTTTGTGGAACGGACAATTCATTATTCGAGATCAAAGCAAATCACAATGTAATTCCTACATCGCAGAAATGGCCACAAATAAGCCTGGGCTTTTGCCATTTGCCAAATATTATGTATGTTGTAACTGTATATAGGGTATTTATGTGCTTAATTGAGAAAGAAAATATTTTTTTACACTTTACACTACGTAGGAACAAATCCTAAGTTGGACACCCCAATAGATACCCTCTCGCCACACCCCTGATCAAAACAGACGGAAGACCCATTCTAAGTTCATTGAAATGTCATTGGCAAAACTTAACAGTTATAACAATACAATACAGAGAACTAAAAATAAAATTTCAGTTTGTGAGAGCTTGAGATCGGATGGTGGTAAATCGATGTGCATTCTCAAGGACCCCACTCGACAAATTGTTCAACATAGTTAGGTTAATCAAATTTATATTTCCTGTAATGTAGTGACATTTTAAACTGTTGATATAGTTGGGCGGATATGTGCAAAATCGTTACTTTTTATGAATTAATTGTGAAATTTGGTCCAGACATTCCTGGTTGTGCTCTTTGAAAATATTTTCGGTCGGCAACTAGATCGGACCATTTTTAGGTTTTTTTGGGGGGTTTCCATAGCAACGAACCCCATTTCAGCCTACTTGTCGCAAAAATATGTATACAGGATCGGAGAATGTGGGTAGATCAGAGGTATTTCCTTCTCAAAATTCCACGCTAGTGGCAGAAGTATTATCCGACAACTTTTAGGCGACTAAGGCACTGATTGGTTGCTATGGCAACAAAATATACACAATCACGTGACCAATGTGTGGCTGAATGGTGCGAGGGTATTCAAAGAGATGGACTTCAACTCAATTGGTATTTAGAACTAAATCGTGGTTACTCCAACGGGAATGTAGTCATATTAAATATTGTTTGACCTTATACTGCTATAATAACGGAAACCATATCAAATTGGGACTACTTAATATACCCAAATTACTCTTGAAAAAGTGGACATTTCTAGAAATAAGTTTTCCACCCATATATTTGTATCAACATACATGCGCTAGATTTATGCTGGGTAATGTAACCATCTGACAACAAATAAGTTATGTGATATCTCAGACCTGTCTAATAGTGTGTAGGTTGACATTCCTTGTAATGGATGGATTCCAAGCTGTTCGCAAAATTACTCAAGATGGCTTTCAAAATGGCAACCAAATTTGTTTTGTTTTTAAATGATTTGTCACATATATCCCGAACATTATTCTCTGCTGTTCCGAAAAAGGTAGCATAGGTTGTAGCTCATTTGGCTATTAGGCAAGTTATATAATTAACTGACACTAAATGTTCAATTATGGTTGTCCCAGTACCTTCTGGGGATGACAAATTCATTTTAAAGATGCAGTATGGAATTCTGACAAATCGTCTTTTGTGTTATGGTCATATTTCTGAACGGAAATGGGCAAAACTTCGAAACAGAACTGAGAGCAACCATATTATGTGGCTATTCTTGTCCAATAGCTTCACAATTGATCAAATTAATACATGATGTAAGTCAAAATGGCAGCCAGGGTGTGACTGCATGTGACATGTTTAGAGGGAGTTATTGTATGACCATGAACGATGTGAATAGTTATACAAGGAGTGGCTATATGGTCATGGGTGGGGTGTTAATGAGATACATGTGTATACAAGGATTGGTTGTATGGTCATGTGTGAAGTGAATATGAATACAGGGAGTGGCTGCCTGATAATTGATGTGTTGTATGGGTATAGTGAGAGTAGCTACATGGTCATTGGTGAGGTGTAGATGTATACCCGGAGACTAGATGGCCATGAGTGGGATGTATATGAATATAATTGAGTGGCTATATGGTAATGGGTGTGGCCAATAGGTATACCAGGAGTGACTGTATGGCCAATGTTGATGTGATATGCGGGGTATTGGTATATCAAGGGTTGTATGGCCATTGGTGATGATGTGTTTATGTATACCTAGAGTGACTATATATGCATGGGTGGGGTTTATATGTATGTCTTGAGTGGCTATATGTCCATATGTGTGGGCAATAGGTGTACAGGGAGCAACAATATCACCAATGGCGGAGTGAATATGTATACAAGGAGTTACTGTATGACTACGAATGTGATGTGTGAGTATACAGCGCGAGTCTGAATTCCCATGAGTGAGATGTACATTCAAGTATGGCCTTATGAATGGCCGTGTGCAGAGTATGGGGATATATAGAAGGGCTGTATGGCCATTAGTGATGTGTATATGTATACCTGGAGTGACTATAGTTATGGTTGTAGTGTATATGTATATCTTGAGTGGCTATATGGCCATGGGTGTGGCAAATAAATATACAGGGAGTGATTCTATGGCCACTGATGAGGCGAATATGTATACAAGAAGTGACTGTATGATCATTGATGTGGTGAACAAGTACACATATCATGGAGTGACAATATAGTCATGGTGATGTGTAGGGTTATACCCGGTGTGCCTGCATGACTGTATAGTCATGTGTGGATGTACGGGTATACAAGGTGTGGCTGTATGGTCATGCGTGAGATGTATGTGTATAAAGCGAGTGGCTACATGGTTATTTGTGTGGTTTTCATGTTTATGGAGTGATTGCATGTTCATGTGTAGGTTGTACATGTTTACATTTGGGTGACTATCGCTTTCCACAATAAATCATGGACATGTTAATCGATAGAGAGGTAATGTCAGAGTATTCTCTAGCATGATGGTGTGTTATCTGTACAATGGAGGAAACGGTTTTCCTGACACGAGTCAATCAATTTTGATGAATTTTGATGTTGTTGGCAGAGTAGACACATAATATGACCCATCTCAGTTCAGTTTCAAAGTTGTTCAAAACTGGCCAGAATCCCAAATAAATTTTCGGTAACATTCCATACTGCATCCTTTAACATGAATGTGACATGCCGTATATACTGAGACATCCAGAATAAAAAATTTAGTTGTCAGTGAATTATGTTACATATTTAATAACCAAGTATTTGTCACAATTTGCTACCATTTCGGAAGAGCAGAGAATAATGTTCGGTATATATGTGAAAAATAAACTTTATTTTATCAAATTTGGTTGCTATCTTGGGTAATTTAGTCTAAAAACAACTCAGTGTCACTCATTTATGAGAGATCAAAACAATAAACAGATTTGATAACAAAGATAGTTCCATTTTACTTGAAAAAATCGTCTAAACAAGAAAAGTAATTATTTTGCCGATTTTGATGTCGAGTTTGTGATAGAAAATTCGAATAATTCTGGTAATGTCAGTGGCTTTATACAATAATAACATTCAAGCGAGGTGCATTAACAATGTTAGTAGTCAATCTATAAAATACACAATAGCCAATTTGATAAATTAACCCCAACTTTTAACCGATTGCATGACACGCTGGGGCGATATTTACCATTTTCCATATTTTGTGTTTGAGCCAGAGTGACAATTTTGGCTCCATTGAGTCAGATTAAGTTGGAATATTCATAAGTAATGGTATGCCTTACTTACAGTGCACAGTTCTGCCCATGTATTGTTGAAATATGACTACAATCCCAAAGGTGATTTTTGGTGAATTTTTATCGCGTTCTGTAAAATCGAATTTTTTATGGATCGGAAGAGACGGAGACCACATGAATGGCATATTTCATTGCTCCAACGATCACTTAAATGAACAGTAGAACATAAAGTCACAATTATCACCCAGTTCCATACAACACAAACTGATCAAGAAGTTATTAGTGAAAACACATTAAATTTTCCACTTCCGACTACCATTTTGGGGACCATCTTGAACGGGGAGTTCCCATTTTACTATGAAAAGTGGAATTATATCTTAGCTTCACAAAAATATATACATTTGTATACATATGACAAGATTTTCTCACTATAATTTGCATCAAACTGACTTAGTGACCCGTCTGAAAAAACGGTGGCCATGTTGGACGCCATCTGGTCTGGTGTCTACACGACAACTTTTTTCGTGTTAACATTTATTAAATGTTGAGGGACATCATGCGGAGGAAAATGAGTCAGGTGAAGTTAAATCCTGTGGGTGCCTGGATACCTATCTGCTCCTGGACAAGTGTACGTATTGGCAGAGTTAATTGGGGAAAGCTTGTTCCCATGGCAACTAGGGCCTAAATGTGGGTATGGGGAAACCTGCTTTGATGATATATACATATATATGTATATCATATTTCAGAGCTGCGAATGTAATCTTATAGCAGGAATTCCCATTCTTAACATGTGCACCAAAGCTACTACCTGAACTTCAATTTGTCAACAACCAGCCAATCTCGAAACTGCCAATTCGCGCCAACCAGTGTTCATATAAAACTTCGTTTATTGTAGTCAATCACTAGCTAAATGCGAAAAATCTGTTATATTGTCTTTATGGATTACCGAAGATGATATTATCTTAAATTTAAACTTATCACATGAATTTTGTGCTGACAGGTACAAATTAGTCCAAATTTTTATTTTTTTACTCAGTTTTTGAAGAAAATCCATTAGTTTCCATGGCAACAAGCTAAATTTTGGTGATCTGGGCCCAAATTTTACAGTCTGTTATATATATTGGTCTTTTCTCTATTGGATAAAGCAATGCCTACATCGATATGGCCGATACAATTCACATAGTTGGTCGTCAAATAAACTGCCCTGTACCGTAAATTATCACAGGGGTTGGTTGCTATGGCAACTGCTTAATCACCCTAACTGACCTCGGATTTTTGTGCCTACCAATTTTTTTAAACCGAGCCATACCAAAGATTAAGTGTGTAAAATTTCGTAATTTATTCACGAAGTGTAACGATTCACCTATTTCTGGCACATATCCGCTCCACTAATAATGAGTACTTTAAATGAACTCATCATGCAAGTGGAAGGAAGTTACAACTTAATTGTGCAGTATACATGTATATGTGTTTCCTTGAATTTGAGAGATTGAGAGAATCAACTTCAACAATTAAATGCAACGTTAAGCATTCCATATCCCTGAAGTTTAAATAGTTGGCATTACTAAATGTTTTACTATTTTCTAAGCCCAAGAAGCAGGGATGTGGTCAGAGGGTGTGTCAACCTTGAAATTTTCAAATGCACCCCTATACCCCCTTTGAACGAGACCAAAGTCTCATGTTTGCATAATTTTATATACATTTATATGCATAAACCCTCCTTGGTACCTAAGCTTTCCAACTGAAATTTCTCAGTTGTTTTCTTCAGAATATATTACTGAAAAACAATTGAAACAGCTTTGTATGAATTGATTTAGGCATCGCACAGCGGCGCTAGCAATTAATTAGATGAATTGCTGCCAAGAATGAATTATTTCATATATTGTCTGCTGCAAATTTCACAATCCAATCCTTGGCTAACCTGGCCAGTATTTAAAACATTATTCACAAATTTATTAACAACCGAGACAACAAGGTATCAAAGTGTTTGCGATGATGAAAGATCACGGTGTTCGAAAAAATAGATAAAAGGATATAAACAACTATTTAATTTGAGGCTCTCAGCGAGGTGGGGTCCATTCTATAAAGAAATGGTTAGCATTACAAGGTTCGTTCTCATTATTACTTGCAATGTTACTTTAAACATTATTCCCAAATTTATATACAAACTGATTGCGATGATAACAGGGAAGGCCAAATCCCGGTGTTAATAGATAAAAGGATATAAACAACTAGTGTAGTTGGAGCTCTCAGTGAGGTGGGATCCATTCAATAAAGAAATGGTTAAAATTCCTAGGTTTTCGTTCTAATTAATATTTGTACTGGAAGTAGGAGGTGTCTTGAAACAATTTACGGACACTATAGGCAAAAAAAAAAATTCTACCTATATAAATATACCTACCACCCCTTTTTGAAAGGAAAAAAAATTGTTTTCCAATTCTGAGATGGGGACCCACCCCTTTAACGCTTTCAGTGCCAAGTCCGATTTTTGTATCAACATAAGAGCTCTTTCCATCAATGTATCACATTATTATAATCAATAAATTTGAAAAAAAGATCAAGGAAATATGGGTTGATACAAAAATCGGACTTGGCACTGAAAGTGTTAAATAATTAATTAGCAATGGTATCTCTGTGGACTCCATGATTAGTTTTATATACCGGTATATATGATACATAAAACACGATAAGGAGATAGAGAACGAACTCTATACACACAGGCAATATGAATGCATTCCTGCTTATAAGGGCGGCCTCTAAAAAAAAAACTGTTCCACTCAATAAATTACATGGCAACTGCACATAGTCCGAGAGCTTTTAAAAAATTTCATATTCAGGGATGAAGGCACATCAGAAAACCCATTTCTTATGACCTGTAGTGGATTCCCTTGTCTGTGAATAGCATATTTCCAATTTTCTGAGGTGTTGTTTGGGCAAATTTTGGTAAATGTATTTTGTTGTAAATTCTCGATCAATAATGGCAACACAGACACACAATATGATTATTAACGTACACAACTGGTGTATTGACTGTAATCAGTTGCATGTTCATATAAATCTTGGGGAAAGTGCGACACCCAGGATGTTTTATGATAACGTCAGCAAAAAATGTGCAGCGGATTCAAAACTTGCGCGTTTAGCGTAGCATGACTAATAAATGTTCTAAGACAGGTATCCCATTTACATTTATAAAACTGCAGTAATCGTTAGTCAATATGCGCTATTATTTGTCAACCAGTTCTTCATAGTTAACGCGTTCAGAGTCCGTATAAATAGGTACATCAGTTGTCAGTTCATTTTCGACACAGTGTAAACAGCATGGGTTGTATAATAATTCCTTATAAGTTTTCAGTTATTAGTCCAACAAAAACTATTATTTACACCAAATCATTTCCTACTTATATTGTAAATGGAGCCAAATTTTGACATAAAAAACTGCAAATTCACGATATTTTGTCAATTTGTTGTTGAAAAACTCTGTTCGCGATGTGTTTTTAATATAGAATTTGGTTCAGAGTGGTATCAGCAAACCACCTCCAACATTCTCCAAGAAAAGATTTTTATCACTTAATTACTGCTAACAATTATCCGATATATAGTATATTTGATTAGGGTGAGAATCTTAGTCCATGGACCAATTCTCATAGTGTTATGGAGTTAAGACCCGGAACAAATTTGTAAATTATCAAATCTGGTATCATTAATCAAAAATTTAAAAAGTCCACAAAATCCGACTTGTGGGGGTATTCAAGATGGTGTCCAAGATGGCCGCTAAAAGTGGGTAAAATGCTTGTTTTTGTCATTTATGGGCCAATCTCTCACTGTAGAAGCGTACTTTATCTGCAGAAAGACAGCAGATCACACATGAGTATTAACTAAAATGTTTGTATAGGATATCGATGGTCCACGTCCAAAATGGCTGCCAAACTGAAGATATAAAATCGTAAAATTCCAATTCTCTTTTCTTCAAACTTCCTTTGTAAATTAAACTAATGCATCTGCAATCAGGGGCGCCGGAAGCATCCAAGGGCAGGGGGGGCAGAGCCTACAAAAAGGGCACTTTTCCGCAAAAAAGGGCATTTTCTCCGCAAACTCGGGAAAATAACCATAAATTCATTGTGGCAAAAATCCCTATTTTAATGGTATTTGTCGGTTTTTATGGCCGTTTTGTGATGAAATTGACAAAAAATTAATATTCCTTGTGAAATTGGTGGTATTTGGACCAAAAAAGTCACATTTTGCTATAAAAACACGAGATTAAACACACAAAAAGCATTTTTTGTCTCCAGAAAAAGGGCAAGTCCTGCCCCCGCTCGCCTCCCTTGGTTAAGGGCAGGGAGGTCAGCTGCCCCCTCTGCCCCCCCTCTTCCGGCGCCCCTGTCTGCAATCACCATAACTCGTGAAACATTTCATGCCGTTCTTGCGATAAGGACTTATATTGGTGTTGCATGATGATCTGTTTTTTAATTTACAGACATCACACGAATTTGAGAATGCAATCTGCGGCTGCTTCTATGTCCATCATAATTGGAATGAGTACAGTTCCTTCTATATTCCAGCCCCAATTCTTGGCATCTTGTGCATCAAGTTTCAGTGTGCTCCATACGACAACTTGCAGATGCACACATCAGCTGTTAAACTGAGCAATACTTTCAGTTTGTGGCAAATGCTCCATGTGTCCATGAATTTAGTGTGCCTCAAGGGTTGTCAAGGTATCTGATGTCTTCCCGCCAAATAGCATTTCGAAAAAACATTTGCACCAGCAATGCCAGCCTCGTACTCTGTTGTTGTAGAGTTCTCAATAGTTGATACCAAGGCTTGTATTGAACTCGAGCTTTCTACACGTTTCAACAGATTTTCAAATGTCTCCCAGATTGCAGCACCAGCTCTCTGATACTCCATACTCCTGGAGCGCCTAGCTTCTGATTGTAGCACCAGCTCTCTTGATACTCCATACTCCTGGAGCGCCTAGCTTCTGATTGTAGCACCAGCTGTCTGATACTCCATACTCCTGGAGCGCCTAGCTTCTGATTGTAGCACCAGCTGTCTGATACTTCATACTCCTGGAGCGCCTAGCTTCTGATTGTAGCACCAGCTCTCTGATACTCCATACTCCTGGAGCGCCTAGCTTCTGATTGTAGCACCAGCTCTCTGATACTCCATACTCCTGGAGCGCCTAGCTTCTGATTGTAGCACCAGCTCTCTGATACTCCATACTCCTGGAGCGCCTAGCTTCTGATTGTAGCACCAGCTCTCTGATACTCCATACTCCAGGAGTGCCTAGCTTCTGATTGTAGCACCAGCTCTCTGATACTCCATACTCCAGGAGCGCCTAGCTTCTGATTGTAGATCAATTTCGGCCATGTCTTCTCTCCAATGATACATAAACAGAACGACAATATCGGTATCATTCTCAATGACTATATCCTCACGTCGATTGGACACATGTTCAATTGGATATTTAACTATCATTGTGTCCGCGCCATCTGTTCTTATGTAAACGTTATGACCCTTAACGCCAAGTACACGACCCAAAAAATCAATGAACTGAATCTTGTTTCTCCAATCAATTGAGGTCATGTTTGAGAATGACACAGATAGTTCACATGTTGAGTAGACTGCTTGAAAATCAAGAATAAAATGCCCGGTCCTCATCATTGCCTTTCCATTTCATCATAAATTCCTTACTTTCCAGGAATAGTTGTCACAAGTTCACAACATTAGTTGCTCATAAGTTTCACTTAGAGTGGATGTTTGAAGAAAAGAAAATTGGAATTTCACAATTTTCGGCAGCTAGACTGGCAGCCATCTTGGTTGTGGACCACCGATATCCTATAAAAACATTTAGATACCCATGTGTCATTTGCAAGATATTTAATTTACAATTATACTGGGCAAGATTGGCCCATAAATTGCAAAAGCAAACATTTACCGACTGTCAGTGGCCATCTTGGATTCCATCTTGAATACAAATCCCCCCCACAAGCAGGATTTTTGAAGTCTTTTCACATTTTTATGACAAAGGTCTCCTGTTTCGATTGATGCCAGATTAAATAATTTACCAATTTGTTCTGGGTCAACTCCAAAACACTATGAAAATTGACCAAAGAACTAAGCTCATTACCCTTATCCAATCATCCCATATAAGCCAACTATATTTAAAGTAGATACTATATTACTATATGATATTTGCCAATAGTAATTAAGTGATAAAATGAAACATTTTTCTTGGAGAATGAATGTTGGACGTGGTTTGCTGATACCACTCTGCACCAAATTCTACACACAAAAAAACAGAAAGAGAATGTGATTTTTCATCGACAATTCGATGAAATATCACAATTTCAGTGTTTATTATGTCAAAATTTAACTCCATTTACGATATAAGTAGGGAGTGGTTTGGTGTAAACTTATAAGGAATTTTTATACAACCCATGCTGTCTACACTGCATTGAAAATGGACTGACAAATGATAAGCAGCAATACATTTTTGAACCAGTCTTTGAAACCTGGCTCAATTTTTTTCAACCCAAATTTATTTCAACCCAAACTGCCACACAAATTTGAGATCATTTGCCACATTTTCCAAAATTTTCGCCGAGAGAGCAGAGGGCCGAGTCATTTTCAGATCACTTTTTGAAACTCGGCCCAAGTATTTTTTTGCCCCAGAATTGTTGGACCACTTATGATTCTGAAATTATTACGGACAATTTCCGCTTATTTTCGGACTTAGCCTATTTCCCATGGTTATATACCACAATTTACAAAATTTTTACGTTACTAATCTAATGGTCAAAAACAGTATCTCACTTTTACGGGACATATTTCTAGGAAATACATAAACATTGTTCTGATTTATCGAAAACGAACAGAAATGACAGATATGCTACTACCCCCACTCCCATCAAATATGATGGATATGAAATAAAAATATCTTCTATAAGCTTCTGTACCGTTTGTCCCGCGCTGTCCCAAGAGATTCTACTTGGACACAGAAAGATGAAATAATAATATCTTCTATAGATTTCTACTGGGATGCAGATAAACATTAATGAAAGTGTCAATGACACTGTAGCTCAGCTTGGAGATGGGATAAAGTCACATTATTACAGTCAATGGAGTGACAAGGACCTAGGAAAGTGTAAACATCTAAGTAATAATTTAGGTCAAACTAGAGAGCCATATGAAGCTTGGGATCAATCGGATGGGAAATAATGGTTTTAGCACAAAGTATTCAGTCACCCATCTGGATATAGTAGAGGCTCTTATGTACTCCCGTGTGCACTTTGTGAAGAAATATAGCGACTATGCCAATGACGTTGCTTGATGTCTCGGGCACCAGAAAACAAATGTTAGACACCTTGGGGTCGCGACTGGGTGGATTTATGACGTCATCAAGATGGCCGCCATTCAAAATTTCACAGTATTTACTGAGTCAGTTTGATTAATATCTACTTGTGAATTTAATATAGAATTTTGATTATCTCACCACTGACGTGAAACTAATACACCATACTTACACTTGACAGAAAAAGTGGCCACCATAAACCAAGATGGCCCCCAAAATGGCGACCGAAATTCGGAAAATTGATGATTTTTCACACTTTCCTCTTGAATCATTAACCGATGTTCGAAATTTGTAACTAATAGCGATCTAAATTTGAATAAATTCTAGTATCCAACCATTTCTACAACATAATATGTCATATTTCGGATCTAATTCCTGCCAGCTATCTTTAAAGTGTGAATTCAATAATGTGCTATGAAAGTTAACCAAAATTCAATGCTGTGATTCTAGCCAAGAGTTGAACAGAAACCAACTGAATTTGATGAAGATAATGTAAAAATGTTTTAAATATGTGAAATTCCATACAGTTACACTGAAAATAGTGCATTTTAGTTTAAGATGGCGGCCAAGATGGCGGCCAAAATGGAGAAATAACCCAAATCTGTCCAATTTTCATTGATATCACTCATGTGTTGGGGAAATGTAAATATACCAGTATGTGAAAATGTGCTACTTTTTCGCGGAAATCCGTGAACTTATGGAATAATTTGTAAATTTGGTGAACTATATATATAGCTGCTTATACCCGAGAATTCAACAGAATTATGCCACGAAAATTAAATCAAATCATCATCATGGCAGCCACACAAAATTGCAGAATGGACACTGAGTGAGGAAGAAAATTTAACACAGAAGACGAAAAATATTTCTACGGCAATGATAAAATTGCACCAAGCTTTCTTTTGAAAGAACAAGATTGAACAAAAAACCAAGATGGCTGTCAAAATGGCGACCGAAATATAGAAATGTGTTGAATTGTCACACATCTCCCTTACATCATTTTCGTTTATTTGTAAACTGTGGCGGACTTGTCTTTGTTTTATCAGTTCTGACACCAAGTACTTTGGAAAACATGTTATGCTGTAATTTGTGTCTAATTGTTGTCCATACTCCGAAAAATGCAAATTAAATAATGTGCTATGTAATTTCACAAAAATACTTGCTTCTCGAGGTTCCAGATTAACCTTGGACAGAAATAGGCATAATAAAATAAACAAAAGTTTTAAATACTATTAGTGTCATTCAATGACACTCGATATTGATCTATTTGACACAAGATGGTCGCCACTATGGCCACCAGCACTCAGTTATAAACTTTGACAAATGTTTATATTCTCAAACGGCATTTAGCAAAGGATGTGGATATATTCGCCCAAACTAAATTAGATACTATCATTTTAATGTATATTGTGACTATGTTTGACCAAACATAGTTTGTTTATAACCGAGAATATTTCAGCATGGACTCTTAGAAACCTAACACGAAATTGCCCAATATAATTTAAACGATCGTGTCCGTTTCCTGGGAAGGAAGTCAAACCGGATATGTGCTGACTGTATCATCATAAGAGCATACCGAAGACTCGAACGCAAAATAATACAGACATAAATCCAACTTTATGGCTATATTATTTCGTTTGGGGCGGATCTGCTTTATTCGTTGTCTATTCTTGATGAATTGTTGACCACGTTGATTTCGCCGGCCACAAAAATTTAGAAGATTCAGGAACAATATCACACCTTGACTTCATCGAAGTCGAAGTGGCATTGCTGTCATACTGACACCGGGCAATATAATTGCTCAACTTAGAAATACACAGGCATTACATGTTAGTGCAAACCTTATTTCGTATATAATTATGAAACAGTTGCGCCTAATAAGATACAATAAGGGGAGATTGCATTTTTCAGTTTCTTGTTTTTGGCATATCTGTTTCATCACCCGAAATTCGTTTGAATAGTTGAGACGTTGTTACACTTCTCAAGACGTGAGTCAGCACATGTACCACTCTTGTTACTTCGTCCAATAGATGGTCACGGTGATGGTAGTCTATCTACAACCAACTCACCCCAGAAACTACAGTTGAATGACAAACTCCCCTCGCAGGCTAACATCAGAGCTCACCATAAAACTCTCCGACTGCATATCAGAGACTCCATATATATTGTTTGCTTCGGTTGTGGCATATATAGTCCATAATACAGATCTAATAAATTTCAATACGGCAGCTGACCTCATAGCAGTTACATTGCATATTCACTTCGATGTAGTTTAACAGAACTGCGCACATAACCGAGTTAATGCTGGTCACTTTATTTTAGAATATGTCAAAGCAGAAAGTGACAGTAACGGCTCCTCAATTTCTTCCTGGTTGTCAACGAAACATATCGTGAAATCAAAATGCCTATGCCTAGTGCCTGGATATGTAGTGATGAAACACCTCATCGAAACACCAGAAGCTCACCTTTGGTCCATGCCATATGATGGTGCATCGAAGCAAGTGAATACAGTGACGAGTCATCAAGATAATTTAATGGAACTTTTATTAAGATTTCTTGCAAAACGTCCACATGGGGACATTCATTAGCATTATATAGCAACTGTTAGTTCACAGAAAGAAAAGATATTCGAATCACAGAAATTATCCATCGAACACATGTAGTTTATACAATTTACTGTCAAACCGTACAACCGTAATAGTCGGATCCACAAGTAGGCCAATTACAAGCTAGGAATACAGATTCCTGCGCAAAAGTTGGAAGTAATAGATAACAATGTTATGCTTGAATTGAGAGAATATTGTGGATTGTTAGCTATTTGAAGAGTCCATAATAACTCTGAAATTGACTTCAACTATTGCTCAGGAAGGTATAAGATTTCATCGTTTAACGACCTGTGTTTTCTGCAGACCTGATTTAATTGCAGTGGGATATCAAATGTTCCTGTATAAAACATCTGGAAGGAATACTACAAACTTTCCACCCAATAATAATACATGTACCTCAGCATGTCGATGAGTTCAATTGCCTCTACAGCCAAGTCGAACTGTGCATTGGGGCGGGAAATTATTATTAGTTTTATCTGGAACATTGCCGATAGTCGATACAATTACAGAAATGCAGACTTTAAACAAAATTTGGTGTGAATATGTTTCTTGTATGACATTTTGATGAGACCGCATAACGCAAGTATGAACTTCGACAACACATGTGACAAATATGACATGGTGGTATATAATATAAACTTGATGCATGCATAAGTTCCGCACAGGAAGATGGGGACCATACACGGAACGAACTTGTAGTATATGCGATGTCCAGAAAACCATCTATGTGGAACTCAAATATACCAATTGAACTCATGATATGAGGCTATCTTCCTATCCTAGCTCGATCAAAATAAGCCACGCTTTCGCAAATCTTTGGTGTCGAGTCAGTGAGTTGACCTATGAGCTGTCCAGTGCTCCACAGCTGTTTCTGTTTTGGTACAAACCTGAACATAATTTATCTCTAGTCGCTATATATCGCATGTAATAAGCAGAGGTCTGGTAGAAATCCGCCAACGCGATTCTTCTTCGCAGAAGAGACATAGAGCGCACATTTGAAGGCTCTCGTTTGGTAGTCTGCGACAAAGCAATTACTGTCGTATACTCCCCTGGTGCACATACGCAATTTGAACTAGATGTTATTCAAGGACGAGCAGTTGTAAATATTCTCAGTTTCACAAAAGTATACCCTGTGTTTTCGTACAAGTATCACATAAGAACAACAAATATTAGCTCCTATTCTTATATTTGGACTTAGTATAGACTAATTATTAAGCTTGTTCACATGGAAGATGTCTGTAATGTCAACGCATTATATGCCGCTACTGTTTTTGGGTTCTGCATTGTGTGATGTCCATTCAATTAATTTCCGTGACCAGCTGAATTTCGGTAGAATTGACTTAGTGTGATGACATTACATGAACAATACAGGAGTCAGGTGAATAATTCTTATCCAAACCAAACCCCATAATGGGGGGGGCGATAGCAAGGGGAAGTAATTAAAGTATCTCAATACCGACAGCCTTATTGTTGAGGTAGGGATTTTTCTCCAGTCGAGTCACCCAATCAGGAAATTTTCGTGGTTTCTATTTCCATTCTCATGAAATCTCGGATATAAGCAGCTACTGTTCGCACAATAGTCATATTGCATTCCTGTCACTTTTGTCAACATGGGAACACATGTGTTTACCAGTAATCACTGAAACCCACCTTAGGAGCTTTATCAATGAAAACTAGAAAATTTGGGTGATTTCTCCATTTTGGTAACCATCTCAGTCACCATCTTGAATTTAGATTCATATGCATAATAATATGTTAATCTAACATATCATGGTTGCCGAATGATTAGATAGTATAATTTATTCAAAATAAGGTTGCTATTGGCCACCGATTTCAAACAGCTGTGAATAATTTAAGAGGCGAGTGTGACAAATCATCAATTATTAGATTTCGGTCGCCGTTTTGGCAGCCATCTTGGATTTTGAGGTCCAAATTGCACCGTCAAGAGGAAGTGTGATCCAATGGTATTATTGATGGCGAAACATAATGATTTCACTATCTAAATTTTCCTCCCAGACTCAATGCCAACTCTGAAATTGTTCATGGTTGCCATTTTGATGATTTCATCTCATTTTCGTCGTTTCATTCTCTTGAATTCTTGTGTACAAACAGCCACTGCTCACAAACTATTTATATTGGTTCATATCTCCATGTTATTTCGCCAACACGGAGCAAATATATACACCTATATTCACTAAATCGCACATTAGGAGTGATATCAAAGAAAATTTGACAAATTTTAGTGATTTATCAATGTTTGCAACCATTTTGGTCGCCATCTTGAATAGAGATGCACTTTTTTGGTTGTAATTATATAGCAATCTATATATTTTAACCTGTTGCAAATGTTTTTCATCAAATTCAGCTCTTGGTTGGCTAACACTTGGCTCGAATTACAAAATCGATATTTGGTAAAATTTCATAGCATATTTATGAATTCACATTTTGACGACATTTTGTATGAATAAGACCCAACGTATGACATATTATCATGTTCAAATGGTTAGGTATTCAAATGTATTTAAAATTAAGTTGCTATTAGCCACCGATTTCAAACAATCGTGAATGTTTTAAGAGACATGTGTGAAAATTCATCATTTTCCCGAACTTCGGTCGCCATTTTGGCGGCCATCTTGGTTAAATGTGGTAAATTGTTCTGTCAAAGTGAAGCCTGTTGTCATAGTATCACAGCAGTAGAGAAATATTATATTTCCTACCATAAATTCACTACCAGCTATTAATCAAACTGACTCGGTGCTTACTCTTGAAATTTTGGATGGCGGCCATCTTGATGACGTCATAAATCCACCCAGTCGCGACCCCCAGGTGTCTAACATTTGTTTTCTGGTGCCTGAGATATCAAGCAACATCATTAGCATAGTGGCTATATTTCTTCACAAAATGCACACGGGAGCCAAAAAATGGACATAAGAGCCTCTACTAATATGAGAATGAGCACTCTCTATCCGGAGAGATTTAGGTGGCGATAGCATTCGGTCTGAATCTTTTCATCTTTAACAGGTGAACTATTGGCGGCTGTGGCACATCATGACTGAGTTTTAAGAACTTGACTCTGAAGCACACTTGAAGATGTTCCTTTCACTTCAGGCCAGACCTGAGAATAAGGTGTCTGTCATTTGCGGGCTAGCATCACTAAATTCACTCTCTGGGGACCTCATTCTGCTTAGGCATCATCTTCTCTGGAAAGTTTCTTTATTATCAACTTTCTATAGAAACTTCTTCACATAGATTCTATTTCTGTTTTAGTTTAGTTTCTCAATATCCCCAAATTGGCAGACGACACACTGCATAATCAAGGTTCCTAATGGCTGTATATCACAATATTTTCCATTTGGGAACTTCAATTTGACTCTATGTCTTCCATGCAGAACGAGGTCCCCAGAGGGTAAATTTGGTAATGCTAGCCCACTATGTGGGATAGCATCACTAAATTCACCCTCTGGGGACCTC
This sequence comes from Siphonodentalium dalli, assembly GCA_032622095.1. Taxonomy (NCBI): domain Eukaryota; kingdom Metazoa; phylum Mollusca; class Scaphopoda; order Gadilida; family Siphonodentaliidae; genus Siphonodentalium; species Siphonodentalium dalli. Next base: position 64,814,567 of record CP136061.1, read on the forward strand.
ATTCTACAAATGACAGGCACACTAAAACTCAGGCATGCTTCAGACTTGTGTTTGGCAACTGACCTGCATAACTTTTTGTTGTCTGTCACTTTGATATCACTTAGTGGAGCTGCCTCGACTTTAGCACCTATGATAGAAAGAACATTTTCAAAATTACAAACAAATAATAAGAACAAGTACTCCAAATAATTTAATTTTTAAACGCCGCATGAACTTTTTGGGCAGAAAATAATTATGCATTTGATTAATTGGCACAATTCTGTTTGACAGTCCCCTGTATAAAATTCAGATAGGAACATACATGTAGACACTCTTAGTACAGGAGTCCCTGAATGCATGCTTCATTTACATAGAATGAATTTAAACAAGAGTGGTCAGATAACATAAAGTAATGTTTTGTAGCCTACTGTATAGGTGACTTCAGAACCTCATCTAGACTACCACTAATTAATAATGAATAATTATCACATTTTTGCATTTGATTCTCTGATTCAGGTATAATACTAAAAAATAAAATTAATTTATAACCATGGCCTGAGAACAAAAGGGGGAGCGGGTTGTGAAATTTTGTACAGTATTTATTTATATACCGGTATACACAACATCATATACATACATGTGCTACCAGTGCACCACTTTTAGAATTAGAAAAATACTGCTTGGTATACAATTTATACCTTTAGGTTCATCCCACTGACAAAGAATCTCGGTTCACGAGGGACCATCCGGTAGTTTATCCAGTCCATCTGCAACCACTTCAGCCTCAAGAAACAATAGTGCTCCAATAATCGAGCATTTCTGGCCGCCCTGTAAAAAATTGCAGTCAATTAAAATTCAGAACCTGTTTCTTCAATTGAAAAACCCAACACAAATATTACCAGAAATTCATCTACAACATACATGTAGTTTAATGCCATCTGGAAGTTGTTAAAAAAAATTATACATCTGATGCAAGCTACTGTATCGTCGCTGAATGAATGAATGCTTTTCATGTTTTGTGATGCAGCAGACACGGTTACTTCGATGCACCGTTACTGGACATAACGTCCAATACAGAACAATTAATTTGAGATAGCTGTAATGGTGCTAAATATGAATAGAATGTACACATGTATGTACATTCCTACATCACAACTAATTAGTTATTTATTGAACTTATACCCAGGGTATGTCAAGTAACCAAATCCATCTGATAGACATCACACATGAAGGATACCCCCATCTTATTCCTAACGATCACTAAATATTATTTTCAATTGAGACAGAGTGAAATTGCCATCACTATTATCAAGGCTCAAAATAAGTGGCCGGTCACGGTCATTGTCCGACGAAAAATAGCTTATGTCCAGTGCCCTTCTGTATCTGTTGGACATTTTGTCCAATGCAAATTTTTAAACAATCTATATATGTCTGGGTACATCCAAGGACCCGTTACTGGCCAAATCGGACATTGAAAGTAAAAAATAGTTCTTTTTTAATTTCAGAGTGAATATAATTATCTCGTTTGTGAATTGCATGTGTATTTATTAATCGACGTAAAGTTTTAGAACTTTTGAAAACAAAAATAAGATGGGGGTTTTCCAGGGTGGCGATTGGACGCTTACTAAAATGAGCGCATCATTAACGAATAATAAGTTGATTGGAAATTTTAACTACTCGCTCATACAGTACATCTGAAAATTTGACAGGCACCATTTTGAAATGACAAACACAATCCATTTGGTGCCTGTCATTTTGAGTCAGTAAAAAAAATATTATTTTGAGCCTTGACTATTATTAATTTCAGCATAAATCCCCATCCATCACTATTATTAGGCACCTGAGAGTAGATGTATGGGAGGCCCATTTCACATTTATTCTTTATTTGCAAGTCCGCATAAATGATTTGTGCCTAAACTATAGACGGTTTGCGCTTGAGCGCAAACAACCCATATTATTTGCGCTTCAGCTCAAATAAGAAATAAATGTTAAAAAGGCCTCCCATAAAGATGAAGCTAAATACTGACCTACCCTGCTGTACAGATACACAAGCTGCTGTATGGCTCCCCAATACATTTGTCGATAACAGAGCACCATCTAATTTGAGTGACATCTGTCGATTGTGATGGCAGACAGTGTCCACTGAGTAAAAACAAGTTGTGCTCTTCTGGTTTTTGTTAATTTCACTGAATGTAGGTTCCCAGACTTAATATGCCGATGGCTCCTGGACAACTTGCATTTCCAAAGGTCAGCTTCACAAAATTCTTGGCTGTTTCCACAAAGAAATATTTCTTTATCTTGGACATGTCCAAATGTGTTACTTTGAAATGTCCTTTGTCATACCTTTAACTTTGTATGGTGTGAGTTTGTTGAGTTCAGATAGTTCATTGTGCATCAGGTAGTCTACAGTGTGTTCCCGATGTTTCTGTGATTGAATGTTTCCAGTTATGCCAATAGTCAAAATCAACAATTTATGGCACAAAAAAATCTTCTGTGCTGATCTTCCGATATCAATAACAACACCCATCTTCTTTACATATCGCATCTAAATTCTTTTTTGACATCTTTCCAAGACTTCAGGGAAGCTATGTTAATTTGGATGGTTGTTTATTTCATTACCAAAACCTCTCTCGTGAGTGATGCATTATGGGAAGTGCACTAACAATCAATCAAGCACTAACAATGTGTCAACATGCAAATGCCGTGCATGGCTGGTGCATGAGTAGTGCTCTCCCATCTTCAGGAATGTTAAGGTGTCAAAGTGTCCCAGGCATGATCAAGCATTATAAAAACACCGATGGCTTCTAAATGGGGGAAAAAACTCTCCGAAAGGATGAGGCATTTTAATAATCATGTTTATCAGAATAATGTTTTCAGTGATGGAACCGGTTCCCAGATTCATGTTTATACATGTATCACACAGTGATTTAACTTGAATGTAGGCCTGTCTGTTATCCTGAAATGGCAACATCTGAGCTTTGCCTAAAGTTTCCCAAAATCCTTTCACAGTTCAGTGCTTTTTTAGCAGAAAAGATCCCGTTTATTGTTAAAGTGTCCATAATTTTATGGAGAAGTTTTCGGTCCATAATTTTATGGAGAACATTTTCGGTGATTTGTGAAAAGTTTACGGAAAAATTTACGACTTTTTGCGGAAAACATGAGACAAGGGGAATGTGGGAAAACTACATTTAAAAAAAAATAAAGGAATGGCGATCTATAAATTTATTCTAAGCCGCAACAGAATTTGTGAATATATAATACTAGCAGGTTAGCCCGCCACTGGCGTGGTTCGTCTCATGGCTTTGTTCGAAAAAGCAATTGCAACAGCTTCCGAGACACGTATGCTGTACCTTGGTGTAAAATTTCATCGAAATCTGCCAGTTTTACCCGATTTGACCTTGAATTGATAATTTCAAGGTCAAGGTCAGGTCATGGTCACAATTTAACCCGTCCATGACACTTCCCGCACAAAAGTACCCCTAGGTAGCAAGTTTGAGCTCAATCGGTTGGAGTCTATAAAGGACACACATACATGTATATATATCATTTGTGGGTACCCGTTTCAAGGTGAAGATCACCTTGGGCGGAAAAACTGACCCGATGAAAATCTCCCCCGTTCCTAGGAAGCCCTAAGTACGTAAGAATCACACAACATGCTCATGTCCGAACCCAGACGTAAGAATCACATTACATGCATACGCTCTTTATCAACGACACTGCGGATACGAACGCTCTTTAGCTATCAACGCGATTAACCCCACAGTGCCGTTTTTTGTGACTGGGAGTGGAGAACATGTGCTCATAGCTTATCCAAAACGGCGCGACGACCATTCCTGTGGGTTTTTACCCTTAGATGGAAAGTTTGGTTTTGATCGGTGCAGCTGTTTTCGATTCTATAAAGTATATACACACATATATACACACATATATACACACATATATACACACATATATACGGAAGTCTCAAAATATATAGTAGATATTCATACGGTCACACCGTAGTTTGGAATGTATCTGAAAATGTATGCTCCAATGTATTTAAATGTTGACAACTTTAACCCAGAGAATATGAGTAAGTTCCATTTTCACATATAATCGTTTTCTTAAATTGGTATATTACAGCCTAACACCTCAGCTGACCACCTCAGAATTTTTTTTGCTTAGACAAGCTGTAAATCCAGGGTTCTGGGATATCAATATCTGTATATTCAGGGATGAAATAGTTAACTCTTAACGTGTCAGAATTGCAATTTTCTGCCTGAATCAAACTAACAGACAGGACTTGAGTGCTTGAATTATGTCATTGAAATTTGCTTTCGCAACCCAAATATCATTAGGTCAAATACCAATATCTTGTATAATTGCCCGAGGTTTAAGAACAAAATATTATAATTGCAATAAAGTTTAAATATTATCTAATTGTGGTATGCAATATCATTTAAAATGCATTTTATCACATTAAATACTATAATTTCTTTCTCTTCAGGAATTCTGCTCGGTTTTTAGTGCAACCCGTTAGCAAGAAAAGTTCTAGAGTGACAATTTAATTCAGTTAATGGGAATGAAAACTGAATGGATAAATCAAATTTATTGAAGAACTAGCTTTCGTTGTCAAATCCCACTGTGAGAGTGAACATTTTTAGTTTTATTTGAGTTGATTAAAATACATGGATTTACTACTTGGTACTCAAATTTGGGCTCGTTGGATTGACAGATCTACTAGTCAAATGCTCTAACCACTGGATCAACGAGTCACCTATTGTCCGAACAACATGTATGTGGGGAATTAAAGTTCAAGGACATTCATATTAACCTTTTCTTTAAATAATATAACAGATATATCTGTTCTATCCTATGAGACTATGGCCAGTAGTGTTTTTATCATGAGAAGCTATACGAGAAGCAGTCTGCGAGAACACAGTCTGCCGATTGGTGGCCCGTTCTATAGTTGGAATAAAAAAGTATTACCTCAGTGTCAACCAACACAAATCTAGGCAGAGCTCCGCCAAAGCCAATCAGATGATAATGCGAAGTGTGGGTGGTATCATCATAGTATGATGTCATACTTCAGGGAAAACCTGTTATAGCAGCAGTAATACAGTAATGCCCTAAATAATCGACTCTTTAACTACAGCAGAATTATGGGTAACTTTTCAGGATATAGTCGGAAATATGGCTTGTTGCCATTCATCGGAAAGCTAAATCCTGAAAGTTACTCATAATTCTGCTGTGGTTAAGGAGTCGATTATTTAGGGCATTACTGTACAATGGATATCGGAATGTTTCAGACTATAAAACATGTAGCTGTTCAATAATTTGTGTTCATTCAGACTGTTAAAGATAATCATACCATAACAGTGTTTATTAAAAAATAAAATTATTTAATCTGGTTAAACTTAGAATCAATGGTACAATAGGGTTGATACAAAGTAACTAGTTAAAGCATTATAATAACATTTATGTAAAATACATCAACAATTCCATTAAATTGGGGGGCAGGGGTGTTAAGAAATTCCAAAGTGAACACCATCCCTTTCTCCCAATATCAAACATGCTATTTTTGGTCAAAAGCCTTAGGTCAAGAACATTGTCCCAAACAAAATTTTAAATGACTTACTTGATTGATGTACAGTAATGCCCCAAATAATCGACTCCTTAACCACAGCAGAATTATGGGTGACTTTTCAGGATTTAGTCGGAAATATGGCTTGTTGCCATTTAACGGAAAGCTTTCCAATGTGAATGGCAACAAGCCATATTTCCGACTAAATCCTGAAAAGTTACCCATAATTCTGCTGTGGTTAAGGAGTCGATTATTTAGGGTATTACTGTATGACAAAAGTGTTTTTCTCTGATCTAAGTAGACTGAGCAACATGGTGAAGGGATAACATGTTGAGATGTCAATAATTAAATGTTAACCCTTTCATGATGGGAGCTAAGCTGGAGCATCTTTAAAAATCCTGTTCAGTGCATTCTCTTATATATGTTAGTCTCCCATACATAAGAGAATGCACTGACTTACATGGTCAAGGTAAATATTCTACATAAAATATTTCTGTAAAAATCTCCTGAATTTTTGTTGAGGTGTAATAACAGGTCTGGTCATTGTCAGTACATGTATAACAACTATCATAACTGACCAATCCATGGTATTAATTTCATCAACATCTCAGTCAGAAGGTAATGGATAGACACGCTGCATTTTACTGCTACAGAGTAAATACAAAAAGTAGGGCACAAATGAAAGATGAAAGTAAGCGTGTAGCGAGTACAAACATATAGTAAAAACTTACACCTCAGAATAAAATTAGTAGTGTCTAACATGAATATCTAAAACATGATACATAAGGCTACCAGACTGTTCAAGAGGTATTGCAGTGTTTTTTGAATGATTTTTCGAAGATAAACATACCATAACAGTTTATAAAAAATAAAATCATTTCTTCTGTTTAAAGATGGTCTTTCTCTTCCTAAAACAAGTTTTATATAGTTTCCTGGGTATAAAATAACAAATATGAATCGAAGACCCCTGCCTGGAAATGCTTCTATCAATTAATATTGATTTTATTTCAAATTTTCTGGTATAATAATATACAAACAACCAATTTGGGACAGTATACGGCTCATGTTCATTTGGAGCGTAGAATTGATCTAAAATTCCAATAATAGTAACGAAAAAAAGTCCCACTTAATTATTGCATTATATAAGAAAATATCAACATGAAATGTGATAGAAGAGTTTGCGGACAGATGTCTTTGACTCATATCTATTATTTAGACCCCGAAACTATATAAACCTTGTTTAGGAAGAGACAGACCAACTTTAAATAAAGAAAAAATGGTAGAATAGGGTTAAAGATACTGTATCTTTTCCAAGCCACAATTACAACAACAACAGCAGCATAAATTTTATAAAACTCAGTTTCAAGAGAACTCGATCAACAGACACAACTGAAAATTGGATATATTATTTCTCAATAAAGGAATAAAAAAGAGGTTAATTCCTGCAAACTATCTGAATCGAAATGGCTTTTTGCATTGACCGAGAGTGCTAATAAGATAGAGTTCTCCCTCTTGATGCACTCAGAATGCGCTTGAAGTTTCTGTTCTAACAATAGCCCTTAAAATGTCCTAAAAGGTAATATGTGTTATACCAGAAAAAAATCTAATTAAATTTAATATTAACTTTAATTTAATGTACACTTTCATGACTGGAGCTTCTGAAATTTTGCGATAACCCTGTGTCAATGCATTCGCTTGTATATGCGAGGCGCCTATGGGAGACTCGCATATATAAGAGAATGCACTGGCACAGCCCCCTTTGTGTAAGGGATAACTGATAGAGAAGCATATCCAGATGTCTTTAATTCATATTTATTATTTTATACCCCAGAATCTTTGTAAAACTTGTTATTGGAAGAGATACACTGTCTTTAATACAAGGCAACTGGTTAATGTATCACAATAACACTTCAGTAAAATACATCAACAAATTTTATATAAAATTCAGAATAGAAAGTAATTATTTTCAACAAGACAAAGGGGAAGAGATAGACCAACTTTAAACAAAGAAATAATGGTAGAATAGAGCTAAAGTTGGTGTATTTTTGCCAAGCCACAATTACAACAACAACATACATTTTATAAAACACTGTTTCAAGAATATAAATACGTTTTCTGTGAATAAAACAGATAACACTGAAAATTGGATATATATATTATTTATCTATAAAGGCAGTGTATTCCTGCAAACAATCTGAATAGAAATGGCCTTTTGCATTGACGGAGAGTGATAATAAGATAGAGTTCTCCCTCTTGCTGCACTCAGAATACACCTGAAGTTTCTGTTCTGAAAATAGCCCATAAAACTGTTCCAAAAGGTTATATGTGTAATACCAGAAAAAAAATCAAATTAAATTTAATGTTAATTCCAGATAGACATCTTGGATTCATATTTATTATTTTATACCCCGGAAACAATATTAAAGTTTTTAGGAAGATATGTGCTGTCTTCAATATAAGGCAACTTGTTAAAGTAACACAATAATATTTCAGTAAAATACATCAACAAATCTTATAAAAAGTTCAGAATAGAAAGTAATTATTTTCAACAAGATAAAGGGGTCATGCTGTGGTGAAGGGCACAATTAATGCACCTTGAGCAAAAGTGGAAAAATATGGTTAGGCTACCAGGATTCACACTGTGCTGCTTGCCAAATGCACAAATAACTAAAAGTGGGAAAACGATTACTTTTATTTAGGAAAATATCCTGAAATATCTGGGTTAAATAAATTAAGTGGTCATCAACTTTACAAGAAAGTACAATGTATTAACCCTTTCAGTGCCAAGTCCGATTTTTATTGATTATTGATTTATTGATTATTGTAATCAATAAATATGAAAAATGATCAAGGAAATATGGGTTGATACAAAAAATCGGACTTGGCACTGAAAGGGTTAATCAAGTGATTGTTCGCTCAATCCATACAGGTCTCAAAATCCCCTGCCATAGTTATGTACAGTAGAAGATTATGCAGGTTAGGGAAAGTTAGTAACTCAATCAACAAGTTGTTAATCTCATTGCATATGTTATTAACCCTTTCATGACTGAAGCTTCCTGAAATTTTGTGAAAACCCTGTGCCAATGTATTCTTTTATATATGCAAGTCTCCCATAGGGCGCCTCACATATATAAGAGAATGCAATTCATGGGAGATTTGCATATATAAGAGAATGCACTCGCACAAGGTCTTTAATGCTGCTCCTGTTCCAGCACAGCTCCTATCATGAAATGGTTATTAAAGTATGATCGTGATGTAGGGCCGTACAAATCGGCAATTTTCCCCAGATTTGAAATCAGATATTGTATCAGAGCGCCGATGATGACATTGAATTAAATCTTGAATCGAATTGGCTAGCTGCCAGTGCAGAACATAGTTCTTCAAAGTCAGTCCCGATTTTGCTATTATAAGGAGTTAGGAATTAAATTACAGCAGAAAATAACATCGCATGTGCAATTTCCTGATGGTATAAGTTCTATACATTTCAATTGAGTTTTAATAATTGAAGTGAAATGTTACATAGTACATTTATGTGCAAAGAATAGTTACGTAGTTTGCAGTTATAATCATTACTAGTAATTCTCGATCCCGTTTGATATCAGATTCATGGTGTGATAATGTGCCACCAACTAACGATATATTTATATGCACATGTACAGCCACAATGCAGTTTGTAAAATTTGGGCACATATAGATCTTTAACCCTTTGAGTGCCAGGTCGATTTTTGTATCAACCCATATACCCTGTGCCAATGCATTTTCTTATATATGCGAATCGACCATAGGTCGCCTCGCATATATAAGAGAATGCATTGGCCTAACAATGTTTTTTTTTTTTTTTTTTTTTTTTACAATTTTAATAATTTATTCTTATATTCTTTAACAGACTTATTTTGTAGGTTTAGGGCTGATGAGATCGGCCCCTGGCACTCAAAGGGTTAACCATCACGATAACACAATTAACCAATCATAAACTGCTAGCTCTTTGAACAGTTCGTCCCTTATATAATTTTTTCGATGGTATACCTAAGTGAACCAACCTATCATATTACTAAATTAGCATAGTACGCCAAATATCACGGATGCATCACTCCATGATTTCATTATCACAGTAGCAACATGCCTAACATAGTATCAATGATGGGGGACAAATATGATATTCAAATCAGGGGTGCTAACACCAAATCATAACAGGGGCGTATCGTTAAAATGAGTGGCGACTTGGATTCAAATATGGAATTGATTTGGGGAGATTAGCATCAGATATACCGTAACATGAATATTGTTTGTACAATGGGTGGGTTTTTTATCGATAATTATTGACTTTGAAATGGACGATATACTTTCTCCTGTGCTATCGAGGCACCCATTAGCCGGAGCGCTCTGTGATTTTTGTGTTCAGCATCTGTTTTTGAAGATTTGGAACAGTTTATCCTAGAATTGTGTATTATAATTGGAAAATATAGCTTTTACTTGATCGATGAGCGTTGAAATTTTAAGAACCGGTTCAAGCATTTGTGAATTATGGTCATTAGCAGTGAGGAGGTATCTGAAAAGTTAACTCCCTTATTAAATATGTATTGATGAACTTTTTAAAGTGGCATGCTCATTTTAAACTGGTATATTTTTTAACTTATATATTACTCGATTTAACCAACATCCCCTGTGGCGATATTGACATCGAATTGAATCTTGAATATTCGCAGAGCCCTATGGAGATGTTTATACTAGTAAATTGAAGTAACCCTGTATTGTAGAGGTGCCCATGATTTGACTCAGTCCATCTTTTTTAACATGTATGGCGGATTGGTTTATTGAAAAGTCTATATCATTTTCAAAACAAATAAATCAATCAATAGCAAATTCCATACTGGTGATCAGTGTGCCAAGATCTAAATAAGAAATTTGAGGCAGATCACATTAAAAGAATTTGAGTTATTGCATCGGATTCTATGTGTCTATGCAATGGGTGTGAAGGGTTATTTTTTTAAGATCAGATCAATGGAAATATACCAAAAACTATACAGGCGAGGGGCGTGTTATCCGAAAACTGTGTGATGAAATTTCCACAGGACTGGAGGAAAAATGTTTGAGTTATCACATCGGATTGCACATGTCTATGGGATGGATGGATGGAAAGTGTTAATATTTTATAAACTGATTAACCGGTCCATAACAAAAACTATACTGGTAAGGGGTGTGTCAACATAAAATTACACATAAGATAGTAACACGATCCAACAAAAAAATTCTTAACTTAACATTCTGGATAACATATGCCTAAGGACACATTGATGGACAAAAAACCAACAACAGATGGTTGATCCAGACTTTGGCAGTACATGGTATGGATACACGTAAAAATGCTTTCAGACTCTTATGTGCAAAATGTCTGGTTAGCTAGAGAAGTTCCCCTATGATATCACACATTGACTGTAAACAGCCTGTACATTTATGTCTTGGGAATCTATCATAAACAGAATAAAGATTAGGTAATGGTTAATGTCACTTAAAATCATATCATCACAACCAATCAAATTAATATAACAGAAAATAATATAATCTATAGTAAACAGAATAACGAATATAAAACTACCAACAGATGACAATTCTGGAATGTACCCTGTGTATACCACCCTGCAAATCAAGGGTGTTGAAGCAAATATTGAATTGGATTTCGAATCGCATCGAATATATCATATTGAATCGTGCCTTCTTAACAAGAGTGAAGACGAAGAGGAATGTATTGACATCAAATTTAAGCATTAAAGCTTTAATATGCCCAGCAATAGTGTAAAATGTGTTAGAATGCACATAGATGTATTGTTAGAATTTTGACCTCCCTAGGAGTTGGGTCATGTTATTTTTCTGTTTTGATTGCAAGTCAAATTGCCCACAGAAGAACTAGACATCGCCAGATGATCACTCTAACTGATAAAACTAATACAATATTCCTCCCTGTAATACAAGTAAATACCTATTGATGTCTAGATTCCATCAAAAATGCCAAATTGCACTGAGAGGCTTTCTTTGCTAAATACTCATTGAGGAGTAATTCCTTCAGGTTCAGATAATAAGAACATATCATCTGAACATTTCCCACCAATGAGTAGCTTACCTTCTGAATAGACCATTCAAATGTATATTGTTATTGTAAAGAAACGGTTAATATGTAAAACACTGAGAGGTCGCCATATGAACTGAGAGGCTGCAAATCGGATGGGATGAGCTGTTATTTTGTGGGAGAATCCAGATTCAGATAACACTCTATACAATGTGGTTTGGTAAAAGAACAGACAGTATCATTATTTCATCGTAATCCAGATTCTGATTCCGTAATCAGAATCAGAACATTCATAATATCAACAAACCGACATTTCCCTACCTCAGAGTTTAAAAAAAAGGTAATACATACGAATCTGTCCCTTGGGTACAAATTATTGCAGAATAGAAATGATCCATATCAAAGAATTTTAGATACAGAGACAAATTTGTGCTGTCGTGTGTAAACAGGGAGAATTTCCCTGAAATTAGTCATTATTGATAGTGACGCTAGGGGAGCACTTGAGCTTGAAAACTTGAGCTTGTCAATTTCCTTGTCAGTTTCATCATGTTCATTCCATCCACAAAATACTGCCCCAATGCATGTCGATTTCCAATTCGGAAGATAACGTCATCATTGACCGACTTAACATGAACCTGGGTATGTCTTCTGCTTTGTTCGTAATATGTTCCTTCTTATACAAGAAATCGTAGGGATTATCAGATACGCGTATATACTATCTATTCTTATAACAGTTCAATATTTGAAATGTTTGTTTCGTTAAATGCATGGGCAATTTTTCGCCAAAATGTTGTGCATTAGTCGGAAAATAAAGTTTTGAGGTACCAGTACATGTAGCTAATGTTGTGGTCTTGTAATTGCATGTTTCATCTCCCAATCACATAAACATAAATGTTAAGCTAGGTTCTATCCTTATTCTAGGATCGCAGGACTATAGTCGAAATTTCATTCAATTTATTTGAGTAAAAACCCACACGTACTACTAGTAGAGGTCAGATTTTGAAGTCCACTTGTTCGCTGGGACTAGGTTTAATGTTCTCCTAGCGACCTCTAGTACTAGAGGGTTCTCATGGGGGGGGGGTCCACCTTGAAATTTTCGACTGCATCAACCTAGCTGAACCACACATCAAACTCTCAGGTTCACAGTATTCCATTTGCACCCCCTTGAAAATATCCAACCTGACACACCCTAAGATTGTCAAATCCATCAGATGTTTAATAAATGTTTGAATAGAGATAACAATTACGGTAATGAATGTGAAATCAGAACTATAAAACGGGTCTGTTCGATCTAAATTCCGTGTCTGTTTGTATAGAATGCATACCAGCATTATTTCACACCGAGTTAAACCTTCCCCATCAGAACAGACTGAACTTGAATAAAAGGGTTGCATTCGAAAGGTTTTGGTATCATGCACACTGGCCTGAGAAATGGAATATTGGTTTTGCGTGAACAAAGGCCAATATAAATAAATTATGAGATTCCCATCCAACTTTTTTTAACCCTTTCAATACCATGTCCGATTTTTGTATCAACCCATATTGATCATTTTTCAAATTTATTGATTATAATAATGTGATACATTGATGGAAAGAGCTCTTAGAGCTTTCTGATGAATGGCAACAAGCCATGATCAAGGAAATATGGGTTGATACAAAAATCAGACTTGGCACTGAAAGGGTTAAATTGGGGCGAGTGGGCTGTTCCATTAGGAAATGTTTCGATAAAAAGTTCAAACATAGGTCATTTGTTGAACTTATATGAACATTTCCCATCAATGTATAAAAATCCTTCTGCATTTGCATTAATATCCTTTGGTCTGTCACTCATTTGCTCATTTTCCATGAGCACCTCTCCAGATGAATAATAGACCCTTCAATTGTATATTTTTAAATGGCCATAGTCAGTTCAATACAATGCACAGTGATTTAAATTGCCTGACCCTTTCAGTGCCGGGTCCGATTTTTGTATCAACCCATATTTCCTTGATCATTTTTCAAATTTATTGATTATAATAATGTGATACATTGATGGACAGAGCTCTAAGATCAATAAATTTGAAAAATTATCAAGGAAATATGGGTTGATAGAAAAATTGGACTTGGCACTGAAAGGGTTAATTCGATTGCAATGTACCTCAAAATTATCCAAATAAAACCAATTGAGGAGGAGACCAAAAATACGGTCTGCATGGGTTGAGAATTGAGCATATTTAAAAAAAAATTCACGGATGGAATGTACAATTAAAAATCAAATGGTTGAATATGTATGAAGATCTGTATACTGATTACCACGCAGGCCGTGTTTCCATTTGCAATGCATCTTCATAGGATGGAGGAGCACCGGAAATTGAAGAAATGATGACCTGATCAGGTTCGTAAGATGGAGGAGCACTTGGAACGGATGGAGTCGTGACCGTACCAGGTTCGTAAGATGGAGGAGCGCTTGGAGCAGATGGAGTCATGACCAGATCAGGTTCATAGGATGGAGGAGCATAGGGACTCTGGCGAATGGTGACTGGAACAGGCTCGTGGTTGACATTTAACATAACTGGGCCATCTGGAATAAAGGAGAATCAATTACACTAATTGAACAGTTTCTGCCCTGGCGCAGATCTGAATTATTCTGCATTACAGACCAAAACTAGAGCTGGCCCTGTCCCAGATAGGACTAAGGTATACCCCCCCCCCCCATGTTATTCCAATGATGTAGACATAACAATATATTGGAACTGGTCAATAGTGTCACTGGAAAAAATAATACTTACCTGCAGCTACTCACCTGTGCAAGCTTATATTCAAAGTAAAAAAAGTTAAATAACTGGATGAATATAAGTCCGACCGAACTCCAAATTGCAAATGCACAGGTTCACATGATGAATGGCCCAAGCAGCAAATTTGATTCAAATTGAACATGAAAATTCTGAGAAAACGTCAGGGGGGGGAGGGGGGGGGGGGGGGGGGGAACTAAAATCTGGAGAATTTTAAGTCGAAAGTTACTCAGTCAAAAATGTTTGGATCAAACTCCAAATTATCATCACCACCAAATTCACCCTCTGGGGACCTCATTCTGCTTAGGCCACAACTGTTATCTATAGGAGACCTAGGATCAGATTGAAGTTCTTCAGTTGAAATTAGTGACATTCACCCATTAGTCACATCGAATATAATAGATAATCCACATTTCAGTTATACTTTAAACATGCACGGGTATAAACCGTAAGGCAACCAGATTGTGTGGTTAAAATGCATGTAATCATCAACTATTATGAAACGGTATCTTCCAGAACAATTGGGGCTGCAGCAAGTTTATACTGGTGTATGTCATAGAAATAACATTTTCAATAGAAAATACATATTCCCTATAAGATACTTACACACTGAACTACATGGTATATTCATCTTTATTCACAAGAAAGGATTCTATGAGATCCGTTTAAAATTTATAATTTTGGTACGAAATAGCTTAAGTACCTTTTTGAATCATTATTTATTTATATGACGTAGCAGGTCAAAGGTCATTTGTTCACTTGTTATGTATATAAGCAAGTGTGGACCCAGTCAAGATCTCTTTTTTATCCTCTTACAAGACTCGAGGGGGTGTGACCGAGCAGCGGGGAGGGAAAATCCCAATTTTGGGAGGGACCTTGGAGTTCAGTGTGTAAGTATCTTATAGGGAATATGTATTTTCTATTGAAAATGTTATATTCCCTTCAAAGATACGTTACACACTGAACTACATGGTAGAATCAACTCATAGGAGGAGGCTGCGAGGAATGAGAAACTATTGTATTGTAGTTAAGAGTAATTAATTTGAACCTGCTGAGTAGCAACAAATGGATCCAAAAGGTACCGATTTGCAAATTTGATTGATGGTACAAGGTAGAGTGGAGAAAGTGGAAGAATGAGCCCATTGGCTGAATCTCTGCACCTCCCCCCCCCCTTTTGGTTCTGAAGTCAGACAAACCTGTAATTGTGAAATCTCCCCAAGGTCATATGCAGGTACATGCATGTGCCACCTCCTCCCTGGAGTAAGCTGGTCATATGCAGAAAGCATAGACCACCCGCTCCATGGTATGTGACTGAACGAACCAAGATATCCCAACGTTTCGACACCAGAGGAAGGAAATCTATTGTTACCTGAATGGTCAATATGGATGCAAAACGAGGAAGTGGCAACTGTAAATACGATTAGAAACATACCACCAAGTCATGTATGGTGAAGAAAACCCAGAATTAAATAGCCACCGCATCAAGATTGTAAGGTTTGCGACCTACTGGCAGTAACGGTGTCTAACTCGACCAACTGATAAAGGCGCAAAAGAAGTATTTTCGGACTGACCATCAAAATGACAGTATGTTACTTCAGTGAATTAATACACTGGACAGAGGCCCTATTCCGTCCGACAATGCCCATGATTGGTAGTTACGTTAAGTCTGGAAACTGGTAACAAAAACCCCAGGTAACGAAGTCCATGAAGAGCGTTATAGGGCTTGGAAATTCCCAAAATGTTTTCTGGTATCGAAACAATCGAGAAGAAAAAGTTCAGAGAGTCCTGAGTTGTAACTACCTCCACAGCCTGTCAATCCAATAGTGTAAGCAGTTACACATACACTTGATTCAAAGGAATACTTTGCAGTCTGCATGTAACATGTGAGAAAATGTGTAGAAGGAGGAGACCCATCGTGATGGAACTACTTCAAACAGTCTGAAAGAAGGAACAGGCCATGGATGATTAAGGTCCCAAAAACAACCAGACTGTGGATAACAAGAAGATTGTGTCTGCTTGTTATTCACCGATTGTTCTTAACAGCCGAAGGGCCCGGGCCCATGAGCAGGTATTGGTTTTTAGCCCACCGCAACGACCAAAGAGAAAGCACATACTCGGTCGACATGAGGTCGAGGAGGTATGCCAGAGGTGTGAACAGAAGGCAAAATTTACCGAAAACCAGTCACGTGTGTATGGTCGGACGGTTGTCTGTCGCTCATACAGCAAGGACCCGGACCCTAGGTCCTCCCCGCGGGCAGAGACTCTCTGTCGCCAACAATGATTGTCTCATGTGCGCCGTTAGACGAATTGCTCGTCTGTTTGAGTAATGCAAGACAGCATGTCAAAAAAGGAGCACTGAGTACAATAAAGTCCGATTCCAGAGGTGCCACGACTATTTATATTGATAATCGACAATCGGTCGGCCACAACAGACTATAATCGATTAATCGTACCCAAACACCAGCAGTATTCTGTAATATGGCATATTGGCTTGGCGCTGGGTAACTACAATTTGCTGTTGTTTGAGGAATCGGCTCAGGACATGTTTACATTAATGAAGTGCATCACAAACCACTTTTATTGACCAATGAACAGAATGTATTCTATACCTGCACAATTATCGGCCATGTTATGGTGATAATAGAATTAGTGAGGTCATTAGAACGAACGTAAATATGAATTTCAGTGTCTGAATAGCCAAACATGCAAATCATATAAAGTAGGAATGCATAAAGAATGGCCGACGGTTTGTATTTGATAATATCGAGGTTCATTCAGCATTCACTGCATGATACGCAATAGCCTATACAAAGAACCTCTAAGGATACTTATTCAAGCACAGTATACTCAAATGAATCGTGGAGAACATTGCTGATTAAAATGCCATAGGTTCCCTAGTTTCCAGAGAATTTCAATCAACTCCCATTGGTTCAATCAGATTCAAGGGCAAGTGCATTCAGCTCATTGAAGACAGTGACAGGCGGCATATATCAAAGATGTAGTTCCGCCTTACAAGTAGAAATATACAATTACATCGCCATAATTTCATAGCGGCAGGGCCGCCAATTTGTAGAATTAACAACAACAACAGGAAGAGTAACCATGGCGCATCATCAAATGAACTGCAGACTGTTTGCAACATAGGTTAGTAGTACCCCTGTTGACGGAATCGCGTTGATATGCGATCACAGGTTGTTAACCCATCGGTTGTAGAATAAACTGTGTAAAACAACACGGTATTCAATAATACTGGACATGTCCCGATGTCAAATTACATAATGCATATTAATCGACGATGGTAATCGATGATCGGCTTTATCAACGGATCATCGATTATACGACTAATCGTGGCACCCCCACAAAGGACTCCATCAAGCAGGGCATCAACGGGTGTTGTTGGCATGAAGCAAGGCTCAAAGTTCTGAAATGCACCTGTTCACATGGAATAGGTTATTACCCACTGTACCGCCACCCTAGAAGATTGCGTGAGTTCAATTGTCTATATCGTAACCTGATAAGCTAACCCAAACTGTAAAGCCATGATATTGAGCGAGAATAGATCTAATCCTGGTACTACAGGTAAAAAACCCATTGGGATTGTCCTAAGACTGTAGAGTCAAAAGCTGATGAATGTTCTACGCCCAGAGAAAGTGAGTCACAACTTGGTTCGTAGAAAAAAACAGCATATAACTGCAGAAAGCCAGATTGACACTCGCAAGAAATCCAAGGCTTGGTGTTTCGCCCCATGGAACCGTAGTAAGGGCGAAAGATGATCGGTGTAAATTTATCACCAGAAAAATCGAATGGTCACCCATAAACAAAGGACAATGCTAATCAGTGACAAGTGGAAAGGTAATAAGTTTGAGCCCTGGTAAAACCTCATGGTTGTAGAACAAATGGAGTGTTTGTTAAAAGTCTCTGCCCCGGCCGATGACTGTGCCATGTACACTGTTATGGACAGCACACGAGATTATCCGGCAGCAGCCGGCGCGCTGTCTGGTGTCCCAATGCTCGGTCTCCCCTCGAACCTCCCAGGACCCAAATCGGAGGCGAGAAACTGCGTCTGCCACACCTCGATGCCTTGCAATTAACTCTAGCTCTTTTTTAGAGCCACAAGAAAAAACAGCAAGATCTCTCCGAAAACCAAAGTGAGAATCAGGATTCGCATTGGATGGCAAGTAGCCCTGGTAATAAGAATTGTAATCTAAATGTGGGATCGGCAGATCCAAACCATGGATTTTGTTATCTCTTTAAAGTTAAAACAAAAAACTGAATAAACGGGGCTGCGTAAAGCCTGGGAAGAGACATCGAGGTATGATTAATGTTCAGACTGTTTCCCCCCCCTAACTGGAGCCAGCTTAAACCTTGACGTGAAGCTGAATCATACCGTGCAGCCAGTAGGGCGGTGGCGACATACTTGGTCACGACACAAATCCAGATACCTCACCAACATGATGACACCACACTTAATGTTTCTAAATGAACACAATCCGCATTGAACTACATGTTGAATGGGCAGATCAGTCAAATATACATAGATTAGAATGAATTGCCACAGCCCCAGTGGCTACACTGGCTACAACTCACCTCCCGTCAAAGAGCAAGCCTTTTACGGCCATGCAGAGTCCCGGGAAATGGTCTTAACAGCAATTCCACCCGAGGGTAGACGCCAGGGAGCAACTTACTTTTGAAATTTTGATTAGCCAAGAAAGAGCCTCACATTGACAAGATGAACGTATTTTGTTCTCAATCTCAAAGTCACATAAAAGTCAAACTAAAATGCATGGCTATTATCCAAGTTTGGATGGCAAATTGTGACGTGATGCGATACCAGTTAAGTTGCTCCCTAGGGGGCTGACAGATCGTGGTACGTCCCACCTGCTTGTGAAAGGGAGATGGGAGGACGAAAATCTGAGGTAGGATCCAGCAGCGGCGGGCGAGCATGGTCGGATCCGTGCATAGTGGAACCCACCCTCGGAACAGTATGGCGCCTTGCCACAGTGACATTGGTGAAGTATGCGGCGGGGGCCCCTCAAGGTCTGCATGGAACGAGGAATTTGATTAGCCTGAACCTGCTTGACAATGGGGTGACTGAAACCGAGGCCATACGAGGA
This sequence comes from Siphonodentalium dalli, assembly GCA_032622095.1. Lineage (NCBI taxonomy): Eukaryota > Metazoa > Mollusca > Scaphopoda > Gadilida > Siphonodentaliidae > Siphonodentalium > Siphonodentalium dalli. The sequence goes on from CP136061.1 coordinate 64,834,058, forward strand.
AGAAAATTGCTTGTTTTATGACCAGTTATAAGGATCAGGAAAGTGACCTAAAAATATTCCAGGAAATTAGGTGACTGTTGTGTCACATTATTACGTGTGAAATTGTGTCAGTGATCTGACAAAAAAGTTATTTTGTTGGCAAACAATCTCAATGTGTATTGTATTGTAAACGAATTCATAGTGAACTATGAGCCAAGCAAAACCACACAAGTAATTCCTAGATAAACGAAACAAGGACCCAAACCTGATCCCTAATTTTGCTACATATGTCAACATGAAACAGATTTATGAGTGACAATTTCACAATTCGACGTAAACAAAACGAATGTCATTCACGTTGGCAATTTCAACATAAACAAAGTTATAAAAGCAATGTTGGCTCACTGGTTGAATGTTCTAATACTTACATTCTAAAACCACAAGAACAGAGATAACATAGCAACTGTGTTGTATAGGCATTCCCAAAGAGAGTTCAACACGTGAACGGCTGCATATAAACAGACGAATTCAAATTCGAATTCAATTCGGAATTCTAAACCACGTTTCCGAAACCGGAAGTTGGGGAATTACCCACAATTTGCAATAAATAAAATAGTTTTATTTTTTATTTATTGCGTAAAATAAAACAAGTGAAATTGAATGAAATTGTCACTCTGATATTATTTAATAATTATTATTGTGTCGTTTCCCAAAAATGAAACGATGTCACAACAAATTAAACAAATTGGAACGGAATTGTTAAATGAAGCCGACAATAATATGTGGGTTTCAATTTTCTCATAGCGTGTACTTCCCTTTCGAGTCACAAGAAAAAAAGAGATCTTGACTGGGTCCACACTTGCTTATATACATAACAAGTGAACAAATGACCTTTGACCTGCTACGTCATATAAATAAATAATGATTCAAAAAGGTACTTAAGCTATTTCGTACCAAAATTATAAATTTTAAACGGATCTCATAGAATCCTTTCTTGTGAATAAAGATGAATATACCATGTAGTTCAGTGTGTAACGTATCTTTGAAGGGAATATGAAAATTGCAGATAGTCAGCAGTTAGCTACAGTGTATCTGCAGTCAAGGAATATAAACAAGGTTTCTTTACAGCATTTGATCGCAGTGCCGAAGTCATGGAAGCGTTAACTGCGATGCAATTATGGTGTGATCCCAGTTATAAATGCATAACAACCCCAGTTACCAAGCCTTGAAATAGGGTGTCTGTCATTTGCAGAATGAGGTCCCCAGAGGGTGAATTTAGTGATGCTACCCCGCATAGCGGGCTAGCATCACCAAATTCACCCTCTGGGGACCTCATTCTGCTTACACCTCAGCAGAATGAGGTTCCCAGAGGGTGAATTTGGTGATGCTTGCCTGCTATGCAGGGTAGCATCACTAAATTCACCCTCTGGGGACCTCATTCTGCAAATGACAGACACCCTATTTCAAGGCTTGCCAGTTACCAATTCATATAATGAATAGGATGAATCTGAATCGGGTCAATGCAATCTTAATTCCATGCGTGTTTGTATATAAAAGGTATCACAATTATTTCGTACTGATTAAAGGTTTCCCAGGCAGATGGAATGTGAATAAAAGGTTAAGGCTCAATAAAAAAACAAAACTGAATCTCATCTAGGACTGCAGTTCACTCCTTTAAAGAAGTTTATAAAATATTGTCCTGCAAAAATAAATTTTAATCATAGTTTCCATAAATATATTTCGATTTTTTTATTGAAACAATAATTAACTTCTTGAGATAATACCGTACTGACCCGGTTCAAAGCCCATGCCCGTGTTTAAGCCCACCCATATATTTTGGCCAAATTCCATGCACAGGGGTATATTCGTGTTTAAGCCCACCCCAAATTTTGTTCAATTTCAGCAGTGGTAAGTAAGTATTTGTTAATGATACTCCCCAAATAAATAATTCCAAGAAGTATATTCACAAACGATTGGTGACGGCGAGAATGCCACGAAAAATGGAAAGTTATAATTCGTAGGTAAGTGATAATATTAAATGAAATAAAATAAAGTGAATCTTAAATTCACATTTCTTTATTCAATTATACTTCCCTGGGGAAACCAAACGTTTAACAGACATAAAATACAATAGAACCCACTTGCTAACAGCGTGCAATACTTTTAAGTTTAATCAAAGCGCACCTGTTCCAACTACAGTACCGGTACTGTAAAAACATATTTTTCGTGTTCAGTGACAACGTAGACCTATGTGTTCCTACATGTGGCCAAACACAAAGAACTGGCCTCTTGGTTATGTAAACACACAGTGGGTATCATAATGGAGCAGAAGGGGGAACTTGTCAATCAACAAAAATGTCTTCCAAACTGCGTCAACTTTATTCACTCGAAACCAAAATATTCAAACACGTGCTTTTGTATACGTTTTTTATACGTTTTAGCATTCGGCAAACCTCGTCAGATTCCGTCACCGTTTGCCCCCAGAGGTCACAGGTCGAGGAGTTCAGAATGCCGTTTTAGTAGAAATACAACTGCCTTGTCAGTGCTGTTAAATAATTACACTCACTGGCTTTTGTTAAACATGCAATTAGTCGCCATGTATGTAGACAATGGATGACGAATAAAGCGCCGGGCTTATTGTTTTCCTAATCAGTCCTAATCGGATTAAATCGGAACATTGATATAAACTATAGTCAGACTATAGATAACCCACATTGCCACTTACATAATAACCAGGGCATTCCTGACTCCAAGCATACACTTTGGGAACAAGACGGCTGTCAGTCAAGACTACATGTACTTACATAATAGTGTCATTTTAACATGGGAATGTTGTCCAATAAAACTACAAGACTTAAAGTGTTATTATAATATTTTAATATTCACATTTAATTGAAAAAATTCCCAAATAATCGGCGTCAGATCGGCTTTCATTAGTTTTACTGTCCCGATTTCTTAGGATTTTTGGTTTGCATTTTTGCAAAGGCCATATCCGAGTTTAAGCCCACTTGGATTTTTGAGCTCAAATAAAACAAAGGCCCCCTGGGCCTAAACGCGGGTCAGTACGGTATATATACCTAGTCAGATTTATAGATTGGAAAAAAATGCATACTAGTATATCAATAGTACAACAAAATAACAGTTACTAACTATAAAGATCAAACATCTACCTATTTAGTTAGGATAAGAGCAACTGTACACTGTGACATTATTGTGTTTTTGTTATATTCATTATATATTACATTATGAGAAATTGTAACAAAAATAAATAAAAATTATAAAACAAAAAACAAAAAAAGGTTACACATGTGGGGTTTCGAGACCATGTGTCCAGGCCTGAGAAATGTGAAATTGACTTTACATGTTCTTAGAAGAACTGATTAAAGATGCTCTATCTCTTCTCGGCACAACCCCCAACAACAACGATCAAGGCAGATTTATAAATGTATGAACATATCCTTAGATGACTATATGATTTAGTCTGGACTTAAAAACAATGAAGTAAAGCTCAGACCATACTATACAAGAGATTCAATGAGAGTGGGGTCGCTCACCAGACTGTAAAGACGGAGAAGACTGGGACTACAATAGCCAGTACATTGTTATAGCCTAATTAGTTTTTTTTCATTTTAATTAAAAATGTTATTTTCATAAAAAGAAAAAAAAATTGAGCAAGGAATAAAATAAAAAAAACAATTCCCATCTAAAAATGTTTTTTTTTAATTAAATCTAAAAAATAAATTTAAATTTTTTTAAAGATACTGATCCTGGCTCTGCCCTATTTTAACAAATTGAACCCCCAAGGACCCTCCATACCAAATATAAACTAAATAGGCCCAACGGTTCTTGAGATGAAGCTGTTTTAAGAGTTATGGCCCTGGCTTCGGAACTATTTGACTTGGTGACCTCATTTTAACAAATTTGAATATGAGTCACCCAGGGAATATCCACACCAAATATGAACCCATTCGGTCTTATGGGTCTGGAGAAGAAGATGGTCAAAGAATCGGATGGACGGACAGATGGACAGGCGACGGACGAGGAGTGATGACTATAGCTCCACCAGAGACTTTGTCTCAGGTTTGAAAATTAGGTGAGGACGGTCCTGAGGCTCTCAATCACTTGAATATCCTATGAATGGTTAACCCTTTCAGTGCTAAGTCCGATTTTTGTATCAACCCATATACCCTGTACCAATGCATTCTCTTATATATGCGAGTCGACCATAGGTCGGCTCGCATATATAAGAGAATGCATTGGCCTAACAATTATTCATCATTTCTTATTATTTTTTACAATTTTAATAATTTTTTCTTATATTTTTTAACTCTTTTTGAAAGTCGATATTTGGCCATTACAACCTTAGTTGGTTGCGAAATGAACCTGTTAAATTTGTGAATACTTGTTTATTTTCAGTGCCAGACTTATTTTGTAGGTTTAGTGCCAGGGAATCTTACGTTTTTCATGGGCATCAAAATTATTACTATGAACACTTGGTGATAGTTTTGAGTTATAACATGCCCCTAAGGTTTTATCCAGTTTGTTTTTAAATTCGCTATAGCATGCATACCCAAAAATAATTCAACCCAAAAAAAATTCTAAAAACAGGGCCGATTTTACAGACCGTAAATTAGGGCCGATGAGATCGGCCCCTGGCACTGAAAGGCTTAAACAATAAAATGAAGGATAGATATTAAATGAGGCCTTACTATCGCTGAAGCTGAGTGGTTCTTTACGACATCTACCCATGCACTTGGTCTTGGTGCAGAGGACACAGCATATGCATGCTACAGCTAACGATGCGCCTAATGTGCCAACAACTGCAGCTATAGGAAAAATTGTTGATGGCGATTCAAGGTATCCTTCAACTGTGGAATAACATGAATGAAGAGCATATTTCGAATAAAACGAGAGATAACCATCCTATGCTGCGGTTGAGTTGTTGAATAAGGAAATGTTTGAGTATAACCCACGAACCAAATTTGGTCAATATCAGATGCTGGACTGTTGGAGTTATCAAGTTTATGTCACAAAATGGACACACAGAAATAATCCATATAATTTGCCAATGGCAAAAAATATTTTCATTTGGCAAAAAAATACTTTATTTGGCAAATATTTTGGCAAGTGAGTTTTTAATTATGGGATGTGAACTATCTAGTTATAAAACATCATCGAACGTGGGGTCTGTAATATAAAAATTTTGAGGGATCGGAAGGGGCTAGGATTAATAAATGTAAATTAGAGGTGTGACTGTCCCAATAGGACAATGTTTTTAAAACACGAAGATGTTTCACATGTCAGTAAACATTAAAGTCATTAGCTTCACTCCCGGTGGGTATATATTTCATGTCAGACAGAACTGTATCCGATATACCATAAGAAAGGTCATAAAAAACTAGAAATAAAACCCCAAGGTTGCATATTATTGATGCGGTATTCGCCCCGTATTAAATTGTTGAAAACTGCGGTCAGAGTAAGAAATCTTCTCAGATACAACCACATTTTCGGCGCGAATCATCGCGTGGAGGTCATGGAATTATATTCGGAAGAAATCGGAACCGCCCGAAAAACGACGATCGGCTGGCACACACGGTTAAGAGAACAGCCAAAACAATAGCCGACATGTCGATAACCGAAAGTAGATTCAACAAAACACAAACTAGATAATGTGATTATGTCTTGATTTTTGCATCGATATCTCATGTTTTCTAATTGAAATGTCGAGAATTAATTGGCAACTAACAAAGTGTACACACTGTGTATATGTTATATATGGATTGTTTGCAAATTTAGGCGTGAATGGGTATTCGTGCACAGCATGCAAAATACGATTGGCACACCTCCGAACCGATCAGCTGATCCAGGTCGTCATGCTTCTCATCGATTGAAAATAAACAAATCGGGGAATTCCTGCCCTTCTTATCAAACGTCAACACATTTGGTCGAATTTAAGATGAAGTTATCTGCAATGGCATTATTGACTTATGTAAATGGAAATTATTAGCAATATTTCAAACGCAGAGAGTGCATGAACCACCGATCGATCTATAAATTATAATAGCCCAATCGGGCTGAACTAGATCGATTGGTCTTCCTGGCATAGTGGTTGCTGCTGTAAGAGAGGGAACTCTAAATTTCTTAAATATTAAAATTTTGTTTGTTTTCAGATTTGTACAAGTTTATAATGAATATTACTAGTAAAAAAATATACCATTGTCTTTCATTAGTTTCAAAATAAATGAGAATTTTTTTTAATTGGTAGAAACAGCTGGTCGAAAGAACAATTTAGAATTAACTTACGATCAGCGTAATACATTTGAATTACGCTTGAGTGTTATTGGGTTCATCAGCTATCTCACCTCTATGGGAGGAAGCCAAATTAACATTTAATAAATAATTGAGCTAAAGCCCCCCCCCCCCCCCCCCCCCCAATCAAGGAATCTCTAATTACACTTAAGTGCAATAAGAATATTTCTTATCGCGCTTAAGTGCAATAAGAAGATTCCTTATTGCGCTTAGAGATTCCTTATTGCGCTTAAGTGAAATACGATATTCCTTTTTGTGCTTAAGTGCAATAAGATATTCCTTATTGTGCTAACTGCTAAGCGCAATTAGATATTTCCTTATTGAACTTAATCGCAATTATATCTTCCCTTATTATATCGCTTAAGCTCAATTATATCGCTTAAGCTCTATTATTTATTAAATGTTAATTTGGCTCCCCATAATTATACCTCATGTATATTGGTATAACCTGATGTAGGTTACTGGCATTAGTAATGCGGTTGCATCCATTTCAGCTTGAGGGGAGTTCAATGAGAGTGTATATGAATTACGTTTAAGCGTACTTCATTTACGCTTAAGCGCGGAACTCATTTACACTTAAGCATAATTAATATGAATAATGCTTAAGCAAATACCTAACTCCAACTGATTTCCTCTGTCTGAATAATTGAGTCCATCTCATAGTATATGGGGGAGTCTAAACCGATGTTTGATTGATGTCTTATTGCCAGAGTAAATTTGAGTTTTAGAGGAAATCGCATGGGAGACAGCCTTTTCAAATATATTATTTATTAGTGTAAATCAATTGCGCTCAAGCGCAAAAAAATATGTGTCTAATAATATATTTGCGCTTTAGCATAAAATTGCCATAAATGTGATCTATTATATGGGAGGCCCTTTTCACATTTATTATTTATTTACGCTTAAGCGCAAATAACCTCTATCATTTGCAATTAAGCAAATAGATCATATTTGCGCTTAAGCGCAAATCATTTGCACTTAAGCGCAAATAAAAATCAATATGCAATGATCCCCCCTGAATTAATTTTACATGGCACAGGCCTAAACACATCACTAAAGTTGATATAGCCCCACCATATGAGGGAAACAATCCCCCAGAAACCCCAAGATCTGTTTTATGACCATGGAAATGATATAGATCTGTGTAGGATATGTCTCTTTTATAAAATATACTATATCTCTGGGATGGCGACACAAATTCTTGGGGACAGGGATGCTGATATTATGAAAATAGGGGTTTTTCCCCAACTTCAAGTCAATGAGTACACCATATGAGGGAAGCAAACCCCAGTAACCCCTAATTCCCTATTTATGGCCATGGAAATGGTATATATCTGTGCAGGAGATAATAAAATATACATGAGCTCTGGGAGTGAGGCACCAAATCTTGGGACACCAGGGACAGAGATGCTGATATGCATATGGAAATATGTTTTTTCTTCAACTTCGAGTCTGTATCGGGCTATTACTATGGGCCCATGCTAATATAATATGAGATGGACTCAATCATTCACATCAGAGGGATGTAATGGAGTGTTAGGTATTTGCGCTTAAGCGCAAATAAATTGATAGACACATATTTGTGCTTAAGCGCAAATGATTTACGCTTAAGCACAAATATTTGCGCTTAATGATTTATGCTTAAGCACAAATATTTGCGCTTAAGCGCAAATAAATAATAAATGTGAAAAGGGCCTCCCATACTATTTCCGCTAAAGCACATATGATTTGTATTTAAGTATAAATGATTTGCTCTTAAGTGCAAATGATTTACACTTAAGCGTAATGATTTGCGATTAAGCAGAATAAGAATAAATCTGGAAAACGGCTTCTCGTATAATCGCTTAAGCATAATTCATTTATGATTAAGTGTAATTAATCTATCATGAAAATAAATGACCAGTGAGCTTAAGCGTAAATCAATTACGCTTAAGTACACTTTAATCAAATACGCTTAAGCACACTAGTCATAATTCTATTACTCATAGGAGTAATGCTTTATCTACATCATACGGTTAAGCGTAAGTGAAGTACGCTTTATATGTGTGCATTACACCTGAGTGTAATACATTACGCTTAATTGTAATTCACTTACGCTAATGTGCAATTAGCTAATACATGTGAAAAAGGCTTTCCATTATAGTTATCATCCATCAGAATGAATAGTGCTTACTAAAGCTTGACAACAGAATTTGCCATTAAAAACATTTCATGGCCAATGAGCTAACAAATGTTCTGTACTGGCATATTGAATACCAATTATTTGTACTATTGTACAGGTATAATGTAATTAAACAGTTTTGAGTTACAAAAGTAAGACAACTCTTTCTGCACGGTACTGTGCTTGCGGCCAGATTGATGTAAAAATTCGGTCAATGCGCTTACAATTTTCTATAAATAGTAACATTTTGGAATTATTACCTCTCGATCACTGTTCGATTATAATCTTTGCCACTAACTCGGCCAATGTTCTTCCGTTTGTGATTTCACGCAACAATTCCCTTTCTATTCCTTCCCTGTCGAATTGACTACCGATTGCGATGTCAATTTGTTTTCGCTTTAATATTCTGATGTGCATGACGCTATTCCAGCGAACGGTCATCCTCCCTAGAAGCCATTTCTGAGAACGAAACCCGATTCAATCCCAATCGAGTCGGAAGTGCTCGGGCATTTCCGTGACTGCACAAGACAACGCATCGGTTTGTATTTTCGTGTTATTATGGTGAGATTAATCGGGACGATTGATGATATAATAGTTAGCCGAATGGCCGTATAATGTGTACAAACTGACTTCAGGATGGGGGATTTCGTGTATCTGAGTTATTTTATTCACTCTTCCCACAGAATGACGCAGGGAACTCAATTGTGAGGTTCAATTTACGTTTCACATCACTTTAAGTTAAAATAATAAAATGAACAAAATTTTGCAAGCCTCATAAAAAAAAAATTCAACTCGAAAAAGGGCGATAACTCTACCAAAAATGGCAGACAGACATCATGATGGCAGGTGGACAGGTTCCCATGGTACTAAATATTTGTGCGAAGTTTAAAAAATTTACCTAAAAATGTAGGAATACAAGATCGGACAAAACTATAAATGTCGAGAAAATTTTCTGTCGAAATAGAGGGATAACTTTACCATAAAAAGTCTGACAGATGTCATAACCACAGGTGCATAGGTTCCCATTGTGCTTGGCGTCTGTGTCAAGTTTCACAGAAAATGATTTAAAAATGACTGAGAAAAACAAATTTTTGTCCACTGTTAGATGATCGATGCACATGCACTTTTTTGTGGGGGGGGGGGGGGGGGGGGGGGGGGGGGTATAAAAATACAAAATAAAGTCACAATTCTGAACCTGTTCCAAACAGCATAAACTGATCTGGAAGATATTAGTGAAAAAGCATCATATATTCCACTTCCGGTGGCCATTTTGAAAATATGAAATTTATTCATACCTGAAAATAAGGAGTACTCAATTATCAATACAATGACATATTGCATGACTTAATGCCTCATAAACTTCCTGACTAATTGTGAATTAAAGTTTACCAGGTCAGATATTCAATTTTGGTGGCCATCTTGGATTCAATGACTGATAATTGTAGAAAGCCTTAACAGCCAGATGGCAAACAACTGGCGAAATGAAGGACTCATATGTTCTACAAAGATATCATAACCACCAAAATTCCGCATAGGGGGGGGGGGGTCTACATGCAGCTCTCGGTCTATATGTTTAGCCTGAAATTCCCAACAGATGTTGTGTCATTGGCATTTCCAACTGTTTTATTAGTGACCGAAGTAGGGTTGAGACAACCAACAAATGGACACTGTCACCACTTCCCTGTCACTATGGGTTTCATCCTGTGGAATGTATGGCAATTCCCTAAATAATTGACTCCTTAACCACAGCATAATTATGGGTAATTTTTCAGGATTTAGTCGGAAATATGGCTTTTGACATTCATCGGAAAGCTCTCACTGACAGATTTCCGATGAATGGCAACAAGCCATATTTCCGACTAAATCCTGAAAAGTTACCCATAATTTTGCTGTGGTTCAGGAGTCCATTATTTATGGCATTACCACAAAAAAAAAATTCAATGAAGTCTTAACATGCTCACTGCCGAAAACCAATGGGTAATTCCATCCCGTATGCCAATATGGGATTGCATGTTTTCCCGATAATGGTTGATATTTCAGGTATGTATGAGTGTTGGTTCGACCAATATTGGATTATATGAAGCTGAAATATGTCACAAGGCTACTACAAGATAACTCTTCAAGTCAAGTTAAACTGGGAGGCTGTGTTTTAACTAGGTGCATGGTCTACAACCTGTGAATTTTTATATCAAATGAGTAACTTCTTGTATTTTATTTGGTTTAAAACCTTTGTGGTTGAACTCACTTGGAATACATTTGTTGAGGTCTGTCTGATTGTGAGAGCTGTAACACTGGCATCTGGAATCTTTACAGCGAGCACCATCTACACATGTGTCTTGAATGGAACAAGGCTCTCCCGCATTTAAATCTGTTAAGATAAGGACTTTATGTTGACATTTCTGTATGGGAACAAATAAACCACATGGTGTTAAAACATGGCTATGACATCACTCCGTTGATCAATATGTTCAGTTTATATGATAATATATCTTACATTATTTTATAGACAATGATCCATTATACTAAAAATGGATGCTCAATAATATTAATGGACAGCTGATGTACAATTTCATTTTAACCCTTCCATGACTGGAGCTTCCTTACATATTACGAAAACCCTGTGCAATGTTTTTTCTATATGTATACATGTATGTGTCTCCCATAGGGTACCTCACATATATAAGGGAATGCATTGGCCTAACAATATTTATATTGACCTTGTAAGCCAGTGCATTCTCTTTTAGATGCGAGGTTCCCAATGGGAGACTCACATATATAAGAGAACTCACTGACACAGGGTGTTTAATGCTGCACAAGCACAGCTCCCATCATACAAGACAGTCAAAGACTGTGGGTCGCTCACCCGACTGTAAAGACTGAGAAGACGGGGACTCTGAAGACTACAAGAGTCAGTACTTGACAAAATCACTTAGACAAGTAGTTCTAAACATGGACATAGCTGGAAGTTCTCAGATGAGCAAGGCTCTTAACCTTGAAATTTCTATTTGCACATCACTGACAAATCTCCAACCTCTTACCTTTTAAAGACAACCATACCACAGTACTAAGTTCACAAAAATCCTTTTGTACATTCCTCTCTTAGGTTGAATTTTATGACTGGTACCAGTACTTCAAGCTCTCAAACGTTTGAAAATTACCAACCTGACACCCCCCATAAAGTTAAAATTTGTGACCAATTCGGTCCAACGGTTTAACCTGAAGTAGGAACATATGGACTGATGGTAAAAACATACATGTTGGAAAATCAAACCAAACTATGAGAACAATTCTGACTAATTTTTGGTGTGAACATCTAATCTACAACTAATGTAGTATCAGGCATGAAATTTGTAACTGTTTTAACTTTTGATCAAAGTAGGGGGTCAAATCTCTACCCCTCTTCACTCCCTCCCCATTGCCTCAAACATTGCCCCCACAAGGCTGTCTAGAAATCAATATTATTATACCAGTACCAAACAGCATAGAGGAGATTTAAATTTCTTATCTCTGCCCCTATTATAACAAATGTTCTATGAGATCCATTCATCTAGTAATATCAATATCCCCCCAATTTTTCTTTGAAAACTCAGGGTATGATTTCACCTGGATAAGTGGTGGTTAAGAAACTAATATTGGAACAGCTGAGTCTGTATTTAGTGTGTCTGACCTTTGCAGGTGAATTTAATGACAGTATTCCGCAAGGTGGACTAACATCACGAATTCACCCTCTGCGGACCTCATTTCCCCAAAAATGACCCAATTTGAACAAATCTGAACCCCGGTCACCAAGGCCCCTCCATAACAAATATAAGCTATATAGGCCCAATGGTTCTTGAGAAAAAACTGTTTTAAGAATTACTATGGAGGGAAAGAGTTATGGCCCTGGCTTCGCACCTATTTGATCTGATGAACTTAATTGAACAAATCTTATTGTGAGACACCTAGGGAACATGCACACTGAAATATATAAACACATTCCGTCCTTAATATGAAGAAGAAAACAATTGTTGATAGACTAATGGATAGACATCCCAACAGACAGACGGATGGAAGCCTGACAGATAGAAGACAAATTCAATCCAATATATACCCCCCAATTTTGTTCTTTGGGTATGATTTCATCGGGATAAGTGGTGGTTAATAAAATAATATGAAATGGCCAAGCCTGAACTTAGTATGTCTGACATTTGCAGAATTAGGTCCCCAAAAGGTGAATTTAATGACACTATTCTGCAAGGCGGGCTAGCATCACCGACTTCATCCTCAATCTGATTAGGCCTCAATGGCCAATAAAAAAACTAGGAACAGATTGAAGTCATACAGTTGAAGTTGGTGATGCACACCCATTGAGCCCCTCAATTGTGCATTTTATCTTCTGCAAATTAGGGGGACATTGAAACTGAACAGGAAGAAAAAACTAACTAAAACTAAAACAAACTTTCAATTTGATACTTAAGATACTTCCCAGAAGATGAGTCCTAAGCAGATTTAGGTCCCTGGAGGGTGTATTTGGTGATGCTAGCCTGATGTAAGGGGTAGCAACACTAAATTCACCCTCTTGGGACCTCATTCTGCAAATATCAGACACACTATTTCCAGGCTTGAAGAATTCTTAGCCATTCACAGAACCATTGTATGTCAGGGAAACCAATTCCTATCAGTCATTACCTAACCTTGGGAACAGCATTTTGTTTTTAAATTTCTAGCAGTTATGTTTACATAAACCAGCCAGATGTCATCTACTATTCTAATCTAAATTAATGACCTGTGTCTTTGCAGATATATATGCTTCTGTGGTGAGAAGAGGTATTAATTATTGGTAGATGATATGGGTTGGAAGGGATGTTGGTTGATGGCAGGGTGGGGGTGGTTCTGGGCCATGTGTGAGGGGTGGGTGGATGGGTGTAATATTTCCATAATTTCATTAAAGAGTAAAGTTTCATAACTCTGCAGATGTTATAATGGTGTTACTTTTTTCAAATTTCATAACATGTTTAAAAAATTGTGTTTTGTTTGTTAAATTGAGCAAGGTCGCCCTGAAAATTATGTCACTGGCTCCGCCCACATTCGACCCAGTGACCTCATTTGAACAAATCTGAATAACAGTCCCCCAAGGACCCTTTGAACCAAATATGAACCCATTCGGCCCAATGAATTTTGAGAAGAAGTCGTTGTAAGAATTACAGAGTTATGGCCCTGGCTTCGCAACTATTTGACCCAGTGTCCTAATTTGAACAAATCTGAATGAGAGTCACCTAGGGAACATCCAAACCAAATATGAACCAATACGGTCGGGCAGTTTCAGAGGAGAAGATGTTCAAAGAATTGTTGACGGACGGATGGACGGACGGATGGACAGTTGGATGAGGAGTGATGACTATAACTCCACCGGAGCTTCATCTCAGGTGAGCTAAAAAGGGTTAATGCATTGCATGTACTTACACAATACATAAAGCAATTCTATACAAAGAGTTTATGATAGCACGCTGATTGATAAATAGAAACATGACAGAAGGGACATACCTAGATGCTCTTTATTTAAGTGTGGGGACAAAAAGTCAAATTCAAGCATAAAAATTTCATTCAAGCATGGAATTCCCAACTGTTTAAATATATTATAACACTCATCCGATAAAATCGCCAATGCTCCCATTATGTAGGGTGCGCGACACCATTTGTCAAATGCAAAAATAATCCACATTTGGCAAAAAAGATTTTTGGCGAGTCACTTTTTAATTCCTTAAAGGATTTATTCTGCGAACAATCTAGACTCCCAATTGTTATTAGGATGATCCAAGTCCCATTCCGATCTGACAATAAATAAGCCAAAATAATAATCAATATCACCACTGGTTAGTCAGAGATTTTCGTGGCTTAACTCTGATGACATCAAAATAGTTGACCAAATTATTTAATTAACTAAGATAGTGTGGTTCATTTCGGAAGCGATTATTCATCAGTGTCAGTCGGCAAAAGTCAGTATTAATGGACAGCTGATGTACAATTTCATTTTAACCCTTCCATGACTGGAGCTTCCTTACATATTACGAAAACCCTGTGCAATGTTTTTTCTATATGTATACATGTATGTGTCTCCCATAGGGTACCTCACATATATAAGGGAATGCATTGGCCTAACAATATTTATATTGACCTTGTAAGCCAGTGCATTCTCTTTTAGATGCGAGGTTCCCAATGGGAGACTCACATATATAAGAGAACTCACTGACACAGGGTGTTTAATGCTGCACAAGCACAGCTCCCATCATACAAGACAGTCAAAGACTGTGGGTCGCTCACCCGACTGTAAAGACTGAGAAGACGGGGACTCTGAAGACTACAAGAGTCAGTACTTGACAAAATCACTTAGACAAGTAGTTCTAAACATGGACATAGCTGGAAGTTCTCAGATGAGCAAGGCTCTTAACCTTGAAATTTCTATTTGCACATCACTGACAAATCTCCAACCTCTTACCTTTTAAAGACAACCATACCACAGTACTAAGTTCACAAAAATCCTTTTGTACATTCCTCTCTTAGGTTGAATTTTATGACTGGTACCAGTACTTCAAGCTCTCAAACGTTTGAAAATTACCAACCTGACACCCCCCATAAAGTTAAAATTTGTGACCAATTCGGTCCAACGGTTTAACCTGAAGTAGGAACATATGGACTGATGGTAAAAACATACATGTTGGAAAATCAAACCAAACTATGAGAACAATTCTGACTAATTTTTGGTGTGAACATCTAATCTACAACTAATGTAGTATCAGGCATGAAATTTGTAACTGTTTTAACTTTTGATCAAAGTAGGGGGTCAAATCTCTACCCCTCTTCACTCCCTCCCCATTGCCTCAAACATTGCCCCCACAAGGCTGTCTAGAAATCAATATTATTATACCAGTACCAAACAGCATAGAGGAGATTTAAATTTCTTATCTCTGCCCCTATTATAACAAATGTTCTATGAGATCCATTCATCTAGTAATATCAATATCCCCCCAATTTTTCTTTGAAAACTCAGGGTATGATTTCACCTGGATAAGTGGTGGTTAAGAAACTAATATTGGAACAGCTGAGTCTGTATTTAGTGTGTCTGACCTTTGCAGGTGAATTTAATGACAGTATTCCGCAAGGTGGACTAACATCACGAATTCACCCTCTGCGGACCTCATTTCCCCAAAAATGACCCAATTTGAACAAATCTGAACCCCGGTCACCAAGGCCCCTCCATAACAAATATAAGCTATATAGGCCCAATGGTTCTTGAGAAAAAACTGTTTTAAGAATTACTATGGAGGGAAAGAGTTATGGCCCTGGCTTCGCACCTATTTGATCTGATGAACTTAATTGAACAAATCTTATTGTGAGACACCTAGGGAACATGCACACTGAAATATATAAACACATTCCGTCCTTAATATGAAGAAGAAAACAATTGTTGATAGACTAATGGATAGACATCCCAACAGACAGACGGATGGAAGCCTGACAGATAGAAGACAAATTCAATCCAATATATACCCCCCAATTTTGTTCTTTGGGTATGATTTCATCGGGATAAGTGGTGGTTAATAAAATAATATGAAATGGCCAAGCCTGAACTTAGTATGTCTGACATTTGCAGAATTAGGTCCCCAAAAGGTGAATTTAATGACACTATTCTGCAAGGCGGGCTAGCATCACCGACTTCATCCTCAATCTGATTAGGCCTCAATGGCCAATAAAAAAACTAGGAACAGATTGAAGTCATACAGTTGAAGTTGGTGATGCACACCCATTGAGCCCCTCAATTGTGCATTTTATCTTCTGCAAATTAGGGGGACATTGAAACTGAACAGGAAGAAAAAACTAACTAAAACTAAAACAAACTTTCAATTTGATACTTAAGATACTTCCCAGAAGATGAGTCCTAAGCAGATTTAGGTCCCTGGAGGGTGTATTTGGTGATGCTAGCCTGATGTAAGGGGTAGCAACACTAAATTCACCCTCTTGGGACCTCATTCTGCAAATATCAGACACACTATTTCCAGGCTTGAAGAATTCTTAGCCATTCACAGAACCATTGTATGTCAGGGAAACCAATTCCTATCAGTCATTACCTAACCTTGGGAACAGCATTTTGTTTTTAAATTTCTAGCAGTTATGTTTACATAAACCAGCCAGATGTCATCTACTATTCTAATCTAAATTAATGACCTGTGTCTTTGCAGATATATATGCTTCTGTGGTGAGAAGAGGTATTAATTATTGGTAGATGATATGGGTTGGAAGGGATGTTGGTTGATGGCAGGGTGGGGGTGGTTCTGGGCCATGTGTGAGGGGTGGGTGGATGGGTGTAATATTTCCATAATTTCATTAAAGAGTAAAGTTTCATAACTCTGCAGATGTTATAATGGTGTTACTTTTTTCAAATTTCATAACATGTTTAAAAAATTGTGTTTTGTTTGTTAAATTGAGCAAGGTCGCCCTGAAAATTATGTCACTGGCTCCGCCCACATTCGACCCAGTGACCTCATTTGAACAAATCTGAATAACAGTCCCCCAAGGACCCTTTGAACCAAATATGAACCCATTCGGCCCAATGAATTTTGAGAAGAAGTCGTTGTAAGAATTACAGAGTTATGGCCCTGGCTTCGCAACTATTTGACCCAGTGTCCTAATTTGAACAAATCTGAATGAGAGTCACCTAGGGAACATCCAAACCAAATATGAACCAATACGGTCGGGCAGTTTCAGAGGAGAAGATGTTCAAAGAATTGTTGACGGACGGATGGACGGACGGATGGACAGTTGGATGAGGAGTGATGACTATAACTCCACCGGAGCTTCATCTCAGGTGAGCTAAAAAGGGTTAATGCATTGCATGTACTTACACAATACATAAAGCAATTCTATACAAAGAGTTTATGATAGCACGCTGATTGATAAATAGAAACATGACAGAAGGGACATACCTAGATGCTCTTTATTTAAGTGTGGGGACAAAAAGTCAAATTCAAGCATAAAAATTTCATTCAAGCATGGAATTCCCAACTGTTTAAATATATTATAACACTCATCCGATAAAATCGCCAATGCTCCCATTATGTAGGGTGCGCGACACCATTTGTCAAATGCAAAAATAATCCACATTTGGCAAAAAAGATTTTTGGCGAGTCACTTTTTAATTCCTTAA
This sequence comes from Siphonodentalium dalli, assembly GCA_032622095.1. Classification (NCBI taxonomy): domain Eukaryota; kingdom Metazoa; phylum Mollusca; class Scaphopoda; order Gadilida; family Siphonodentaliidae; genus Siphonodentalium; species Siphonodentalium dalli. Next base: position 64,851,688 of record CP136061.1, read on the forward strand.
AGGATTTATTCTGCGAACAATCTAGACTCCCAATTGTTATTAGGATGATCCAAGTCCCATTCCGATCTGACAATAAATAAGCCAAAATAATAATCAATATCACCACTGGAGATTTTCGTGGCTTAACTCTGATGACATCAAAATAGTTGACCAAATTATTTAATTAACTAAGATAGTGTGGTTCATTTCGGAAGCGATTATTCATCAGTGTCAGTCGGCAAAAGTCAGTATTAAGGGGGTTTGACGATTGCTTCAATTTTGTCATAAGAAGCTCCCAATCATAAAAACACTGGGCTGAATAATGTTGACTATAGTTTGATGTTTCATTTGTTGCTATTTATTTTGTATCCCCAGTGTCTGATAGATTTATTTATTTGACCATAATCAATGGTTGAAAGAAAACATGTTTACAGACGATATACATAATGACACAGGCATTGTGAGACGAATACAAGAAAGTATTAATTTAAAGTTACTCAATCCGATTAAGCACCTCTAAATTACTATTTCTTTGGCTTCGGGCAGCTTCGGGGGTAAAAAATATTTGATTCGAGTCGAGGAACCCACCCTTCAAAGCTCAGAGTGATCAGATATCGATTTTTGAAGTTTGTTAATTTTTGGAGATATGGACCACTTCCACGTGCTCAATTCGGACAAATTGCGGTTGTAAGATGGATAACTCGAAAATCAAGTGGTTGCTCCTATGTGCAGGGTTTCTGCCAGGCCGGCTGCGGCTCCATCCCACGGACCCATTCCCCTCGCAGACGATCTGTTTGATTCATACAGGTACCAAAAGTCAGTAGCAATATGTCGTAAAAAAAATCCGGCTGCAACGGGAGTCCGGGGGTTAAACAGAATACTGGTGAAAAAGAGGGCCAAATAGCGACATTAGATACAGCGTAATACATGTCGCGGTAACTTCAAAGAATGCCGGACTGTTAGGTGCGGATATTTTTGTGCACGGGATTCCATGGATGAAACTACTCAGGCTCGAAGACCCCGTGCTATCGTATGATTACATAATTGGATCAAAGAACACCCAATTGCTGAGTCGGGACATTTTTATGCACGGGATTTTCGTGGATGAAACTACTCAATGTTGATCATTTATCTTATTGCTGTATCATTTGTTTTGAGTTCTATGTAAGTGAAGTTCCTGAAAAATACATGTGATTCTCTACGTGTGTTGATTATTATGCGTATATTGCCATGCATACTCAACAAAATCCCAAAGTGATTTAGTTCACAATAATACTGAAACTGTCCCAAATCAGTCTTTATAGCGGGAATTCATAGTGACAACACCATTCATTTGAGCCATATTACATGCATGGAGGATAAACACGAACACATACCCCCCCCCCCCCAATATGGAGATAAAGTCAAAGTACGGTGAACAATAGTTTCATTGTCCCGCCTGGGTCCCCAAGCACAATCAACGACGCACATGTTCACATTTCCCGCCAAAACTCAATTATATTTTATAACACGTTGGCTAAAACTCTGTTCTATAGGCTGCGGTCGTCAACTGTTGTTGGACCAATACAGACTATTGAACAAGCTACGCGTTCCGAATGAAAGATTTCGCTACCATTCGTATTTCGCCACTATAAATATCCCCTGCAGACAAACCCTGCAGTAAGATGTCACAGGGCACAAATAGTTTTACGATTGACAGAATATATAATCCTGTCAGTTTAATTTTCACCGACGCTACTTGAAATTCTAAGAAATACGTTATTCAATTCTCCTTGCTAGGTATTATTGGTCAATGCGTAGATGCTTTTTAGTGTTTAGATTCATTATACCTGTTGGAATCTTATTGTAAGTTATAAATTTGTAACACTGTAACTCGTAGCTCGTTCATTTATATAGTCTTCAATCAGACGGCAGTCTTACATACATAATTACATGACTAATTATTTGGATACCATCAACAGAATTAATGCACCCACGGATATGATCGACTTGCATAATATACGTAGCTTTGGATTGCTTTGTGGGACACTCAGGTGCAAGGAAATGGCTACTTTTCAGTGTCAAATAACAAAAATTTTGCCCGACAGGACAAACCATGGTCCTTCCGTCGCGTTATGTGTTTCCCCAATACGGACTCATTAATTTCCCCCTGGCGGAAACCCTGATGTGGGCATCTATTTGGCTCGCCTAGAGCCTCGCCAAATAGATGCCCATGGTAATTTTTATGTGTTCTGTAAGTTTCCAAAGACAAATAAAGTCTTATAAATGTATATTCCATTTTTTATGGACCTCTTTTTATTCCAGGAACTGCGTAAGAATCTGACAAAAGTGAGAATTACTACCTTTAGCTCTTTCATGATGGGAGCTGTGCGGGTGCAGCATTAAATGTCATATGCCAGTGCATTCTCTTGTGCCAAAATGTGTTCTCTTATATATGTGAGTCTCCCATAGGGAGCCTCACATATATAATAAAATGCATTGGCTTACAAGGTCAAGGTAAATATTGTTATGCCAATGTGTTCTCTTATATAATGTGTGAGGCTCACTTGGGAAGCTCGCATATATAAGAGAGTGTATTGGCACAGGGCTTTCACAAAATTTCAGGAAGCTCCAGTCATCGACGGGATAAATTGAGGCTCCAAACTCACAAGGGGCTTGAGGTTAACCCTTTCAGTGCTAAGTCGGATTGATGATCATTTTTCAAATTTATTGATTATAATAATGTGAGCTCTTTCCATCAATGTATCACATTATTATAAATTATCACATTATTTAATAATTTGAAAAATGATCAAGGAAAAAAGATGGGTTGATACAAAAAACCGAACTTGGCACTGGAAGGGTTAATTATAAAAAGATTAAAATTTGTTGTCATATCGGAGACTATAAATTACATGTATATTTAAAACATACTGAAAGATTTTGGGTGACATTCCATTCATAAGTATAGTCTGTGTAATACAAAAAAAACACATAAGGTGTCTTCAATTTTGAAGTGAGTGAGTTGTGTGCGAAAGACCCTCTCCAGTAAATACTGGGACATTATTGTTGTTATTGTCATTATGCTGCATTTTGAATTTATTACATGATCGTACCCTTATTCCATTCATTAAACCCATTCACTAAATTGTATATTAAACGTTTGTTTAATAACAGGAAATAGTGCCAGGTGACCTTTGACTTCCGGTTTGTATTCTGTTTACATTCCGTATGCTACGTCTCAAAATACTATGGCTTCCAATATTTTTCCAACAAACTATAATGAATGAAGAGTTTGAAAAGATATGTCAATAAATATATGCCATTAAATATGCCAAAGAGTCTTTGTATATATGGGACTGTTTCTTTACGCGGGCAAACAAATTTTGAAACAATGCATAGTTACGTGAAACATCATCGCATGCCTTAAAGATGCCGATGTTAGTTTCGCGTCCCATTTGCTAATTTAAGTATATATTGTCTAGGTTTTGGATCATGTAATAAATAGAATTTACAACTCGTCCACAGTTTATAGCGGAATTTACAAAACTCGTCCGGTAAATTAGTTCAGGACCTCGCCAAAGGCTCAGTCCAGACCTAATTTACTGGACTCGTTTTGTAAATTCCGTTATAAAATGGGGACTCGTTGTAGATTTTCTATATATGAATCTGTCCATGTATATAGTGTCAATAAAGAATTAAAAAAAATAATAATAATAATAAGAAAAATAAAAAGATTAAAATGCATCAGATATATTAACTTACATTCTTTACAGCTACTGTAAATCCTGTAGGATCCTTCAGTGCACTGACATGTGTAGTATGACTCATGATTTAATGTTAGCTTACACTCAATATTAGTTCCAATGCACTGCTCAGTAGGTCCGCCATTAGTACAGCTGTAACCATATGCTGACTCTGAAAGATTCAAATCAATCAGTGGTCCTCGGTGATAGGTCCTCAGTGGCAGCAAGCAGACAACCATCTTGGTTTCATAAAGGCCGAAATGTTTACATGTGCTTAGTATGACACCGGTCAGTTTACATGTGCTTAGTATGACACCGGTCAGTTTACATGTGCTTAGTATGACACCGGTCAGTTTACATGTGTTTAGTATGACACCGGTCAGTTTACATGTGCTTAGTATGACACCGGTCAGTTTACATGTGCTTAGTATGACACCGGTCAGTTTACATGTGCTTAGTATGACACCGGTCAGTTTACATGTGCTTAGTATGACACCGGTCAGTTTACATGTGCTTAGTATGACACCGGTCAGTTTACATGTGCTTAGTATGACACCGGTCAGTTTACATGTGCTTAGTATGACACCGGTCAGTTTACATGTGCTTAGTATGACACCGGTCAGTTTACATGTGCTTAGTATGACACCGGTTAGTATGACACCGGTTAGTATGACACCGGTTAGTATGACACCGGTTAGTATGACACCGGTTAGTATGACACCGGTTAGTATGACACCGGTTAGTATGACACCGGTTAGTATGACACCGGTTAGTATGACACCGGTTAGTATGACACCGGTTAGTATGACACCGGTTAGTATGACACCGGTCAGTTTACATGTGCTTAGTATGACACCGGTTAGTATGACACCGGTTAGTATGACACCGGTTAGTATGACACCGGTTAGTATGACACCGGTTAGTATGACACCGGTTAGTATGACACCGGTTAGTATGACACCGGTTAGTATGACACCGGTTAGTATGACACCGGTTAGTATGACACCGGTTAGTATGACACCGGTTAGTATGACACCGGTTAGTATGACACCGGTTAGTATGACACCGGTTAGTATGACACCGGTTAGTATGACACCGGTTAGTATGACACCGGTTAGTATGACACCGGTCAGTTTACATGTGCTTAGTATGACACCGGTTAGTATGACACCGGTTAGTATGACACCGGTTAGTATGACACCGGTTAGTATGACACCGGTTAGTATGACACCGGTTAGTATGACACCGGTTAGTATGACACCGGTTAGTATGACACCGGTTAGTATGACACCGGTTAGTATGACACCGGTCAGTTTACATGTGCTTAGTATGACACCGGTTAGTATGACACCGGTTAGTATGACACCGGTTAGTATGACACCGGTCAGTTTACATGTGCTTAGTATGACACCGGTTAGTATGACACCGGTTAGTATGACACCGGTTAGTATGACACCGGTTAGTATGACACCGGTTAGTATGACACCGGTTAGTATGACACCGGTTAGTATGACACCGGTTAGTATGACACCGGTTAGTATGACACCGGTTAGTATGACACCGGTTAGTATGACACCGGTCAGTTTACATGTGCTTAGTATGACACCGGTTAGTATGACACCGGTTAGTATGACACCGGTTAGTATGACACCGGTTAGTATGACACCGGTTAGTATGACACCGGTTAGTATGACACCGGTTAGTATGACACCGGTTAGTATGACACCGGTTAGTATGACACCGGTTAGTATGACACCGGTTAGTATGACACCGGTCAGTTTACATGTGCTTAGTATGACACCGGTTAGTATGACACCGGTTAGTATGACACCGGTTAGTATGACACCGGTCAGTTTACATGTGCTTAGTATGACACCGGTTAGTATGACACCGGTTAGTATGACACCGGTTAGTATGACACCGGTTAGTATGACACCGGTTAGTATGACACCGGTTAGTATGACACCGGTTAGTATGACACCGGTTAGCAAATTGCAACTAATGATGATACTATTGTTTTAATCTTATTTTAGATTTTTCGTTTGATTTTTAAATTTTAACATATATTTAACGGTGTAATTTCAGAAATGTGGTTTTACTTTGATTCTTTAAACTTGTTTTGGACTGTATGTTCTATATTTCTTTTCCCAAATTTGTAAACAGCTCCTTGCTCTCCGCCTCTAAATTTCCAAGAGCATGAGGTTCCAGGTGTCTGCCAGTGAGATTCTGCCCCTTCAGTCAGGGAGATTTGAGTCTTGTCAGGGAGATTACAAATTTCAGCCAAAAAGTAACATTTTCACTATTTCTTCCTTTGAAAAATTGTGGGTAGTGATTTTAAAGTAGTTAAATGTAATTAATCTTCCCTTTTCAAAGGATGGATTAATGTAAATGCACATTTCCGATCACACTTGCACATGTTGGGACCCTGACCCCATTATATACCCTTCTTTGATATGCTTTTCAGACCCTCTCCTCTTGCTCTTGATGTCCATTCAGTTTGCACCAACAATTATTATGTGGGTAAATTTATATGACGAATATATTTTAAGCAAGTGCTTATTCTTTTTGCTAAAACTTTTTTTGATGAACCAAAATGCCTATTCGTCCTCCTGCCAGTGCATTTCTCTGACTTGGTCTCGGTCATTCTAGTGTGCTTGGTGTGGGATTATTTACCCTGACAGTTTTCTATCTTGTCAGACACCCACTTACCTGCGATGATTACATTGTACACATAAAAACACAACCATCTTAGATCTGATGTCTGCACATTCAAAGCATATACAAGATGCAAGTTTACTCGGAATCGCGACCAGTCCCCAATGAGAGTCCATGTACTATATATTATATCCATATCTCGATCCATATGTAATAAACTCACAATCAAACAAATCTCAATACAGTAAAACCTCTCTAAACCGAACACCCTACGGACCGGCCCTTCTGTTCGGTTTATAGAGGTGTTCGGTTTACAGAAAATCGCAAAACCATCGGAATACAATATTTTCCAAAATAAGTAAAATATATATCTCCAAGAAGTATCTTGCCCACTGAACTATATGGTATATTCCCAAAGTAGGAAGGGTTAACTCTCCGAGTTTAAAAAACGGTACGAAAATTCTATGGTACATAATATTCTGTCATGGTTCATGACCTTGTAATCACGTGATCTCCAATATTTAAGAAATCAGGTGCATGAATTTCGCCCTATTTTTCCCCATTAGGACATTCCTCATGAGCGGGGTGGGTGCGAAACCCTGGGAGGGAGCTCAGAGTTCAGTGGGCAAGATACTTCTAGGAGATATATATTTTACTTATTTTGCAAAATATTGTATCTCCTTCAAAGGTATCTTGCCCACTGAACTAAATGGTAAAATATAGAATTTTATAGCAGGTGGAGGCCACGAGGAAACATAAACACCGCTATGCACCTGAAGCAAAGAACTGGATTGACCTGATAACCTACAATATATATATATACATGCACAATATCACCATAAGCCAATGTAATATTACACCATAAGACTAATACCTGTCAGAAGGCTCAAACGAAACAAAAAGTGGCCACTTGGATTTTTAAAACCTGCAAATAAAGTAGATAGCTTCAGAAAGACATGGCGACGGAGACGACATTCCCTTCGGAGCTTAGAGCTAATAATGTATCAGCCGAGTACTTTCCGGGCAAGAGATGTGTAACACTCCCGCCCCCCCCCCCCCCCCTCCCGAAAGGGGAGAAACATCTATTTTCTAAGGAAATGGAAATAGAAAAAATACCCTTTGACAAGAAATCCCCGGCCGGGTAGATAAACAAAGGGATGGCCGAATACTGAATAACGCCCCTAACGGGCTGACCCATGCGGCTTCTAAGTTATAAAGTAGACCCCCCTGAAAAACAATAGAACCAATCCCAGAACCAAATCTTGAGTGGGGGGGGGGGGGGGGGGCGTGTCCTAGTACGAGATGAGAGCCCGATGAAAAAACAGCTGCAAGCTAAAAAAAAGGGCCCCGATACCAACTAATCTGTAACATGCCATTGTCTAGAAGGATGAGATATCATTGACCAATACTCTGACCGGGAAGCGAATGGGTATGATACGGACAGACTTTTCACAGCTCAGGCCGTATGACTAACTTGGCTCAGCATTGGAGTCTCACAAAAGAAAACTTATTTTGAAGCCTGGAGCTCAAGATATAAATTACTAAGATGCAATAAGCCGTTGCATTTTCCCCTGATGATATGCCATATGTGGTTGATAGAAAGGCAGTCAGGAACCGAAATTCCAATGTCATGAAGGTGGAAAAAACACACAAAACAAAAATTGTGCGAAATATGCATCAGGATTGTGGCACAAGCCCGAAACCAGCGGAAACCGATGGCAGGTAGGTAGTGAAAAGCAGACCAAGGCGCACCGCGCCCCCAACTGTTCTTGCTCTTCTGACTGGCCCCCGACGGGTCGCTGGTGCAAGGTATCCCTTCTGGGACGGATGGGTTGCCCCTCCGATTGTACCCTGTTCCAGAGACAACCATCGCCCGAAGTGCGAATCTAGAGGGCAGATCATATGATCTGGCATCCTACACCCAATGCTAGTGAATATCTCGCACGAGGGGAAGCATCTGGCAAGAATCTCTTCAGTCTGTATGAAGTGTGCACAACGCGAGTCATACGCTGCCCCTTAGACGCAACATTATCCTGCAGTGGCAATCCCCGAGGTCAGCAAAAGACCTGGCTTTTTATATTAAATGAGACCACTATGTGAATCAAGCACTATCAGGAAAAAACAAAACCCTTGTGTACCTACAAATGAGCCCATAAGAAGAATGACGTATTAGTACCAAAGGCCGATATCACAGAAGCCTGACACACCGTGTTGCCCATTAAGCCCGAGCGGAATGGCTGATATAGACCTCACTTCAACTGCCAAGACCATGTCACAAAATCATGTAATTAAATCCAATAGTCATCCCAACAGGCTGATCACAGATAACATCCTGATTATGAGAATGTGCATTGCATTGAGTAACGTGAATCGTGATGAAAGCCAATCGGTTGCGTTCTGAAAATGAGCATATGTCTAACTATGTATAATGGACTCATCTATTTATTACTTACTACCCAACTGAACTCCATTTTTAGTTAGAACTGAAAGCAACCTGCAGATAAAAGATACGCAGGTGCACCCACGTAAAATATAAAACCATATTTAGAAGATAATCTCTATATATGTTTATTTTGGCAACTATACCTGTAGGTGGTTTCCTTATTAAAGTGAGATGGAACACTCCGGTAGGGTGATCAAATAGAAACGGAGAATAATCTGACTCAGTTAATTTTACGAATATTAATCCAAATTCCAACACTCACACTGTCATTCTCATCTATCAATGAAACCCAGTGACGATCGGCCATAAAGCATGTTATGTTTGTTTATCTCCGATTCTTGCGTCCCAAATCGTGATGTAAATATTTACCATTTCACGCACCCGAACAAGTCCAGAATATGTCTTAAAAGTCAGGAATATTAAAGGGCGCGATTCATATAATAATCTAGTGATATGAATGACCCACCATCCAAAGAATACTCCTGAAGACTATAGACACTCTTCCAGAAATGACAGTGACCTCGCAAGAGCTGGATGGCACATTGAAAGAAGCAACAACTTATAAAGCAAGAAGTTGAACACTTCCCCATCCGAGAAACAATAAAATGTCTGAATACCTCTCAGGATGTTCGATCCCATGGCGCCAAGTTTGCAGTCCGATTGGCATAACCTCTCAGCTATGACGATGCTTGTGGAGGGAACAAATTAACTGGCATCACAGTACCCAAACTCGAACAAAAGCCATGCAACTTGGATCTTATTTGTTCTTTTCTCTGTACCTGGGTACGCCAACCGCCAACGGTCGTCCCGAGTATACGAATTGGAGTCCCGTTCAATGGTCCAGGAAGCCCACCAATGGGTTCGATTGGTAGCCCCAACCCACGCTAATTGCTAATTGCGCCAATGAGGGGAACACTATATATCGACAAGTGTCAGTGTCCTGGTCTCAAAGGTTTCTTTCTCGTCTCTTGGGACCCTCGAAACGAGGGGAAGCACTCTTATCTTCTTGTAAATTTTATATGTTTTTAGAACAATGCTATCCAATCATGTCAATCTGAGGTTATTTGCTTATCAAAATTTTGACATTAATTGCTTCCTGCGCTTGGCTGCATCAGAGAGCCCCGAACAACTAACTGAGCTCCCTCGTGAGCGCATGTAAATGTGACCCGAAAGGAATGTCTAAAGCCAATTCACCTCGGGCTGGAGCTACTGCTTGACCTGATCCCGATCTCCATCCGTCCAAACTGGCGATGGGTTGTTAAAAGCTCAAGACTCAAGCTTCCTTTCTAATTTCATGTGTCTGGTCATTGGGGACCCCTGAGGAATGTCCTGAGCCTGTACATCTCGGGGATGGAGCAGCAGCTCGTAAGGATCCTGATATCCAACCGACCGAATTGGCGATGGGAGGTTAGTAGGTACCAGTTTCCAAGCAAGCTTCCTGCTCAAATGGCGTCAGGGAACAAATTCTTTGGCATTTAAAATAAAACCCGAAGTTACTGGCTGCTGTTGGCCAGAATGCGGCCAGTAACCTGCCTGCCAAGTCCCCCCATTCCAAGCCCAGCTGGGGCAGAAGGCATGAAGGATAAAAAACGTACTTTCAGGTGCCAAATAATAGCGTAAACCTGATTATTCATTTTTGGAGAAAATGCCCAACAATCACTATTTGGAATTGAGAGAAAGTGAAATTGCCATTCTACTATCAATTTTAGCCCAAATCCCCACACAACACTATTAACATTAGGCACATGAGAGCATGGAAGGGGTGAACCCCCAGCCGCACTAACCCCGAGATGACGAATTGTATCGATGGACGGCGTAGTGTTCGAGTGTTAGTTTTAGAGCAGAACACAGCCGTACCTGGGCACGCCAACTGCCAACGGTCATCCCGAGGATACGAATTGGAGTCCCGTTCGATAGTCCAGGGAGCCCACCATGTGGTCAATGGGTTCGATGGGTAGCCCAACCCGCGCCCTGTTTGGAGTGACTATTGCCCCGAGTGCTAATTATGTCAATTAGGGGAACACTATATATCGACAAGTGTCAGTGTCCTGGTCTCAAAGATTTCTTTCTCCTCTCTTGGGACCCTCGAAACGAGGGGAAGCAACTCTAGGGGAGCTACGGGGAAGGAGAATTCATGAACCTGGTCTTACCTTGATTAGCAGTCCTTGTTCTGCGAAGGTAATTAATGTGCTTGCTAACAATCAAAAATACACCTGTTGTGTTATGTTGATAAGCACCTTGCAATTGGCTGTGGCAACTAATGCAGTAACGGCCATAATTAAATCGATTGTGACTGTAGAATAACCTTGATTTGCCCGAAATCACTGTTTCGTAACAAATTATATTAATTTATAATATTAATATCAAGATTGACAAGAATCATTAAATCATTTAAGGTGAAAAAAGTGCAAATTTAAACTCGGGATATTACAATCCTATTTCACAAGATTTAAACACTGCTTCCGTCAGTTGTACACAAGACGATGATTGTCAACGTCTAAATAAACATAAGAATTACAACCTTAAGAAAGCCGTCAAACAAAACGGTGAACTCGAAAGAAAATCACCTAATTTCGTGATACCGTTCAGAGGGAGGTAAAGTGGAAAATTTATTATTTTTCTCCCATAGGGTTTCCATGTTAAAAATTTTAGACAAAATCCTGACTTCATAAATTTTACTACAGAATCTATGAATGTACCTTCATGTAATTCCTGACTCCATCTAGTGACAAGGCGTCATCGATTTTCGAAAAACGTACCCATTATCGAAATATCACACTTCAAAAAACTTTACGAACAGAAATTGGGGAAATTATGTCCGCCATTGGTGGAGTTATCGTTCCTGTGTTGAGAAATGTGCTTATTTTACAATGTTGAAAATAAAACGAACTGGCTGTTATTACAACACATGGTCCATAACACAATTGGATAATCGTTTGTTGAGTAACACTGTATTGTTTTCATAAGCGATCGCGCCATCGATTACTTACAGTCGGCATCAAGTTTTACGAAAAATCTCGCAGGAATTTTGACGTAAACATAACAAACTATGCAATGAACATATCACTCCGCCGAAATAGTTCGGAATATATATATATACGATATTAAGTAATAATATCACATAATACGTAATGTTAATGTCAAATACTTACACCATATGGCAGAAAAATTACACCTGGTCATTATTAAATGTTGATATCATCTTTCTTGTATGGTTTAAAATTTGGCGTAGTTACATCTAACGTGGTTGTTCGGCGACTTCCGCCTTCCTGATAAATTCTCCCCACGAAATAAACATCAAGCTAATAAATTGTCAACGTTTGACCGGTAAGGAATCAATTTATTGATAAAACATAGTATATACGTGTGGGTTAGATGCATCAGAAAGTTATTAACGATCGTTTCTTTGATCGACACGTACAGCTTAAAATTTAAAAGTGAATATCTTGTTTGTCTACAGCTGAAATCGAAACTCATGACGAAAGATAACAGGAAGTATGAAAAGCTATTTCGCTGTACATGATATTTGAGACTGTACATTTTTGCATACATGTATTATTGATAGTAAAGTGGTGCTCCATAGTTTTCAGAAATAGTTCTTGCAAATGGATGTCTTTTTGGGTGGTTTGTTTACATATATTAAGTTAAAATTTATGGAGTTTTAGGTTTGAAATTAGGAAATCCGCTACGCGTTGTCACTGCATGGGAGTATTAGCTACATGTTGATACCTCCTGTTGGCTATTTGATATTCCTACTAGTAAGTATTTTCGTCTCAAAATTTTTGTGTTGTATTGACGTTCAAATGCATCTTTTTATGAATGAAAAATTTATCACTTATCAGATATACTTAATCTTGGATTATTGTAGTATGTCTATGAACAAACATATTTAAATTTGTTTGGTCATTTATAACAAAAATACATGGATTTCAACCGGTCCCCATTTCTGGAATTGTGCCACTTTACGTCCCTCTTAATGCAACCGCCAACGCACGTAGTAACTGAAATAACACGTCACCTGTATGCCATAGAATTGCTATAAAGAAAACGATGAGCGTCTTTAGTCATATCCAATGGTGCCTCTATTATTCTGCCTTTTATACGCAATAACCTTCTTAGACACAGAACGGATATTAAATTTTATCGACCGATTAAAATTATGGAAGACAACCGCGTAATCTTTATGTGAATTGTACATAATTTTCAACCATAATCAAAGGAATAATGTTGTTTGTATAATACAAAAACAAAACTGTCTTTTGTATAGTACCAAAAACTGTCACACTTACTTCGATGTCAGGAGACATCCGTCCACTACGGAAGAAGGGAAAAATAGGGCGAAATTCATGCGCCTGATTTCTTAAATATCGGAGATCATGTGATTACAAGGTCATGACCCATGACAGAATATTATGTACCATAGAATTTTCGTACCGTTTTTTCAACTCGGAGAGTTAACCCTTCCTACTTTGGGAATATACCATATAGTTCAGTGGGCAAGATACCTTTGAAGGAGATATATTGCCGCCGTCAGTGAGATTTATCAAGACCGGAACACCTCATTACTGATTACTTAAACTTTGTTCAATAAACTACAAAATAAACATAAATTACAATAGATAAACATGCTATAATAAGAAATAAATATATGTATAGATAAACCAGGAAACACGGAAACGATACATTTTATGGTGATTCGCGGTTTTTGAAAATGTTCACGGTAGATTTCAACTCTGAGCTATGGTTTTCTCAACGGCTCATTAATCTTTTAACTGATTGCATTCAGTCTCTTCCATCGCTTTAAGAGTTCGGATTTTGGAGGTAAAAATTTGTGTATTTGTTAACATACGGACTAATAAAGCTGTCCGGTATTCGGAGTACAAAGGTTTCGGATTACAGAGGTAATAATTAGTGACAATGCACTTGGGTAAATTCGGGACCGAACAATTCGTTCGGAATGGAGAGGGGTCAGGATTGTAGAGGGTCCAGTTTGGAGAGGTTTCACAGTACTTCCTTCACTTGAGGTAACATTTATTCCACGAGGAGAGTACTTTAGAAAAGCTTTAGCTTATTGTCCAATCCCGTTTCTTCATCCATCGGTAGTGGATAACCGGGCAAAGCAGATGACTAAACCATTTTATCATGGGACCAGCATCTCTGGCACAGCATTGAAGACCCTGTGCCAGAGCATTATATATGCAAGTGTCCCATACGGAGACTCGCAGATATAAGAGGACGCACTGGCTTACAAGGTCAAGGTAAATACTGTTTGGCCAATGCATTCTCTTATATGTGATGCACCCTATGGCGACTGGCATATTTAAGAGAATGCATTGGCACAGGGTTTTTGCAAAAAATTCAGGAAGCTCCAGTCATGAAAGGTTTAAGGTTTTGTTGTATAAAATGCAACCGGCAATCAGAAATATTAGCACTGATAATACTTTTAAGTTTTATTTATGAAAATTATACATATTTATTGCAAATAATTAGAATAACGCGTTTTTACAGGTTCAAGATTTTTAATTATGGACATGGTCCGATGGCCCGATAGACTATGTAAATATCCCGAAACATTTACAATAAATGTTACATCATTTCCCAATCAATTTCCCGAGGATACTCCAAATCACAATAACTGTATTTTCTATCGGGATCTATCAGGAAATAGGCTGATTTCCCCGATACTAGTTTTGAGATCTTATGTAACTCAGGTGAAAAAAAATCAGATAAACCTGTTTTCGACCTCGATCGAAATATTGCTGTGAAAGATCCATATACCATAAATATGAATGAAATTTGTTGATGCTTGTTTAAGTTATTTTGAGACATAAAATTTCTATAAATAGAAACAGGTGCCATAACTCTGGTTAGAGATTTGGGACAGGCCCGATTTTATACGCGTTGTTGACCGTGACAATGAACTTACCTACCAAAAATTGCCGCCAACCATCACTCGTCAAACCAACCATCAGTCGAGTTTAAAAAAAACTCAACTATTACATAGTAATTATACCTATACTCAAACTTAAATTTGAAAAGTGTTCATTTTCACACACCCATGGGTGTGTGAATGTAAAACTGAACGAGTTAGCTATTTTAGATACATGATAGGCAATATAATGCATGCAATCAATATCAACAACATTATTCATATGTACCGTGAAAAACCATGGTAGGATATTTGATTTTAAAATGCTTCTAAGAAATAAACATATATATTCCAGACTGAATGTGCATGAAAGCATGTATCCGTATTCACAACTCTGGGGTGATAATGTGGTCAAACAGTCTGAGTTAGTTATGCATTTAAAATACACGGAACCAAGAGTTGATTTTTCTGAAGTCAGCCGCCTACACGCAGTTGTGGTTTTACTTCTTTCGAGTTCAACTCCATGATGTCCATAAATATTTATTAAATAGCATAATGATAATTTGGACCATATAAATGTAAGCACATGTCAAAAGTATGACACAGTCATGTTTTATTCAATGTAAATTTTCTTCGAGATGGTCTTTAATAAACACATTTATCTTCAGGAATAATTAAGAACTGAAACTGTCATCAGATACAAGACTTTTACATAGATATATTGTCAGTTTTGAATTCGCTCAGCAAGGTGCATGAATTCAAAACACACAAACTCAAAACGGAGCAAAAATTAGTACTGCATGAATTTAAATACGAGTAAGGTAATTCAAATGCATCAAACATGTTAACTTACTCTGTTTACATCTGCTAGAGTTAAATCTGTAGGACAGGTCATCACACTGACAGGTGTTGTCATTATTATAAGGCTTACACGCTGTTTTATATTCGGCACACTGCTCAGTAGATCCTCTACCAGTACAAAGTTCACCAAAGCCTATCTCTGCAGAAAAAAGAATAGAACATCAATAAAATCCATTTTGCTTCCTACATGGTTATAAACAAATATATATAGTTCCGTCATAGCAGGCCAATGGTGCGACAGGTATACCTGTATGTGATAAAATAAATATCAACATTGAAACAAGTTATAAAAGGTCGCTGTCTGGAATATATTCATCAATTAATATCAATTTCATTTCTTACTAAGGGTGGCATTTTCCAGATAAAGTTACCATCTATCTTTTAAACTGATAATAAATGCTCTTCATTGCAAATTATTAGTGGCTCTTTAAGTCATTGAGGACAACAGCACCTATCCGGTGACATTCCCCATGTCATGTTACCTCTGTGCACCCATTTTCCCCACATATCTTGTGAACTGTTAATGAAGTCTCGGCATGGTGCATATCAAGCAATATGGCCATCATGATGGATGCCATCTTGTCTGGAGTCTTGGTGCCACTTTTTTTTCTTATTAACAATCACAAATAAATTAGAGGAGACATTAAGGAAGATAACAGTCGCAGATAAAAATGTCCCCCCTCCCCGACGAAGGTAGCAGGTTTGTAGTATTTATGGGTTTCAGATCCCTATAATACAAACTGTAGGAGGAATTGATTGCACCAATATAATACAAAAAAAATTCACTAAATATTTTGCATATCTTCAATATGTCGAGAAAGGGTCAATAACTCTAAAATAAAAAACATAAAATATTTATATGTCTGAAAATGGCTCCGACTGAACTCAAAATCGCAGGTGCGCAGGTTCCCATGCTGGATGCCATCTGTGACAAGTTTAAAAAAATTTACTGGAAAATGGCGGAATACAGGCTAGGATGAAAGATGTGTCCCAGGATGTACGTAGTTCAAGTATGCTCCTACGAAAACCAGCTAAGATATTTCTATAGCGAAAGGTGCAAAGTTCAACCAATATCTCCTGACTTACATCCTGAAATTTTATATCTAAAAATATTCATCAGGAATTTAAAATAACACAATTTGGCTTATTAGATTCCATACAAATAAATACAAATCGTAATATGGTTAGACGAATGTTTTTCTGATGTTCATCAAGCAATAATTGAAGTCGACACTTCATAACGAGCTGCCAGTTGTGCGATGTTTAATCCATCACTTAATAGTTTAGTTTAATTGCTATAATCGGAATTTTAATCTAGAATTATAGAATATAGTGTTATGATCTAAATTAGTGTAGGCAAATGTACATAATAACATGAATTATTGGATTTATGGGTCAAAAGAGAAGAGTTAATATAACATCTAATTTATAGAACCAGTCACCAATATCATAGTGTAATCAGTTCTGTTTATGTTGCTGCAAATTGGGCTGACAAACTCACATACCAAATTTGGTTCTGATCAGATAAAATATGTTTGAGTTCTTGCAGCATGTGTGAATTCTAAGTCAAAATAGGGCCATAACCCATAAAAAAAACTCGGATCAAACCCATATTCAAAATCAAACTGTATTTTGAGCTGAGAAACTCATATACAGAATTTGGTTCCGATCAGATATAAAATATTTTATTTATCGCACCATGAGTAAACTGTCTACAGTCAGATGGATGGATGAACAGCAATTGGTAAATCCAGTGACTAGTCACTAGTACCTCTATGCCTCTTGAAGTTTTGAGAGTATGAAATATTAGGAAGGTATTCAGTTCAAAATTCGATTGGATAAAAATAACCACTATTTGCAGGGGCCTTCTCCCATCTAGTGGTCACCTTGAAGATCCTATGAAGTTTGGTTTGTATGAGGGATGTGGCCTGTATGGGTGTGCGGAACAGGCTTCTCAATGGTACTCAGACCGGTACTGGTATCGCCGGTACTCTGTTACGATTATGCATTTTATCTTCTGCAAATTAGGGGATATGGAAAGTTTGGAAACTGAAAAGTAGGGAAAAAGTAACTAAAAACAAACGTTAATTTGACACTATAGATACTTGCCAGAAGATGAGCCCCAAGCAAAATAAGGTTCCCTGTGATGCAGGATAGCATCACTAAATTAATCCGCTGGAGACCTCATTCTGCAAATGTCAGACACACTAACTCCAGGCTGTGTTAACTTACAAGCCTTGAAATAGTGAGTCTGTCATTTGCAGAATGAGGTCCCCAGAGGGTGAATTTAGTGATGCTGCCCCGCATAGCAGGCTAGCATCACCAAATTCACCCTCTGGGAACCTCATTCTGCTGAGGTGTAAGCAGAATGAGGTCCCCAGAGGGTGAGTTTGGTGATGCTAGCCCGCTATGCGGGATAGCATCACTAAATTCACCCTCTTGGGACCTCATTCTGCAAATGACAGGCTCACTATTTCAAGGCTTGTTAACTTACTTTGTTTACAGCTGTTGGTACCATCAATTCTGTAGAAGCCATAAATACACTGACATTCTGTGTCCAAAGACCAGCCATTCGTTTTTCTAGCACACTCAGTATTAGATCCAGCACACTCATTAAAAATATTACAGGGTTCGCCAAGGATTACTTCTGAAGGAAAAATAGAGACAGCATTATTATTAGATGAGTTATCCTGAACAGCACTATAAATAAATAATAAACCCCATTCCAATGTATATTTTTATAACTGAGTGGTAAACGCATTTTAAGTAAAGAAAGAGTAAATATCCATGACATGTTTTAAAATATTTACCAGAAATGATGGAATAAAAAACTATGAGTGTACCGCTATTCTCAAAGTAATTGACCAGAAAAACGGGGTGATACCCCGGTCATGACCGCGGTGATACCGGTAATAAACGGTAGCGGTATCGAGATGGTCACGGCGGTATTGGGCGATAATGATACTGCAGTCTTTTAGCGGGCACTGCATTAATTTTTTTGAATACCGCGGTCTTTTAGCGGGCACCGCATTAATTGTTTTGAATACCGCGGTGATTTTCATGGAACTCTTTGAGGGGAGGTATTTACTCCCACATACTTGTTCGCATTAACAAGCGGTATCAGTACTGCGGTATTGGAGGATACTGTGGTATAGTATCGCGGTATTAACGGGGTGACACCACGTTATTGGTGGTCAATTACTTTAAGTATAGCGGTACATGTATTAGACTAAGACTTCTTAACTGAGTGGTAAACGCATTTTAAGTAAAGCAAGAGTAAATATCCATGACATGTTTTAAAATATTTACCAGAAATGATGGAATAAAAAACTATGAGTGTATTAGACAAATACTTCTTTGTCCACAACAGCTTGGAATATCTGTTGGGTTGATGCTGTTTTGGACCGAGTCCTGTCCCATTACTCTTCTATAACAGACTTTATGCCCAGAAATGTGGACAGGAGTTATATTGCTAGTATATCTTCGAATTAGATCAAATTGATGCTTTGCATGTATGAACATAGAGGGCAGCCTTTGCCAAACATGATGATATAAAACAAGCGTATATCTGAGGTCCTTTGAAGATCAAAGCAATGAGATGTATAAGTAAACAAAGCGTTGTTTTCCAGAGAATTATGATTTGTCGCGCTATCAGAAAATGTATGTAAACAATACATTAAATTATTGTAATATCACTTTACCTCTTTCAATCACAGTAAATTATACATCGTTTTGAAGACAGATTAATCGCGTACCGTACATGTCAGATGATTAATCACATTCCATGGTTCACATGAATGCCTGGGTTCCATGTGTAAATGAAGTACGTCTTTTGAATGAATATCTATTATAGAATAGTAACAGGACAGGACTCGGTCCAAAACAGCATCAACCCAACCGATATCACAAGCTGTTGTGGACAGAATTTATAGCATCTTGTCAAATATCAATTCCAATATTGTAGTAATAGATTTAAAGAAATGAGCGAAATTCAGTGATGAGAAAGAAATATTGGTGCCACAAACAGAATTATTATCACACTTCAACAGAACTCGTCAGTTTCATCCAAGATGGTTACCAAAATGGCAGTCAAAATACAAAAGTCAGTGTTTGTTATAACACCAAATGTCACCCTGGCATTCCATCATGGGGAATTAGGTTAATCAGCTAATTTTAAGTAAATGTGCATAGCTTTAATTTCTTATACACATTGGCGATGTCCTATATGGTATACTGTCTTTTCTTCAAATGTCCTTATATTAAGTGAGGAGGGTGTTGAAGAGAAAATCCAACTCACTACCAGTATATGAAATTAGAAAGTATCTTAGACCACCATCTTAGCTTGGGGGACAAGTGTTACCATCTCAAACTCTAGCCTTCTGTGCTATACTCTAACCCAGAGTACTAATTGAGAAATATTGCTGGTTACCATATCAAATGGCAACTGATGATGCAGATAAACATTGGTGTTAGTTCTTGTCATGGCATATCAGTAGAAAATGCATAATTATACTGTATCATATAAGGTAGCAATACACAATTTTTTATTGTGATAGCTATGAAGTGGGATTGTACTTCTCAGCTCTACCATGAATCTTGGCAAGCAAGAAACAAAACCTTGTTTATCAACACAAACAATAGTAAAATGAATTATTTGCCTGTCACTTGGCCTGCTTGTATCACTGTTAGTTGCGCTGTAACCTTTGCACGTTAACTCCATTTGAACCTCGTTTAGCTGAAGTTAGCAGGTTTCAATCGTATTGATATCTACGGCAGATCAAAATAGAATAGACCCCCATAGGTGGGCAATATATCCGTATAAGGGGTAGCGTCCAGAATCAAGCTTAAAGTGATAAATTGTGAATACCAGACCAGGTTCTGAAATATGGATGAAGTTATTCAACAAAGTAGCCCAACCACTTTCATAGCATATGTGGAGTTTTGAGAAATTTCTATATATAGGTTATTGACCTCCAGGACATGTTCATTCAGTTGAAACATCATCATACACCAGGCTAGATCCCCGAAAACGGGCAAAGTGGTGTGTCTGGTTCTTGGCTTTCCTCTTGTTCAGTTCATTGGTGGTAGCCATACAAAGTGATTCGCCCAATATACGAACAGTGTCTTGGCATGAACACAGTAGGCCGGTATGTACCATTGATAGTATAAAGCAAATTAACATCCCATATTGATTTCTATGATTTTGGCATGTGAATAGTTTAGTGGACAATGCATTGCGTTTGTACATCAGTTCAATATGAAAGTGGTTCTTGACAATGGTTATGATTGTGCAGCCGGTTGCACTTGATTAATGATTATTTTGAAGTTTATCGAAATCAACAGAGACTGCGCAACTGCTCTGCATATCCAACCCCGCAGCTTAGATGACGAAATAATGTGAATGGTAAACGAAATAGATATGAGCCAAAAATAGACAGGTGATACTTATTATTATACTAAATCCCTTGTTTTGACGAACCGTTTCCCACACGGTGGGAAACGGGTGAAGAATCCATTGGTAGTGATGGCCTTCTGGGGTCATGTGAATCATGTCATCAGTTTGATTTATATGTCCAATATACTCTGGAATCCAGGCTCTGAATACTGAATGAAATTATGGGGGAACGCAGTCCACTAACTTCTTACAACATAATGTGAAGTAATAGTTGGAGTTAATAACAGCTTGTGACGTGCCATATTGATTCTGGTTAGAACATTATCATGAACCAAAGGAAATGCGGAAATTAAGGAAGTTGAATTAGCATGCGTAACTACGGGGGTGGCCATGGTTCACTATAATAATGGCATCTTTCAGATCATACTATATAGGCCGATCCATATATATCCTAATGCCTTAAACTATTCTATTTCTATTCGATTAGGCATTATAACATCAGTCTGCCTATATTCCATAAATTGTATATATCATGCTGCTTTCATGCATCATGATAATCTACCCCAACCAAGTGGCATATATAGATTAATTTAAGCAGAACACGGTCATGGTGAGGCTACGAAGAGCTCCACACATTTCCACGTGATAAGCAATCCAGATTGATCAGATAGACCTTAGTTATTAGTTTATACACTATTTATTCCTTTAATAATACAGTAACAATAAGTATATGTTTAATCGTTGATCGAATTCGACATCGACTGTACAGGCTTATGTGAGTCATTTCCGGCAATATGGAAATGAAACCGGTACTTAGTATGAACTGGTGACAAGAAGGAGTTTAGGCATGAGGCAACCACCAACATTTCTTCCTACGCATATATGTTTGCTAGAATGGTAGAAGGGAGTGTCTGATCATTTTATGTCGATTTTCCATTTCAATCACCCATACAAGTATTGATTTTACGAAGACTTTTATGGATATTATGTCAGAAAACGTCCATGAAACTTCGACAGACTATCTAACCTCGTTCATCTACAAGGGCCTATACCGGCGGTATGTTATCTGGAGAAGTCCCGCTCTAAGTCGGCCCACTCTAAGTCGGCCCCATACGAAGACGGCCCCACGTGAAGTCGGCCCATTAATTAGAAAGGATTAAATCGGCTTAATTTAATTGAGATAGTGTTTATGCTGGCTAATTGTGAGGTCACCAACTTAAATTGACTAATTGTGAAGTCCGCAATGTATTCTTAGTTGTAATAACAATCTCCTGGTTTATATTTTCATTTTCCGGCTTCAAAAGCCAGCCACTGTTAGCTATAGACAGTAATCTGATTGAGTCCGTCGCTAGTCCTTTTAGTATACGAGTAGATATAGTCAATCAGTATCGATATGCAAGAACATATGGCGAGCGCATGCACCATTTAAGCGTTGGTAGCCGACAGTGCCTGAAGTTGACAACTTCACAATCTCTCCACATACCATGTTGGTCTCTATTAAAATATTTATAAAATATCAGAATCAAGTTTGGCATAACTCATTTTGAGTCATTGTGGTAAGACAAGTAATAGGTAGGAATGTGTCATAACATGGCGCTTATTTATTTGGAAGAAATAAATTAGTCTAATGCCCCCACTTTCTACATGACAGAAACGTAAGTGAGTGAAAGAGGGTAAAATTTGCATATTATCGTATTTCGGCCGCCATCTTGGAAGCCATCTTGGATTAAGTTGACAGTTTCTGGATCCAATTAGATGTAAATATCTTATGTGATGATATCACTCATTTCCATCACCGATTAATTCTAAATTTCTATAAGGAAATAGTTAGAAAATAAAAAAGTATATTTTGGCGAAAATTCATACCACTTCCTTTAAATGATCATATTTGGAGAAGACAATCAAGGTTATGATTCAAGAAATCAACTAATGTGATGCCTAAGTAATTTGTCATCAAGATTGGAGAGAAGTATATTCCCTAATTGTTACCAGTTCGATACAATCGGAAATGATGTAGGCGACATGTATGGAAAACCATCAATTTGCCCACTTCCGGTTACCATTTTGGCGGCCATCTTTGATCGAGATGACAATTATTTATAAATAATTATAACATGGCATCACACCATGCACTGTACAAAAGGATTGTCATATATTTGATATCACAATTATATTTTGATCATGAAATCCAACAATAGCGAACTTAAGAAAATGAGCATGGCGGCCATTTTTGTGACGTCATAAGACCACCCAGTCGCGACCCCAGGGTGTCTAACAAATTTTGTTCTGAAGTAGAGACCATATACTGGCTCATGAACATGGTCTCTATATTTATTCATGAATTTCCCACGGGAATCCAAAATCGGACTACCTGCTAAGGTGGCTTCCGGAAGAAGTTTATTAATTGTCTGATATGGCTAATATTGAATGATGTCTTAAATTAAAGGTACTAAATCCGATTAGACGCTCCTAAATTATTATTTCTTTGGCTTTGGGCAGCTATGGGGGTAAAAAATATTTGATTTGAGTCGAGGAACCCACCCATCAAAGCTCGGAGTGATCAGATATTGATGTTTAAAGTTTGTAAATTTTTGGAGATGTGGACCACATCCACGTGCTCAAACAGACAAATTGTGGGTGTAAGATGGATAACTCTAAAATCAAGTGGTTATTATTGTTCAGAGTAACCACTTGATTTTCAAGTTATCCATCTTACACCAACAATTTGTCTGCATGTGGATTAGTCCAAGTCTTCTTGTACTAAAACCAGCTAAGATATTGGGATGGCGATGCTGGTGTTTAGTCCAAGCCCGCTTGTATACCAATCCTATCACACGAGTTACGCCCACGATCTGTGGCGGAAATTTGTGGTGTATTTTACTCGATTTACCTAGCAAATCAATACATGATGCTATATACATCGGAAAGGCTTACATCTTATGGTCATAATGGTGTATAATAATCTAACTTTAATGTTAAATTACACATAGAATATTCCGGTTGATTGCCACAAACATCGATTTGTTTCTCTGTTTGTTTACGTTTTAACCGAAAGCCGAAGTGGTCCGAATAAGTTCGGCATAATCCGCTGTTTGTTCTGGGAATTCTACTTTCCGTTTCTATATATAGCGCGGGTTTTCCGAACAAAAATGGCGAAAACCGATCGCCCGAAAGTCCAGTTTTCTATGTGCTTTCAGAACAATTCCCGCACTAAAAACTTAATGACATAATGGAGGATCAGAACGGTTGTTTTGTTGACAATTTTCGCAAGCAACTTGTCAAAATTGGAGCAAATTAGAACTCTTGTGTCTGACTTGCCATGCGTGTGATTTTCATCCATGTGCATTTTGACTTTTGTGTTGATAAAATAATCGGAGAACCGAATCACACAGTTTTGAAATATAGTTCTTCCATTTTAGTGGGACTTTTCAAACTTAAGGTTAAAAATTTATACAAAATTTGTTTGATTTTTTGTGTGCTTAACAAGAGCAGTATATTGCTCTGTTCGCTTAGTATATATCTTAATTTCGCCGAAGTCCACCAAATGTGGGAAATGTAGCACCATATTATTTATTATAATACTCGTTTTAAACTTTGAGAGGGTTGTAATTCCCCGTAATTTATTTAATGTATTACATTTATATCTTCAATGTTTAATTAATCTATTTATTATTTTATTTATTGACACACATAATTACGATTACAATGGAGAATTCTTCGTAATTTGCGTTGTTGTCCAAAATCTACGGAATATTTTCAACGGAAAATGCCGAACACAGTTCGCGAGGTCAACCGAGTTCGCATACTTTTAAAAAATTGTAAACATTGAGGTAAATGTCTCTTTTCGCATTAAATTACCGTTTTAAATTCACAACTGATGTGGGTTTCAGATAAAATAGCATGTCTTCTGCGGAAAATATCCGTTTATTGTCGCAATTGTGATATTTTATTTCATATAATTGTGGTTTTATTTGAGCGAGTCACTAACGCTTAAGCCGTGTCATAAGCGAGCATATAGGGCGGTCTTGGACTAAACACCAGCATCGCCATCCCAATATCTTAGCTGGTTTTAGTACAAGAAGACTTGGACTACATGTGGATGTGATCCACATCTTCAAAAATTAACAAACTTCAAACATCGATATCTGATCACTCCGAGCTTTGATGGGTGGGTTCCTCGACTCAAATCAAGTATTTTTTACCCCCAAAGCCAATGAAATAGTAATTTAGGAGCATCTAATTGGATTGAATACCTTTTAACCCTTTCATGTCTGGAGCTACACTGGTGCAGCGTTAAAGATCTTGTGCCAGTGCATTCTCTTATATATGCGAGTTTCCATAGGGAGCCTTGCATATATAAGAGAATGCATGACTAACAAGATCAAGGTAAATATTGTTCAGCACAATTAATAATTACTTTGAATGTCCGTAATTGGAAAATAACTATTGTTTAAACAAAAACCCAAAAGTATGCCTAAATAATTTGTTAAGTGCCATCTTAAAACATACCTACATCGTTTTGGTTAATTTGAGATTGTTTCGTTTGGGATGGTTAAATTTTTTTATTCAGCGTTCACATAAATTTTATTCAAACATTTTGTTCAAAAAGATATTTTTTATGACTCCAACGCCTCTTTTTGAAACATATAGTGTTTGTAGAACCTACTTTAATGCCAGAAGAATTCAAAATCAAATATTATTAGGTGTATTTTTTAGGGGCATGTTTCTAACAATTAATTTGTTCAATGTACTTACTGCATATCCCATTCTCTCTCACAAAACCAAAGAGGCATGATGGGACAGCTCTGTGAAGACCAAACTGTAAACATTAATTAGAGAATATTATATGGGAGACTACAGTAGATTAATATTATATGGGAGACTACAGTAGATTAATATTATATGGGAGACTACAGTAGATTAATATTATATGGGAGACTACAGTAGATTAATATTATATGGGAGACTACAGTAGATTAATATTATATGGGAGACTACAGTAGATTAATATTATATGGGAGACTACAGTAGATTAATATTATATGGGAGACTACAGTAGATTAATATTATATGGGAGACTACAGTAGATTAATATTATATGGGAGACTACAGTAGATTAATATTATATGGGAGACTACAGTAGATTAATATTATATGGGAGACTACAGTAGATTAATATTATATGGGAGACTACAGTAGATTAATATTATATGGGAGACTACAGTAGATTAATATTATATGGGAGACGACAGTAGATTAATATTATATGGGAGACGACAGTAGATTAATATTATATGGGAGACTACAGTAGATTAATATTATATGGGAGACTACAGTAGATTAATATTATATGGGAGACTACAGTAGATTAATATTATATGGGAGACTACAGTAGATTAATATTATATGGGAGACTACAGTAGATTAATATTATATGGGAGACTACAGTAGATTAATATTATATGGGAGACTACAGTAGATTAATATTATATGGGAGACTACAGTAGATTAATATTATATGGGAGACTACAGTAGATTAATATTATATGGGAGACTACAGTAGATTAATATTATATGGGAGACTACAGTAGATTAATATTATATGGGAGACTACAGTAGATTAATATTATATGGGAGACTACAGTAGATTACTTGGAATAGCCAACATCTTTAACCCTTTCATGAGGGAGCTGTGATGGTGCAGCATTAACCCTTAACCCAACAGAAGGGCCCTGTGCCAATGCATTCTCTTATATATGCGAGTCGACCATAGGTCGCCTCGCATATATAAGAGAATGCATTGGCTTAACACATTAAAAATTATAAAATTGTTAAAGAATGTAAGAAAAAATTGTAAAAAGTGTTAAAAAAAGATTTTTTTTAGGCCAATGCATTCTCTTATATATGCGAGGCGACCTATGGTCGACTCGCATATATAAGAGAATGCATTGGCACAGGGCATAGCTGTAACTATCACAATGTGGTCAAGGAGCCGGTTCCAATGATACCCATATTTGTATGGTTCTATTGAGACAGACCGAAGATATTTTAGGCTGTTGAAGCTTTATTTGGCCAGTTTTGGCCGGTTTGTTGGGTAAAGGGTTAAAGACCCTGTGTCATTGCATTCTCTTATATATGCAAGTCTCCCATAGGGAGCCTCCCATACATGTATATAAGAGAATGATTGGCTTACAAGTTAAAGGTAATTATTGTTACGCCAATGTATTCTCTTATATATGGGAGGCTCCCACAAGACTCACATATATAAGAGAATGCATTGGCACAGAGTTTTCGCAAAAAATTTGAGAAGCTCCGGTCCTGAAAGGTCAAATACTTTTGAGCCATGTTCCTTTTGACCAACTCAGATTTCAAAATATGGTGCTGGACATTAGCAGAACGAGGTCCCCAGAGGATGAAGTTAGTGACACTACCCCATACAGTGGGCAATCATCACTAAATTCATCATTTGGGACCTCATCCTGCATGGTCTCATCTACTATGGGAAACAGTTTAATTTGCTAATCTTTCCAGAGAAGATGGGGCCTAAGCAGAATGAGGTCACCATGCAGAGGGTAAATTTAGTGATACTAGCTCACTGTATATTTGCCCTCTTGAGAACGTATTACACTCCAGCATATGCCTTATACAGCAATTAAGGGTGAGTTTTCTTGTTTTCAATTGATCAAAGATCTAGTCTGCGATGCAAAAGAAAATTTGACTTGTATCTCGCCGAGAGCTTTCCGATGAATGGCAACAAGCCATATTTCCGACTAAATCCTGAAAAGTTACCCATCATTCTTCTGTGTTTAAGGAGTCGATTAATTTGAGCATTACTGTATAACAGATAAATTTGGCAATGCACCCATGTAAATGTGCACTTACTAAAACAATGTAACAACATAATGTACCAACATAATGGACCAACAAAATTTGAACCAACACAATGTACCAAATAATGGACAATCAGAATGTACCGACACAATGTACCGACACAAAGTACCAACACAATGTACCAATGCAATGTAATGTACCAATGTAATGTGATGTACCAATGCAATGTAATGTACCAATGCAATGTAATGTACCAATGTAATGTACCAGCACAATATAGCAACACAATGTACCAATATTAGTATAGTCCCATTCTCAACAGTTGTAGTACACAAACAGAATAATGAAAAAATGTAAAGTTGTTTTTGTTTCAGGAGTTTGTGATAATTTTTATAGGCAAACGCACTTTATCAAGTGATTTAGCAAACACAACTAGACAATGTCAAGTTACATGTATATCTGCCAGAATGCCTGCATTTGTTCTGGTATGAGAACCTCAGACCACATGTAGACCCCATACAGGGGCTAAATGTGTTCTAAATAATAGATTTATGTAGATAAGAGTCTATATAATGTTAATAGAGGACAAATATGAGGAAAACATTTGCATTTCTCATTTATTCCAGCCCTGACACACCCACCCACTGCCGCCTTTTTTCTGGAAAATGAAAGTGTCAATGACGCTGTAGCTCAACTTGGAAAGGGAATAATTTAATGTATTACAGTCAATGGATCGATTAGGAATGTGGAAAGTTGAATGTCTAATACTAGTTTATAGACATGAAGAGGAAAGTAAAATCCAAGATGGCTGCTGGTGGCCATGTTTTCGGCAGAATGACCCCAAAATGAGTCGTTCCCATCTACATGTCATCGTTAACATTCTTGACAAATTTTATGATGATCAGACTAAAAGTAGGACCTGTAGCCCGTGCTAAAGGATTTAGTCATACAAAGAGTAAAATCCAAGATGGCTGCCATGTTTTTTGGCCGAATGACCCCAAAAGTACTCGTTCCCATCTACATGTCAATATTATCATCCATGACAAATTTCATGATGATCAGACGAACAGTACGACCTGTGGCCCGTGCTAATGGATTAAATTTTGAAATCCAAGATGGCCGCTGGTGGCCATGTTTTTTGTCCGAATGACCCCAAAATGACTCGTTCCCATCTACATTCCAATTTCAATAGCCATGACAAATTTTATGATGATCAGACTAAAGGTACGACCTGTAGCCCGTGCTAAAGGATTTAGTCATACAAAGAGTAAAATCCAAGATGGCTGCTGGCGGCCATGTTTTTTGGCCGAATGACCCCAAAATGACTCGTTCCCATCTACATGTCATTATTAACATTCTTGACAAATTTTATGATGATGAGACTAAAAGTACGACCTGTAGCCCGTGCTAAAGAATTTAGTCATACAAAGAGTAAAATCCAAGATGGCTGCTGGCGGCCATGTTTTTGGGCCAAATGACCCCAAAATTACTCGTTCCCATCTACATGTCAATATTATAATCCATGATAAATTTCATGATGATCAGACGAACAGTACGACCTGTGGCCCGTGCTAATGGATTAAATTTTTAAATCCAAGATGGCCACTGGCGGCCATGTTTTTTGTCCGAATGACCCCAAAATGACTCGTTCCCATCAACATTCCAATTTCAACAACCATGACAAATTTTATGATGATCAGAATAAAGGTACGACCTGTAGCCCGTGCTAAAGGATTTAGTCATACAAAGAGTAAAATCCAAGATGGCTGCTGGCGGCCATGTTTTTTGGTCGAATGACCCCAAAATGACTTCTTCCCATCTAAATGTCATTATTAACATTCATGAAAAATTTCATGATGATCAGACTAAAGGTACAACCTGTAGCCCGTGCTAAAGGATTTAGTCATACAAAGAGTAAAATCCAAGATGGCGGCTGGCGGCCATGTTTTTCGGCCGAATGACCCCAAAATTACTAGTTCCCATCTAAATGTCATTATTAACATTCCTGACAAATTTTATGATGATCAGACTAAAAGTAGGACCTGTAGCCCGTGCTAAAGGATTTAGTCAAACAAAGAGTAAAATCCAAAATGGCTGCTGGCGACCATGTTTTTAGGCCGAATGACACCAAAATTACTCGTTCCCATCTACATGGCATTGTTAATATCCATGACAAATTTTATGGTGATCAGACTAAAGGTACGACCTGCAGCCCGTGCTAAAGAATTTAGTCATACAAAGAGTAAAATCCAAGATGGCTGCTGGCGGCCATGTTTTTTGGCCAAATGACCCCAAAATTACTCGTTCCCATCTACATGTCAATATTATCATCCATGACAAATTTCATGATGATCAGACGAACAGTACGACCTGTGGCCCGTGCTAATGGATTAAATTTTTAAATACAAGATGGCTGCTGGCGGCCTTGTTTTTTGTCCGAATGACCCCAAAATGACTCGTTCCCATCTACATTCCAATTTCAACAGCCATGAACAATTTTATGATGATCAGACTAAAGGTACGACCTGTAGCCCGTGCTAAATGATTTAGTCATACAAAGAGTAAAATCCAAGATGGCTGCTGGCGGCCATGTTTTTTGGCCGAATGACCCCAAAATGACTCGTTCCCATCTACATGTCATTATTAACATTCTTGACAAATTTTATGATGATCAGACTAAAAGTACGACCTGTAGCCCGTGCTAAAGAATTTAGTCATGCAAAGAGTAAAATCCAAGATGGCTGCTGGCGGCCATATTTTTGGGCCGAATGACCCCAAAATTATTCGTTCCCATCTACATGTCAATATTAAAATTTCATGATGATCAGACAAACAGTACGGCCTGTAGCCCGTGCTAATGGATTGAATTTTGAAATCCAATATGGCCACTGGCGGCCATGTTTTTTTTCCGAATGACCCCAAAATTAATCACTCTGGTCTAAATGTTGATGTCAACAGCTATGACAAATTTCATAATGATCCGATCAAAGGTACGACCTGTAGCCTGCATTGTTGACGCCTTACGTACACACGCACACACCGACGACGGACGACAAAGCCATGGCAATAGCTCAAACTTTACAAAGTAAAGTTGAGCTAAAAATCAGCAGCCCCCCCCCACCCTGGGTTTTCCACTAAAACTTGGTATTTGAATAATCTCAGGGCTTTTAATTCCTTCTCATTTAGAAATTTAGGGATTTTGATGGGTAATAGTCGAGATAAATCTGACAAAATTGATCTGTATATATCAAACTCAAAATAAGATGTCTCAATATGGAGATGTCTCAAACTGACATAATTAGATATTATTCCAGACAGAAGTCAACTACATTCTAAGTTCACCTGCTAAAAATTATCAACCCAAAAATATATTTTAACTTTTGAGGTCCAGTTGTCGCTTCATGGTCAATTTACACAAAGATGTTAGAAACCATGTGTTTTTTTTCACGCTAATGATCATCAATATTTATCAACATTGGTGGTAAAAACAGTAAAAAAAAACAAAACAAAAAATAATAGACATTTTCGGCTTTTTCTCAAAAGATCAATACAATGTTTATGGTTGGCGATTTTTTTTAGGGTCAGTCGATTTGCGGAAACATAATAAAAAAAAATTTAAACTTACAGCATAAAACTACAGAAGAGGAAACAATTACTACCAGAACATACCAACATAAGCAAGCAGAGGACCCAAGATTTAGATTGCTTCATTTTGAAATTCCATATCACAGATTACTCTCCTGGCCAATGATTTCTTATCTCATCACATTTTAAGTGAACAATGTCTCTTCATTCTGAGGCAAATTAGCTGTAGAATCTGAAATACAAGAATTAAATTGACCTGGAATATTCAAGATGAACATTAATTTGTTTCAGATTATTGCAATTTACATATGACTTATTTGAATTATGGTATGTTAATATTCTCTCGTGACTTCAGCGGTATTCACTTGGCAACTTGGACTTGATTCAAGCATAAAGGTCCTATTGATCACGGAAATGTGGCAGTCAAAGCTGACAAAATTTCACTTGTCAAACCTGGTCAGACTTAAAAAATAATTATTGTAATTGATATAAAATTAGAGGCTGATCACGTTCGGCAGATGTTTAACCCATATCTTCAACCATACAAACTCCAAGTCAGCGATCTAGAACTCAATTTACACCTGTACACATAATGTGGAGGTTTCCATCATTCAAGACTTATTATATATGTGTTCATCTGCATGAAATTGATAAGTTAGTACTCAGGATCTATGCCAACCTGAGGAATGTAGCATTCTAACATCGCTGAATATTTCAAAGAAATAGTCCGTACCACTCCATAGAAAAACATTGTCTAAACTACACCCAATTGTAAATATTTACATCACGATCTAACACAAATGATTTCGTCATCGAGAGTCATTGCATTTAATTAATATATAAGAATGACAGTGTGTATCATCAATTTGGATTAATATTCAAATATAACAAATAACTTCTTTGAGCAAGATTATTCTCAATTTCCATTTGATCACCCTACCAGAGTATTTCAAATTTTCACATCACTATAACTTGGATATATAGACAGAACACAACGTGCATCTTAATCGAGAATATTTTATAGAATGAGTTGCAGATGGTGCAAGGATATATTTTGCGAGAGCGTAGCTTGAGCGGAATATAAGTTTGCGCCGTCCGCAACGAGTTCGATAAAAGATTTGAGATTATGATGAAAGTTGTGTTCTGTATTTATTCTTCATCATTCAGTCAGATAAATTCAAGCCATGGATGTCATCTTCATTGTTACAATAGCTACCTTTATTGTGATTTAAGTCTGACAAATAACCAGTAATTATGGGGGGGATCCCCGGAAGCGGGTGATCGACGTAATGTACATCATCTTTCTTGGCTACAACGTCAACAGGAATAGTTCCGCGTGTATGCCACTAGAGGTATACACTAATATGTATTCAATGGCTGGGATTCCATTGAATACATGTGCCTCATGTCAATGGTTGTGGAATAAGTATAAATATGTTACTGATCAGTTAAAGTATTGCTTTAGGTATCATGTGTTCATGTCTTGTTTAGAGGTGGGTTAATATTTTCAAAACCCACTCAATCAACGCCAAAATCTCCACAGGTGAAGAATGTGTCATGATTAACCTGGATGTGATTATGAGTGATAGCCCATGTGATGTATCTGGTGGTACAAGTGACAAGTTGGTTGAACTCTAGTTTATTATTCTTTATTATTATACAGTAACCAAGGGGGGGGGGTCAGAAAAAATGTCCAGGCACATATGATTATTTTAATTTTTTCTGGCCTCGGGGGACCACCCACCCAATTTCTTCTGTTTCCGGCCTTTTTTTCCCGAAATTTTTTGGACACCCACCTTTTTTTTCCGTTTCAGGAGGTTTAATTTCGGTCAGTTTTGGACACCCACCCTCTAAATTCGAGAAAATTATCAATTGACCAACCAAATAGCTCATTATCCGTGATTATCCAGATATGGTAGAACTGTTATATAGGAAAAGTTCATATAATAACTTCAAGAAACAACAGATGGTTGTTCGTTGTATTCATTATATGAACATTACAACGATATACTGTATGAACCATGAAATAAAAGTGCAATATTGTATATGAACAATTCAAAATACAGGGGTTTAACTGAGTTTGCGACAACTGTCTGAGAGCCATCTGTCATAGTTTATTGCATGATATTTTAATAGAACAGTGCATACTGAAGATAAAGATACTATTTAAATTTATCATATAAGCGTCATTAATCAAGAAATGTGTCAACATAATCACATTTCTAGGGATAGGCAGAGTGCCAAAGTTTTTATTAACATTCATTTTCATAATATATAGCCACATGATCTAGTCACATAGTTACATTTGAGTATTCTACAGACTACATGTACATGGTACAACACATATCAAATTGTTTGATATTTTGATATTTGCTATGTGATATATTGCTTGAACCAAATTGTTTATCAAAACATGTGAAAATACAACTGTTCATCCCAGTTCATCCCAGTTTGAAGAATAATGCTAATACCAAACATAACCATGATATACCCCATGACTCTTCTTGGGGCATCTCAGAAACCAGAACTGAGGAAATATGTTATAGCGTGTAATGTAGGGTCCTGCGAATTGGAGATTTTGATCGAATCGAATATCGAATCGAATTGAAGAATTCGAATCGAATGTCGAATCGAATATCGAATCGAATTATACATGTGTGTTGCATTCTCAATTAGGCATGTTTTGCCAACGATTAGAAGATGTTTGAAACGTTCTATGAACTTCCATGAAGTTCCATCATAACTTATGTGGCGATCAACCGTCGATCGCGATACTATTAACTTCAATTGATTATTGTCGAGAAGAAAAAAAAACAGATGAAAACGTCCATGCGGACGTCACGACGATTAATATATAACCGGCCTATCGGAACTAAAATCACTCAAAGTTTGTACAGTTTGCATGTACATGCAAAATTGCAAATGGGCATTCGGAAACACCCATTGCTGTAAACTTGAAGATGCAACAACAGTCGCAGGGTAGCCTGTTTATGTAGTACTGGGTGCTTCTGGAACTGATGATTCCATTTATGGGTCGTTGTCCCATATGCTTGCGATTTATGCACCATGTTGTATTCGTCACACGTGTAAGTTCTTGCACTGCCTGAGAAGCTTATCATGTTTAAAATAAACATGAATAACAGACGACTTATTGTCAAGTGCCAAAGGAACGCTCCTAAACTGACAGTCAACTTCAAAAGAAAACTCCATCAACATGCACTTTTCGACCCCTGAAACACATGAAGTTTACATCATCAACGATGTCACATACAAATAACGCGGAACCTGAAATAGACAGTCGGCGGATAACGCTAGCAGTTGCTCAGTCTCATAGTTATTATAATTTACGTGCGTCGTCGGTCCAACGGCGATTTCAGAACTTTTGGCAACCATGTTCAAAGCTAGAATTCAGACGTATTTAGTGGTCCTAATCTGGTGGCTAATTACTGGCCATAAATATATTTAATAGCATGTGTACATTCGTGATGTACAATAAGAATTATAAAGCGCACATATTCATAATTTTAGGGAATTAAATGGCACAGAAACAGCTAAGATCGACGTGTGTACGTGTTCGTAAGCAGCTAATAATTTCATCCATATATATTCGAAATTTCGAGTTGGAAATTTCGACTCGAATTCGAATCGAATTTGACTTTCGAATCGAATCTCGAATCGAATATCGAATATTCGCAGGACCCTAGTGTAATGGCAGGCTGGTAGCCACTGCCTGAAGTAATAGGCTTCATAATAATTGGGAATAACATATGGATGGATAGCCCAATCTCACTTCTTTTTTGCTCATGATATCAGTAACGATAAAATCTTTGTTACTGTGATTAACATTACAAGCTGATCCACATTAACTTGGAAAACAATTTGAAATTGTTCAAGCTGGCCCGGCTGGCCTTCAATTTATATGTTAAGATTTTATGTTTTACGTTGTCAAAAGTCTATTTTATTCCATTATTTATTACATCTTTATTTCCATGTCACATATGGTCAAGTGTGCTTTCATTCTTTTGCTTATTTTCAGCTGAGTTCTGCATAGTTATTCTTATTTTGTTGTATCAGTAGATGGAATCCTGATTACATTTTATTTTTCCAATAGCACAGTTTCTTGTTCTATCAAGTTGAATTTGGGTTATTGTTGGCCATTGTGCAACTGATCCAACTTCTGATAACCTCTATATATAGTATAGCATTGCTATTAACTATATATGACCTGCTTCTGTTCAAAACACATCAAAATAAGACTCAATAGCAGAAATGGAAAAAAAAATTGGCACATGGAAAAAACTGCTTTTCGGACTGAGAGACACCCACCCACCCCATCATACGTGCCTGGAAATTTTTCCGACCCCCCCCCCCCTGCAGTAACAGCATTTAAATAAGAGTGACAATTTTTATAGATATATGGTGACAAACAAGTTTGAAAATTAGAGGGACTTCATGTTGAATATGCATTTACATCTCTCAACCTTCCGAATTGGCCCGAGTTCTCCAGTCACAATGTTTTATCTCAGGTATTGGAATGTGTCAGCTCATTGAAGCATCAGATTATGATAGTGTTTTAACACTAATTTTGCTGGTATGATGTTTCCGAACTGGGAAGGGTATAAATAATAAATATTAGGGGTGGGATGATAATCAATGCACTGGCACGTAGTATGTCAGATAGATACAATCATTATAAGTAGCCTAGGCATACAAAATATGATAGAAACGAAACTGTACTGACAGTGCCATCACCGTATATTGTAGAAGTTTGCAATAGCGGCAACTGAGTAAACCATGCAGTGCATGCACAGAACATGCCAATTGAGTGCATCATTTGGGAAATCTCCTGTTATAAGTCCATGACCTTCAAAAGTGAAAAGTTACTGAAACAATATATGTATACATGCACTACCTACTACATGATATCAAATTTTGACATTCTTGAAAAAACAATGTACTTCATCTTCTATATATTACACTATACATGTACATGTACAATATAACGTCTAGATAGGTATCTAGATACATATCATCGGCTCGCAGCTAAAATATTTAGATACATATCGGCTCGCATTATAAGCATAAATTTTACACCATGTAGCAAACCATGACAATAGACTAAAGTCATTAAATTAGTGCCCTAATTAATGATGTTATTATGTCAATCTGATGAAACCAATTATATTTTGTTTCATACCTGAGACAGTTGCCTCGGAATATGGCTGGGGCGAGATGTCTACGGCCTAAGTTGTCTCAGGAGTCAGGTATTCTGGCCCTATAGTTGTCTCTGGCCTGAGTCGTCCCATTCCCCTATTGAATGGGTGACTGAATTTTAAGGAAATTTTATTTCATTTCACACATTCATGAAGTTTGAACATTTCTGTCACGTACCTATTACACATGTAGTTACCTGGGTACGGTACATGTCATAATGTACACTGATGTGATCAGGTCAGGGAAATCCTGAAATCAAGGTATTAAACCTCAAATTAAGTACAACCTTGATCAAAGTTCTTCAAGATTATGTGATCAGTTACATGGACTCACTACCATAGTTTATTACTTCCATTAGTATCATATTTGGTTTAGAGTGTCTTATATCATGGTAGTCCGTAAACCTAACGTTTAATTATTATCGAGAGCATTTAGCTCTGTTTGAACAGTTGGGTCTACCAACTAATATCATGGGTGAGTATTTTGACCAGTGGTCACATGATCTCGAAGAACCTCAATCGAGGTTTTTTTACACAAATCCAATAAACTTTATTGAACTTGAGGTTTAGTACATCGATTTTGGGTTCTCCCTGACCTGGTGATGACGTGATCAGGTCTGGCAATTCCCAAATATAGCTACAATAGCCATATGTAGCTATTGTAGCTACATATGGCTATTGATGATGGATGGATCTGGTCGAAGAGAGATAACCCAATCCAACAAACAACAATCATTTAAATATACAAGAACATGGTTTGACTATACTCCTAGTAAATTCATATTGTTTGCCATTTTTATGTATAATGAAAGGTCAGCAGACCACAGTGTCCCCCGAAAACATGGCAAGTCGATGCCGCTTTGTTAAAGAAATTAAATTAAGTCGAAAAGGGTTAATAACTCCATAAAATAATATTTTTTATGGCATCTATATACATGTTGCACATCTCCAATATGTGGGTAACAATACTCTGAAGTTTCAAATATCTGTGATCAAAACTGCAGGAGGAGTTGATTACACCATGAAGGTACCCTCATACAGAAATTTATAAAAAATGTTGAAATTTTCTAAGTCGAAAAGAGTTAATAACTCTGTTAAAAAATAATTTGTCTGTCATCTATATACATGTTGCACATCTTCAATATATGGGCAACAATATTCTGGAGTTTCAAATCTCTAGGATGAAAACTGTAAGAGGAGTTGATTACACCATGAAGGTACTCAAAAGTTAGGTCAACATGACCGCTTTCGCAGATTGCTGCTTCCAGAAGGATACGCACTACGTTCATGACTGAACTACTCAAAAGTGTGACGGACGGACGAACGGACGGACGGACGGAGCCCATTTCTATAGTCCCCCAAAACTAAATTTTTCGGGGGACAATTAACAAACTGTTCTAACATTGTTACTGTTTCCTGACAACTCTACCTAAATAGAAAAAGAATATATCATATATGGATGCATCCGTGTCCCATATCACATAGCATAACACATTTATAAACAGCTCCATGTACTTAGCTATGCCTCATCGGCAGCACAGGCCTTCTAAACAGTGACTGAGATCTTAATAAATAGAAATATAATGCATCTATTCTCTATCAAATATAAAGAAAGAGACAGGTTTGCATCAGAAAGTTTTTTAATTTACCACTTTCGACCCAATATTTTTCAAAGTGTTCAAAACTTTTCAAATATTATATTTTACCACTATATTATAATCCAACATGTGCTTCTAATTACGAGAAACATGAATCCGCTGTCAAAACTGTCGTAGGACGCCCTCTTCTCGAATTATCCGGTATTTTCGATAGTATATTTCGTCCGTTATTTTCACAAAGATGGCTCCGATGCGGTCCCGAAAGTTGACACTACCGGAAGCGAAGAAATGTTAGGTCTCATTAAAGGAATACCGGCGAAGGCCGTCGGTTACCGACGGAGTCCCGTAGGTGAAAAACAAAATGAGTTCTTGGTTATCAATGACACAAAAAATAAACAACTCCGGCTAAACTAAAGCAGGGTGAGTATTTGAAATCCAGCATGATATTTATTTTTTAAGCTGCTTGTCTGCGTTGGACTTCGGCGGACTTCGTTTGAGCGACCATTTCAATTTCATTTATCACGGGATTCTTTCGTGGTCTGATGGAAATACAAAATGGCTAAAAAAAACAAGTGACATTTGTTGAATAATAGACATGATACAGGTGAGATACATTGATTCTGCCAAACGGCATACGTTTCTTAAAAAATAGAGGCACCAGTTGCTGTAAAAACATTGGTAAATTGTATGATAACATCGACTTTAACCTAGTTTTTTTATCGACAATGACGACATGACCAAATTTCGGACTGAATTTTATATGCATACCTGGTCCATTTATTAAAGGCAAGTGGACTAATTTCACTCAATTATCACTGTTTAGAAGGCCTGTGTTGGCAGTGGTTTCTTATGGGGCAGGTGGGGTTGAATTAAACATGAACTATAG
Source organism: Siphonodentalium dalli (assembly GCA_032622095.1). Taxonomy (NCBI): domain Eukaryota; kingdom Metazoa; phylum Mollusca; class Scaphopoda; order Gadilida; family Siphonodentaliidae; genus Siphonodentalium; species Siphonodentalium dalli. Next base: position 64,890,728 of record CP136061.1, read on the forward strand.
TAGTAGACAGTCTTCAGTTGCGAATTTGTAAGGTTATTTTAATGTTTTAACTTGTATTGGAGAGTGAGAGTGAGTGGTAGAATCTACCGCGCACTGTTTCGAGAAAAGCTTACTGCGTGATAATCTATATTCCGCGCTTTGTTTCAAGAAAAGCTTACTCGTGGTTTCGGATTAGGGGCCACACTTACATGTCTTAATTAATAATAGTATAGAGGTGACAGCTTACTGTCATTGTAGAAAGTGTGAAAAGACATCAGGTTCGATTTTCAGTTTTTTGAAATTTCCTGTTTTCCCATTTTTCAGACCATCGCTGGACTTTCGCTGAAAGTTTCGACCAAAAAATTGATCTTCAGTTTATTGCGCGAAAGGTGTTCTTTTAACCAAATTCGTGCTCCGCCACATGAATCTGGTCAAAATTCCATTGTTTTCTCTGAATTTCCAGACGCCCGCTGGACTTAGAAAATTTCGCTTTGATGATTTAATTGTGTGATAAACAATTATAGGGCGATGCGTATAATACGTGTTTATCAGCCGATTTGCTCCAAATTTGCTGTGGACATCTGTCCCTTCTAGTCAGTGTTCGCACTGTTGGTAGCCAAATTAACCAATGGCCAATCTTTTTCGAATTTGGTTATTAATAAAAATTTCATTTGGCAAAACTTTTGGCTAAAATTTATTTTATCCCAATTGACAACGGAAAGCATGGAGCTGGAAAGGCTAGAAGTTCTAGTACCGTAGTCATCGTGACCATGCAAATGCAAGGATCGCATGCAGGCTACAACCGATTTCAAAATAATAAGTAAAATCGAATGTCCATCGTTTTCTCAGAATTTCCAGATGCCCGCTGGGTTTTTCTAAAGTCTGGGCAGAGGAAACGTGTTAAAACTTCAAAAACATGGACTCAGAATAAAACACCCAGGCTAAATTAATTAAAATCTATCTCAATTTCAATCTATTTTACTCCATTTGAACCAACTTTACTAAATTTTTACCTCAATTTCAAACATCGATTTCAACAATTACAATTGAAACTGTACAGAGTCTCACTGATAGCTTAAACCTCTCAAAATCATCTTTTGCATTATTTGTATATTTCACACCAGGTCCTACCCGGTGCACAATGTCATAACCTTCAAAATGATGTATCACAAGCCTGTGTGTGGTGCCGATGGACGAAACTCCTACTGCTAGCAGGGGGGGGGGGGGGGGAGGGGGTCAGGAAAAAAATCACGGATACAAGGTGGAAATTTTGTGTTTTTCAGTTTTGGGGAACCACCACCCCGGGAGCGTAAGTTTTTTCCACCCAGGTCTGGGACACCCACCCGGGACCGTAAGTTTTTTCCACCCAGGTCTGGGACACCCACCCCCAAAATTGATGAAAATCATGTAAATTGTACTAAATAATGTGTTGTTGGCAGGGTAAGGGTCTCTCATTGTGTCTGCACCAGAACTGAGAGAACGCTGATCAAGTACACCCACAAAAAATAAACAAACAAAGCACATGGCTGAAAAATATGCCAACAAAACCTTTAAAAACCCAAATATTTATGGTTATAAAGGTAAAATACCCACTTTAACAGGATAGTTGTGTCCCTTATTAGCAATAGGTTAAAATGTGTGCATGTGTAAAGTAACAACACCATCAATTTGATTAAATAAACAGTTCCAATCCTCTCCCAGTGGCGGATCCAGGAAATTTGAAAAGGGGGGGGGGGGGGGCGCTATGTACTATTATATATATGATGCATAGCATCATCCGAGCCGCGAAGCAGCGAGTGGGGAAGAGCAGGAGAGGGGGTCTAACCCCCATCTCGTAAGTGGGGGTCCGGGGAAATTTTTCGTATACTACATTCAAAACGACGTGTTTTCCTGTGTTCTGGACCCAGTAATATATTGCTTTATATTAGGCACGGGAACGGGTAACAATAATCTTCAGTACAATTACGGTATACTATGGAAGGTTAGTGATGAAAGATCAAAGCTTCTTTGAACAGTGAACTTATCTTCTGAAAGTCTGTGCAAATGTGAATTATCTGGGTGACATGGTAATTTTGGCGCGCCGGACATGCCCATGGAATAAGCCCCCGGAATCACCGGGTGCCTATGCTTTGGGCTGGTGCATGGGAGAATATTTTGTAATTCAGAATGAATACTCGCAATCATGGCTTCTAGTCAGTACTAGTATAGAGGTGTTTCGGCTGGTAATACAATGCATCTATCCAACCTCTTAATCCCTCCATTAACCATGCTAATTTGTTCAGTTTTACTTCTAATAGCAATCAGCTTCATGATACACCAGCAAAATAAGTCATCAATACAAGCCAAACGGGTGGTCAGATCACACTCCAATCACGTACTCGTTTTATTAGTACAAACTCAGTTTTCACCAAAAAATATCTGACACGGAACTGATTAACTAGTATTCCAATCCCCTATTCATCTGCATTCTGGTTGCATCCATAATGTTAAAATATTGTATGTAAATTATTATCTGTTGTGTAAATGTTTGGGTTATGAATAAATATATGTTCAGTCATTCAGCTGACTAATGACGATAAGGACGCATGGAAACCGATGCTTTGAAGGACTCGTGTCAGACTTTTTTATATTAAGCAATGGAAGATGCGTATTTGTCGTGACCTGAAGATGTCTTGTTATCACACATTCGGTCCAATTAGGGTGCCACAACATGTGATGGAAGATATAACCAATTTTAAATGCCAGGCATATATACCATTGGAAATGAACCAGCAATGTATTTCTATAATATAATTCGAAAATATACTATATGTATACGGTACATGTATACCATAGTAGTATGGCGTATGTATCTTTAGATAATCTCTTTACGATGATACTGCCGCCAGTGCGTTTTATAGTCCGGGCGTTGATCGAACTACATTGTATAACCTATAGAGTGCACTGTAGATGACTCATGTTTATCATTCTTTCATTCTTTCGTTCTTTACATATAGATGGAATTGTCTAAATTTTGACACCACTTTCAGAATTGCTATATTTCTTTTTGATAGAAACTTCGGGCGCAGAAAACTTGGCGCCGGGCGAGATATTCTCCGATATAAAATGTCCCAGAAATTGTGTGCTCTGCATGGCGAAAAATAGCCCGCGGACCTTCATATCGGGATTTTGGATTCGCCCCTTGCATGGCTATACGGTCATATCGTGGAATACCAAATTGAAGTCATTTCAACCCACATTTAAAAAAAACTATACATTTGAGTTATGTAAACATGTAAACTGTTGTATTTGCATGCGCGTTAGCAATATTCAGTGCGGAATCTTCGGGCGCCCGATACAAATGGTGCCAGGATCACCTCGCAAAATAAATCCTTGCTCTGACGAAAATAGGGGGGGGGGCGCCCCCCCCTTGGATCCGTTAGTCTCATTGTGGGAAATCACTGGTGAGCAATGAGGAGCTCCCCTTAAAATCATTCTAGGCGAGTGGCGGGTAGCTCTTATAAATGAAAGTGTCAATGACACTGTAGCTCAACTTGGAAAGGGAATAATTTAATGTATTACAGTCAATGAAGCGATTAGGAATGTGGAAAGTTGAATGTCTAATACTAGTTTATAGACATGAAGAGAAAAGTAAAATCCAAGATGGCTGCTGGCGGCCATGTTTTCAGCCGAATGACCCCAAAATGAGTCGTTCCCATTTACATGTCATCGTTAACATCCATGACAAATTTTATGACGATCAGACTAAAGGTACGACCTGCAGCCCGTGCTAAAGAATTTAGTCATACAAAGAGTAAAATCCAAGATGGCTGCTGACGGCCATGTTTTTTCGCCAAATGACCCCAAAATTACTCGTTCCCATCTACATGTCAATATTAACATTCATGACAAATTTCATGATGATCAGATGAACATTACGACCTGTGGCCCATGCTAATGGATTAAATTTTGAAATCCAAGATGGCCGCTGGCGGCCATGTTTTTTGTCCGAATGACCCCAAAATGACTTGTTCCCATTTACATTTCAATTTCAACAGCCATGACAAATTTTATGATGATCAGACTAAAGGTACGACCTGTAGCCCGTGCTAAAGGATTTAGTCATACAAAGAGTAAAATCCAAGATGGCTGCTGGCGGCCTTGTTTTTTGGCCGAATGACCCCCAAAATGACTCGTTCCCATCTACATGTCAATATTAACATACATGACAAATTTTATGATGATCAGACTAAAGGTACGACCTGTAGCCCATGCTAAAGGATTTAGTCATACAAAGAGTAAAATCCAAGGTGGCTGCAGGCGGCCATGTTTTTTGGCTGAATGACCCCAAAATGACTCGTTCCCATCTACATGTCATTGTTAACATCCTTGACAAATTTTATGATGATCAGACTAAAGGTACGACCTGTAGCCCGTGCTAAAGGATTTAGTCATACAAAGAGTAAAATTCAAGATGGCTGCTGGCGGCCATGTTATTTGGGCCGAATGACCCCAAAATGACTCGTTCCCATCTACATGTCAATATTAACATATATGACAAATTTCATGATGATCAGATAAACAGTACGACCTGTGGCCCGTGCTAATGGATTGAATTTTGAAATCAAAGATGGTCACTGGCGGCCATGTTTTTTGTCCGAATGACCCCAAAATGACTCGTTCCCATTTACATTCCAATTTCAAAAGCCATGACAAATTTTATGATGATCAGACTAAAGGTACGTCCTGTAGCCCGTGCTAAAGGATTTAGTCATACAAAGAGTAAAATACAAGATACAGGTCCTACCTTTGGTTGGATCATTATGAAATTTGTAATGGATGTTGACATTGACATGTAGATGGGAACAAGGTATTTTGGGGAAATCCAATATGGCCACTGGCGGCCATGTTTTTTTTTTTCGAATGACCCCAAAATTAATTTTTCTGGTCTAAATGTTGATGTCAACAGCTATGACAAATTTCATAATGATCCGACGAAAGGTACGACCTGTAGCCTGCATTGTTGACGCCTTACGTACACACGCACGACGGACGATAAAGCCATGGCAATAGCTCAAACTTTACAAAGTAAAGTTGAGCTAAAAAGGCCAAAGGCCTGAGGGGGAAGTATGGGGGGGGTCAGGAGGCCTCCCCCGGAAAATTTTGAATATTAGATGCTCTGAGATCATTGAATCTGGAGCCTTTTAATGATCCAATCAGTGAACAACACGTTATTATGTGACTTAAGTCACTGTAGTCATTTATCGACATCGACCATTGTACTTCGACCACATGGTCACTGTATTTATCGTTTATTCAATATCTTGACTAATATCATTAATATAAACAAATGAGGCCAACGGTTTTTCGGCTTTTTGACAGTAAAATCAATCTAATTAATGGGTCATACATTTTGAATTAATTCCTCGATCTATTTTAGTAAATAGCGCATATAATAAAAAGAAAACATTCGTGTTTTTAGTGAATAACGGAATTACCGATCACAGTGAATACTGGAATCATCACTCGGGGTCATGGCCTAAAGGCCGCTCGTGATGATTCCAGTATCTCACTGTGACCACTCATTAGATACTTCCGGTATTCACTCAAAAAACGCAGGTAACCTCTGTATAATAAGTTTAAAAAGCCATGATAAACTATGAGAAAAAATGAGAATGAATTTTTTTTCATTGCAATTTTTTTCCTCGACAAAAACTGGACCCACCCCATGGTTTCAACTGTTAAAGGGAGAAATTGTGGACAAAAAATTAAAATATAGAGCCCCCCCCCTCACTTGTATAGGGCTATATCATGCACTACTATATGAATCTGATTGTTTCAATTCATTTTGAAGCTGTAATTTGTCTTAGAAATGATTTTGGAAAAAAATTGCATGACATCAGAAAAAAATCTGCATTCCGGGCTCGGGACACCCACCCACCAGGTCCTTGTATCCTGTAATTTTTTTCCGACCCCCCCCCCCCCTGCTGCTAGTGAGCTTTTTGAGTTTGTCCGCTCTACTATGAACACATGTATACATAAGCACGTTGTGCTGAAACACGTTATACGATTAAATGCAATGTCTAGGCTCTAGACAAAACAAATGTTAAATCTGCCTGCCTGCCGGTCCAAAGCCCGGATAAAACATGCATGATGGGAGTTTATAATATCTAATATCACGTAACTGTGGCTATTAATCTGAAACCGCGCAGTAAGTTTTCTCGTAACAACCGCGCAGTAAGCTTTTCTCGAAACAATGCACGGAAGATATAGCGCAGTACTTAAGCTTTTCTCGAAACAGTGCGCGGTAGATACTACCACTCACTCTCGCTAATAAAACGTTAAAATGGCCTTGCAAATTCGTAACTGGAGACCTTCTACTACTATATTTCATTAATATAAATGTTTTAAATCAACTCCCGTGCATAATAACTCTTTTGTTTGTACCGCGCATTTCTGCGTAGTTCCGCGCACTGTTTCGAGGTACCCGTTTTATTTATACTAGAACGGTCATATCATTCTCATGAGAAAGGTACGGTATATAAAACTACCAAAACCTGTGGTTGCAAAAGCTCGCGCTAATGCAATGGCATTTGCATGCAATGCAAATTGGTAAAATATTGTTTTACAATAGACTGAATAGTCAAATGTAGCTACAATACTACGTCAATAGCTACATATAGCACAGTCCCTAGGAATCACTGTTAGTTGAATAAAATATTATTTAATAATATTAAATCAATATATTATATTTAGTTATTATATTAATATAAAGACCAGTTTGGAAAGTAAAAAGTTTGTACACTGCATTTTCATTGGCAGATGATTTGCACGAAATTACAAGAGTTAAAATTTTATGCCACACAAACATTCGCGCTTTCTGAGTTTATATCATCATATTCCGTATTGTTTTCTTGAAACGATGGTGTATTCAGATTGTTAGTATCTTTACCCACTTACGAGGAAATAGCTGTTAGTTACTCGAATATTCTTTCAGGTGCAAACTCGGTGGAATTCTTTACGATTTGGGAAAAACATGTCCATTCTATAAATACCAGTTTACTTATTACTTATCCGGTAATTGTTAAAACACGTGTGACATGCAGCCAGTGCTCTGAGTACGAAATCGGCCTTGATTACCGGATTAATGGCTACAATGCTCAATTCTCATTCAGATAATTGGAATAGTACGGATTATGGTGCCACCTCCTTCCAGTTCTCTTGATTGAGAGCTTTAATACACGTGTGCACGCGTGGAATATTACTCAACTTAATTTTACCCGTGATCATGTTCGTTGAATTAAAATCATATGCGATGACCATATAGGGCCTACATCTCCTTTGTCATTCGATTCGTGTTCACTCCTCGTGTGCTGCACTGTTCTTTATTCACTGGTGAAGTTACTAGTTCTACATGGCCAGACCTGGAACCCGTTGTGCAAAAGAACTCATAGATTCCCTTCACGTTTCGCTATGGTAAATATACAGTCTAGTGCTTTACATATAGGCCTACCGTACCCAACATTCAAAGATCTTTATATCATAATTAGTATTATGTTATGTGTATGGCACATATTTCGTACATTTGATCTTTACACCCTACTGCGGCTCCAAATTTATTCTGTGCGCGAACATTTTCAAACGTTATTTCATGGGTTAAACGTTTATACCTATTGTAGTATGCCCTATATCTACATCGCATTTAGGAGAATATCGTTCTTCTGTTATATATACTTTAAATTGGAAGTTACTATGCTCTCAATAAAATATGAGGACAAGTGTCTGCAATTCAATCAAACGTAGCGTGTAGTGTTATATGAATTAGGAAACATTTCAGTAACAATATCAAGTGACAGCATGATGGCTAAGAAACAGGCTGACGGCATGACGTCATTGTTTATCAGTATGCACCTTGTTCTACGCGTTATGCTCATTCCTTATGGCGTCGTGTTTGTGTCTCTGGGTGGGGATACATTTTAACATTAAATAAAACGGAGTACTTGAATTCGCGGAACAAATCATTAGTAGACCTCACAATTATGGTATAAATAAAATACACCCTTAAATAGTAGTAAAGAGTACCATTTTTCACCAATCGTTTTGTTTTAACTACTCGCCAACAGACTTAATAAAACCACAATTCCACTCATAGTGTTTTTTTAGTCTCCGCCACTAGGGGCTAATGTGTGTAGGCTGTTCTATATATGTGCTCTCTTTTTTCCTAAAAATGTCTAATCCCAAAAGATAACTTCATAGACATGTATGCAGAGTAACATGTATTAAGATAACACACATCGTTCAACAATGGGCAAACATTTGTGGTCCTTTTTTTGCACTTTTATAAGAATCAGAATTGAGGATTTATAGAATATTGTTAGAGGGACACCTCGGGACCCCCCCAAACCCCGTATTAAAGCTTGTTGGCTCTTCCCAATACAGCAACCAATTCAACTCAACTTTTGCCGTGTTCAGACATGATGTGTTCTATGTTCAATATCCTCAAACAACAACTGTTGGGTGAAGGAGAAGATCTCTCGATCTTTTCGACCAATCCGGGCGCTTCGCGCCCTCCTACTCTCTTCTCTCTTCACAACTGGAAACAATATATATACCAACGGACAAAACTCACACGGATTAATCAAGGTTTTATCCGCCGGTCGTGGTTCTAAATGGGCGTGGGGCATTGCTTCTTGCTTTGGTGGCATCCATCTCATACGCAGTAGGCTAACACATACTGTGCATGGGTATGTATCAATCTCACAAACAATACAAGCGCTCTTCAGCGGAATTAAGGCATTCAAAAGTGGGTTGTATGGGAGGGGCAACGGCCCTTTCAAATCTTCCCGGGTATCATTCCAAACTCCAAAGTTGTGGTGACGGTCTCGATCTGTTCGACCATCTCGGGCGCGAAACCTACTACTCTCATTATGTATCACACGGGAAAGCAGGGTGTTCTACGCGTTGTGCATACGCCACAAGCACACACGTGACCTGTCTGCATCCTACCCTATTACCGACCAACTAGTTTTGCGATAGTAAAGAGCGATGTAATAATAAATAAGCAAATTTTAACTTACCTAAGCAAATACGTCTTTCCTGTCCCACATTGGCCCGTAACAATTATGTTATGCCCATTTAGAACTTGGTGTAAACAATGCGCCTGTTGTTTGTTGAGATTCATTTCAACTTGAGAGCATATCGGAGAGAAATGATGATGTGGCGAAAAAACACGCGCCCAAATGGTCAATCATGTCACGTGGAATGAGGTAATTAGTGTTAATGCACGCTTGGGTAATCATAGGGTCAATGAACAACTTTCATACCGGGGTGTACTCAGAAAAAAAAGAAGACACGAATAAGGCAAATAAAAAAAACCGAGATTAACATACCATGCCGACCCTATTTTAATACCCTCCTAAATGATTTTTTATTTGCATATCTTTTATGTAAATTTCTCTCTTATGCCCGAAAAAATCCAATTGTTCGTTTTAGTGATAGATCACAATTACTATGCCCTTCACTATTAATTAGAACCACTCCATATGGAAATTATGACTAAGACGGAATGGCCATAATATTATTTATTGAGATCTTATCTCCCAACAAACATACATTAAACATGTGAACAATAATGAAACCTTACTCTCACTTTTCACTCCTCCGCATGCTTGCACTCTATCTTTTACACATGAAATGATTATGAATTCTGCAACTTCTGCCCACATAAATATATGATCATATATAACACATATTATTAATATTATGTAATCAGAACAGAGACAAAATCTCAAGAAATAACCATTATTCTAGCGGTAAGCGAATTACCGTGAACAATCATCTAAAACTTATCTAAATTAGAAAAAAGGGGAATAGGGTGGGTGGGAAAACTTAATCGAAGTGCCATGTTGAAGAATTCGAAATCGAGTGAATGTTTTCGGCACGAAAAGTTTTTTATACCCGATATTAGAATTATGGGAAATCCAAGAGAATCATGGGAAATTCAAAGGTCACTATAGTTCGTGTAACAGAAGTGTACCGGTATCGTCGGAGTTATATATAGTCTATAGAGTAAATATTTCCGGTTTAGTAATTACACATTTTGATAACAAAATTGCCCTGTGAGTGGTATCAGCCAATGAGAGAATGGTTTACATAATAACAAAATCTGATGTTGCCTAACTGTTAGTTATTTTAAATAGTAGAGGTAATATATTCACTGATTTATTGTACTTTAATCAAATTTAATATTACATGGACAGTGATTCCTAGGACTGTGCATATACTATAGCTATTGTGACCAATAATTGTCAGATTGTAGCTATATTTGGGAATTGCCAGACCACAGGCCTTCTATTAGTTCTAAACAGTGACTGAGATCTTAATAAATATAAATTTAATGCATCTATTCTCTATCTGTTACCTGTTACCTATCTGGAGATTCTGCCTTCAAATGCACACCGACGGTCTGTCGTGGTTATTCGTACAGTTGAATGATATTCATAAAAACCATCACCATTGTGTATATACATACATGTGTATATGTACATTTAAGATTGGCAGCATGCCGGTATATCAGTTCTAAGAAAACTTCTGGATAAAATATCAGTTAAAATCTGGGGGTGTCACTTCGTCTTCTTTGAAAACAGTTGAAGCTTATTATATCTCTCTCTATATATGTTGATTATATGTCAGTCTCCGTGAGTGGAAGTGTAAATCAGTAAGACCAGCTTTTGAAATATCGTTGGTAGCTGCACTGGGATCAATAATCAGCTGCAATAGACTGTGTTTAGTTATGGGGTTTCCAAGCTGGTGTTCTTTTAGTACTGCATCCTCAAGTTTCGAAAGGGCAGCGCTGCGTGCTCCATATAATGCATTACAGTTAATAAGGAAGTGTTCCAACGTCTCAGGTGCTTTTCGACAGAGCTGACAAGTAGGGTCTACTTCATTCTTGTTGTACTTGGCACGGTTTGACTCGAGCGTGTAGGTACCGGTAACAATTTTTGCTTTGACAGGTATTCGTGTATAATCACGGCTACTGAGCTGACAAGTCTGAATAACTGGATGACAGGTTCCAGGGTGATAGATATTAGAGAGATGGTTGAGTGAGGGATACAGGATAGCTTCATTGAGAATAAGTTGTCGCCAATGCTTGTTCACCGCTTTATTGATTATCATCTTCGTATGTGATTTTGGTGAAGGATTATGGAGCATATATAGAGGTCTGGTAGGTTGTACATAAGAAGCAATTCTTTGATGGCGATAAACCAGCTATGACTGGTTGATGATTTACTGTCAAGTTGTCTTTGTGCCAACTGTCGTTCGCAGGATTTCTCAGGAAGTCGGCATATGTTGGTGAATAATCCAATTGCTTTCTTGTGAATGATAGCTTCGATTGGTAGTAGCCCTGATAAAATGTAGATAGCTGGTTTTGCAGCATTATTCGGTAGAGATAGCAGTTGTCGTGCGAGTCGTCTCTGATGTAACTCCAGTTTCTCCAGCTGTGTACCCGATGGTAATATAACCTCAAGTCCATAAGAATAGAGTGGAGATATGTAAGTGTTGAACAGAGCAAAGGCTGTTATTGGATCGACACCATTTTCACCATGGAGACCTGCTCCCATCAGTGCATATGCAGCCCTCTTTATATTCTCATTCACTGCTGTCTGGGATTGATTATTCCATGTTCTTGTGATACCCATATGCGAAGTGCTCTCAACTGTTGGCATGTCAGCACCGTTAATGTTAAGTGGTGGATAAATTATTTCAGGCTGATTGGAGGTCTTTACTTGAAGGATGACACTCTTTTTCTTTTGAAGTAGGTAGCCTTCCTTACGGCTATAATCGTAGCAGATGTCGACCAGATGTTGAAGTTTCAGTGGACAGTTACTGAGAAGAGTTACATCATCTGCACATGTTGGGGAGGTAACGTTGGCTGGACCAATATATGTTGTGCAATCCGAAAGAGATAAGACGGTACAGAAGGTCATTTATATATACTTTGTAGAGGTCAGCACTCAACACTCCACCTTGACGTACCCCTTGGTGATTGATGAAGCGTTGTGAAAGTTGGTTCTGCCATTTAACAGCTGTAGTTGCATTTCATACAGTTTCTTAATCATCATCCATTCATGGTCTTCGACACCAATATAAAAGAGTTTCTTGAGAAGATTATCATGTACAACTACATCAAATGCAGATTTGGCATCCAGAAATGCTATGTATGATGGGCGATTGAGGTATCTGTTATTGCGACACCATTCCTCCACAATCAGTGAACAGTTCATAGGCGATAAATTTTTTGTAAATCCGCGTTGGAGTGGATTCTGTGACTCTAGAATCTTCTTGTTGATTCGAATCTTTAGTACAGCTTCGATGGTACGGCATAAGACAGGAGTTATTGTTATACCACGGTAGTTGCATGAGTGATGTTTATCTCCCTTGTTCTTGAAGATTGGATTTAGAGTACCTAGCGTTAGACATTCTGGCAGATCATCAGCTAGAAATAGGTGGTTGATGAGATTCCGTATAATGGTCAGCAGGTCACTGCCAGCAAAGTAAAGGTGTTCAGCTGCAATTCGATAGGGGTCTAATGCTTTTCCCCTGTTTAGCATTTTTATCACTTGGTGAACGTCATCGCATGTCACTGTATTGAAGAGTATGTTGGAGCAATTTCGCAGAGCTGCTGAATACTGCATTTCTCTTTCTGTATGGATTTAATATAATCAGCATCAATCTCGTTGCTTGGTGATTCAGTTGCTAGTTTCTTAAAGTGGTTAAACCATCCCTCAAGTATGTTTTCACTGCCATAAATTTCTTCGCCAACATGTAAATCTTCAATGAGGCAGTTTGATCGTTTTTTTTGCTTGCGGATCAATCTATGGAAGAGCTGGTTGTCAGTTGATCGTGCATTGATAATTTCTTCTTTCACCCGTGCTTTTGTTGTAGCTTTTTGAACTCTTATCTCCCGACGTAGGGCTTGAGTTGTTAGCTTCTTTTCAATCAACAGATGGTTAGTGGAGTCAATTGGACGTCCTTGAGTTTTCCTTTTTCTTTTGCACAGCATCAGTTATAGCTGGAGATAAGATTTTGAAGGATTTCCGCCGAGTCGAAACTTTTCTTCTTGGAGTAAGTTGATCAGATGCAGTAGACAGAGCATGATGGATAAGTTCTATATATGTACCAGGATCTGTAAATAAAGTATTGTGATTGAGTTTGGAGAGTTCATCACTGACGGTTTGTTGGTACTTATCCTTATCAATTTTTCTCCATGGAATTCTTCTGGTAATTATAGGAGGATTTTCTTTCTTCTCGGTAATAGCGAGATTAACCTTCACTAACATCAGCACAGGATGATGGTCAGATACATTACCATTAAGATCTTGTAGACTGTCCACAGATATTATATCGTCTTCTTTTGATTTGTGTATCAGTATGAAGTCAATTAAAGAGGATCCATAACCATTGACGTTATTGAAAGTTTTTTCAGTTTGTGGTGACGTCATTCCATATTTCTCTATAAGCGCTGTTATACCATTAGAGCGTAATGAGTTATCATTTACATGAATATTTTCGTTGATGTCGCCTCCAAGCATAATCTGGTGTGTGTTTGCAAAATTTCCCAAAATCACATCTAGCTGGGTGATGCATTCTAGATATTCAGTCACTGATTCCTTGTTGCCTTTGCATGGTAGGTAAACTGCTATAATTAGAAGAGGGTCCATTGTTGAGAGCTCGATACATAATATCCTATTATTTCCTTCAGGCAGTTCCTTTACTAGGGGATCAAGTTAATTTTTCCACATGATGGCTACACCACCCCGTCCTCTGGTCATTTGGATAGGTGGAATGGGATCACCTGTGTCAACAGCTTTACCAGTTGCATTAAATACATCAGAGATAGTTTGAAGTTCATGCAGTTGACAGTCATATAACCAGTGTTCTTGAATGAGAAGAATATCGGCCATACTTGCAAGATCAGGTAAAATAACGTCGCATGTATGAATATTCTTACAATTATACGTAATAACGGACAGTACTTCTTTATTTTCTTCTACCTTCTTGTTGCTAGATGTTATCTCATCATCCTTCCCCTCCCGCGGTAGGACAAAAAAGAATTTTGGTTACCGGTATCTTGTCCATACATCTGTAGATGAGGGTCATTGATTGCAGTACATTGGGTATGCCGAGTACAGTCATTTGAGTTAAATGCAGGAACATAATCATTCACATCAGCAGCTGGTTCCAAACATGCCGGGTTGTTAGATTGGATAGAGGATTCCCAATTAGGTGTATGATTAGTCAGGTTCTTGATAACACTCTGATCCCTGGATCGGGGTAGCGTAGTTTGCTGAGGGTGATGATAGGTTAATGGAGCACCGTGGTAGTCGTAATTATTGTAGGTACTAGTACTGTATGGAGGTGATGAGTGCTCTGACGCATGTCTATTTGTGGTATAATGCAGTCCAGGTGGCATTGTATTCCAGCTAGAGTTATTCCAATTAGCATACGATTCTTCAACATGTACAGGAGTATATCCATTTACAGCTAATGATGGTTTCGGATCAGTTAGCGCATCGAGTTCTTTATCAATTTTGTTTAAAAATATCAAATATAAAGAAAGAAAGGTATTATAAAGTGGACAAATTTCTTAAAAAATCTCAACATTAATCTTATATGTAAGCCTATTACCATTTATATAAGGAATAATAATGCCTCCCGCAGTTTAATATATATACTAGTATAGGGATGGGAGGGTGGGAAAAAAAATTTGCCAATGTTGACAATTCGAAATGTCGAGTCGATATGAATTAGATTTGGGCGCGAAACGCATTTATATGGATCAAGGTATTGTGGGAAATATTCATGAATCTTGAGTACTATTTAATTATGACCTTTGACACTAGTATCAATGTCAAAGGTCAAAATTAAGGTATATAGAATACAGGGGCGTATCCAATGATTGTTTCAGGTCTAGTAATTACATATTTTGATTGCCAAAATAGCCCTATTAGTACTCATCTCGAGAACATAAAAAATTTCAAAAATCAATATCTAATAACTCTGAGCTTTGTTTGATGGGTTCCTCGACTCGAATCAAATATTTTTTACCCCCAAAGCCAAAGAAATAGTAATATAGGACCCTCTGATCGGATTGTTGTTGTTGGAATCTGTTGAGATGGGGACCCTCTTTACGGATTGAGTACCTTTAATGTCAACATTATTGCAATTTATATTAGCTCTCAGACCTACCAGAACGTGTGTATAATTCCGTAATTATTTAATCCAAAAATCCAGTCGGAAAACATGTTGACAAAACGTGGTTAAATGGCCGAAGCAGGAGGAGCTAACATATCACATGACTACGTGCGTCTCGTCCACTAATCGCGCATGGGAATGTCACCGAACATGATTCTGCAACCCACATGACTGTATCAGGAAGTTATCAGTACGCATGTGTAACAAATTGAAATCAGTTAGTTGTAAAAAATACACGCATGCGCAGATTGTAGTTACCCTCACCTTGAATTGTATCAGGCTACCTGAATAGTACACTCAATGTGAACGCATATGATTACCTTGACGCATGCACAGGGATTCCGGGGGAACTCACAGGGGAATTCATGAAATGATGTGTCACATGCAATGATCGACGAACACACGACATGTCAATGTTTACATTCTATTATTTGTCGGATTTTAACTTTTAAGGATAAATGACACGTACATGTAGGTGAGTGGATGGTTTCACACTTGTATTAGTATTTAGTTGATAAATACATGTGCGTTGGTCCTAATTGTTACTTTTATAGGAATCATAGTCGCCCATGTTGTTTAAAGCACGCCATGGATCTTTGATGGCGTAAGCCATGACACAAAGATCAAATGGATCTATTCTATGGTGATGTATTTTTCATTTTTCTTTTGCCAAATTCATCTGCCACTTACCACAGGAGTTTGTCAGAATGATAATAAATAATAATAATAATACATATATACAAATAATAATAAATAGTAGTAATGATAAATAGTAATAAGAGTATAGGAATGAATCAAGGGGATTAGTGATTTGACCTACAAATGTTTATTTATAAATTTTTTGCCTCGAAAATAGGAAAGCCAAAAAGTTATCGATTGTAGCGATCTTCAGACAGATTGCTCTTATAAATATTATACATCAATATGACCGCATGTGGCTGAAATTTAACTTCGCATTGACTACATCACCTATTTTCTCTTTAAATCACCGCAACGGCAAGTTTCATTTTCGAAGTGTTGGCTGCCCTCGGTGACACGCTGCTGGGTACGGTGTCCTGTAAAACTTGATCCACTCTTGGACGAAGTCGTTTGCAGCAGTGGTCCGAATATTTCGACCTAAATCTTTTAAATGTTACATCGTTACATGCCCCGGAAATATTCGGACAGCATGATGCAAACGGCACAGATTCCTCAGCCCTTTTATTATACGTGTACATTTTTGCCCGACACCGCCAACTAATTACAACGGATGTACATGGTCGCGTGTCAACGAAATCAGCGGACGGTTCGAAAATGAAACCTGGCGTTGCGGTGATATAAAGAGAACATAAGGTGATATTGCCAATGCCATGCTAAATGTAAATCACAGCGATCACGTTGATGCATAACAGTCATAATAGCAATGAATATGGAGAGCGCCACGAGCGAAACATTTTTTCATGTTTCTGATTTTCGTGATACTAAAAATTTAAAAAAAATGACGTCAATCGCTAATCCCCTAGTTGCGCCCCTATTCTTTATTTATTACTTGTATATCTATTAGATCCATTTGATCTTTGTGTCATGGCTTACGCCATCAAAGATCCATGGCGTGCGTCAAACAACATAGGCGGCTATAATTCCTATAAAAGTAACAATTAGGACCAACGCATATGTATTTATCAACTAAATACAAATACAAGTGTGAAACCATCCACTCACCTACGTGTCAGTTATCCTTAAAATCCGACAGATAACAGAACGTAAACACTGACATGTCGTGTGTTCGTCGACCATTGCATGTGACCCGTAATTCCATGAATCCCCCTGTGAGTTCCCCGTGCGCACGGCAAGGTAATCACATGCGTTCACATTGAGTGTACAATTCAGGTTGCCCTGATACAATTCAAGTTGAGGGGAACTACAATCTGCGCATGCGTGTAGTTTTTACAAATTACCAACTCCAATTTGTTACACATGCGTACTGTTAACATCCTGGTACAGTAATGCGAGTTGCAGAATCATGTTTGCCATGCACGAGACGCACGTAGTCATGTGATATGTTAGCTCCTCCTGCTTCGGCCATTTAACCACGTTTTGTCAACATGTTTTCCGACTGGATTTTTGGATTAAATTATTACGGAATTATACACACGTTCTGGTAGGTGTCAGAGCTAATATATATTGCAATATTGTTAACATTAATGACTATGTTAGTTGATTTGTAAAATTAAGTGTATTTAAAAAAATTAAATAGCCGTCTAAGCTGATGCGCCGCCGCGGTCAGACCTGGATGGCCTTAGCCATATTACCAGGTCTGGTCAGACTAATATATCTATATATTATTTATTATATATCTATATATCTCTTATATTTTATAAGTTATATTTTTTATTTACTATCATTCTGACAAACCCCTGTGCACTTACTGACTTCGGCAACGTTTTCTTATAACATTAATTACCTTAGAGTAAGTGGACTCTGAATTAATTAAAAATATATAATATCACTCAGTAATCACTGTTTAGAAGGACTGTTTTTCTATGTTCCCTGTGCTGTCTGTGGTTATTGAAAAATGAAAATGAAAGTTGTTAGTACCTTACAGGAAGTTGCTGACTTTCTCTGTACAAACTCCATAACCGGAAGTGGCGATTTCTTAAAGTAATTTATTAATTTTTTTATTTAACATGTATATGGAATGGTACACGTACAGAATTATGGGAGACCAAATTTACATTTAATAGATAATTCAGAGCAATTTAATAAAATTTAATTGCGAATCAGCGCAATTATTTAATTCATGAGTGTACCCCCACCCCCAGAAATTGAATGCTCTGAAGAAGCGCAATTGTATTGTATTGATTGGGCCGGACCTCATTGTGCATGGCCTCGTCTGCTGTGGGAGACATAGACTCATATTGAAGTTCCCAAATGGTGAATATTGTGATATTTGGGAACCTTGTGTCGTCTGTCAATGTGGGGATATAGACAAACTAAACTAAAATCTGTA
The DNA here is from genome assembly GCA_032622095.1 of Siphonodentalium dalli. NCBI lineage: Eukaryota > Metazoa > Mollusca > Scaphopoda > Gadilida > Siphonodentaliidae > Siphonodentalium > Siphonodentalium dalli. The sequence goes on from CP136061.1 coordinate 64,908,930, forward strand.
TATGCATCTTTATTATATGACTATGACTATTCTTCCCTAAATAGGCCTACCGCTATTGTTTGAGGATCTAATCCAAGTCATCTGATCACATTGAGTGAGATTTCCCCAGATCAAATCAGATCACACTCCTACGGAAATTCCCGAGATTTGCCGAATTAAAGTCGACGAACTATTTATCCTTTAAAGTGGACTCTGGTAAAAAAAAAATAGAACTGCTGAAGTGAAAAAAATCGGCAATTAACTGGTTATTATAGTAAACTGGGCGTCATATAATAAACCTTTTATCACAGCAGTGAGTTGATCCGTGTGGTCGCATCACGTCTCGTTGAGGTGGGCAGGTTGCCGGATCAAACTTGTTGCCTGCGGCAACTCGTTTGATCCGGCAATCTGCCCACCTCAACTCGATGTGATACCATGACACGGATCAACACACTGTTGTGATAATATGTATGTATCATACACGTATCATGAGTTCTAGATCCCAATCTGGTTTTTGAATTGAATTGTTTAATGCATAAAGCCACCATTTAAGGTGGAACATACACGAACATATATACACTATATACATAAGATATTTCAATAAGCATTTTGGCATCATACTACATATGGATTATATAAGTAATAAATTCATTTTTAAAATCACGAGTCTATCTGTCGATCGACTCACACCAATAGTGATATATATACATACATATACATATATAGCTATACATATACATATATATATATACATATACATACACATACATATATACATATATGAGTAATTACATATAGATGTAACTACATATATGAGTAATTACATATAGATGTAAATGCTGTCAATGCCAGATCATCAGTATAGTTGTAAGTTATTATCTCAATTTTCTGAAGGCTAATATTAGAAATATACTCACCCTCTTCAGGAGCGATATATTAGCTATAGATATCAAACCATAAAACTTTTCTCGCGTTGGAGATAGCCAATAGTATTTTGGAATGAACTGTTCACGTTACCGCACTGCATGTTCACATGTATTACAAGGTATACTGTTTCGCCACCGCCCCTTTTCAACGGGGAGTCGGTGGTTGGCTGTTCTAAATTTCACCATATAAGGGATCAGATGATCTGGCAACTGAAGCAAATACCGGCTAATACAGGGGCTGGTTTTAATATTTCTGTAAAAAGTTGCTCTTGACGAATCAGAATTATCAGATAATTATAAATCGATAAAAAGTTTAGCCCAATGCTGCTCTATAAGAAAGGTCTTAATATTGCGAATGTCCTGTTTAGATAAAGCAGACTGTGACTCCCATATAGAACGTAGATCAAGTTCATTCAGGGTGTTTGTCACAAAGCCATTTTGACTTGCGTGTTAACTTGGGATCGTTGGCGTGTAATTGCTTTACAATAAGATATATGTTCTTAGCCAGTTCTGATCCATCGCTAGATACAATTTTTGACCAATAAGTTAACACTCTGCACTTTATTTCCACTAAAATGGGATGTCTACCAAGTTCTCCGTACACCATATTATTAGGTGTACTAGATTTCATGCCTAGTAATATTTTACAAAATTTCATATGTAGAGCCTCGAGGGTGTGGATTCTCTCAAAACACCATATTTCGCTACCATATAAAATTATTGGCATGATCATAGTATCAAATAAATTCAACGTCATATCAATTGGCAGATGTAGTTTACGGACCTTATTGAATAGACTGAACATAGCCTTTGATGAAATATTTAGCGTTTTCTTCAAGGAATTGCAGAATCTGCCGTTATAAAATAAATTAACACCTAAGTAGTTAAACTCTTTGACTATTTCTAGTTCACCTCCATTATAAGTAAAAACTGGCAAACGTTTGTGCATTTTGTTGCAGAAAATGATAACTTTCGTTTTTCTTGTATTTACCTGGAGTCTCCATGAATCAGCGTAATCTGCAAATTTTGCACCGCGGACAAAAAAGAGGAAATTTTTACACATTCTGACGCGATGAAATGCCTTAAAGATATGGTGATGTTAATCTGCTTTTTCTTGTCGTATGCTGTCAGGATGTCGTGTGTGGTCAATATGTTAGTCGTGTTTCGCATGAGTATATCCACTGCTAAAGTCATGATTTTTAGTTAGTATTTTCTGTTTCCCCAGATGTTCGAGGATATGGCGACAGATGAGATGTTCAGCTCGCAGGGGACACGTGTTATTGATATTGTGCAGTAGTTTTCAATCCAAAATGGCGCCCACAATGGCGGACAGATTTTAAAAAATCACCGAAATTCCCTCATATTCACATCATTGGGCATTATTGTCGAGACAATTCCACCCATGCTTACAGTTGAGTTGGAATACTGAAGTGAAGTAATTGCCTTACATCTCATGCAAGAAATTGTTTTCCAAATCGAAGATGGCGGCCAAAATGGCGACCGAAATTTGAAAACACGTCTACATTTCTTTACTTTCTTACGATGGGCGTTATTGTTTCGCGATTTCTACCCACCATATACATGTTGATATGAAATACTGATATGAAGTATTCATTAGGGTTTGGCAATTGATACTCACAGTTAAGATGGCGGCCAAACTGGCGGTCAGAAACTGAAAAGAAGTCGATATTATTACATACTAATTTCAACTTTTTGTCATAATATCGATCTGTATAGACGAAACGGTACATAATATAAGCCATCCATTAGTTCCAATATAAGTCGTAGCCTTTTGGAAGGATGAAAACCCACAATCGCGATGTGACATTTCAAAATCCATTCTTGTCCCTATAAAGGGCCATGCATACTGGTCGTAACCGTACATGTATATAGGTGCGCCGAATAGTCAAATTATGACTTCCAAGAATAAAAACAACAGTACCTGAGCTTATTCTGATTTGTAACATATATGCCGGTGTCCAGCTCACGTGTTTGTTTCGAAAGCTTTGAATTCTTATCCTTATTCTTGGCGAGCGTCATTCGCGGTATAGCTTATGGTATAATTCAGATGGTACATGTGGGGTATGGGCGTCATCTTGTGCGATAAACTAGACAGGTATTCGATCGATGCGTATACTAGTCTTCTGAAGGACCTATCTATCTGCGTATTTTCAGCTTTGGTGACCTATTGGGGATAACAACATGTACAACTGGTGATCTTCGCAAACAGCCACTTCTCAATATATGGTTCATCAATTCACATACTCATCTAATGCACTGACGTACCCGGACAACTTCTGTATATGGCTTCGAATGTTGAAAGTCTGAGATTTGACGGATGCCTTTCTGCTAAGGACCTTGTGAATGTAATTAATTACAATTACAATTACTTCAACATTTTCCAATTACAATTACAATTCCCATTACATCTAATTCACAATGTAATTAATTACAATTACAATTACTTTGAAATGTAATTCAATTACAATTACAATTACATTTCAGTACAGAATTGAAGTAAGAACACTTTTTATTATATGAATTTTATTAATAACAAAGCATAAATTTAATACAAGCAAGATAAAATACACGAAGAAAACATAAATTTAATACAAGCAAGATAAAATACACGAAGAAGCACAATAATGAAGCACACTTGGTACAGAGCAGCAATGTATTTGGTCCAGGATAGGTGTTCGTAGAATGGAGCGAATCATGATTTATAGCTGGAAATTCCAGGGTGTTGCATTGGCAACTTGTAGCCTGGGTTGATCTTCTAGAAATTGGGATGATATTTGTGAACTTTGCTAACTATCTTTTCTAGGCTGTTGGTAACTTGTGTGACTGGATTAATAGACATCTTGATGCGTTCGCTATAAAATGAAAATAATAAGAGTATTTTAGTAACACATACATGTATCCAACATTTAATTATTAAGGGGATAAGACCGTCCCAGTAAGTCAGACACAAAGCCAGGCCATTGTAAAGGACAATGAGATAATCAACACTCTAATTGTTAATTAGAGTCATAAACATAATTAGCCTTTGTGGCCACCAGCTTACTGGTGACACAATGCATCCACTAGACACTGCTAATTGGGGGATTAGTGAGGCAGCTATTTGTCCCCATATTGTCATTCAGTTGCAAATTAGAAGGGACAAGACACAATGCATATACCAATACCACCATATGACTGAAGTAATATGTCAATGGAATTAAACAATACTAATACATAGAAATGGAAACTTACCTTCAGATGTGTCACAAAATTGGAGGTAACTTTATTGGAACCGGAGATTGTAGTTGGGCAAAGTTTGTACTTCGCTTTCATAGTACACGACGTGTCTTTCTGCAAATCAAAATGCTGCCAGATTGTTTTTTGTAGACATGTTGATAGCATTTTTAGCAATGTTGGTATGAATTTCTACCATAGCATATATACCATATCAGGTGGAGATAATGAAACATGATCATAAGAGTGATCTATTATAGTGATCTATTGTCAATTATTTGAAGTTGGTTTCTCATTGTATTTATCAAAACAAGCATTCTATCTCAAAGGTTAACCAATGCTTAAGCAAACAAAGAGGTGTCAACAGAATTAACCATTGAGACACAGTGGATGAAAAACTCAGTGTTGTGACAACATAGTGATAGCCAGTCACCAGTCTTACACTTTGAAATTTGGAGAGAAAAAACATTTGAAGAAACCATTGGTTGAATCATGAAAGAGAACTTTGAGAAGAAATAAGTACCTGTCATTTTGAAGTAATTGAAATTAGACCCTAATTACAATTACAATTACATCCTAACCAATTACAATTGCAATTACATGTAATTGAGAATAAACTCAATTACCAATTACATGCAATTACTTGAAAAAATGTAATTAATTACAGTCAATTACAATTACAAATTACAATTACCCCATCCCTGGCTAAGGTGCAGGAGACCATAATACATAATATGCCCACACTTCTTGAACATGATCATAAGAACAATCTTGTTGGCGTCCTAGCAATCGTCTCACCGAACAGATCCAAGCAGATAATAACAATACACACGGTGCTAGTTTGTGGGAATGTGTCATGATAGTGGAACTGAAATTAGACCATGACTGCACCGCCCCTTAATTTGGTATGTTTTAGATTCAGACAGGATCTCATGTGTGGCTTTGCTTTCCTTGTATGCTAAGATTGTATGTTCCCATCCGTTTGGAAGCCGTTCTTAATCAACTGGACCAGGCGTATTGGCTACTACAGTAACTGTATAAGCCCCATCCAGACTGGGATGTAGTCTTAAATGCGATGCCTTTGATAGTTGGCTGATAATTCATACTCACGCTGGGTGGTGGTCGGTATGTTTCAATAAAGTACAAATGCCATCAACACAAGGGTGAAATTTTCAACGCGAAGAACATCCAGAGGAATGTTACGTTGATGATTCTTGGTAACATCACCATTGCGACCATTGTCCTGCGTGAGACATTAACTACTATATTCTAAAGTTATATATATATAAAGCTATATGATCATAAAGGTCGCGTTCCCCAACGTCCACAGCCATTGCCATCGAGACTATAAATTGTGCTTTAAATACATAGTGAAATAAATGCACCTCAGTTCCTGACATTTTCTTGAATAATACTGCCCACATACTGACACTAACCCTGCGAGAGGATAACAAAAACGCATACCTTCATGCCATAAAGACATTATCCTTTAGTCCATCCGACTGTTTTGAGGGAGGCTAGCATAGTATTATCCAGACAAAATTGAATCAGAACGGCTTCGAAACGGATGTGGAAATACAATCTTACCACACCAAAAAAAAAACCGACACGCATTACATTATATATCTTAACCATGCACCAGGTATAGGGGTGGTGTATACCGTGGTCCATTTCATTCCCACTATCATGGCGCATGTCCACAAACTAGCACCGCGAGTATTGTTCTTGTCTGCTGTGAGATATTCGACGAGACAACTGCTGGACGTCACACAGTTTGCTTCGGATCATGGTCAAGAAGTGTGGGTAGTCGGTACATTATGGTCTTCTCCTTAGCAGATAAACATCTGCCCAAGGGAATGAGACAGCTAGCAACCTTCGAAACACTGTCAAAGTTGTCCACTGAGTTTGAGTTCGCTGAGTTTGTGAGTTGACGAACCAACTATTGAGAAGTGACTAGCTAACTGGTTCGCCAGGTGTACATGTCGTTATCCCCATGGGGTATGAGACACATACATAGATATGACCTTCTGTAAGCTTGTATCGACCATATACCTTCCTAGTTCAAGCTGACGCACAAATCCCATATTTAGCAAATATTTAAAATCGTAAGCTAGACACCGGAAAATGAGCTGTTTGAAACGTTATGATTAGAGGGACCCTTCTCTCGGGAAGTGGTGAATACTTTGTCGGTGTGAGCGACCTAGATTTATCAGACAAAGAAATGGAAGCTGGTTCAGATAATTATGGGCGTGACGTGGCAAATCAGAATCTGTTATCAGGTAATTGTTCTGATATGACTATTCGGCGCGCCTACGGTTACGGCCATTATCGGTGCTGAGTGGAAAATGTATTTCGAAATGCCACATCGCGATATTAATTGTGGGTTTTCATCTTTCCAGAAGGATACGAGCTATGTCATACGTTTTGGTACGTTTAAGTTGAACTAATAAATGGTTTATGTACAGTTTCGTCCATACATGACAAAATGTTGAAATTAGCGTGTGATAATATCGATTTCTTTTAAATTTCTGGCCGCCATCTTGACTGTGAGTATCAATTGCCAAACCCTAATGAATACTGCATATCAATATTTCACACCAACATGCAATGGTGGGTAGAAATCGCGAAACAATAATGCCCATCGTAAGAAAGTAAAGGAATGCAGGCGTGTTTTCAAATTTCTGTCGCCATTTTGGCCGCCATTTTCGATTTGGAAAACCATTTCTTGCATGAGATGTAAGGTAATTACTTCACCTCAGTATTTACAACTCAACTGTAAGCATGGGTGGAGTTGTCTCTACAATAATGCCCAGTGATGTGAATATGAGGGAATTTCGGTGATTTTTCAAAATATGTCCGCCATTGTGGGCGCCATTTTGGATTTGGGGGACTTTTATTTGGATATGGTACAAGGAAAGTGCTTCGCCTAAGTGTTCCCAGAATCCCAACTCACAATAGTAAGCAGGTGTGGAGTTATCATGTCAATAATGCTCACTGATGTTAAAATCAGCGATTTTCGGCGAATTTTTATTTATGGTGGCCATTTTGGCCGCCATCTTGGATTAGGGTGAATATTTCTCAACTCAGGTATAAGAGGAATCCTAGCTCGACTATCTCCTGCACATATATATGCATGGATATTGTTATGATAGCAATAACATTCATTGATTCGAAACATTTACATCACGTTGTTAGCGTTGATTCGGCTTTGACCTATTATACCGGCATTTGGGAAAACGTGATATCGGACAAAAATATCCCACAATGAATGTATATTATATATGGTCCCCATGTCTTCGCCAATGACTCTTCTATACGATAAATGTATAACATTATGCAAAAATGCCAATATTTTCCCACAGAGACAAACAAAAGGTGGTGAAATGTCAGAAAAATAGCATATTTTCACATTTCGGCGGCCATTTTGGAATGGATTCTGGTGTCGGATTTTTGGCTAATTTGTAAGGGTTGTATATTAGCATGACGAATCGAGCGGAAAACAAGACCGCATGTGATATCATCTTTACTATAATGGCGATCAAAGAGACCTGGTGCATATAAATAAATGGCCGCCATGATGGACGCCATCTTGTCAGGAGTCTCTGCGGCCACTTTTTTCTCTTGTTAACAACCGAAAAAAATTAGAGGAGACATATTAAGAAAAAAAATTAGTGGGGTGAAGATGAGTCCTGGGGGGGGGGGGGGGGGGGGGGTGCAGAGGTAGACCAATATCTCCTGGACTAAAATGAGTCTATGTGACTGATCCATGCATATAATATAGCATTTGTTTGATACATTTACTTGAAAACTGTACAAAAATTACTTGACGACAACAATATGTATTTTCACATTCTGGCTAATCTGCCATTCTTAACATTACTTCCTACTCAACAGACTTTCAAATAATGGAAATCTGGTTACCTTATTCTACAACTCGGAGATAATAGAAACCAACAACAACATTTGGGTACAGTATCCCTTTAAATCTAAAAAAATAAATATAAATTTCTTCTTTGAAGATATTGACCCTGGCTACGGCCATGTTTGCCCCAGTGGCCCCATTTAAAAAAGGGGTACGCATCTAAGATGGTATGTCGAGTTTATTGGCAGTCGAAAAAAACTTCTACCAATAACTTGGCAATAAGGCCCACACAAGGCCCAAAAAGTCAGACAAACCTGGTTTTCGAACTCGTCTGAGATATTGTTGCAAGAGACTCATATATCAAATATGATTTGAATCAGTTGATATTTGATGGAGTTATCACACTAACGGTGAAAATGAAAGTGTCAATGACACTGTAGCTCAACTTGGAAAGGGAATAATTTCATGTGTTACAGTCAATGGAGTGATTAGGAATGTGGAAAGTTGAAAGGCCTAGTTATGCAAAGAGTAAAATCCAAGATGGCCACTGGCAGCCATGGTTTTTTTGCCAAATGACCCCAAAAAGACTTGTTCCCATTTACATGTCATTGTTAACACCCGTGACAAATTTCATGATGATCCGACAAAAGATACGACCTGTACCCTATGTGAAAGGAATTAGTCATGTAAAAAAAAGAGTAAAATACAAGATGGCTGCTGGCGGCCATGTTTTTTGGGCAAATGACCTCAAAATGACCATCTACGTGTCATTGTTAACATCCATGACAAATCTCATTATGATCGTATGGGGCGCCATCCCTGCAAATATTCGCCATTCGGAGATATCTCCTTGGATCCAAGCAGATATCTGCTCGCATTATGGAGATATCTCCTCAGTTGCAAGGAGATATCTGCTTGGAATATGAAGATATCTCCTCGGAAATATTTTCAAGGAGATATCTCCTTGAAACCGAGGAGATATCTCCATAATGCGAGCAGATATCTCCTTGGATCCAAGAAGATATCTCCTTGGATCCAAGCAGATATCTGCTCGCATTATGAAGATATCTCCTTGAAATATGTTCAAGGAGATATCTCCTTGGATCCAATCAGATATCTGCTCGGATTATGGAGATATCTGCTTGAAAAATACTTCAAGGAGATATCTCCATATTCCGAGCAGATATCTGCTTGGATGTATTTCGATCATAGAAATGGAAAAATGTATATGTACTGTGGAGAAATCATTAATATTTCATGGCCGCGGTTTTCCAAGGAGATATCTCCATAATCCAAGCAGATATCTGCTTGGAATATTTTCAAGGAGATATCTGCTTGGAATATGGAGATATCTCCTTGGGTCCAAGGAGATATCTCGTTGAAAACTATTTCAAGGAGATATCTCCATAATCCGAGCAGATATCTGCTTGGATTATGGAGATATCTCCTCGGTTTCAAGGAGATATCTCCTTGGAAATATTTCAAGCAGATATCTCGTAGTTGCGAGGAGATATCTCCTAGGATCCAAGGAGATATCTCCATAATCCAAGCAGATATCTCCTTGGATCCAAGGAGATATCTCCATAATGGACCATATTCCAAGCAGATATCTGCTAGGAATTGCAATTCCAAGGAGATATCTCCTCGAAACCGAGGAAATATCTCCGAATTACGAGGAGATATCTCCGAAAACGAATATTTGCAGGGATGGCGCCCCATATGATCGGACCAAAGATACGACTTGTAGCCCCTGCCAAAGGATTTAGTCATGCAAAGAGTAAAATCCAAGATGGCTGCTGGCGGAGAAGTTTTTTAGCCGAACGACCCCAGAATAATCCGTTCCCATCTACATGTCAATATTAACATCCATGACAAATTTCATGATGATCAGACGAACAGTACGACCTGTGGCCCATGCTAATAGATTGAATTTTGAAATCCAAGATGGCTGCTGGTGGCCATGTTTTTTGCTGAATGACCCCAAAATACCTTGTTCCCATCTACATGTCAATGTCAACATCCATTACAAATTTCATAATGATCCAACCAAAGGTAGGACCTGTAGCCCATGCCAAAGGATTTAGTCAAACAAAGAGTAAAATCCAAGATGGCTGCTGAAGGCCATGTTTTTTGGCCGAATGACCCGAAAAGGACTCGTTCCCATCTAGATTTCAATATTAACACCCATGACAAATTTCATGATGATCCGACTAAAACTATGGCCTGTAGCTCGCGCCAAAGGATTTAGTCATGCAAAGAGGAAAATCCAAGATGGCTGTTGGCGGCCATGTTTTTTGGCCGAACGACCCCAAAATGACTCTTTCCCATCTACATGTCAATATTAACATCCATGACAAATTTCATGAAGATCCGACCAAAGCTACGACCTGTAGCCTGCGCCAAAGGATTTAGTCATGGAAAGAGTAAAATACAAGATGGCTGCTGGCGGCCATGTTTTTTGGCCGAACGACCCCAAAATGACTCGTTCCCATCTACATTTCAATATTAACATCCATGACAAATTTCATGATGATCAGACGAATAGTACGACCTGTAGCCCGCGCCAATGGATTTAATTTTGAAATCCAAGATGGACGCCAGCAGCCATGTTTTTCGTCCGAATGACCCCAAAATGACTCGTTCCCATCTACATGTCAATATCGTCAGCCATGACAAATCTGATAATGATCTGACCAAAGGTACGACCTGTAGCCTGTGCCAAAGGATTTAGTCTATCAAAGAGTAAAATCCAAGATGGCTGCTGGCGGTCATGATTTTTGGCCGAATGACCCCAAAAGGACTTGTTCCCATCCACATGTCATTGTTAAAATCCATGACAAATTTCATGAAGATCCGACTAAAGCTACGACCTGTAGCCCGCGCCAAAGGATTTAGTAATGCAAAGAGTAAAATCCAAGATGGCTGCTGGTGGCCATATTTTTTGGCCGAACGACCCCAAAATGACTCGTTCCCATCTACATGTCAATATTAACATCCATGACAAATTTCACCATGATCAGACGAATAGTACGACCTGTAGCATGTGCCAATGGATTTAATTTTGAAATACAAGATGCCGCCAGCGGCCATGTTTTGTTCGGCCAAATGACCCCAAAATGACTTGTTCCCATCTACATGTCAATGTCAACAGCCATGACAAATCTCATAATGTTCTGACCAAAGGTACGACCTGTAGCCTGTGCCAAAGGATTTAGTCATGCGAAGAGTAAAATCCAAGATGGCTGCTGGCGGCCATGTTTTTTGGCCAAACGACCCCAAAATGACACGTTCCCATCTACATGTCATTGTTAACATCCATGACAAATTTACTGAAGATCCGACCAAAGCTATGACCTGTAGCCCGCGCCAAAGGATTTAGTCATGCAAAGAGTAAAATCCAAGATGGCTGCTGGCGGCCATGTTTTTTGGCCGAACGACCCCAAAATGACTCGTTCCCATCCACATGTCAATATTAACATCCACAACCAATTTCATGATGATCAGACAAACAGTACGACCTGTAGCCCGCGCCAAAGGAAATTGTTGACGGACACACGGACGATGGACGCCAACCCATGGCAATAGCTCAAGACATCTGGTTAGCAACTGTGTGGAGATTTCCAAAGCACGGATTCGGAAATGGACCATCGCGATGAAAATGAAATTAGCTATACTTCACATCTTATGAAGAATTCCCATGTGATTTTAGGCCTATTAGTTTCATTTAGACCAATTTTGTTGGTTAGCTTAATGAAAACCAGTGAAGACGTCATGACATGGTTTCTGATGCCATTTACGTCATTTAGGATTTGCGAGCCAGAATCCCGACAAGATGACCAAGATTGCACAATCCACGACAAGTCCTGTCATGTCGTCTCCATTGGGACCACTGCCTGATGTTACTTAAATTATTCTTACCATTATTTATGTCACTGATAAAAGGCAAATTTGAGGCACAGCATGTGTGGTTGCCCCACTATGAGTCATGTAGGATTCATATTAGTTGATATGAGTAGAGACTGTTCAAAGGTTCCTGGGAATAAATTTGACATTCAATTTAAAAATTAATTACCAAACCAAAACCTCTCTGGCCAGAGCTGTGTGCTTGTTGATACAACACTGTCAGATATGATAAAATTGAAAAGTGGATAATTATCATCAACAGAGCAGACTGGTATGCTGACCTCTATTATTTTCAGTTTAGCATATGCACAGGGTGTATTGTATTGTGACCGAAATATATTTAAAACAACAGGTACGCTGTCGCGTGGCATTTGCCCCCGACCGTAGCAATTCGGATTAAGCATGGACGAAACTGCGGATATCCGAGGAGGTCTATATGACCATTCCAAAAGAAGTTCGTACAGAAATCAACCCAAAAACAATCAACACTTCTAGAAATTCCAGAAACCCAAAAACAAGTGATCCGGAAATCCAAAAACAAGCGAAAATTCAAATTTTCTAAGTTGAAAAAAGGCCATAACTCTGGCAAAAATCATCAGATCATACCCAAATTCGCACTTGACATGTATTTCCATATAACTGATCCACAAAATACGGGATTTGCAATTGTACCACCAAAGATCACGCCATCATCTGGAAACCAAAAAAATAAGAGAAAAATTTAAGTAAAAGAAGGGCCATAACTCTGGTGAAAATGGGTGGACGAAACCCGCGCTATGCATGTAGCTGTTCCCCCATGCTGCTCTATCACCATACCAAATACCAGCTAAATCTGCCCAGCGGTTGCTGAACAATAATGCAAAATGTTTGTACGGACGGACAAAATTTAATTTTCTAAGTAAAAAAAGGGCCATAACTCTGGTAAAAATGGGTGGACGAAACCCGCGTTATGCATGTAGCTGTTCCCCCATGCTGCTCTATCACCATACCAAATATCAGCTAAATCTGCCCAGCGGTTGTTGAACAATAATGCAAAATGTTTGTACAGACGGACGTATGGACGGAGACGTCGACTATATACCCGCCGACTTCAAGTCGGGGGCATGACAAGTGTTTGATAATAGGGATGTTAGAAGCAAATGGGCAAAGGTGAGGGGCTTCTTTAATATTTGTGTAATAACAAACTTAATTTTTTTTTTTTTTTTTTGTATTGAGTTATGTCCCTGGCCTCCCCACATTTGACTCAGTGACCTCATTTGAACAAATCTGAACCCCATGCAGTCACCGAAGGACCGTTCATACCAAATAAATGTCAACAGCTGTTGGAAAGCTCAGTCTGCACCAGACATACCTCCAGGTCATCATGACCTTTGTCTCACCAATAATTCAATTCTACCAGTTGGGGAAAGGTGCCTAAATGTTACAGGGCTGTGCAGAAATTCTTTGTTTTGAATAATATTTTGAGAAAATTGGACATTTCTGTTGTGAGCTCCTCTTCCTACTCCATTTCCAAGAGTGCTGCGACATATTCATATTTTTTTCTGCTCTCGACAAGAAACGCGAACGTCATTGGGTGCTCTTTTGAAAGTATTCCTGATAACAAACCTCTATACCAAAATGCAGTGAGATCCATATAAATTATATCTGAGATATCCGCTTGGATGGACTGATGGATGGACACACACAGTAGGAGAACCGCATGCATCTAATCCAGTATACCTTACTCATATTTAAATTTGCTCAGTTTTAAATTTGCACACCTGGCTACGTTTCAGTTCTTAATTATCCATAAAGATACATGTGAAAATCAAAGACAGTCTCGAAGAAAATTTTCATCGAAAATAGCACACAACTGAGTAATAATTCAATTGTGAAGACTGTTTATTATTGTCCAAATAAGCATTTTTATATTTAATTAATATCTATGGACAATGGAATCAAACTTGAAATAAGTAAAACCACAACAACGGATCTGTATGTTGCTAACTTTTAGAAAACAAATAAACTATTGCATGTATTTAAAATGTATAACTATAAAGTATTTTTATTTTTTTGCTTGACCTAGCCAACTGCCAGGTCCCGTGTTGGTCCTGTGACCAAATAAACATGCGTTTCTTTAATATACTGTTGTAGTCATTCAACATACCTTACCAAATGAATATTTCTATTGTCAGGATGACTAAACCCTTGTCCATTGATTGCCGACTATCACAGGAGGTTTTCCATATCAACTGGGAAACCGAAAATTAGAATATGGAAGTTTTGGAAGTCATTTACATTAAAACTAAAAAATAAATAATAAAAACCTGCCTCCCTCATGCTAAAAAATTTGGATATAAAATAAAAATAAAAACCTGCCTCCCTCATCACTTTGGAAAAAAAATTCCTTGAGAAACAAACACCCTTTTTTTATGTGGCCTAACGAAACAGATCACAGACATGTATTTGACCACAAATACAACCCAGGTTTGTAAGTGATATGTGCTTTCGTTCATTTTCATTCATTCTGGAATATGTGCATTTCTTAGAAGCATTTCAACATCAAAGATCTAACCATGATTTATTGGTTTACATGTACATTTGATTAATAGCATTGGGATTGATATATATAGAGGATCTCACATGAGTTTCTAGTTTATACGGAATTTATCAACCGAGTTCACTAAATTCGATTTGAGCCGAGGTTTACCGAGGCTCAAATATAATTTAGAGGACGAGGTTGATAAATTACGTATAAAATAAGACGAGTGTGAGATACCTTTTATCACATGATCAAATAAACACGAAGCAACGCGCAATATTCATAGAAAACAACAATCATAAACTACAGCGATCGCAAGTTATTTGAAGAACGCCGTGACGTCATCGCACGTGCTGATATTAAACGTGTCTATTACCGATAATTATGAAACTGCTTTTATGGCCAAATTATGTGATAAAAGTATTTATTATCTATATAAAATACCCCTTATTATTTCATATAAACTTACTGTTTTTTGCTCAGTTTTAAATTTGTGAGATTTAAACATGAGTAAGGTACCCACCATTCACTTTATCGTGGGGGGTATAATAAGTATATAACATATTATTATATGGGCAAATGATACCAATATGAAAATATTTCCATTCAAATATTTTATTATTTAAATATCATCACAATTTGCTCAATAATTTATGTGAAAGTTTACAATATCTACAGTAGTTTCTAACTGTAGCAGTATACAATATTTACAGTAACAAACTGAACATGTTCCCTAACAAGATACAAATGAACTGATGAAACAGCAGCTTCTCACGCTCTAAAGATCTGATGAAGAAATAACCTCTCATACTATCCTGTTCAATTTTAACCCTTTCTATACTAAATGGATTCTCCCACTCAGTCACAAAAGTATACATTGGAATGGTCTATTATTAATCTGGAGAGGTTTTCAGGAAAAAATAAGCAGCCAACAGATAAAAGTGTCCAAGGACGGAGTCCAATTTATTTGGGGGAAATGCTCAGATAACAAGTTCAACAGTGTGGTAATTTGTTGAAATTATTATCTGAACATTTCCCAAGGGATAACTACTCATGAGTATTTAGTACAGAAAGGATTAATGAATTTTCTGATTCAGATTGAAGTGTTTGTTTAATTACAGTTTGACATCAATTTAGCAACGAGGCCATATCACGAGATTCAGTTCCAAATAGGCTGCTTGTTGAAATTGTAATTGGAAGATCTTTACAAATGAATTTATTCAATGCATCAAAGTGTTAAAAGAGAAATTATTATTAGTATCTTTTATTGCAAAATTCCAAAACGAATTCAGCTGTCTGAAATTTATATATTTAGCAACTAGTCATATCCAACTATTTTTAAAAAAGAAATTTTATGCAAGAGATATATTTTTGGTTTTGAAAACTCCCATATTAACCGTGACTGAAAACAGATCATTTTTTTTTTTAAGTTTCTCCAAACAAACTTTCTTTAAAGTTTCAAGTAGTACACAGTTATGGCAACCTTTCCACACATGATCGTGAACGCTACATTAAAACTTATCGAGTGGCAAATATGCTTAGAAAAGGTTATTTCTCCCTAAAATTATGAGCAGTGAGCAAGAGGATACATGTTATATACTGCAGAAAAAACATGTACAGACAAAGGTGAAGCCATGTCTATTGCACACCAAATCAAAAACAAAAGACAAACACAACAAATAAATATTATAATGGCTCATACATTTGGTGAACATAATATTATTAATATTATTATTATGCCAAATAAATTACTGAGTAGTACTGAATGAAGAAAAGAGTTTATTATGGCTAAAATAAGTCTTTGACAAGTCTGTTGCCTGCTCATATTTCATGAAAATCCCTTCAGGTGAATATAATATTATTTCAATGTGAACTTGTTTAATTCATGAGAGAGTGGATTCAGTAAAGATAGGTTTATCTTCAAGCCTGAGAACAGGGTGCCTGTCATTTGTAGAATGAGGTCCCCAGAGGGTGAATTATTTAGTGACGCTTTCTCACCTAGTGGCTGGCATCACTAAATTCACTTGATGGGAACCTCATTCTGCTTAGGCTTCATCTTGTCTGCAAAAAAGTTTCATTTTCAAAATTCTATAGAAATTTTTCACATAGATTCTATTCTTTTTTAGTGTTAGTGTCTATGTATCTGCAAATTGGCAGACGACACATTAAATAATTGAGGTTCCCAATGGGTGTACATCACAACATTCACCATTTGGGAACTCCAATCTGAGTCTATGTCTCCCATAGCAGATGAGGCCATGCAGAATGAGGTCCCCAGAGGGTGAATTTGGTGATTCAAGCCCACTATGCCAGATAGCTCTTCACTACATTCACCCTCTGGGGACCTCATTCTGTGGAACGATAGACACACTAAACTCAGACTTGGTTAATATCACCATTTTAGTAAGTTGAAACAGATAGCGTATCTATGAACATAATCTTTTCAGAAAAAAAAAGAAGATAAAATTAGAATATTGTTCACAATCAACACCCAACCTCCTCTGATCTACATAGCTCTCCCTCGCCCCTCACCATGCCCGATTTAATTAGGAAATGAGAAGAAGAGGAAAATAGTAGACAACAATGTACATGTACATCTATAATAGCATAAGCACCCACAAACAACGAAAGCATGCTTTACTAAAGAAAGCTACGAAATATAAGATGATGATTATCTATTTGTGGGGCAATGCTATGTGTAGGAAAATTCCTCATGAGCAGGTACAGTAATGCCCTAAATAATCGACTCCTTAACCACAGCAGAATTATGGGTAATTTTTCAGGATTTAGTAGGAAATATGGCTTGTTGCCATTCATCGGGAAGCTCTCTGTGAGCTTTCCGATGAAAGGCAACAAGCCATATTTCCTACTAAATCCTGAAAAATTACCCATAATTAAGCTGTGGTTAAAGAGTTGATTATTTAGGGCATTACTGTAATTACATTGTTTTTTCTGTCAAGTTCTTTCTATGATGACTGAATATATTAAATGATGTCACCTTGGGTGTAATCAAACTTGAAACATTCTTTAGAAGTTGATTTTATGATATCTTGTGACAAATGACAAAAAAGGTATTCACTCCCACCACTGAAGTCGAGGTAAATTCCACCTCCACCAAATTGGCTCCTTCTTTTTAACCCTTCCATGACTTGAGATTCCAGAAATTTTGAGAAAACCCTGTGCCAATGCATTCTCTTATAAATGCGAGTCTCCTATAGGGAGGCTCGCATATATAAGAGAATACCTTGGCCTAACTATATTTACATTGACCTTGCAAGCCAGTGCATTCTCTTATATATGAAAGACTCACATATATAAGAGAATGCACTGGCACAGGATCTTTAATTCTGCACCAGCACAGCTCCCGTCATGAAAGGGATAACATATGTACTGATGTATGGCTCTCCCCACAGTTTCTACACATCTAGTTGTTAGTGGAGGTTACGACAGCAGGGTATTATTATTAGATGTCAACAGCATCAGAGCAAATATGAGTGTACAGAATTGTTAAACATATGCAACTCAGTTATAATTTAGTAATAGCATGAATTGAACACAAAGTGAGTTGTTATTAAACATTTCATTGAAATTGTTTGAAGCCAAAAATTACATTGGTGTCTTCAGCTGACAGTTAGGTAAACACAGAAATCAGCTCGATGGTAAAGTTTTTGAGCACAAACTCTTCTTAGAATGGTTGTAGAATAAAAACATTCCAGACATCAAGTGTATTTTTAACAACTTGCATGTGTATCAAAATATCAAAACTTTTTCTTCAAAATTCCTATTCATGACTAACAAATGTCCTTAGTTAACCAATCTGAAATGCTCTTATTCATTTCAGACAAACAGTCTTTGTTTCACAACTGTGTTATTTAAACTACACATAATTAGTTCATTCATAACTTTACAGAGAAACACAGGATGATGCCATTTTATGTCTCAATAGAGGGAAGACTACATGAAGTGAATTGTGTAGGATTACATAAACAACCCACATCGTCAAACTTTGCTTATGGAGTTGACAAACAAGACTTGACACAATTTTGAAAGTCATAGCACTATAACTCAACACAGAAGGTAATGTTTTTTGGCATAGGGTAATTTGAATGTTCCAAGACATTCTTACACAATAAAATAAACATTTAGAAAATAGTATGAAACTATTACAGAGCCTTGACCCAGAGAAAAGCTCATTAGTGACCAATACGATAAAACTTCTACACATGTAATTAACAAGAATATAACATTTTGAGTACATGTACTATAATCAGCCATACTACAAGTTGCATATGTTGTCAGTGAGCTTCTAAAATCCCAGGAAAATCAAAATGTTCAGGAGACACGAAAAACTATTTATCTCTGGAACTATAATTGGTATCTGCCAATAACTTTGCACAATAACATTTTATATCACAGTTGTTATATCATATTCAATTATTTTCTAGTTGATGAGAAAACATGATTTTATGGTGTTATAAAGTAGAAATGTTGCCTATACGACATTTTAGTTTTGACAATTTTCGTGGCGCTGTTAGTCTCCGTCAATAAGGAAAAGGTGGATATGCCCTCCAGCAATTCTTTAAAACAATCCAATGATAATTATCCTATCAAGAATGGTTTCAAAAATAAAAATACAACAGAATTAAAAAAAAAAAATTCGAGGGAAACCTAGATACAATATTTTAGAACACATAATATTTCTCTGAAAGACATTGAATAATGGCATTTATACTTGAAATATTGACAAGTATATCTGAGAAACTTATGGAATCAAACTTGCAGATTTTGAAAATGCGATGAAAAGTTTCGCGCCAAAAAGGGCACTTATGACATTTTAGAAGCCGACAGACGATGTGCTTTCTTTTGATGGAATTCTTATTAGTGATACTTTATCGTTGCACAATATCAATAGAAGCAGCCTATAGGGTTATGAACCACTGACTTCTATTTTTGCAGTCTTGTAACTACACATATAGACATTTTATAGTACTGACTGATGAATAATCTATTTGCAAGCTTGGGTGCAAGCAACTATTTAAAATTCAATGTGTGCATGATGATAACAACCATTGTGCAGAACAAACACATTTAGGATAACATACAATTGCTGCATAATCTTTGGGAGCAGTTTAATAACTGTACATTTTGACATGAAAAATGATATCTAACTTTTTATCTGTACAAAGATAAATCTATAATACACAGCACCTCAGTCAAAATACATGTGTGATATAAATGACTAGAATAAATAATGACATTAACAATAAATCACAAGAGCTTTGATAAGAATTGTAACAATGATTAACCCAGGAGGCTATTATTAGCTTGCAAGAAGTGTGACCCCCCAGGGGAATTTCAATCTGATCCTAGGTCTCACATAGCAGTTAATGCCTAAGCAGAATGAGGTTCCCAGAGGGTGAATTTAGTGATGCTGCCCATGTGATGTACAATTTACTCCAGGAGCCTGCCACCAACATAACCAGTGGCAATCAGATAACAAGCATGAAAATTGTAATTTTTGTCCAAAAATGGACAATACCAAGGAAGGAATCATAGCAAGAATACATTTGAAAAATTTCTGATAAAAAAAACCAGATACTTGTCATACGACTCACGTTATAACTTTAGTCTAAGGTAAGTATAAAGTATGTATAAACTATAAGATTCTCATCAAACTTTTTTGGAAAATTGGGGTGGGCATGCCGATTGTTTAAAAATTTTTTTTTTATTCTTGCCAACATGGTCACTTCTAGAAATTGAAGCCGTATCCTACCTTATACAATACAAGGTGAATTGCCCAATTTGATGAAAAAAAAATAGACTGATTTAATAATAGGTCATTGCAAAGTCCTTTGAAAGTTAAGACATGAGAAAAATAGTTTACATTAAAATTATCAAAAAAAAAAAAAAAGAGGGGACAAAAAATATGGTCGGGAGGGAATGAGACTAGCAATTTTTGTTATATTCGCCTAAAAGATTCATATGATACCAATGTCCTAAATAATCGACTCCTTAACCACAGTAGAATTATGGGTAATTTTTCAGGATTTAGTCGGAAATATGGCTTGATGCTATTCATCGGAAAGCTCTCGCCGATAGCTTTCCGATGAATGGCAACAAGCCATATTTCCGACTAAACCCTTAAAAATTACCCATAATTCTACTGTGGTTAAGGAGTCAATGGGCATTACTGTAGCATGTTTTTACTACACAATTTAGTTATGATAATGTTTTTGAAGAAAGCATATCATAAAGACCAAGTGATCTCCCTCGAGCAGGAAGTATGTAAAGATCTGTCACACCACCTGGGTTATCATTTAATATAATGATTGTATTCTCATGACGACTAACTCCGTCAAAAAAGAAATTAAGAATTTTCATCTCATGACGACTCGACGCCCGTTGATGAGAACTCCTGGATACTACTTGTGTGACTGTCAAGACTGGTTGAATCGCTGTCGTTACTCGGTGGACTTGAGTAGTTCGCTGCCTCCTGTAGCTTCATCAACATATTGACCTGAAGTAATGGAAACAGTCATTAAGACAAAATTCCATTGGAATATTTCACCCAATAAATACCAATTTCCTAAGCCCATTCTACAATTTTCAATCGGAAATAAATTACCTGGAAGTCTGAAGGTAAAAGCACAGTGGAATACAATGTTGCAGTTTATTGTATATTTATTCCACAACAATCTGACATTTTGAATATGTTTTGATAAAACTGGATTCTATCCGGTTTAAAGATTTGACTTCCTGAACATGTTTCTCTGTTTTCTTTCCCAGCCTGACAACATGTTTCTCTTATTCATACTATTGAGTTAAACTTATACCACAATAATAAATACTTTTATAGATTTCAACCGCAAAATGTGATTTGAGCTAGGGAGTACCCCAAATCAAGTTTAAGTGAATTGAGTTGGTGTATTCCATAAATAACCTAACTCATTTCAGCTCTTCTATGTTGTAATTGTAACTCAAAATATTAAAAAGTTGCTTCTCACCAGTGGGTCACTGTTCTCGTTATCACTGCCATTGCCCTGGGATTTCGTCTTCGAATTAGTGCCTCCAGACGGAACACCGCACGTATCGTAACCAACATCCTCCGGCCTCATTCTGAGCAAAGCGGGTCCCTCAGGATTTGTGTTGCTGTTCCAAGGGAACATCTCTAGCACCCAGTCAGTTGGGTCCTCCCAGGGCGCTCTCTTACCGTAAACCTGTTGTGGTAAGAACTTGAAGTTAGTATTAATAGTAATAGTAATGCATTACATAGTGTTGGTACTCTTAATTATATTATATGTATTGTATTATATTATATTATCTTACTGGAAAGGCAAACTCTAAAATATATTAAAATGTTATTAGACACAAGTTCAGTATGATAGGTTTATTGTTTCATAATGTGTGTAGGCCTACATTGCATGTACATTTAGAACAAGAGCATCGCTAGGGCATGGCAAAATACGCCCTTTAGCCATTTCGAATTGTACTACCGCAAAATAAAATAATACTTTAGAGCTTACATTTGAAGAAAGTCTGATATACCCCTAATTTCAATGCCAAAATGCAGTTGAATTCTAAGTCGAAAAAGGGCCGTAACTCATGTTAAAATAATTGGACGGAACCCATAATCGAACTTGACCTGTATCATTAGCTGGGAAATACACATACCAACTTTGGTTCAGATCAAATAATCCAAACTGACGGATGGACAGACCGACTGATAACATAATACAACTTTTTTTCAAAAGGGCGTATTAAAATATATAGAACTAAAAAATGCAAGTTTTCATATTGATCATACTTGTATTCTGTAATGAGCATGTCAGTTCCAACCACAACAGTCTATTAAACAGCTTATTATGATTCAAACTCAAGATGTTATAGCGAGAATCAGAGGGCAAATCAATTTGAATCGAGATTGTGAGAGCTTCTATTACTTGGTCCACACTTTTAGGTCACAACATTTTCATGTGATATTTTTGTATGCTATAAACTCAACAAGTTGTAAAATATGTTTTGTAAAATTTAGCCAAAACCCTAAAACCCTAATCTTTACATAGGGATGAGTGACGAGTCCAATAGAAATCCTGCTCACCAAATAGCTGGCATGAGATAAGAATAGGCTTGATTCATAAAATGCCAATACTGAGATGATGAACTTAATTACCTGTAGTCCCTCTCGTACAGCCTCTAACATATATGGCACAATCGAGTAGTTCCATAGGTCGGTGAACCACACCTGAGATCCTGATATATCCATAGGACATGACAGGAACAGCCTCGGCCCTGAAAAAGTTATGAGAATCCTCAATATTTACATGAAAATAATAGGAAAATCATGTACCGAAACAATAACTTGCTGCAAGACATTCAAGTAGGCCAATCCTAAGTTTCTTCAGTAGGAGAATTTACCCATTCATTGATATTAAAATCAGTTGATGTCAGGCGCGTAGCTAGGAGGGGGGGGGGGGAGGAGGGGGGTCCAAGCACGATATGCCAAAGGCATATCCCGAAGGCCTGAGATGGGGAGGGTCCGGGAGGGGGTGTCCCCCTCCCGAGAGTGGATTTTTTTTTTAATGTTAAGTGCTCTGAGAGCGAATTTGGCGCCTCTTTATGCATTGCTGGTGTCTTTTCTATCAGAGGAATCAAAAGAACTTTTCAACATCCATATGACACCCCAATAACGAATTCAGGGTATCTAATTCTGCTAGATCATATAATCCACGGTAGATACATACATCATCCCCCCCCCCCCCCCCGGAGTCATCGGATTTATTCATGGATGAAGCCGGCTAATCGTTTTACGAGTCTACCCTCTCATGGTGCTCGGTTTACGGGCGAGTCCCTCGCAACAACTATGGTATGAATTCACTTGTCGAAGTGACTTCTTACCATATTTGTTGAGGCGGACATACTAGTATGAACGAGGAATACCATAGTCACCATATGATGTTTTATACGTCTTAGATATGTGGAATGATCTCAGCCAGAACACATTAAGTTATTCTGGTCTATTGACGGAAACATGATCATGGTTAGTCGTGATAATTTAGTCGAGGTTGAAATAGACTTAAAGCCGCAAACGCCAGAACATTCAGCATGTTCCCCCTCAATACTCCAATTTTCCTGGTAGTGATATAAAAAACAAAACACTTTGTATGGACAATAATGACCAAACTCATGTATTAAGATATATATAAACGAAGTTATAACAAACTCATTTCGAGAATAAAAATGTCAGCTGCACCTATATAATGCGCACGAGTGTAGACTATAAACGATATCTGATCCTACGGAGGATAACATAGGTTTTGATATGCGATCTTTATCTGTTTTTAGTGATTTTATATGAAGGGTAATAGCTCTATAAATAATGTTCTTGACGAAATAACGGCGATTTGTATGAGAAATTTCAACACCACAATAGATCAACTCTGGAGAAATATAAGTCAAATTCTTCCCTTGGGTGGGTGCTTCCCTTGGGTGGGTGGGTGGGTATGGTGGTATGTCCGTTATTTCGTCCAAAAAAAAAACCTTCAAATATCTCCGTTATTTAGTTACTAAAAATATTTACTTATTTTAGATCACATATCAAAACGAGAGGCCGATCACGATCGGCAGATGTTTAACCCATACCTTGGCGCTAGCGATTATCTATAACTGATAATTGGTCAAAGATATGATCACAGTGATACACATATCAGTACCTAACTTAAAATCAAAAGCTCAAATAATTTGTCTTAAGAAGAGGTTAAGGTAATTGGGGTGGGGGAGGAGTCGTTTTAAATCTCATAACTCTGTCCCTATTCAACCAAGGACCTCTCATTGTGAGATCCAATTGTTTAGCCATTAATCAATTTGACAGATAGGACAAACAATTATCCAGCCAGCAGGTTCATCTTTACCTTCATACAACCACCCCCTAGAGCTATGTAACATATGTCATCACTCAATTAATAACAGATTTCACTTGGAATGACTTCTATTAAAGGTATTCGCATGTGCTCTGGATATTGGATGTTCACATGGCAATTTATTGATATCATTATATTACATGCAACTAAATTTTTTTTTTTAACTCAATAATTTTTGTTATTATTATAAAAGTTTTAAAATATTTTTTATGTTAAATTGAGCGAGGAAATTCAATCTAAAAAAATATGAAAAATCAAAATTTAAAATTAAAAAAAAAGAGAGAAGGGTCATAACTGCTTTAAGATAAATCGGATCAAACTCATATTCAAACTGGAACTGTATTTTGGGATGAGAAACCTATACACAAAATTTGGTTCCGATCAAATAGAAATAATAGAAAAATAGAGTTATCACATTATGCCTAAAGTGTCTACGAACTGACAGACAGATAGAGACGGACGGACAGATGAGTGGTCAATCTGGACATTGACACTATGTGTACCATACTATGGTATAGGTACACATAAACAGTTTTATCTCATGCAGAGTACAGGAAAAATACATCAAACCTGGTGTGCCCCTTTAATATTTCAATTCACATTTGTAATCAATTGAAATCAATGTCGAAAAAGCTTTTGATTAATATATAGATAAAACAAACTAGACCTACAGTTCTAAGAGTGTTATGAACAATTATTTTGTTCCCATAGACTGATACAGAGCTCTCCTTTTTTAAAGTTTGAAAACCAAAGTTGTATTCCCATGCAACCAACAAAATTCCAATGGTAATGCTATTAAACAATGAAACCAGATTATGCCTTTAAGGTGAAATTTAAATAACCATGAATATAAAATATAAACATTCCACCTATGATATGGCCAGAGATACTTATAGAGTATAAAGTATATCTGATATAGCCAACACAACTCCTAGTAGTTAATTAACTCAATACCAGTACAAGAGAGAGAGAGAACTTCATGGCATTGTAACTGGATAGTATCTCTTGTCTCCATAGCATTGTGAAACTGATTTATTAGATATTATCTAGACAGTGCCACCTGTGTATCTTTGATATATTTTAGTGATGAATAAAATAATCAAAGGGCCATAACCCCATTAAAAAGTACTGGATCAAACCCATATTCGAACTCGATCTGTATTTTGAGTTGAGAAACTCATATACAAAATTTGGTTCCTATCAGTGGAAAAATTGTAGATTTATCGAAGCATTCATGAATTCTATGTCAAAGGGCCATAACTCCATTAAAAAATATCATATCAAACCCATATTCGAACTCGATATGTATTTTGGTTACGGTCAGATAATTTTTTTTTGAGTTATGGCAGCATGCATGAATTCTAAGTTGAAAAAGGGCCATAACTCCGTAAAAAAAAACTCGGATCAAACCCATATTCGAACTCGATCTGTATTTGGTGCTGATAAATTCATATACAAAATTTGGTTCCGATCAGATATAAACTGTTCGAGTTATCGCACCATGCGTAAAGTGTCTACAGACAGACAGACAGACAGACAGACGGACAGACGGACGGACGGACGGACTAACGACGAGTGGTCAATCCGGACAACGACACTATGTTTACCATACTATGGTATGGGTAAACATAATGAGAGGATATGGTGACCCCCTTTTCATGGGATTACCATATTCTCTCATTTTGATATATGATCCTGTATGATCCTGCCTTTATTGAGCTACGAGTGACTCCTGAGACGAGGATCTCATATTATATGATACCCTATCGGCCTATACTATATACGGAGGATCACATATTGTTTCATATCTACACCGTGCGCATGGCCTGAAATGTCACAGTCCTTAATAAGACGACCAAAACTGGCTGAGCGTGAATTGGCGGATGCACTTGATAACGATGGCTGAGTATTCAGAAGACAAGTCGACGCGGCTTCAGCTTAAACTCGTCAACGATGGCATCGTGATCAAGGGTATCAGCCAATTCATGATCAAACGAAAGCAGTGATAAACTCGATAACCGCGTTGTTAACATGCTTGCGCGTGTTTTGGTCTTGATGCGATTCATTGTGGAAAACATCCTCTCAACGCTGCAACTAGTCATTGGGAGGGTAACCATGTATGTGTATAATGAACGGAAACTAGGGAATGTATCTGGACCAAGTATAGGAATAATCCCCAAAAGACAGTCGAACTCATCACCACGAGCAATTCGCCTGTCGATGAACTTTTGAAGTGTTGGTATTTCTGTATCGTCAAGTTCCACATTCGCTCGTTTGCAAATATCCGCGAGGAGACCAACTTGCAGAAAAGAGGGAGATCCTGGTCTTAGAGCCATTGTACTTTTCATCAATCCTGTTTGTACTTCACCGAATCTATTTTCGATCTCTGAGATAATAGTCTCCAGAGCACAAACCCATTGTCTCTTCAGTTTCTTGTCAAAATCAGAGATGCGATGACCACATCCTTCTAACATTACAGATTGGTCGAAATGAGACGGAATGTTTATCTTCCTTTTGCTTGCTGTTGGGTCCTTTTCGATGCTGTATTTAGTGCATAATTCGTCAGACAGATTTTTAGTCTTCTTAAAGCCAACGTTCTCATCGTTTTTGAACGAAACAAGTGTTTCTTTTGCAATACATATCAAGTCAATCGTTGTATCAACTGTGTTTGTGACTTTCTGAAGGCTTTTCGTCGCTTGATCAGTGCATTGGAAGATCCTATTAAATGCGACCAACAGGAACATAAATTCAGCGCTGCGGATTTGTGCAGATAGACCGTGTGCTTTAATGCGTGTTTCTGTTTGTGTGTCGTCCTTAAAAAAGTCCAGAGCCTCCGTAATAACACAAAAGAGCCTAAGGACTCGATCGGCCGCGACGGATCTCGATGACCACCTGGTATCACATGAATGCGCCAATTCAAGCGGTGCTGAACCTGGCCGAAGTTCCTTCTGTAGGGAAACGAATTTTGCGTGCCTTTTAGAACCAGTAAAAAATGTGTCCAATTCATCCAGCACATCAAACAGTTGTTTCAACTCGACGTCACATTGGCAGGCAGCCGACATGACCAGGTTTAGTCGGTGGCTATGGCAATGGGTATATATTGCGTTCGTGTAAGTTTTTTTCAGAGACGCCTGTACACCATTTTTGCGACCCGACATGACATTTGTCCCATCGAATGATAACCCGACACATTTCTGAGGATCAAGAGTGAATATTGCAAGTGTTTGTAGAATTTTCTCGGTTAACGAATCGGCACACATACTTTCAGTTTCAACAAACCCCACGGCCCGTTCTTTTAGTGTTCCATTGTAATAATAACGAAGAGATATTCCAAGGATCTCCCTCTTTGATGCGTCTTTGCACTCATCTGCCATGATAGCATAATATTCGGCTTCTAACACCTCCTTCTTAATTCTGTTTAGAAGCACATTGGCTGCACAGTCTAGCAGATCGTTTTGAATGTCAGGACTTGTCATTTTGGCATTGTTTGGAAGGCTATCATATTTCTGCTTTAGATCAGGTGAGAATTTGAAGATTAGTTGCAGTAGCTCAAGAAAATTCCCCTGATTGGCACTATCAGCGCTCTCGCTGGGGGCCTCTTAAAGGTATATCCTGTTGGGCACAGAATATTACTAAGTCCAGTATGCATTTTAGGACCTCTCTGTTTCTCTCGACGAACATCGAATGGGAGCCAACAGGATCTATCTGATTGACAATCGTGCCGCGACCGGAGTGAATACTGGACCGCATCTCTCTGAGGACCACAGCTGCGT
The DNA here is from genome assembly GCA_032622095.1 of Siphonodentalium dalli. Classification (NCBI taxonomy): domain Eukaryota; kingdom Metazoa; phylum Mollusca; class Scaphopoda; order Gadilida; family Siphonodentaliidae; genus Siphonodentalium; species Siphonodentalium dalli. The sequence goes on from CP136061.1 coordinate 64,937,045, forward strand.
CCTTATGTGCATTGGAAGAGTTGTGTTTTTCTAATTTATTGCCAATCTTTTTCCAATTTCGAAAACCAACGTCTACAAATGCCTTCTCTTTCTCTTGTGGGGCAAAGAAGCGACACGGTTGACAAAAGACAGCATCTTTGCTGATGCTGTACTCAATCCACGAATACTTGGTGTACCATGATTTTGTGAAACATCTGTAATTGTCTGTTAACCGCGATGTTGGAAATGAACCCAGTACTGGTTGGCGTGGGGGTTCGGTTGGCGAAGTAGAAATATCATGGATATCGATATCAATTTTGCTGATGCTGTACTCAATCCACGAATACTTGGTGTACCATGATTTTGTGAAACATCTGTATTTGTCTGTTAACCGCGATGTTGGAAATGAACCCAGTACTGGTTGGCGTGGGGGTTCGGTTGGCGAAGTAGAAATATCATGGATATCGATATCAATGTTAGTAGTTGGAGTAGGCCTATCGGCTTCGGGGCTCTCACTTCTCTCAATATCAATATTATCAATAATATCATCGTTGGTAATCGATCCATTGATACTGGCTACAACGTTATTGGCATCGCGCTCAGTTGATGTGTCGGAATTGTGGTTTGTGACCTTTGAAAGAAAATTGTTTATGGTTGGTTGCCCAGCAGGCCGCGGCTTCTTCTTCTTCAGAGGTTTTGTGCTCATGACTTTACTATTCAATTTCAAACAAACCGTGCTAAATACTTGTTTACCCTTGACCTTCTAAAAATAACAGTATTTGCAATTTACGGAAAAGGCAATGGATACGACGTAAACAAAATTCCGGCCGACGTCATAAACCAAATTCCGGTCGCGCCGTGCACACTGGAACGTAGATCAAGTTCCGACATACCTGCCGACGTCAAACACAAATTTACTATATTGAATATTGTATATTCGCGCTTGTATAAATAGCAGATGATGGCGTTTAAATCTACATTTATATTGGTCAGTCGATGGCTATGATAATTAGATATGAAAGACTATTTTTTGGAATTTTGTTGGGGGGCACTGGAAATATTTGGGGGGGGCACATGCCCCCCCAGGCCCCCCCCCGTAGCTACGCGCCTGGTTGATGTATTATTAACCCTTTCATGAAAGGAGCTGCACTGGTGCAGCATTAAATACCCTGTGCCAGTGCATTCTCTTATATATGCGAGTCTCTCATAGGGAGCATCGCATATATAAGAGAATGCACTGGCTTACAAGGTCAATGTAAATATTGTTAGGCCAATGCATTCTTTTATATATGCGAGGTGCCCAATGAGCGACTCGCATATACAAGAGATTGTATTGGCACAGGGTTTTCGCAAAAAATACAATAAAATATAACAAGAGATGGACTGTCGTCCGGTGCATACCCCCTCGTGGCATACCGCCTAGTGTGGGCATATCTATAACTTATGATGGCTATACTCAGACATATGGACCCAGAAATCAGCATTTTCATATAAACAAAGATGAATAACTATAGAACAAAAAACCAAAACAAACATTTGAATGTGCCATTAAATGTCCTCATAGTGGTGAACATCCATACAAAATTTCATTGAGATCCGAGCATTACTGTTCAAGTTATGAGCTGAACAGTCATCGGATGGATCAAACAGCCAACATTTCCAGATAAACAAAGATGAATTACTCTAGAATGGAAAAGCAGAACAGAACAATGGAACCCCCTATTGAATGTCCTCATAGCAGTGAACATCTATACCAAATTCCATTGAGATCCCAGCACAACAGTTGAAGTTACGACATGAACAGACATCCAGACGGACCAAAAAGCCAACATTTCCAGATGAACAAAGATAAATAACTCTAGAATGGAAAAGCGGAACAAAATGATGGAACCCTCCTTTTCATGTCATCATAGTAGTGAACATCCATACCAAATCCCATTGAGATCCCAGTACAACTGTAGAAGTTACGACATGAACAGACACCAGACGAACCAAAAAGCCAACATTTCCAGATGAACAAAGATGTATAACTCTAGAATGGAAAATCCGAACAAAACGATGGAACCCTCTATTGAATGCCCTCATAGTAGTGAACATCCGTACAAAATTTCATTGAGATCCGAGCACTACTGTTCAGGTTATGACATGAACAGACACAAGATGGACCAAAAATCCAACATTTCGAGATAAACAAAGATGAATAACTCTAGATTGGAAAATCCGAATAAAACGATGGAACCCTCTTTTTAATGTCCTCATAGTTGTGAACATCCACACCAAATTTGGTTGAGATCCCAGCACAACTGTTGAAGTTACGACATGAACCGACACCAGACGAACCAAAAAGCCACTATTTCCAGATAAACAAAGATGAATAACTCTAGAATGGAAAATCCAAACAAAATGATGGAACCCTCTATTTAATGTCCTCATAATAGTGAACATCCATACCTAATTTCATTAAGATCCGAGCACTACTGTTCAAGTTATGACACGAACAGACATCGGACGGACTCACGCACGGACAGACGGACGGACGGACGGACAGGTGCAAAACAGTATACCCCCCTTTAAAAAAAAAAAGGGGGTATAATAAAGATACTTTCCAGAGAAGATGAGGCCAATGTAGAATGAGGTCTCTAGTTGGTACATTTTGTGATGCTACAGTAGCCCATATTGCTAGCGCCACTAAATTCCACCCTCTGGGAACCTCATTCTGCAAATGAATGGCACCATATTTTGAGGTCTGATCTTACCGATTGTGACGTCAGATGAACTGTGGGTTTCTAGGAATTTGTTCAGATGCGACCACACTTTGGGGATCCAGTCGATTATTTTGTTGAGGTCGTTGTTTCTGATGCCCATTCTGACCTCTGCCTCAACTAACTTCCGTCGCAGATATCTACCCAGGAAGCCCTTGACTGGTTCCATGTGGTTCGCGCATAGCACCCATCTGGAGGAAAACAGAAGATACATGATTATGGTTGAAGAGAATAAGAAACCAAGCAGAGAACTATGATTTACAAATGTCAAGCTCTTATTTATATGGCTTAGAAGATATGTTCAATCTTGTGTAAATACTTAGATGGTGTTAGCGTGTATGTAGCCACAAAAGCTCATTTAGACTCTTAAAATGCATTTTTTTTAAAAGAGAAGCATGTACATGGACGAGTGTTCTATCCACATATGGTGGTGATATGCATCCAAATTTTAAGTGATCTAACAGTGACACAAGCAGATATTCACTGGGAGACAAAAAAGATGGTGTGTAACTCCATTAAATTCAATGTGAAATGACGCTGCGGTTAGTGACAATCAAGCCAATTGACATACATATTATTTAGTTTTTGATCAGTGTTGTTAATAAATGTTCAACATTGACTATTATTGATTGAAGAACCAGTATGTACTTGTATGAAACTAAGTTTTTTTTATGAATTCACTCACCTAAAGTTATGGTGAAGCTGCAGGTTTGTCGTTGAGCATGTTGCTTGATTCATAGTACCAATGATATATGGGCTGGAATAAAATAATAGATTAGTTTATTCATAGAACCGATATTGTATCGGCTGGATAAAATAAACAAGAGGTACGCTGTCGCGTGGCATTTGCCCCCGACCGTAGCAATTCGGATTAAGCATGGACGAAACTGCGGATATCCGAGGAGGTCTATATGACCATTCCAAAAGAAGTTCGTACAGAAATGTTGACTAAAAACTCCAAAACAAGCGATCCGGAAACCCAAAAACAAGCGAAAATTCAAATTTTCTAAGTTGAAAAAAGGGCCATAACTCTGGCAAAAATCATCAGATCATACCCAAATTCGCACTTGACATGTATTTTCATATAACTGATCCACAGAAATACGGGATTTGCAATCATACCACAAAAGCTCACGCTATCATCTGGAAACCCAAAAAAACAAGAGAAAAATTGAAATTTCTAAGTAAAAAAAGGGCCATAACTCTGACGAAAATGGGTGGACAAAACCCGCGCTATGTATGTAGCTGTTCCCCCATGCTGCTCTATCACCATACCAAATATCAGCTAAATCTGCCCAGCGGTTGCTGAACAATAAATAATGCAAAATGTTTGTACGGACGGACAAAATTCAAATTTTCTAAGTTGAAAAAAGGGCCATTACTCTGGCAAAAATCATCAGATCATACCCAAATTCGCACTTGACATGTATTTTCATATAACTGATCCACAAAAATATGGGATTTGCAATCATACCACCAAAGCTCACGCTATCATCTGGAAACCAAAAAAACAAGAGAAAAATTGAATTTTGTAAGTAAAAAAAGGGCCATAACTCTGGTGAAAATGGGTGGACGAAACCCGCGCTATGCATGTAGCTGTTCCCCCATTCTGCTCTATCACCATACCAAATATCAGCTAAATCTGCCCAGTGGTTGCTGAACAATAATGCAAAATGTTTGTATGGACAGACAAAATTGAATTTTCTAAGTAAAAAAAGGGCCATAACTCTGGTGAAAATGGGTGGACGAAACCCGCGCTATGCATGTAGCTGTTCCCCCATGCTGCTCTATCACCATACCAAATATCAGCTAAATCTGCCCAGTGGTTGCTGAACAATAATGCAAAATGTTTGTACGGACGGACGTACGGACGGAGACGTCGACTATATACCCGCCGACTTCAAGTCGGGGGCATAATAAATGAGTTTCTCATGGAAGGGTAGGGGGTGGCACCATATTTTTTATTCCATAATTTCTATTTATCACTCAAAATAATGACATTTAAAATTCGGATAAAATCCAGTCAGTTATGCATGCACTCCAATGCGCCCTACAGGTAAAGTAATGCCTTGTCTTGAATATTGCTAATTTACACTGGTCTATATTTTTTTTGTGTCGGACTTGTATTCGCTGTAAACATGTCGATACGGGTTCGTGGCGCGTCACCGGTCATTGAGTATCCACATAGCAGTGGCTTGGTCGCTTTGAGCGATGTGCAATTGTCTGATTGCTCGTTGTTTCAAAACCTGCGCCAAGTTGTGACCCTTGAGCAAGGTCGCTCGTACTGTGTCGGCTTCTCATCACTCATGCGTTAAAAGAGTACCAGTCAGCTTGTAATACTGATGAGTATCAGAGCATGTTCTGATCAAACTAGAGCAGTGCCTGTAATGGCTGCAGCCGGTTCATTGGTTGGCTTGTACAAATGACTGGGGTAATATTGTACCAAGCGTGTTAGAGCAAGTAATTGGTTAATCGCTATATAAAACTGGTCATTATTATTATCAATTGGGACAATGCCCTAAAAAGGAACAATGTTCCTGCTTCTTTTGATATGGCTAAATTGATCATGTTGTGTTTCCGAGCTTTATATTTCATACATTTATCATGTCATAGGTCATTTGGTGTGAACTTATTAATTTTAACATTTCCCACCAATGGTTAGGATTCCTTCTGTAGTTCCTATTGTCTGTCATCTGCTCCTATATCCAAAACATCCCTCCAAATGAATAATAGACAATTCCAACATATACGTTTATGACTGAGTGGGAGAATCAATTTAGTATAGATAGGGTTAATATTAATAACTTTACTCACCACTTCTGGTATTTGACACTGAGGAACCCATTGAACACTTCACCCAGAGAGCCAACATGGTGTAGATTGTCGAGTATTATTACACTAGGCATTTCTCCAGCACTCGTACTTTCACACTGCTCAGCAATATTTGCCAGATATTGTCGCAGTTCTTTGCCTGACTTGTGGTCGACATTGAATGTCGCAACTGAACCAGCAGTTAATTCCTTCCCAGACCTGCGAAACATAAGATTATTATAATGTTAACATCATTAGCCTTCATTAAAGGGGTACTGTACACTAAGATAGGCGATTTTTTGATTTACTCCCATTGAAATAACTTTCAAGTTAGATTGTGTTCGTGTTATATGAGTTTCGTATAAACCTAATTTAGCGAAGAAAATATTGATCTTGGAAACAAAAATATTACGATTTCAAACTACGCGCCATGTTTTTGACCTTCACCGGAGAAGACGCAGGTCGCAGGAAGAACCGGAAGTTCATTGCTCACAGCTTCGATTGATGCATTCAATCTCTTCCATCGAACAATCTCACTCCCTATAAAATACTTGACGCTTTATGACTCTTGTTTCTTTCTCCTTTTTTCCCGAATCGGTTATAACGGGCCTTCTTTTGCAGGTAACATGTTTTGTTTGCAACTCAATAATGTTCGCGAATGGCCGTCGATAAAAGACACGCAACATATGCGATTCCAAGAACGGTAACTCGTAATGGCATAATTCTCCATTTTATGACTCCAGCCATAAATGATTTTATATTAAATAATTCAATTTTACTTTTACGATAGCCTGTTAACCGGAACGTTTTCAGTAGACATCGTCGACTCAAATTAGTTATTTTATAATATAATATTCATATTAGATCGCTATTGTCACTGGGAATTTATTGAAATTGGGGTACAGTACCCCTTTAAGATTAATTATTTATAAGAACATTAACAGAAAGATGTAACCACATTGTGACAAACAAATACATTCTTAATGAAATATAGAGTTATCGCTCTTTGACAGCAACTTAGGTGTCAGAATGACTGGATACTGATGAATCAAGAACATTTGATTTAGAAACAAGCCTGCAAATAGTGTGTCTGTCATTTGCATCTGCTTTGGGAGACCTGGGATCAGATTGAAGTTCCCCAGTTGAAGTTGGTGAGGTTCACCCATTAGTCACCCCGATTATGCCTTTTATCTTCTACAAATTAGGAGATATAGAAACTTCCCAAAAGGGAAAAAAGTAACTAAAACATGTTAATTCGAAACTATAGATACTTCCAAGAAGATGAGGCCTACGCATGAATGAGGTCCTCAGTGGGTGAATTTGGTGATGCTCAAGCATCACTAAATTCACCCTCTGAGGACCTCAGTCTGCAAATGACAGACACACTATTTGCAGACTTGATTAGAAAAATAATTTCCTGGTGACAGAAGCTCCTGTTCTCACCGACTCAAAATGAATAATTTATACTCCCAAACGTACACAGAAAGCTCAGTGAAGAGATGCACCATTTTCAAGTTTGTTCCCCACAAGACAATGTTACCAGTCTCACCTTAGCACTAAGTGTTCTGCTAGTTTCTGAGCCAGGTAAGTTTTTCCAGTCCCACTCGGACCACAGAGGATGATCCGCCGATGTTCCAGTAATAGCGATACATATCGCTGCACTATCGACTTCGGTATTAGGGTCTCAAATGCTAGCGAATCGACGCTTGTCTGTTTCGTTCCTGAAAAAATTTAAATGGTGTCAAAAATCTATAAACAAGTCATCAAAACAAATTAAATCTTTAGTATTTATTTCAGTGGGAATTTACTGATAATTTATCTATGATTTTGTGATATTTGGCAGTTTTCAGTCTTTGGCAAATCCTATCAATATTCAACAAAAGCCTTTATATGTATGGAGCTTCCAAGAGCAAACATCATTTCAAAAGGTTTTAACAATGGCTGAACAGTTTATTCTAAGCAAGTCTTACTTTAATTTAACTGGCAAAGATATATGTGGCCATTGAATATTTTCAGTTATGCGTGCACTCCAATGCCCCCCTACAGGTAAAGTAATGCCCTAAATAATCAACTCCTTAACCACAGCAGAATTATGGGTAATTTTTCAGGATATAGTCGGAAATATGGCTTGTTGCCATTCATCGGAAAGCTCTCACTGAGATATTTCGGACTAAATCCGAAAAATTACCCATAATTCTTTATGTGGTTAAGGAGTCGATTATTTAGGGCATTACTGTAATAGCCTTGTCTTGAATATCGCTAAATTTCACTGGTCTTCATTTTTTTTATAGTAATTTCCTCTATGCTGAAATGTTGACGAACTGAGACATATAATGGTGCTTATTCTTAACCCTTTCATGACGGGAGCTGCATTGGTGCAGCATTAAATATCCTTTGCCTTCTCTTATATATGTGAGTCTCCTACATGGGAGCTTCGCATATATGAGAATGCACTGGTATCTAAGGTCAAGGTAATGTTGTTACGCCAATGCATTCTCTTATATATGCGAGGCTCCATATGGGAGACTCGTATATATAAGAGAATGCATCACACAGCGTTTTCGTAAAATTACAGGAAGCACCAGTTATGAAAGGGTTAAGGACAATTCATTCTCCAAACATCATAGATATATTATCAGGATCACCAGAGCTAATGAGACAACACCGCAGTGTGAAAGCAGGACTGGCATGTTTTCAGTGACACATAAAACAAGACAAATTAGGTCAAATTTCACAGCAATAAAAATTGATATTGTTTTTACACCCAGGTTAAGTTGTAGTATGAGCCCTTTATTTACTAATTACCCATAGGTCTAAATTGAACTTATTATCTGAACATTTCCACAAATGGATAAAATCTTCCTGCACTGTCCGTCTGCCATCTGCTTCTAGTTAATGAATACCCCTCCAGACAAATAATAGAACATTCAAATGTATACTTTTATAACTGAAGAGAGAATCCACTCAGTATAGAAAGAGTTAACTTAGAACGTAATCAGTATCAAGAGTGATGTTTAATTTGGAAGTTTCCCCACTCACGATGATTGATGGCGTTAGTGCAGCTGAACTAATATCAGTTAGCCATTCATCTCACCTTTCAAGCAAATTCCTATTTGCATTGTATCACCGACTAGATATCCAATTGGAAGCAGTTCCGGTACTTCTGATTCTGAAATTAAAATTTCAACTGAATACTTGATGAGGCTTCAACTGATATTGACATTCCTCATGCCTTTTATTTAATATCTCAGAATGAAATCAATATTCTGCTGCATTGATCTGTTATTTGAGTTTTTTTCCTGTTAGATATAGATTAGGGAGCTGGAGGCAATATGAAGAAACCAATCAACAACTGCAATATCATATATTACAGAGATAACTCAACTGTTAGGAGCAGCTGAGTAGTGAGTTGAATCATGCTGTGAATTTCTGTATTGATTCGATGGTACAAAATATTATATTGAGCCAGAGAGACTAGTCAACAGGGGGGTTCAAGGCACAAAGAAAAAGATTTTTATTTTCTCACCAACTGGAACAGAAACTGCTATTTTGTTTAGAATGTTATAACATTCAAATCTATCTGCTAAAACAATTATAAGTAAATAAGTTTCTCCCATGTTTTTGCGAATAATGCAAATTAAGTTTTGAAAACGTATGTTTTATAAACAATGTTGTTGCTATTGGAAGTGTAGCCAGGAATACATAAACCATCTATACACTCATTACATAGGGGCAGACAACTCCCTCTGAATCACAATTGTGTTAGCGCACTGCATTTAATCATTATTTATCATGAGTTTGTAATGCTTGAAGTTTTTAGCCTCTTCTCGTGAATGAGTACCCACCTTTTGTCCTGATTATCTCCCCTATATGGTAAGCATACACACTCTCAGCGCTGACACCAAGGTTAGTAACAGGGTCGACTCGTAATACATATTCCTGGAAAAAAAACAAGAACATTCAATGAAGTTGTTGTTTCAACACAGTGGAATATATATACATCTGTTTAAATTTGAGGAATGGTAAATTATGTACTGAAGGAAAATGCATAAAACATTGCAATTGAGGAATAACTATTTTATCCACATGTATTTGATTTCCCTACGCATGTGTTTGTACTTAATGAGTAAATAGTTACCAAATACTAATTCTTATCTAGATGTCTTCAGGTATCATCTAAAGTACTATTCAATTTGCACTAATGCCAAAATTTAATTTGTTAAAACACACCTAAATAGCTGGAAAATTTAAACTGTTACCTTGTAGTCTGGCTTCGATGTAATATAATGAAATATGATAATATCTACAACTGCAAATACCTTTGTATCATTTCAAAATTAAAGCAGTTATTCTCAGGTTAGTTCAGAGAAGCTGGGAAGTTGTACTTTTAGACATGCTACTTTAAGCCTGATTTAAAATACACATCAACTTTTTTTGAAGACACCATACATTGTTGATGTTCATATATGGTTCATTTTTAATCCACATTCACCTACCTTGAATATTTTCCGTACAATATTGTCCAGTATGTCCCACTTCGTCTTGCCACTGACAGATAGTGAGCCAATCAGGACTTCTGGAACTCGCTGCAAAAAGAATTTTGATTCAAGATTTATATTCAGGCAATATTAGGGTAAATGATTAGGAGAAAACATATCGTTTTAACCCTTTCAATCCCAAGTCCGATTTTTGTATCAACCCATATTTCCTTGATCATTTTTCAAATTTATTGATTATAATAATGTGATACATTGATGGAAAGAGCTCTTAGGGAAATATGGGTTGATACAAAAATCGGACTTGGCACTGAAAGGGTTAAACATCATATATTTGTTCACGGATTATGGAAAATACACACATGATAGAGATAGGAAACAAGTAATTTCATTCAAATTGCTGAGAATGGAATGTTTAATTTAATGCGGAAATACAAAGACATCTCAAAGATATCATATTATTCAAAAACCTGTTAATGTTTCAAGATTTAATTTGCTCTATTCTGGCACAGAAGGTATTTTATTTGTTTATGATAGCATTAAATTTTTTTTTATAAATATGGGCTCACCTCGATCGCTACCCGAACTGGGTCCGGGTTAGAACCCAGGTATACTGTGATGGTCACCCGCTTGCCTTCTCTCTCATGAGCTTCGGAGGCAGATAACAACATATCTGAATGAAGAAGATTCCATGATATTATTTAATTAAACTATAGGTTCTCCATCTACAAGAAATAATCAAGTAATTCTAGTTCAATTGTGACAAACAAACTAAAGAACTCACTCAGTTAATTGTAAAATGCAACTTCAGTTTTTGGTCTATGTACCAATTCTATATCCCATTTTACCATGTTGGCATAAACCATAGAACTATGGCCCATTTATTCTACTTTTCTGGTCGGGAGGGGGGGGGGGGGGGGGTAGGGGGGGGGGGGGAATTTCAGGCACGTGTGCTGATTTTTTCCTTTCAACCCTTGTTGGGACCCACCCAGTTTTTTCCGACAACCACCCCCCTTTTAACACTAAAACAGAGATTTACGGGGGGTAATTCACTGTAAACAGTTGTACATGAATTTCTGTGCAAACTATTTGTCATGGATGTTAACATTGACATGTAAATAGGAACGAGTCATTTCGGGGTCATTCGGCAAAAAAAACATGGCTGCCAGGGGCCATCTTGGATTTCAAAATTTGCAACAAAATACAACACGACAACTGCCTGCAGTCATATCAGTTTAGCAGTTAGAATTACATTATTTCTCATAGTCTAAGGTGTTTTAAGCCATCTCATTGCAAAAAACTTGCAGAATTTTTTTTTTGAGTTGCAGAAAAAATTGTTTGTTGGTCTCATCGACCACCCACCCACCCCGGCATACGTGTACATGTCTGGAAAATTCCCCTCCCCCTGTCCTGGCATTTCAATATTTCAAATTTCACTGTTTTCAGGTACCAAGAACTTCTGTAAAATAGATATTTCACCAGATAAACCCAGAGAAATTCTTTGTTGAAAATCTCTTGCCATTTTTGGCTGGATTTATGCAAAACGTGCATCTCCCCTCAAGCTTTAACTAGAGGTGTGACTGTCCCAATGGGACTACGGATACCCCCCTGTTTTAAAAATACTAAGATGTTTCACATGTCAGTAAACATTTAGTTAAAATAATAAAATAACAGTTCCCATTGCAGGTGTACATCCATAACCCTAATCTTAAACCTATTGACCGAAAAATGTAGGAATAAAAGCTTGGACAAAATTATGCATGTTGCGAAAAAAATTCTAAGTAAAAAAAGGGGAGTAACTCCACAAAACAAAGTCGGTCAGACATCATAATTGCAGGTGCACAGGTTCCCATGGTACTAAATATCAGTTCCAAGATTAAAAAACATTGACCTAAAAATGTAGGAATAAAAGCTCGGACAAAATTATACATGTTGCAAACAATTTTCTAAGTCGAAAAGAGGGGAATAACTCCACCAAAAAATGCCGGACAGACATCATAATCGCAGGTGCACAGGTTCCCATGGTACTAAATGTCTGCGCCAAGTTAAAAACAAATTGACCTAAAAATGTAGGAATAAAAGCTCGGACAAAATTACACATGTTGCAAAAAATTTCTAAGTCGAAAAATAGGGAATAACTCCACCAAAAAAAGTCTGACAGACGTCATAATCGCAGGTGCACAGGTTCCCATGGTGGTTGATGCCTGTGCTAAGTTTCACGGATATTGATCGAAAAACGACTGAGAAAAACTCCGGACAAATTTGTGTCCACAGACGGATGACAGACAAGCTGACTCCAGTATACCCCCCCTTAACTTCGTTGCGGGGGGGGGGGGGGGGGGGGGGGGGGGGGGGTATAATGAAGAATTTAATTATCATTGAATGAGCATGTTACTTACCGAGACTAGTTTGTTCTGGAATACTGAGTGATCGTTCTAATGAGTCGCTGCTGGAACGCGTATGAATAAGTGATGTCTGTGAGGATCGCAGTGTGCTTTGTGTGGGAGTTGTGGTCACCATTCTCTGTAACCTGTCATTGTCAGCTTTTAAGGCACTCATTTCATTCTGAAAAAAAAATAAAAAAAATTCATTGTTTGTTTATTAACGCTTTATGGAGCCACAGACAGAGATCTCTGAACAATGCACTGATGACTATGGTCTTCTTGGGTCCATATTGAGGCTCTATACGAGAGTGTTATATACTTTATATAAGCCTTTCATGACGGGAGCTGCGCTGGTGCAGCATTAAAGAGCCCATGCCAATGCATTCTCTAAAATATGCGAGTCTCCTATAAGACAATGCACTGGCTTACAAGATCAAGATAAATATTGTTAGGCCAATTCATTCTCTTATATATGCGAGGCACCCTATGCGAGACTCGCTTATATAAGAGAATGCATTGGCACAGGATTTTCACAAAAATCAGGAAGCACCTGTCATGAAAGGGTTAAATATCATGAAATCCAATGTTGAACATTTCAATCACACAATTCAGGTTGTCTTTATTTTTCAAGCAATAGGAGAAAATTAATAGAAGCTGTCATTGTCTAGGCCTAAATATATTTTATAATGGAAATGAGGATTGCAGAACAAACTTTGCAGATATTATCCAGCTTTTCTAAGTTTTTAATTTTTTCCCAGGATTATCCATGTTTGTATTGGGCATCAATAAATAAGTACTTCTTTTTCTCGCACATGTGCATGAAAACTAATGAGTTCAAGATGGCTTGTCTATCAATTAATAAAAGTCATTGCAATGATCATACCATTGTGAGACCAGAATTCAATATGGGATTCTTTATTTAAAATATGTCATACAGTACTGATTAATTACATGTGGAACAAGTTAGATAAATAATGTAAAAAAACAATCCCAAAACACATTCTTCACGTGATAAGAAAACATTCATCAGCAACTTGACTCCATTCAATAATTATTTTCTATGTCTAGAGGAATTGCATCAGTCTGATAATATTACTCTCGATGCATACCTTCATTTTCATCATTGTTTCTCGCAGCTGTTCGAGTTGGTGAGCTGAAGTCAGGGCCTCCAGCCTGATGTCTGTCAGCTTCATGTCTTTGTCACGCAGTTGCTTCTTCATTTCATTCACACCTTTAGTCTCGTCTCCATCACAAATTCTGCAAAATATTTGGCATCCATATTATTAAAGATACATAATCCAAATGAAAACTCCTCAATTACTATTTCTTTGGCTTCCGGTAAAAAATATTTGATTGGAGTCAAGGAACTCACCACCCATCAAAGCTCAGAGCTATCAGATATCAGTTTTTAAAATCTGTTATTTTTCACAACCTGGAATATTTGGCGGCCTGGGAAATATTCCACGAATGCTGACATACTCTCGATACCTATGGTTGGGAGATGAGGAGATTTCATTGAAGCGACCATTTAATTGGGAGATGGAGAGTTGTCAATGAAATATTTATGCCCCAGATGAGTGTGACCATTTGAATGGGAGATGGGGCGATATCATTTGATATACTTACGCCCCAGATGAGAGAGACCCTTTGATTGGGATCTGTGAACCAGCTAGCATGTGTGGCATGGTCTGCAGCAGTGGTGAATTTGGAGCAGAGAAATTCGACCTCAGACTTGTCGTATCAGGCTCACAGTCAGACATTGATCCCTTGAAATTCTTCTTTCGTGAGAAAGCCTTGCTGAATGAGCTCCGCAACTAAAATATTAGAATATAATAGAGAATAAGAATGCCATAGAAAACGAAAATCATGAGCGTATAGAAAGCTTATACTAAATACTAACCAAGAGCAAGGACATATTTATGAATCCTGAAAATGAGTATGAGTTCCAAGTTTAATGTCTTGGTTTATTTTAACCCTTTACCCAACAGAACGGCCCTGTGCCAATGCATTCTCTTATATATGCGAGTCGACCATAGGTCGCCTCGCATATATAAGAGAATGCATTGGCTTATCACATTAAAAATTATAAAATTGTTAAAGAATGTAAGAAAAAATGGTAAAAAGGGTTAAAAAAAGATTTGTTTTAGGCCAATGCATTCTCTTATATATGCGAGGCGACCTATGGTCGACTCGCATATATAAGAGAATGCATTGGCACAGGTCTAACTGTAACTATCACAATGTGGTCAAGGAGCCGGTTCCAATGATATCCATATTTGTATGGTTCTATTGAGACAGACCGAAGATATTTTAGGCTGTTGAAGCTTTATTTGGCCGGTTTTGGCCGGTTTGTTGGGTAAAGGGTTAAGAGATACCAGGGATGCTTGGAGTAGAGCTGATCCCTAAAAGTGCACAAAATGTTACTGTAATACCCTAGATAATCGACTCCTTAACCACAGCAGAATTATGGGTAACTCTCACTGAGAGCTTTCCGATGAATGGCAACAAGCCATATTTCCGACTAAATACTGAAAAGTTACCCATAATTCTCTGGTGGTTAAGGAGTCGATTATTTAGGGCATTACTGTACATGTCACCTCTGACTAAAAGCATGCCCTTTTATACTTTTATAAAAGTTCTACCTTGGTGCCCCTGAATCAAAATAATAAAACAGAGAAATTATGCTGAATAACCATTTGAACTGGTTTAAACCATGTTCATTTTTGCAATGGACTAATGACCGTTATAAACCATTCCTTATAGGCTCCTGATCCCCCAAAAAAAGGCAGTCTGAATTAACAGCACCATCCAACTGCACAAACAATAAGAATTTCCTGCTCACTAGCTTTCAGAATACTCCCATGCATCTCACACATGGCACTACCATATGATGTACATGTCTTCAGCTGCTCATGCCACAAGTGCATCTGTTGCATGTTGATGCGATTTAGATTAAATTGCATTTCACAAACAATTACACACACTTAATTTCATATGCCAGAATGTCTTATTGTTCAGTCAACCTGCGAAAATGCTTGGAATTATGAAGAAATTTAGCTTTGTTGACATGTTGCGGCTACAATCTTATATAGACATTCAGGCATTTCTTTGATAGTAAGCTATTTTGTGTTGAGCCATTGTCGTGCTAGACCATGTGGTAAGACTTAACCCTGATACTTTTCTTCAAACTGATCCATAATCAACAGAATATTTAGAAAATTACGTTCTAGATATGTGAATTTTGTCTGCGCCGACTCATTTCTTTGGGTGAAGCTACTTGTAACATAATAACAACACAACTCACCCATCCCTTCTTTTTGTTTTTCAGCTTTCTATGTATTTCACTGTCGGTGGCTGCCGACTGCTGACTCGTGCCGCTGCACGCGCTAGATAAACTGTTAATACTGGACATACTCTCTGATGACATCTGACGATTTATACACGGTTCTGAAGAGAAAATGAAAACCCAACTTTAAAATTAAACAGGGAAGCAACATGGAAACAGACTAGGATCGGAAATAAATAGAAGAGCTTGGCATAAAATTTCATTCAATTTCACAAAGAATTAGCAATTCCATTAAATTGACTAACAATTTCCAGACATATTGCACAAACCAGAGAGCCTATGTCTGGATTCTAGCCTATATATGTCTGGTTTCTTAGTAACCAATTGTGTAATTTGGGTAATTTAATCAAATGGAGTTTTCATTGTGTCACATCCCACCATTATGTGGGTTGTATATACAGTAATGCCCTAAATAATCGACTCTTTAACCACAGCAGAACTATGGGTAATTTTTCAGGGTTTAGTCGGAAATATGGATTGTTGCCATTCATCGGAAAGCTTTCACCGAGGGCTTTCCGACAAATGGCAACAAGCCATATTTCTGCTGTGGTTAAGGAGTCGATTATTTAGGGAATTACTGTAATTTCTACTTTTCGGCTTGTTGATTCTATTATCTGAACATCTATACAAAACTAAAATAAAGAATGGTAATCAAGTAACTACCCATTAATGAGTATCAAGTTAATGAAGGCTTCAAGTCTGAAGAACATATATTCTTCTAAATTCTCCAATGAATTTTATATATGATGTTTCAAGCATGATTTCTCTAAAATATCTTCACAAGTGCATACTACCAAGCATGCACTCGCCAAACATAAACAAGAGGCAATTATGCAAAAAAAAAATCCATCAGTTAATATCTATACAAACATGTTTCTTTGGTGAATCACACAAACACAGGTTCATAACTCACCCCACTTGAAAAAAATCCATTAATCAAGTTTAAAACATCTCTCCATGCACACAGAGGAAAAACAAGAGGATTCCACTCCCGACACAAACCCACCCAGAATATTCTAGAATTATCCCTCCCGATTCCAGTTTTTTTTTACCAAGATATTTTTCTCGAGTGTTATCTATGGTAATGATGAGTGTATCTTCAAAGACAACCACTTGCAAGGTTTTTGTATATTCAGTACTAATGATGGAGAGTGATGGCAGACCAGATACCAGGATGTTTTGCCATTTCTTATAAAAACACACTCATTAATATTACTATTAAGAATCCCACCATCATAATATAAACAAACCACATTCCACACTATTATTAGTAATAATAATTTATCATGATAAGGATTCTCAGTAGATCATGGATAAGTGGTCAGAATTAGTATTAATCGCTTAAAAAAATATCACCCTGGTCAATTGAGCTTGATCATTTCTGGGGAAAGGGGAGGAACAGCCAAAATGTAGCAAATCGTCAAGATTAATGAATGGTCCAAATGGTTCATAGCTATTTTATTTAGATGGAGTATGAATGGTATTCATATTCTTATATTTACATACACCTGATATCTCTTCCGATTTCCCCATAGCGTTACGGTAGACACGCCCCCTTATTCAATGCATTCATAAACCTATGAACGTAACGTGACATCACTTTCAATGTCGTTCATAGGTTTATGAACACATTGGTCCCGGAAATTACGGGGGATTGTCGGTAATCGCGAGCACGGGTGGCACGAGATGTTCGATTGACTATCAGAATGTTGGTTATCATATAATCCCATATCCCACAAAATGTGAAATATGAAAATACAGCGAAATAGCACAAAAATTGAAATAGGAAAATACGGCGAAATAGGGCGAAATATAGAACGAAATATAGAAATAGGAAATTATTTATATAAACGAAATAACGGAGATATTTGAAAAAGTGTTTTTGACGAAATAACGGACATATTTGGAGAAGTGTTTTTAAGAGCATAAGTATATAAATATAAATAATAAACGGCGGATTCAATGTGGTCATGGGTTTTGACCGCGATAAAAAATCATCAAACTCCGCATGCAGTTTGCTGAATTTTTCTCGCGGTCAAAATCCCATGACCACATTGAAACCGCCGTTCATTTCTTATAAGTTACTAAAGTAAAGCAGATACAATCAGACTTGACAGTAAACTAGAAAACGTCCACTGGGTCAAATTGTTTTTGGTTCCATTTATTTGATTGAGTTCGCATTTCATATTCTAAAATAAAAATTTTGTACTGAAGCATTATAAAATAAAACAAAATTGAATAATTGTCATTGTGGATGTCAATGTATGTTCCTGTCCTGCAGTAAGGGTAAATGCCTATAAATTAAGTGTTACTACAATCTCACCTGAGGAATTGACGCCATTTATGACCATTCCCGGCGAGGTGTGTCGCCGGGTCGATGGGGGACTCGTTAATGGTATTTCCGGAGCTTTTAGTTGCAATCCACCGCTCTGTTTTCTCAGGGCATCAATCGTTGCCTGTAACTCATGGAGTTCTGTGTCCTGAAGATATAAGCAAAAGACATGTCCTTATTCAGGCCAATTGCTAAAATAATGCATGAGGAACAGGCCTGAAAATATGGACATTTGCAGAATGAATATTATGGACTTGTTCAGGTGTGTAAAATGGATAAGTTAGTACTTAGGCGTTATCCCAACCTGGGGAATATAGCATTATACTAACATCGACCATACCACTCCATGGAAAACATTGTCTGAACTACGCTCAATTGTAAATATTTACATCTGGATTCGGGATGCAACTATCGGCGATAAACAAACGCAAACGATTTGCAATCGATTCTTTGCATGAAATAAATATATCATATATCAGAATTGCGGTGTGTGTGTTGTCAATTTGTTTCAATATTCGTAACAATAAATACTTTGAGAAAGATTATTCTCCATTTCTATTTGATCACCCTACAGGAGTGTTTCACATGACTTTAAGGTGAAATAAAACAAACTTGTTGGAATAATCATATTTCTTAGGTGAGACACAATTGCCAACATAACAATTGAAGACAATTACAATGCCTCTGGATCAATTTTGCAAAAACTGCATATAAACATTTATATGTATCTGATATATGTATCTGATATTTGCAGTGTTTTGCTCACAGATGGCTGGATGGCAACAAATTTTCTAGCAGGTAGGTAGGAAAATCAGAAATAAGTATGCTTTTTATTTTGGCCTAAGCATTGTGAAAGATTTACTATAAAAAAATGTACCCGGATTTATTGTAACATCTTATTTAAATATACTCAAGTTTTGGAGTGTTCTTTTTCAGTAGTCTATAACCTATGTTATGTACATAATAATTGAGGACTGAATATTATCAATCACTTCAGATATACTTGAGTGTTGGAGCTTTCATTTATATTTATTGTATAACCCAATAATGTATAATATAAGCTTGAATATTATCAGCCACTTTAGATGTACATGTATCTAGTACGATTACTAGACAACTATCCCAAAAGAATAAAGTGAGTAATTGCATCAAGTAGATGCTAACGTGTACTGAAATCCACAATCAGCCAGACTTGTAATTAAATAAGAATTACAATTACTCCCAGGTCCAGAAATGTCTGACAGCAATTTGGTACAAATCCCAATAGAAAACCAGCTGGGAGGTGAGAAGAACATCATATATACAGAAAAATGCAAAAATTCAAGGAAACATCCCACAGGAGATGAAAGTTAAGTCATGCCAAAAATGTTGGAATCAGCAACAAGGTCTTGTCTGGCTAATCAAATGGGTTCTTTTCATATACATTAGATGTTCTGGGTTATATACTGCTTTATGTATCTCTCACCAAAGCATCAGAGCTTGCAGGATGTAATATCACAACTCATAGCAGGGCTAATTAAAATCTATCTCCCTGTATCTCCCAAGATTAATGTGCATCATTAAATTTCAGTACATTTGTACTAGGGTTTTATTTACAGCTGTCAATCATTGTAATCATTGATGGGGGAGATGAGAGTAATCTAAGTGTTAAGCACAATCTCCTTTGCCATAATAGCTTTTCTTAATATATATGAGCAAATAAATATGTTCACCATTTCTTTGCTAAATACTCATTGAAGATTAGTTGGGTGGAAAATGTTCAGATAATAAGTTCAACAACATTTGTTATTATTTGAACATTTCCTAAGGGAACTACACATCATGTAGTATAGAAACGGTTAATTCGGTCTCAATGATAAAGTGTAAATATTCACATTTTCTAAATATTTCAGATGATGTGTTTTCATGAAATTCTACAAACAATGAGGTTGGAGTTTATGGAGTTAAAAGCCAAAAACAATCGTCAAGCAGGTATACTGGAGTACTGAAACATCAGTTAGAATATGTGTATAAAATTAATTTAACCTGTGGCATTTATTATTATTATTCACATTTGTAGAGAGCATCTATTTCATGAAATTGTGTTCATAGGTAATATACATGGGTGGTCAATTAAATGTTATATATACACAATAAAACAGTTATTCAAGCGAGTCCATAGGCAATATTGATGGCAGGTGTGGTTAAAGTAGTTTCCTGAATTCTAACAGGTCACATGATAGGCTTACATATGTTCATAATGAACACAATCTGAGGATTCAAATAACTAAGCTGGATCAAAAGAGCAGGAAGAACTAGGCATTTAGAATTATATCCCTAAAGTATGATACTCCACTGTGTTATCACAATTTTAAAACATTCATGTTTATAAAAATCCATGATCAGCACAACCTTGGAATTCAGTCAATCTAGTTGAAAGATAAATTGCTCCACAGTGAAGAAATGTCAAATAACAAATTGGTGTGAATCCCATGAGATGACAAATTATCCAGCAAACTGAAGAAATCATCAAGAAATCATGCTCCAATACATCTTCACTTCCGACAGAAATGCCAAGATCCAAGATTCGCTTCCCATAGGAGACAAAAGTTAAGTCATGCCAAAAATTTTGAGAATAAGTAACGAGATCTTGTCTATATAATGAAGCTCGCTCTTGTATTATAAACTAGATGTTTAGCTTACTACCTGCTAGGCTTGTAAGATGGCGTAATCCAATGAAGAAATTTCTCTAATTAGAACCTACAGACTTTGTTATAAAAGAAAAATTTCGTTAATAGAAAGTGTGCCAAGATTTCTGCGCTCGACTTGAGATGTTAAACAGGGTAGCCGGCGCACAGGTGTACAACAGAGAAAAATGTTCATTGTTCATCACCCTGTAAAACAATTAGATACGCCTTTATAGAAAAAAACTTCTCCTTGGAGATATGTCGGTTATACAGAGAAATTCAGTCTTCAGATAACATGATCCATAGAGACCACCTCGGTGTATTAACTTCTTGTGAAGAGAAAACATTAGAAATAGATTAGTGGAAAAAATTAACAAAATTCCTAACATGTATACAGCAGGTAGATCTATGGAATCTAACTAATGGTAGCTACATAGACAACCTGTTTTTCATTACAGCATTATAGGGTAACTAGGTTGATTGATATGGCAATTGAAAGAAAGTAACCAAAAATTATAACAGGTTTCCAGATATCTTTTCTGCAGCTCTCCATGCTAGAATTAGCAGCTGATGGTTAACCAGGGTTTCCGGTATACCGGCATGCGATCCCCTCAACAGCCCCTTTCCACTAGCCAAGTTTTCCCCTATTGAACCGCCAGCTGGTTTTAATTTTTATGGTCCCATTCCCCCCAGCCCAGATTTCCCCTGCTACAATACCCCAGGACACATGTCATGTATATAAAAATATAGAGATGTATAAAACTTCTCTCCATCTTGTTGGGATATCAATAAGGAATTTTAGAGGACAACTTTATTTGATACAGTAATTCTATAAATAATCGACACCTTAACCATAGCAGAATTATGGGTAACTTTTCAGGATTTAGTCGGAAATATGGCTTGTTGCAATTCATCGGAAAGCTCTAAGTGAAGCTCTCACTGAGAGCTTTTCGATGAATGGCAACAAGCCATATTTCCGACTAATTTGACTAAATCCTGAAAAATTACCCATAAATCTGCTGTGGTTAAGGAGTCGGTTATTTAGAGCATTACTGTACTTGAATCCAATTGAGTAAACTTTGGTGGAACAGAATTCTGTCTCAGCCTCAAGAAAATATTCCATCATAGAGACAGGACTGACACCTTATAGTGTTTAATGATGTATGTGTTATTTCTCACCTAGACATGTCAACAATGTTAGATCCAACAGGGAATATCAATTCATAGAAGAGCCATGATAATGTAATACCTATCTTCAATTCAGACATAAAATCCATCAAAAATGAAGGGTCACCCTGCTAAAGAATAAAATCCCTCCGTGAATCAGTAACCCATCCAACAGTTTGAAGGATCAGAAATGAGAATATGACGTCAATCAGAGATAAGGATCATGGGTAAAAAATTCTGTAACTTGAATGCACATAATAACTGATGCAACGGAAATGTCATTACGTTCCTCCAAGGAAAAATGTTAAATGTCAGGAAAGAATATATTAGCCCATATACCAGGAACACGAATCCACAAAACCCATCTGAGACAAAATAACTTCCAAATTCTACTTCTGCATATTGATCAAAGTGTGGAGGATATAGTGTGTACAGAGTAGACTGGAAATTGGTTCCCAGCAAGGCCAATGGGAACTATAATATCGTAATTCGATCACATTAGGAACAGAGGAACTATGCTATCCTAACTTAATGGCACAATTCGTGAAATCAAACTCTGAAATATACTGGTTGGTTGAATGGCTGTGGTTTAACATTATTTCAGCAACTTTAGATCATATAATGACATTGTCAGTTTTATTTGTGAAGAAAAGAATATTCAGAGGGTAAAATTTCACGAAGAAACGATATCACTGCACACAGAAACCAGATCACTGCACACAGAAACCATATCACTGCACACAGAAACTATATCACTGCACGCAGAAACCATACCACTGCACACAGAAACTATATCAATACACACAGAAACGATATCACTGCACACAGAAACTATACCACTGCACACAGAAACGATATCACTGCACACAGAAACTATACCACTGCACACAGAAACCATATCACTGCACACAGAAACTATACCACTGCACACATAAACCATATCACTGCACACAGAAACCATATCACTGCACACAGAAACCATGGACACCCAAAAAGAAACTGACAATCTTGCCCAGATGCATGAATCAAGTAAAATAGACTTCAACTCAATGGTTGGCATGTAATTCATATCAACATCATGTAAAATAATTTAATATCATACAACATGTAATATCTCCTGTGCCAAGTGACTTTTTAACTCACGGTTCATCTTGACAATGTTCACACTGGGTGAACAATACCCAAAGAATCACGGATTGTGTCTACAAGAAGCTCGGAAGAACACCAGAGTACAGTAATGCCCAAAATAATCGACTCCTTAACCACAGCAGAATTATGGGTAATTTTTGCTGTGGTTAAAGAGTCGATTATTTAGGGCATTAGTATATATGTTGATTTGAATCCAGTTTCTGTAGACAATGTCTGGGTTCTTGTGTTCTTTCTGGTTTCTTGTACTCTTGTACTAATAAAAGTGATGGTGCCGAATAATTGTGACGGTGAAAATTTATGGTGGCAAACCCAAAGTAGACTATATTTTTTAATTTTAACCAAAAAATGCTGTGTATATCTTATAAATAAATTGTGTCAGCAGGGCACTGTGAACTCACCATTCTTGGTACCACTACTTGTACGTACACAGGATTTAGTTGCTGTTCACACTTGGGTACTAATTTTACTAATCGTGATGTTGCTGAATAATTATGGTGCTTTCTTCTTTTTGTAAAAATTAATAAATGTGATGTCATGTTAATTTGGCACCAGAGAGCAGATGTGATCTGACTTCTTTGGATATTGCTTGCCAAGTGTGATGTTAATATTGGCTGGCAGCAGAGGAAACTAGGTTTAGTATATATGAGGAATCATACCTTTCTTCCAGCTTTCTGTTCTGCTGTTGATGTTAGATGCTGGAGGCGGGACGTCATCCCAGCCAAGCTCTGTTCAAAGGCTGCAACAACATGAGCCTGTAATAGACAACAATGTTCTGGTTAGGACGATTTTATTGTGATGTGAATAAAGCTCTCGACTGAATTTATATACATTTGATGACAAACACACTTGAAATAGACAAATATGAAGCTGTGGCTGAAAACAAGTGAAGAAAACACTGAGATTAGCATCCTCAAGTTATGATAATAATGAAGAGAAATTGTGATCTTGGGGGGGGGGTGTAACACCCCCTCCCAACCCCAAAAAATTACTCCAGGTAGTGATTCAGTCAGACAATTGTCGGGCAAATAGAGTGTAAATTTGGTCATATAATGACTCCAGTCTTTAATTCATTTTCAGTATAATTGCCATGTTTTTAACATGGTTCATAAAGTAAATGAGTGTATGTTGTACTCGTCCATGACTCAAATTCATTCATTTGTTGCATTTTTCAAGGTTGTCTGCAGCATTTAATATAAATCCTTGGAATAACAGGGTTTCTTGGATTGCAATAAGTTGCCTTATGAAATAATAAATCATAAGTAATAAGATATTCTTGAAGCTAAAGTGTTCCACATAAACCCCAATATGAACAGGTGTTGAAGGGTAATCATACAACAGCCAAATTTACCACAAGACATAACCTCCTCAAGTCCCTATAACCATAACTCTAGATTTTCAATCAAAGAAAAACAAATGGTGGACACATAAGCTTTCTTGTTTATACTTGAAGATATTACTAACTGCAGAAATTTGCCAACGCAAATAAGATTCACAGCATAAGATAAACAAAAAATCTATCCAGAAAGATCATTTCTTGTTTTTTCTTGTTGCATCATATGGTGAATGCTCAATTCGCTGATATATTAGCACTCCTGTCCGGCTGATACCATAATATGCATAATCATCTTCTTTTTTTTCCTCCAGTGATGTTATACTCAAGGAGAACTTAGTTCCAGAATTACATTGTTATATACCAAAAGATTAGTTTTGACGAAGATGCTTACTAGTATATCTTGTCTTATGTCTGTCTTATTGATATAATAATAGTTCAGGAACTAGCGTCAATGGGTTTAATTTTAGATTGATATATCAGAAGATATACTCATTTTTAAGCTGGGTAACGCAAGCATTGCATGTGTTGCACCCTCTGTGTGCTTAGGGGGTACCAAGCTTATTATTGGGAATTTACAATTACATTCTTAAGATTTGTTGTCGTTTTTTTCACTGTTTTGATATTGTGCGATGTTCAGTGTTAACTTAGCCAGTGTCTTCCATTGTGAAAGATGGAAACTGCTGAATAAATTTAACTCACATGAAGCTGAATTAGAACAATGAGCCTAAAATATCAGATGTCACACACACAACTCTCTTTGAGCTAACCATGTAAAGTTTAATAATTATACATTTGTCCTAAATCTGTGTCAGAAGGATACAATACACATAATCCGAAAGCAATTTTAATCGTGATCAGTTTGTGAGTCTCACAGTGGGCCAAGACAAAAAATGGAATACATGTACTAGGAAATTTATCACATCATAAAATTCCCTATTTATTTGACAGTTATCGTATCAATGAGCTTCCAACCAGATTTTTGCCTATATTTCTGTTTTCTGCTAAAAGCAATCGATAAGCAATGAATACCCATAGATTGATCCACTGAGATGGCATCTATTCCCAGACATAATTTGTTATGATGGTATATCAGGCCATAAGGTGTCTGACATGATTATGAATATATCAACTGGACAAAGATGTATACCAATCTGGTATTAAATTCCATACTGGTCAGTGAGAGTTCATGACTGATGTTAGTGTATCCGCATGGCCATGCACTGATTATACACAACCAACAGCTCTGGCAGTGGACATGTGAGAGTGAGAGCTTTCCGATGAATGGCAACAAGCCATATTTCCGACTAACTCCTAAAAAATTACCCATAATTCTCCTGTGGTTAAGGAGTCAATTATTTTGGGCATTACTGTATTTTTAGTCAGTGATGCCATCTGCCAATACAACATAACTTCAAGTGAAGAAGTATAATGTCTATCCCAACTAAGATTCGTGTTGAATATAATTTAATAAAATTAGGATCTTAAAATGGCTTAATTGTCTCACAACAAATTACCTTTGAAGACACTGTCAGGGAGTGTATAAGAAGTTGCCAGACAAAGTATATTAATTACACACTGTATGCACTGTTATCTGGTGTTAGTTGAGTGTACCAGGTGGAGAGGTAACATGGTATACCTGGTAGAGAGGTAACATGGTGTGCCTGGTAGATTATCATTAGTTTCCATGTACCCTCTGACCATGTACCTGGTGTACCCTGATGTTATGAATCATGTTTTGTTTACGTACATCCTGTCCGATGATAAACACAAAACATACAATAACAATGTGTGAAGCTCGTTAGCACTCAGGTGTATAAAAGCTTCTTGTATCTGAACTCGCACAACTAACAAACAATAAATACCCATGTAATGCTTAGGAAACTATAATCCTTACATCGGAGCACCAGCCATAACAAGCAACCATGCCTGCTTTATATTACCGAGACGGATATCAGAATAAAAAAAATTATGACTAGCCTGAATGACTTATTAGACATGGACGAGATTTTTCAGAGACATACAGTAAGCTCTCAGTGAGAGCTTTCCGATGAATGGCAACAAGCCATATTACCGACAAAATCCTGAAAAGTTTACCCATAATTCTGCTGTGGTTAAGGAGTCGATTATTTAGGGCATTACTGTATGTTGCGAGTGCACAAGGCCTGAATAGACCCATGTTTATGTCAATTTATGTATCAATTTTCTAAGATGATCATCTTGGTTCGTTAGTTGGTATTTATCGTCCTTTCAGTAATTAGGCCAAACTATGATCACAGTAATAGTGGTTGAGGAAAGACTATGCAGAGGATTAATTTTCCCAAAGTATATGTACCGGTACTGAACTACGTATGCAGAAAGTGTTCCAATATATATCCCCCTTGATTACCCAATGCCCCATGGGAATAAAAACAAGGTTATCTTCCCCAACCTCCTCAAAGATTGTGATCCCTCCCACTTTTTCAGAGCTTCTGTTGACCCTGCCCCTCACCCCTACTCTAGCACCGCTGTATATAATACTGCAGCACAGAGCTAAGTATGACTCAGAGATTGTTAGACATTATGTATGAGATTTTACCAAAAGTCAAGCAGATTCATAAGGCAGTACAAAGCATAGATGGAGACGGAAATAATTCAATAAGACACTCGGTATTGATTCCCATGTACTCTTTAGCTTTGTGCTATGAATATATTACTTCTAGACTAGCTTCGTCCTGAGGTACGACTGATCTGAATCAATGGATGTCCAAAACCATGAAAAATTTATAGAACAAGGGTGACGAGGTTTGTCTGTGTAGGTGTCTCGAGAGCGGAAAACCAAATTCGAAGCAGTCTAATTGCTTCATTAAGAAGATATCCTCCATAACACGTTGGGTCTACAAAATCCTAGCTCGGAAAATACGCGAGTTGCTTCTGGATAGTAATGAGTTGATGAGTCAGTTGGATGTATTCGTGATGTTGCAGGATCTGACAGGATGCCTGTCCTGATATTTGTTTGCATAAAATTTTCAAGAAATATTTGTATATCTGCTGTGTAGACTATATTAGTAGTAAAATATTAGACCTTCTGTATTCTTGGCCGCGCCTATTTCTACTAAAACTTAAAAATTTCATTGAAGTGACCAGCCTTCAATTCCATACTTTTTCATAGTATTTATCACAAAAGTTGTCTCATTCCTTGATATATCTGGAATTATTTGAAAAATATTCCATCGCTGACATTAATTTCTGTCAGTTATTTGGATGCTTTCACATCAGTCACATCAGAATTGTAAAGTTGGCTTGATGACTTGAAAATTAATAACAATCAAGGAATTTAATTTAAGGAAATAAGCAAGACATATTACTGATATCTAAGAGCTATCTCACATTTAGAGCAACAGTATAAAGATAGTCCAGTCAGAATGGTAATGGATGAGCGTTGACTCAATTGTTCCATCTCCATAAAACGTCCCATATAGACAAGCTGAGATGATAAAATTATTTCCAGCCCCGATTCCCAGGAATCAATAGCAGCAATAAATTATCATCGCTCGTATTATTCTTCTAACATTTGGTGACATAATTGCATCGTCCATGGCAGGCATATTAATTAATTCGCTCAATCAATTAGGATGAATGGTGGTAATTTTTTTATTGCCAGGAGGAGGGATCGGGCAGGGGTCACTTCGTTGGCTATCAAGATTGCCAAGAAAAGCTTGAAATATTTGGAAATATCAGAAGATATATTTTATACTGTTCAAAGGGAGAAATGTAAGCTCAATTGTGGTTTAACCCTTTCATGATGGGAGCTGGGCTGGTGCAGCATTAAACACCCTGTGCATTCTCTTCATAAAGCGAGTCTCCCATATAGAGCCTCACATATATAAAAGAATGCACTGGCTTACAAGGTCAATGTAAATATTGTTAGACCAATGTATTCTCATATACATGTATATGTGGGTCGCCCACAGGGAGCATTGCATTGGCACAGGGTTTTCAAAAAATTTCAGGAAGCTCCAGTCAAGGAAAGTTTAAGATAAACTGTTTAATTGATGATTCCATACTTTTGAACTTAAAGGTCCACTTAGTGTTAGAAGCCCAAGATCACATTACAAACAACACATACTATATCATATACCATTTGAAAGAGGAAGCTCCAAAACATTGTGTTATCAACCTATAGAGTCAAATAAACTGTGAACACATTGTTTTTGTAGATGTAACGACATGTGTTGAGTGGTTGTGTATTTAATTTTGATCTGGACTAAACTGCCAGTCTGTTATTCTCGATGCTGGGGGAATATATCTCCTAGTTTTGAATTTTGACGCATTCCCTGCCCCCCACAAATGAGACAAATCTTTCACCAAAATATAACACCTTAATTTTGCATTCCCTTATTATGCAACATTTTATGCCCCACAACCCAATTCTACATGTAAATATTGTTAGGCCAATGTATTCTCGTACACAGGGAGCATTGCATTGGCAAAGGGTTTTCACAATATTTCAGGAAGCTCCAGTCATGGAAAGTTTAAGATCAACTGTTTAATTGATGATTCCGTACTTTTGAACTTAAAGGTTCATTTAATGTTAGAATCCCAAGATCACATTACAAACAACACATACTATATCACACATTGTTTTTGTAGAGGTACTGATGCGTGTTCTGTGCTTAATGCTTAATTTTGATCTGGAATATACTGCCAGTCTATTATTCTCAATGCTGGGGGAATAACTCTATCTCCTAGTTTTGAATTTTGACGCATTCCCTACCCATCAAATGAAATTAAACTTGCATTCCCTCAATATGCAACATTTTATGCCCTATACCCAATCCTGGATGTGCTGCTGCCAAACAAAGAAAGTTCTTACAAAATGGCACAAACAGGCAAAGCCTTGAAATAGGGTGTCTGTCATTTGCAGAATGAGGTCCCCAGAGGGTGAATTTAGTGATGCTGCCCCGCATAGCGGGCTAGCATCACCAAATTCACCCTCTGGGGACCTCATTCACCCTCTGGGGACCTCATTCTGCTTACATCTCAGCAGAATGAGGTTCCCAGAGGGTGAATTTTGTGAAGCTAGCCCGCTATGCGGGGTAGCATCACTAAATTTACCCTCTGGGAACCTCATTCTGCAAATGACAGACACACTATTTCAAGGCTTGAAACAGGCCCACTATTACAGAGTTACACCACTCTGGGAATAATCAAAGCATACTATGCATCCATCCATTTTTATGAGACAATTTAATGTTGCACTGGAGTTTTTCACATGTTCGCTATGAAAGTTGTTGGTTTTTATGTGAAGCAAATCAACGGTTACAATACCAGATGGAATTAGGAGGCGCAATGATTTCTTCATCTGAGTTTATTCAGAGGAAATCCACAATTAGGTTGAGATTCGCATCAGACAGCGAGCAAAATCAAGACAGTGAACTTGTTGGTGCTATATCCCACCTGCATGCTCATAAATTACTAAGACAAAGGGCAATAACTCTTCTCTGCAATGATTCTGGGACAACAAGTCATGTGCACTTATCAGAAAACAGGACCAATGAATATTATAAACCTAATATTATTGGCCGACACCAAGACAAACATGTTAGTTCATCAATATTTAACCTATAAAACATCTTTTTTGAGTTATTCAAAATATGGTATAGCCTGAATGTCATTAACCTTCCATGACTGGAGCTCTGTGAAATTTTGCATAAAACCCTGTTCCAATGCATTCTCTTATATATGCGAGGCTCCCTATGTGAAGCTTTGCAAATATAAGAGAATGCACTGGCAAAGGGTCTTTAATGTTGCACAGCGCAGCTCCCGTCATGAAAGGGTTAGTCTAACACAGTATCAGAGACATAAAATTAGGGGATATAGAAGGGCTGGAAATCCCGTTGTCCTCAGTCAGCAACTACAAATGTTCGTCTCTATGTTGTCTGTCTGCAAATATTTTCTACACATTCCTCCAAATGAATAATAGACTATTGCAATGCATATTTTATAACTGGGTAGGAGGAATGCATTACCCTTCCTAGTCCAAGTCTTCTTGTACTAAAACCAGCTAAGATATTGGGATGGCGATGCTGGTCTTTAGTCCAAGACCGCTTGTATACCAATCCTTTGACACGACTTACGCCCACGATCTGTGGCGGGAATTTGTGGTGTATTTTACTGGATTTACCTAGCAAATCAATACATGATGCTATATGCATCGTAAAGGCTTACATCTTATGGTCATAATGGTGTATAATAATCTAACTTTAATGTTAAATTACACATAGAATATTCCGGTTGATTGCCACACACATCGATTTGTTTCTCTGTTTGTTTACATTTTAACCGAAAGCCGAAGTGGTCCGAATAAGTTCGGCATAATCCGCTGTTTGTTCTACTAATTCTACTTTCCGTTTCTATATATAGCGCGGGTTTTCCGAACAAAAATAGCGAAAACCGATCGCCCGAAAGTCCAGTTTTCTATGTGCTTTCAGAACAATTCCCGCACTAAAAACTTAATGACATAATGGAGGATCAGAACGGTAGTTTTGTTGACAATTTTCGCAAGCAACTTGTCAAAATTGGAGCAAATTAGAACTCTTGTGTCTGACTTGCCATGCGTGATGTGCATTTGACATATGTGTTGATAAAATAATCGGAGAACCGAATCACACAGTTTCGAAATATAGTTCTTCCGTTTTAGTGGGACTTTTCAAACTTAAGGTTCATTTATTTAGTGTATTACATTTATATCTCCAATATTTAATTAATCTATTTATTATTTTATTTATTGACACACATAATTACGATTACAATGGAGAATTCATCGTAATTTGCGTTGTTGTCCAAAATCTACGGAATATTTTCAACGGAAAATGCCGAACGCAGTTCGCAAGGTCAACTGAGTTCGCATACTTTAAAAAATATGTAAACACTGCGGCAAATGTTTCTTTTCACATTAAATTACCGCTTTCAATTCACAACCGATGTGGGTTTCAGATAAAATAGCATGTCTTCTGCGGAAACTATCCGTTTATTGTAGCAATTGTGATATTTTATTTCATATAATTGTGGTTTTATTTGAGCGGATCACTAACGCTTAAGTCCTGTCAAAGGAATGCATGGGCCTGGAACTCGGACTAAAGACCGGCACCTCCATCCCGATATCTTAGCCGGCTTTAGTACGAGAAGACTTGGACTATACCCTTCCATGATGGGAGCTTCCTGAAATTTTGCAAAATCCCTGTGTCAATGTAATCTTATATATGCGAGTCTCCCATAGGAAGCCTTGCATATATAATAAAATGAATTGGCCTAACAATATTTACCATGATCTTGTAAGCCAGTGCATTCTCTTATATATGCGAGGCTCCCTGTAGGAGACTTACATATATAAGAGAATGCACTGGCACAGGATCTTTAATGCTGCACCAGCGCAGCTCCCATCATGAAAGGGTTAAACCCAAGGTCAATCTTTGGGGCAATTCTATCAGTGATTATCGATAGTTAATTTTATGGTGATTTCATTGATGAATTCCACTACTATATACACAATTCATAAGATAAGAGCTGCTTACTATTGATCACATTTGCGGGGTGACGATTGTCGAAGTACATAAGTCAGATGGTGATGTTTGCCCATCAAAACCTCTATCGATTATGGATCGCCATTACATATGACATCATGGATTATATTGAGATACAGCAGCCCAGATTTAAGGAAATCAGAGTGACCAAAGCTCTATCAATTTATCGATGGACACTATCAATACTTCCATGGCTGGAGCTTCTGAAATTTTTCGAAAAACTCTATGCCAATGCATTGTCTTATATATGCGAGTCTCCCATAGGGAGCCTCACATATATAAGAGAATACATTGGCCTAACAATATTTACCTTGACCTTGTAAACGAGTGTGTTCTTTTCTATATGTGATGCTCCCTATGGGAGACTCGCATTTATATAAGAGAATACACTGGCACAGGATCTGTAATGCTGCACCAGCACAGCTCCCTTCATGAACAAAGCTCAATCAATTTATGGATGGCAACAATATTAACCTTCCCTACTCATTGACGAGTACAGTAATGCCCTAAATAATCAACACCTTAACCACAGCAAAATTAGGCCAAAAAAACAAAAAAAACATCTGTGTTTCCGGTTACCCGACCGACCTGCCGAAATTGGGCCGACCTGGACTTTTTTTTTCAAATTTCAACCCAAATCAAAAAATTCAACCCAAAAAAAAAAAAAAAAAAATGCATGTCATTGGCATGTAAACACATCAAAATCGTTAAATATATACTATATACTATGTTTACATTAAGCAGCAATAATTTTAGATGGAATTTTCAAAAACAATTTACTTCTATTAAAATACATGTCCATTTGTGGTTATAGATGAATCCCAATCTCACCAATAAATCTGCAGTCTTTAAAACCTGCCGGTGGTAATCTTGTTTGTTCAACTCCCATGTCTTATGGGAAGAAGTCTTATCTGCTAGAGAGCAATATACATGTAGAAGACTTTCTATATCAGAATTTAAAGTTCCTCTCCCCAGTCAATCAAGGATTCATAGTGTTCAGGCATAGTTACTAGTATGTATACAGACAGTATAAAGATGACTGCATGTCTACCATATCAAACACCCTTCTGGGATGGGCACTAAAAAGCACATGAAATTATCTACTGGTTTGTTTGGGTATATAAAACTTACAAGCATGCATATGCCAATTTGAATGCTGAGGTGTGGTACCGTACCTCAGTCAAGGTGTGGCCTGTGGTACCATTTTCAGTGTGGTGTGGGACTTTATATTTCAGTGCAGTTGAGGGATGTCTGAGGAACATTTACACCCTGTGCAATGTGTCTGAGGTGCATGTGAGATATGTGTCTTAGGTCCTGAGGTGTATGACCAAATATTTAAGTGAGGTTTGAATTAATATCATACAAGTTATGTTATTATAAAGTAATAGTGTATGTCTTGGGCCTGTTGATATGTCAATATTGTGCTCTGAGAAAGATGTGCCACCACAATCTAAACTGAGAGAATAATTACAAGAGAGCTGCATAATTGAGTGCCTGGGTGGCATTTGTTTGTTCACATTGACAATACTTATCATATTATTGTGCTACATTAACTGTTTACTTGCAATATACATGGACAGCCTTAACACAAGTATAAAGAGTAAGCATTAATGTACTTCTTAACTGTTCGGGGACAAAATAAAAAAATATTACCAAAAAAAAAAAAATCCCTACCTACCTACCTGGAATTTTTTGGCACCGTAATAGGAAACAAATAATAATTTTTTTTTGGCCTTACCCATAATTCTGCTGTGGTTAAGGAGTCGATTATTTAGGGCATTACTGTAGCTCCCTTAGTAAAAGTTCAGATAATAAGTTGGACAAAGGTCGTTTGTTGAACTTATTATCTGAACATTTCCCACCAAAGAATATAAATCCTTCTGCACTTGTATTGGCTTTACATCTGTCTGTCAGCTGCTTTTATTACCCGAACATCCCTCCATAAACATAAAAACAGTATTTGCAATTAAACGATCCAAACTTGAGATATTATCCGGAAACCGAAAAAGTGAGAAATTTTCTAAGTAAAAACAAAGTTGTAAAAAGGGAAATAACTCCATAAAAGAACATCGGATCAAACCCAGAATTGCAGAGCACCTGTGTGCTTGGTTGAAATCGGATTATCACTACTGGAGTTAGGACGGACGGACGCACAGAGCTGATTACAATAGTCCCCCGAAAATAAATTTTACGGGGGACAATAAACCATTCCAGCATATACTTTTATAACTGGGTGGGAGAATCCATTCAGTATAGAAATGGTTAATCTTTGTATAAATGATTACTCACTGATGGGTAGTTACTTGATTAGCATTCATTCATTTATAGGGATATTGAGTGAAACAGTTAACCCTTTCCTTACTGAATGGATTCTCCCATTCAGTTATATAAGTATACATTGGTGGTCTATTATTCATGTGGGGAGATTTTCAGGAAACAGAAGCAGATGACAGCCAGATAGACAGATAATACAAGTGCATAAGATTCCTAACATCCCAGCAATTGCATAAAAAATAATTCCAAGTATACTCTTCCCAGTTGGATGGAAATTATTGATAAAGTACCTATGGGTGATATTTATGACTACGAAGTCTGGTTTTAATGAATATTTATTTGTGTGGGCTGTTGATGATCGTTCTGTGTAGACCACATAATTATACCTTAAGCAGAGACTTCACCCCCACATCAGCTGTGATGTAGTATTTACTATGCAGACAATAAGAGGGGTGAAAAGGGTCCCTCGTTAGCAGGCTAACGACTTTCTGTTCACATTAAATCAGAATGTTCCAGCCCTTATGAGCACTGACCAGACTAATGGCCAATGCAGAAAGTGAATATTATAAAATATGGGAGGCAATGTGGAGCACAAATTTTAGACTTCTGCATTATTGTGATTGCAGCAGAATTATGGGTAATTTTTCAGGATTTAGTCGGAAATATGGCTATATTTCCGACTAAATCCTGAAAAATTACCCATAATTCTGCTGTGGTTTAGGGGTCGATTAATTAGGGCATTACTGGAGGTGTTAACGCTTTATCATGAACCTATTGTTTTGACACACTCTCTCACTCATTTCACTCACTTGAGTTGACCTTTACTCAGTTAATGTATTGTTACATCAGCAACTGAAACCGATTCATTTGATCAGATATATAAATACTATCATATTCTTATGACACACTTTCTTGCTCATTTCTACTTGAGATATCCTTTGCTTGATTATAACATATCATTGTATCAGCAAATTTATCGACTATATAAATATCCTACTTTTGAAATTTGAATTTGAATATAATCTTTGTCAACCTATAAACTAGAAGTGGGGAGTCAAACCAACAAGAAAAGCATGAATAAATATGAACTCGCGTGGCATTGTTTGTTCTGAAAATACTACATCTGTTCATTCTGACATAGAATAATAGTTTTTCTCTGGGATAGCTTGACTTCTGTAGCTTGCCAAGATCTACGATTTCTACACCTTCTTAATCATCACATCAGCGGCATAAAAATAGCCTCATGAAAATATAGGTCCAGCTACTGATCCTAATTTTGCACATGGCAGGTACATCCTTCTATGATTTCTACACATTCTCCAATGTTTTTAAGTACTTTAATCTCAAGATATTTCTCAGATAAAAAACACCCCAGAAACAGACCTGACCCAAGATAAACCTGCAGAGAATGAAAAACAAAGGATTTCACTAGCCCATACACAACACAAACAGAACCTGGGGTGCTTTACTCCTCTGGCCTGGCATGTGTACATGTTTGATCATGTAGGAGAATTAGATTAAGATCAGCAGATTTCGCCTGTCCCTTTCTTGTCTGTAAACTTTGGTGCGCTCACACCATGCGGCAGGCTAAAATTAAGCTATCAGATTTGTGAGACTATCAACATAAATTCATGGTTTAATCTTGCCTAATAAATTTTAATACCGTTCATGTGTTTCTGATATCATCATTAGCGAAAACAATTTGTATGCTGAATCAGCTTGCTTGTAACATGCAAAAAAAGGCGGGAAAATTTAAAATTTTGAGATAATTTTTACAATACTATGATAATGAAACATTCAGCTAAGTCTTTTCTGCAGTTCAGTCTTTGTTACTATTGTACTAATTGTGGTCTCAACTTAAGGTGATAGCCTAATATGCTAACAATAAGTGTTGTGGTGGACCAAAGAAATACAATATCCAAAATTGATTTTACAACAATGCAATATTAGGGCAACTTTGTCTCTTTTGGGCAACGTATGGAATGATAATAAATCAGGAATATTCTAATTTATCATATTCCTGCCATTCAGATCCAATTAAATTACTAATTGGCTTATTACTACAATATGTACTTGATATCGATATGCCAGCTAAACCTATTGAGAATGAAAACTTATTGATTTTTATGTCATCTTATATAAAAGAATTAGACGACGGAGAGTCGGCAGCATCTTTAAATTGCCAATTTTAAATTTCACCATTGGACACTCATCTGTGATTGGAAAAATAGCTTGAAACAGCAGAGAAGGAAATAGCCTAATATAACAGTAAACTCCCCCCTCCCTAAATGCTGCGCTGACAAAACATTAAGC
The DNA here is from genome assembly GCA_032622095.1 of Siphonodentalium dalli. Lineage (NCBI taxonomy): Eukaryota > Metazoa > Mollusca > Scaphopoda > Gadilida > Siphonodentaliidae > Siphonodentalium > Siphonodentalium dalli. Next base: position 64,973,619 of record CP136061.1, read on the forward strand.
ACGATTAGTTTAGTTTTTTGTTAGTACTGATGTAAATTCTATGTAAGGTTGATATCAATATCATTATCCTAAAATTGAACTGTAACCATAAATACTCATTAAAAAGTACTTCCCTTAGGAAATGTTCAGATAATAAATTCAACAAACGACCACTTATTATCTGAACATTTTCCACCAATGAAATTGAATCCATCTGAACTTGTGCTATCAGTTTGCAGTCTGCTTATATTACCTAACTATCCCTCTAAATGAATGATAGACCATTCCAACATTTACTTTTATAACTGGGTGGGAGAACCATCAACAGGAGTTTCAACCTATCTAGTCCTTTCCAGGAGATGGGAGAAATTGCTCTCGCACCCGTAGGCACTCGTAGTTTGTTAATTCATGGGTGCTAAAATTTGCACTCGTCCCATCTTGTCAAAATACTTATGGAGATTGTAATCGTTGATTAAATATGGAACTATTTTAAGGTTTATTTAAATCCTTTACCATCTCATTCAATTATATGCATATGAAAGTGTAACCGGACATAGGTCTATCCCTCAATGACATTTTGTTTGAAAAAACCCAACTTACGATTATATTGTGGTGCAATATTACACCAGTCTTCTAAATAACTGGAGCAAATAAATGCTCTCACTGTGTTTTCCTCATGGGAAGGACCAGCTGCCTACAGTAATTGCCCCCCCCCCCCCCCCCCCCCCCCCCCCGAGAGCTTTCCGATGAATGGCAACAAGCCATATTTCCGACTAAATCCTGAAAAGTTACCCATAATTCTGCTGTGGTTAAGGAGTCGATTACTTAGGGCATTACTGTATCTATGATTTCATGTTGCTGAATTGTTTCAGCATGATCTTTGTTAGCGCTTTCAGATACCCCTCCTCTAGCTGTGCTGATCAACATCCCTTATCATCTTGGCTTCAGGACTAGGAGAAGATCTGTTGATTGAAGAGCTCTCTGCTCATGTGTTTATATCAAAATATAGTTATACTTTTCTGTGAAGTACATCAGACGATCAAACACACATTAGAAGTGTTTCACCTCTCAAAACACCTGATTCATCGAACCAATACTAAACTCAAGATTTATCACTTCACGTCCCCTATACCAAACTCTTTAGAAGCTAACACTCTTCACCAAAATTACTGGTCGCTTTAGTGCAATGAGATTTGTAAAGCGATAAGCTATATACTGAAGAACACAAATTACTTTGAAGTGTTTGCTCACATCAACATGAGTGTTACATTATATCGAGTTGGCAATGAATTCTTATATTTACTCAAACACCTTCCAGAATCTATTTTGATTTTTTAAATAAACAAAATAAATTACTGGTAGTGCTATGGGCTAATATTTTTTAAATCGAGATCTACCTTATTCCAACAGCTGTGACAACATTGTATGATTTTTGGGCATAATAGAGGTAACTCAAGTCCTGATGGGCAAGAGGGGCACAATTAACATTCAGAAGTGCTCATTTCCCAAAGAAAAATATATGCAGGTGTTCATGTAACAGCTTCCAAATAATGGGCAAAGAGGAGGGGCAAGATGCCTGCTTAGATATATAGCACTGCTATTGCATTCTAAAGTCTGAATATAGTGTGTCTGATATTTGCAGAATGAGTTCCCCAGAGGGTGAATTTAGTGATGCTGCTCCACACATCACACTAGCATACCAAATTCACCCTCTGAGGATCTCATTCTGCTTAGGCCTCATCTTCTTGGAAGAGTCTATAGTCTCAAATTAACAATGTCTAGTTACTTTTTCCCTTTTGTTGAGCTTGTATATTATCCCCTAATTTGTAGAAGATAAAATGCATAATTGAGGTAATTAATGGGTGAACATTTAATGGGAACTTCAATATGATCCTAGGTCTCCCATAGCAGTTGAGGCCTAAGCAGAATCAGCTCCCCAGAGGGTGAATTTGGTGATGCTAGCCCATTGCGCGGGATAGCATCACTAACTTCACCATCTGGGGATCTCATTCTGCAAAAGTCAGACGCAGTAAATTCAGGCTTGGGTACCAATGAGAGGTGAGTGGTTGCTCATATGCATATGAGATTTTACCTGATAAGCTCCCTATGGAACACTCATCTCAAAGAAAATCTTACTTACGTCAAGGATTGTTTCCACGAGTGATACTAAGATTTTTTCTACGTGTGATATCAAGTAGTTGGTTGTTGTGCGCACACTCTCATAAAAGCAAATAGGATCAAGTTAATACTACGCATCGGGCAGCAAGTTAATACTATGCATCGGGCAGCTGGTTAATACTACGCATCGGGCGGCTGGTTAATACTACGCACCGGCGGCTGGTTAATACTATGCATCGGGCAGCTGATTAATACTACGCATCGGGCAGCTGGTTAATACTACGCATCGGTCGGCTGGTTTAATTGGGGCAGGGACCAGTCTATAAATGCACAAGATTTGGCAACAACTGTCTTAAGTTTCAACTTCACAGAAGTAACAGTATATTAGTAACAGTAATAGACACTCCTCTCAAAGTAGATATAAATGTTTAGTGAATGAACATGGCTATATAAACTGTCATTGTTCTGTCTCTTTGTATGTTTATGAGCGAACATTTAATGCATGTTGTTCCTGGTCCAAATGTGCACAAATCTTAAAACTTTGTAACTTGATCCAATTTGCCTCACAAAACTGATAATCTAGAATATGTCCATCGCTGCTGAAAGCCATATACATTAATGCCCTAACTAATCGACCCCTTAACCACAGCAGTATTACGGGTAATTTTCCTGGACTAAATGCTGAAAAGTTACCGATAATTCTGCTGTGGTTAAGGAGTCAATTATTTAGGGCATTACTGTATAGATACCTGTTGATTTCAACTAAGTTCTGAACACAGATTTACAAACAGATGTCGTGATCATTTCCACAGCACTATGGGAACTTTTGACAATTTAAGCCTTGATTAGCATCACTCCCTTATTGTTTCCCACAAACTGTCAAATCTGACGATTGTCGGCATTCAGAACACCATTCATGTCTGCATCAATTAATATTCGTGCACCATATGCTTCATAATTATTCATCGAGGCACAATTCCGAGGAACCTCTATTAACGACTTTCCGCATCAACATGTATGCCCATTTGTTAATTTGCCATTAAGATCCCTAAGTGCCAGTAGCTCGGCATATGTCAATTGGGTCCATGTACTAGTAAAAGGGGATATGGATCCAATATGCTAAAGAGGCACATTGAATGTTTACTGCAAGCTATTCTCTCCGTTTGATAACTATCGCGCATACAAATCAGAACATTTATCATCATAGGCTGAAAAGTCTGCCAATACATGCTAATCTGTCGATATTTCAATGGAAGGCAATGATTCAGGAAGTCCTCTAGTGCATGCAATAAGTGCTGATACCCTAATACAGTTCATAAACATGGCTCATATTTGGATTGAGGTCTCGCTGCTGGATGCAATAATTGATCTGAATGCTGTTGATGATTCAGGATTGAACAAAGAAGTTTGGCCATTTGTATATTAAAGTGATGTAAAACATATAGAAATGGAAAATAATTTTGCTCAAAGTAGATATTTTTGCAAATATTACATCCAAATGACAACACACACCACCATTTTTATATATCAATTAAATGCAGTGACTCGATGGCGAAGTCGTTTTTGTTAGTTTATCTCCGATAGTTGTGTCCCGAACAAGTCCAAAATATGTCTTTAATTTCCGAGTGTTATGTTGGCAATTGGGAAAGGAGGAACCCATAACTGACACTGCACTTATCAATCCCATTATCAACTTGTTTTATAAATATGCAGTGCGGTGAATAAATATGTTTAACCCTTTCTTTCCTAAATGGATTCTCTCACCCAGTTATAAAGGAATACATTGGAATGGTCTATTATTCATTTGGGGAGATGTTCAGGAAATAAAAGCAGATGACAGACTGGCAAAATGATAATACAAGAGCATGAGTATTTAGTAAAGAAAGGTTAATCTAACATATGGTTTTTCTTCCCGTGTTAATTTAACATATGGTTATTCTTCCCTTGTTAATCTAATATGGGGGTTTTCTTCCCAGTTTAATCTAACATGGGGTCTTTCTTTACAGGTTAATCTATTGTTAGGCATATATAAAAGAATGCATTGGCACAGCGTTTTCAAAAAATTTCAGGAAGCTCCAGTCATGGAAGGGTTAAAACAGCTTTCTTATAAATAATCACAGATAATAATAACAACATAGTACTGACTTACCTCAACCAAACAAAAAGATGGGAAAAAAAAAAATATAATGCAAAGGTTTCATGTTTTGACATGTCTTTGTAAAAGAAGCATCAGCAAAAAAGTGATGTTCGGCTGACGTGAGAACTTGAAAAACGATCACCTGATGGGTATATTTAGTGGTGTATACACCTGTCAAGCTAGTTATGTGGGAATATTTCTACCTGGCTTCATATGCCAGGTAAGCTACCTGTGGGTAAAATGTGACTAATCAACCAGCAAACGCCAACTGAAACATTGATGGAAAGAGCTGTAATAGGCCATTAGGTACGGGTCGGTAACATCGTTACATGTCAAAGTAGAACTGATTGGTTTATATAAACATATAGCTGTATGATGTCCCTCGGGAAGATCAGAGTTGAAGCTTATGATACACCTGACTTCCGTGATTTGTTGATCAATTAGTCGTACCTGACTTGGAAATGGTCCCAAAACTGAGTTGAATGGACTTGTGCATACAAGCGGCTTGTATAGAAACGAATGTAAAGTTGTAGATAGTGATTAAAATAGAAAAGTTGTTTCTTTAATCAAAACATTATTTGAAGAGGTATTTGATATCAGCTTGTGTTTTCACTACTCATCTTTTCATGCCTAGAGTCAATGATAGATCAGAGAGAAATCATTTTACCACAAGTCATTGAACCTCAAGAAATTATCTTGACAACTGTACTTCTAAAACATAAATCTCATATTCAGATAAAAATAAAATCACTTTTAAATTTTGTTATTATCTGACAATGCTGGTCATATGTTATTCCTTTTTTCTATGAATTAGAATCTATTAAGATTTGATATATGGGTAATGCAAGGTTCCTACATCATAACCCAAAAAAATTATTTCAGCGAAAATTAAAATATTTATAATTTCTTTCATGCCAGTGAGTTAAACCAAGGACAAAATTTAAATCATATGCTGATGTGTGCATGGAATTGACCTGTTTTAAGTGAAACTATAAAATATTGTGCATGGGTTCTGCAATTGTTAGTTATCGTAATATACTGACCATATAACTCTCCGTCAATGAAAAGTCATTGTCGTATAACGACTCGTAATCAGCCTTCTCTTTGATCCGCTCATCCATCACGTCAAACAGAAGACATAACGAGAAAACAATAAATCTCCGAAAATAAAATAAAATCAATGCACGAAATGTCAAACTAAAGTCCGAGAACTCCGAGAACAGATAATATACGAAACGTCAAAAAGAATCATTCAAAAATCCAAGCAATAATCGTGTGTCAGATAACTGAATAATTCATACACCGCTGTCCGTGAGAAAAATCATTTATCCCAATAACGAATTAAAAGCAGAATCTTGGTGAATTAAATCCAGATCTGGGATAAGTGTTACTTCAGCCAATGAAGCCTTGTGTTGATACATTCCTGTTAAGTCACACGTTTAATTGGACCTAATACATCGCAGGCATTATATAGATCCCATATTCACAGTGCTTCACACTTCCATCTCTCCCAGGCAGACATTTACTATAAGAAGAAAAGCGTGCCAGCCACAGAGCCTATGTAAATCCCTCCCAGCTGATCGACTGATTCTATCTATGTGCTGTAGAAGTGTTTTCTGGTGTCCATGCTCGGTTCCTTCACAGTTTACATGAATGCTAGCTGTTGCGTAGATCTGTCATAATACAGCCTCTAGGAACACAGATGTTAATACTGAGGCTGGACAAACTCATTATGCTTTTTAATGTTCATGCACTACACTCAAGAGCTGACTTCTTTAGTTTATATGAATGTTAATACACAGATCTGTCAATAGCAGCCTCTGGGGATAGATATATTAGGACAGACTGGACATCCTCTTAGTGCAATAGCTGTACAATCACTCTCAAGTGTTTATCAATATCCAAACTCCTCACTCCTTTAGTATAAATGAATCTATTTTCTGTAGTAATGTTCTATGTCCTTGCAACGAGCTTAATTTCTTACTATGAAATGAATCTATTTCTGTAGTAATGTTCTATGTCCTCTCAATGAGCTTGATTTCTTAGTATAAATGAATCTATTTTCTGTAGTATTGTTCTTTTTAATGTCCATGCACAAACACTTTATAGAGTTTTTAATCCTTTAATTCCACTAGATCCTATCTATTTGGTGTAGTATAGTTTTTCTATGTCCATGCACATGATAACTTGTTGAAAAGTGTTTCCATCCGCTCTCTGAACTCAAATCTATCACTTCATATGAACACTATTATACAGATCTATCATAACGGCCTTGAGATATGTATATATTACTACCACAGACTCGACAGGCCCAGTAATGATTTGGATGTGTACAGGCCTGGTAACGTTTGAGATGTAAGTTACGAGACTGGACTGGCCCCGTTATGTTCTAGATGTGTACTAGGACAAATTGGACAGGCCTGGTAATGTTTTAGATGTATGTTTCGAGACTGGACAGGCCCCGTTATGTTCTAGATATGTACTAGGACAAATTGGACAGGCCTGGTAATGTTTTAGATGTATGTTTCGAGACTGGACAGGCCCCGTTATGTTCTAGATATGTACTAGGACAAATTGGACAGGCCTGGTAATGTTTTAGATGTATGTTTCGAGACTGGACAGGCCCCGTTATGTTCTAGATATGTACTAGGACAAATTGAACAGGCCTGGTAATGTTCTAGATGAGCAAGCACTCCGCTGATTCCTTAATACTGATTCCATTATGAGCAGGAATATAAGAATCTGTCATAATGCTCTCCAGAGATATAGGTTTTATTACAGCAGGCTGGACAATCTTCAGTCAATTAACAGATCGGTCTGGCTCTCTGTTCTCAAATTAATGCTGATATATAGAGTGTGATCCTAATATTCCATACAGCCATTACTTCCTATGATCAGCATGTGTCCTGTCTACAGCTTCTGTATATACTGACTGGATGGTACTCATATAATTATTAGGTCCTGTGTGCAGTGTTCTGGTTTTTTTTGTTGGAATTTAATAACCATATGAGAGCACAAACTTCAGCTATTATGAATGGATATTATCTTAATTTTAATACTTTGTCAAGTGGGATTTTCTCCCCAGCAACACTCCAATTTCCAAATAAGTAATTTGTTATGGTCAGTAATTTGAAAATTCATCATCTTATTAAATTTCAGTCCTGTGAAAGTACCTGAAGATGATATTCTGACTTTCTACAGATAAAATGTTATTGTACATTTGTAGCCGCATCCATGTCTACACATAATCTGTCTCTTTGATAGTCTTATTATAAACTCCAATCGTTTTGTTCAGAATATCCTGTGAAACACCAGACCACAATTAACAATTAACATCCTTATAACAATATTAATATTGGCCGCACCCACCCTGGAGGATTCTCATGTGGAGAAATATGTGCTTTTCAAGAAGTAGGTACAAGTGGATAGATTCCATTCATGACCGTTAAAAATATGACCTAGCTTCCCAGGTGACGTGAACCCACAATTAATGTACTATAGCCACTATAAAATGATTGGCTGCACAATAATGTATCATTTGCTAAGTGTATTTAATGGGTCGATTAGGGAGAGCTTCCTGTATGGGAAAGCATACATATATCATGTGTATATAATCCACACATACCAGATCAGGGTCATTAATTCATATTTATATCACGATCAATCATACAAGCCATCAATCTGCTGGAGTGTTTTAGATTAGTACTCAAATATATGGGATTTGTATGTCCATGGGAGTCAGGGCTGAGGTAAAATATGACGTACATAACCAAATAAATGGGATATGATGGAGTCAAGAATGACAAAGTTTTATCCATTTATGATGAGTGTTATGCATGCACGACTAAATTCACATCAAACAGCGCACCTTATATATTCGATCATCACCCTGAATCACCCATAATTTAAAAGTCATGGTCTCTATTTTCTAACTTTTCATATATATTCAGGACTTCAGAATGTTCTGTTACCAGAAATTGATATATATTTTAATTCTTAGCAAACAACTTTTAAGATAAGCAACAGCAGATCTTTAAAAATAGTTTTAGACAATACGGCTTTTGAAATTGAAAATGCTTCTTTTTAATCACTTTTTAAGTTGTTTGGAATGGAGTGTAGGGGATATACTAGTTGTGTTTCTACAGTTTGTTAGGGATACAAATATGAATGTGGCTTCAAAATGAGTTTCCTTTATGTAAATGTATATTAATATAAACTAATTTGTTGTCTAAGATAGCATCAATAGTAATCTCTTAAAAACTTTTACATTCATTTTGTTTATTGCATTTCGACAGCTTGTGGAAAAGTCTTCTGATGTGTCCGACAGTTGGTCAATGAGTCCGACGGGTCGTCAATAAACATTTTCTCAAGTGCAAAAAATTAACAGGAAATTACAGAATGTGGATGAAACTGAAAATTATCGTAAATTAAAAGTCTAGTGACCAGAAGACCCTAATGAGATATCACAGAAAGGAAACACAGGAAATCATTAGAAGACAGGCTCCTAAAAGCAAAGGTTAGAGAGGCTAATGTTAAGGCTGTAGATTACACAAGTCAGACACATTCAATCAAAACACTGATTAGCGTGAGTAAAGCCGGAGACTTTCAGGAATTGGGTAAGTGCAATTGATGAGATATGAGTAAAGCCCAAAGTTTATTTGGCGGACTATAAGCAGTTCGTGGAAAGCTTCGAGATTAGCCCTCACTGACTTCCAATGATCATAGATGCTTTACAGAAGTTACATGCATCAGCACAAATTGATTGATAGATCCTTTGAGCTAATATTTCTCAATCAACAAGAATTTATTCATAATTATTTCTGTTAGAGAATATTTCATTCTGAACAAATTTTAAAGTCAGCTGTTCCAAGGTTTAACTAAAATTAGAAAAAACAGAAGCATATACATGTACAATAATGCCCTAAATAATCGACTCCTTAACCATAGCAGAATTATGGGTAAATTTTTCAGGATTTAGTTGGAAATATGGCTTGTTGCCATTCTTAGGAAAGCACTCAATGAGAGCTTTCCGATGAATGGCAATAAGCCATATTTCCGTCTAAATCCTGAAAAATTACCCATAATTCTGCTGTGGTTAAGGAGTCGATTATTTAGGGAATTACTTTATTTAACTACTATTTCAAAATTGTAAGCAGAATAAACAAATATGGAAAAAAAAGCTTCTCTCAAAAATGAGAAAATTGTCAATTCAGCAGTATTTTGTATGAATTTTCTAAGCATTTAACCCTTTCTATACTAATGGATTCTCCCATTCAGTCACAAAAGTATACATCGGAATGGTCTATTATTCATCTGGAGGATTTTCAGGAAAAATAAGCAGACAACAGATAATACAAGAACAGAAAGAGTCCTATTTATTGGAGGGAAATGGTTGTTTGTTGACCTTATTATCTGAACATTTTCTAAGGAATAACTACTTGTCAATGAATGTAAGTACATGTATAGAAAGGATTAAAGATGTCTTCAGGAAAAAAGGCCTCCAGTTACACAAGTTTTAATAAAATTCAATTTTACATCACTATTTGCTTTCTCATGCTTATGAAAACTTGTCAAAAACCACAAGTGAGATATAAAGTAGACTCACAAATAACAATTTGTTATATTTTTTAATTATAAATTTAATCATGTAATTAATAGTGACCCCCACCTGGTAATCCCCTAAATCATCAAAAATATTATTAACAATGAACTGTGAGTCTTTTTTCCATGCGGCAAAACTGTGTGTCATATTTTAAATTCAAGAACTAGGCACTGAAAATTCACCACAACACCCACCCTTAGATCTGAACCTATTTCACAGCACATCTGAGATGGATACTGATTAGTTAATGTAACTTGATGACAAGGGGTTATCACCTGATGATTTATAACTGACCCTACAATAAAAATTGCACTGGGGCCATAAGAAAACCACTCAGAATAGGTATTTCTTCTGATAAGAAACCCCCTGAGTAGGTATTTCATTGGATATACAATTGGTTAGATATAGTAATGAATATCACATCAAGGCCCAATAAAAACATGGAATACCCCAAGCTTTCCTCCTCTTCAAAAGATAAAGAATGTTATCGCCTTGACACCAGCAATGAGTGAAGGCCATGAAAGTCAGTTCTGACAGGACTCAAACATTACTGAACTGGCACTGCACCAACATTTTGAGAGGTCAAATAAGTACTCTAATGCATAAATCACCACTTTATGAATCATTTTGAAAAAGTTCATACTTTATTTTTAAATATTTATTCAAAAACTTTAAATTTGAAGAAAATAATTATCTCTGCAAAAAATCTTAAATTAGAGTGCAAGCCATTTTCAAGGCAACTTCAGGACAAACAATTATTCACCTTGTTCATGTTCCTTGGGTCAAAATAGAGTGATAATTACATATGACACAAAACACGGTACTTACAGATATTTTATGATTTGGAAAGGACATGTTGAGGTGATATAAATTTATTAACCATTACAGTAAATGGACTCTCATTCAGTTACAAAACAATACATTGGAGAGAGAGAGGTTTTTATAATACATTGCATGGAGAGGGGTTTCATAATATATTGGAGAGGGATTTCAGGAAAAATAAGTAGACATCAGATAATACAAGCACAGAAGGAGTCCTATCTATTGGTGTGAAATATTCCGATGATAAGTTCAACAAACGGCCTACAGTAATGCCCTAAGTAATCGACTCCTTAACCAGAGCAGAATTATGGGTAACTTTTCAGGATTTAGTCGGAAATATGGCTTGTTGCCATTCATCAGAAAGCTCTCACTTTGTTCAGGATTGCTTCAATTTGTTTCGAAATCTAAAAGACTTGATTACCAATGTGCCTGACCAACAATCCATCTGATTGACAATAATTAATTCGTTACTAAACATTATATTTTCTTACGTTTATTATCTAGTTCCATTGACTTCAGAATGTCAAGTGTGCTTAATAATTCTTGGGTTCAGAATACTTTCGAGGAGAAAAGAAAGAAAACTTGCTGGAAATTGATTGGCGGGACATCTCAAACCTCTGGAGAGAAGCGCACATGGTACTTATCTCTGTCTATGATGAACCCTCATGGGAAATAAGACACTTGTACTAGCCACAAAGATGTGATGTGAATTGTCATGGGAGGTATATGTGGCCAGACAAATTCCTGCAATATGGATTGGAATATTGAGTTCACAAAGTGTGTGTCCAGAAATTGGATGCCCTTGTCTCTGGGGAAAATCACTTATTATTGTTTCAGGGTTCGTGAACGATATTTGCAAAAATATCATGAATGTCCAGACAGAAATATCAATATCTGCTGGAGATATCACAATATATTGAATGGCATGTACATGTGTAATATCTGCTGGAGATATCACAATATATCGAATGGCATGTACATGTGTAATATCTGCTGGAGATATCACAATATATCGAATGGCATGTACATGTGTAATATCTGCTGGAGATATCACAATATATCGAATGGCATGTACATGTGTAATATCTGCTGGACATATCACAATTTATTACAGGCTTGTTCCCAGAAGTACAGTGTTATTGCTATTCCATATTTACAAATCCGCATGGAACTTATGCATATTGTTGATGTCAAATGACATTTGCATCAACCATGAAACCAGAACTATGAAATAAATGCACAACCACACATGACAAAACAATAAATGAAGATTGACACCTCAGGTCCACCATTTTCCTCTCCTATAACTAGTGGACTTCATATCCCTGCCATGACTGGAGCTTCATGAAATTTTGCGAAAACCCTGTGCCAATGCATTATCTTGTATATGCGAGTCTTTCATAGGGAGCCTCGCATATATAAGAGAGTACATTGGCTTAACAATATTTATCTTGACCTTGTAAGTCAGTGCATTCTCGTATATATGCGAGGCTCCCTATGGAGACTCGCATATATAAGAGAATGCACAGGCATAAGATCTTTAATGCAGCACCAGCGTAGCTCCCGACATGAAATTTTAAAGTGCAATAGATGCCCTACTTTTCAAAGTGTATTATGGAAATTTCTATACAACGCATACTGTTAGGGCAAAATACACTTTACGACAATCTGCCTTTATCATATTCAATGATACAATGATAAATAGTCATGATATAATCATTGAAAGTATCATTTATAACAACAGTTTGACAGAGAATGGCCTAAAAAAAAAAGTGAAAAACACTACGTTTCAATGAAGAAACACAAAAATATTCAAAACTTTGTTAGGAGTCATAATTTTAGACTAATATGTATAAACAACTAATTAACGGAAATGCAAAGTTTGAGTAAACTAGTCCAGGCCCAGCAGACATGATCTCAAAGGACCCCTGATGTATGCAGATCTAAGCTATATACTCAGTCGTAAAACCCGTCAATTATCAACGAGCCTGACAGAATCTCATAAATACTGCATATGGGAGAAATTTCTCGATGCATCAGCAATGACAAGCCTGAGTTTAGTGTGCCTGTCATTTGCAGAATGAGGTCCCCAGAGGATGAATTTAGTGATTTTATCCCGCACAGTAGGCTAGCATCACTAAATTCACCCACTGGGAACCTCATTCTGCTTAGGCCTCATCTTCTCTGCAAAGTTTCTTTATTATAAAATTTCTATAGAAACTTCCTCACATAGCTTCTATTTCTTTTTTAGTTTAGTTTCTTTATATCCCAAATTGGCAGAAGACCCATTGCATAATCAAGGTTCCCAATGGGTATACATCACAATATTCACCATTTGGGAACTTCAATCTGAATCTATGTCTCCCATAGCAGATGAGGTCCCCAGAGGGAGAATTTGGTGATGCTAGCCCACTGTGCAGGATAGCGTCACTAAATTAACCCTATGGGGATCTCATTCTGCAAATGACAGGCACACTAAACTCAAGCTTTCAAACAACCACTTGTGATAATTATGGCACGGAAAAATAGCATCAATCTCCACAAGACCAAGCCACAGTAAACTATCCTGTCCATTCCAGGGTCAAGTCTTCTGAGACCACAATTTGCCAATGAATCATTTTCTGTGGACAGAAGCAGTTTTTGAATAATTTATAAATGTCCGATCATATATTCCATATCTCTGGCACCATGCGATCAGAGTATAGGAATTTTGACACAGGGGAGTTGATTGATTATATATGCAGGATGTTGTCCTGTGGAGGAATCATGAGATTTGAAGGGAAATTAACCCTTATAATATCATCACTATACTTTGATGGTAGTAGTAGTAGTATTGCCAGTTGATTCCTTTTATTAACCCTTTCCATACTGAATGGATTCTCCCACTCAGTTATAAATGAATACATTGGAACGGTCTGTTATTCACTTGGAGGGGTGTTCAGGAAAAACAAGGAGACCGATAACACTTCAGAAGAAATGCTATTTATTGGAGGGAGATGTTTAGATAATAAGTTCATCTTTTGTTGAACTTATTACCTGAACATTTCCTAAGGTATAACAGCTCATCAATGTGTATAGAGAGGGCTAACTATTCCCTTTATTGACTGAATATGTATCCAAAATTCTGAGACTATATACATGAAGAATATATAGCAGATACATTCTGATTATATATCTCATGATGGGTTGGGAGGTAAAGATGGCAAATGTGGTACATAAATATAGCATCTCTATTTACAGATCTCTATTTACAGAATCATCATCTTTGAGATAATCAAACATTTTAATTGGCGATCTCACTGCAAAAGATGATATCACAATATGGAAAATGTTTTATTGCAACCTAGCTCTACCAAAATTGCTTTCTGGATAACTGGAATGAGGATGGCGATGCTGGGAGAGCTTGATTTGATTGAAGGATATAATTTACACTAAATGAAGAAAAGAGCAAGATGAAATTTCTCAAATTATAATGATTCTGGATACAGTAAATTTTTCAGCAAGAGGATACTTTAGCTGAAAGAGAGGATATTAAACCCAAAATGAGTTTTGACCTTGATTTCAGTATATTTTGCAGTAGCTAGAGAATTAATTAAATTCTATATATAACAAATATTTCACATTTATTATGTATCTTTTTATTGGTGACTACAGACTACATCAAATGCTTGTCAAATTTGATAAAAGTGACCGAATTCTTACGAATATATGACTGCTGGATCATCAAACAATTGAAATATATCTCTACCATTGACCTTAGATAGAAAAATATACAATTGACCATGTTCGCCCTATGGCTAGAACTAAGATTTACCGAACTAATGAGCAGAAATTTGCGTAGCTTTCCCCCACCCTTGGACACAATTATTGATTTTACTTCCAACGGAGGATGATCTAGATGATCTTAGTGGAGGGATGGCTCTTATCATAGCATTATCCTAACAATAAGTCAAAAATGAACCTTTATTCACTGCAGCACCAAGGGAATCGAATTAGAGCAAGAAAATATAGATCATCCTTACGTTTTCACTTCACATTGACGAGGCTATTATCTAGTCTGGGTCACTCAAAGAAACTGTGAAATCAGATGTCTTGAAGGCTAGCTTCATCTAAATTGAATTCTTGAACATTATATATGATTAATACCGGTTGATGCCAATTATAAGAGAAACTCGCTTTCATATACAACACTGTTGAGAACGTTTATTGTTTAGCTGTCTTATATACTGAATATCAACATCACGCTATCATGATCAAAATTCACAAAAATTATCTAATTAAGGGCCGTTTACTCCACACAAAGTAGCCAGACCTGGACGATCATGTTATTGCCATCTGTAGACGCCCACCCGCGAGAACAGTCCTCGACAACCTATTTTTTCAAAATCTCTACCAAAAAAAAACACATCGCAATTGGAATTTTCAATAAGCATTGGATCAGCCACTCAAATATATTCAAACTGTTTTGTTAAACTGAAACTTGGCAGATTGCTTATAATTTTGGAATTGTCTATTAAATATTAATAAATTCTTTTGAGGAGATAACAAACTTGTTTGATTTAGTTGTATTAAGGAAACTGTCATTTTTATTGGACAATGAATTTTTGCAAGCATTGTAAAACCTCTGGTATGAAGTGACATGTCATTTCATTGATTTTTGCGGAGTATACTAGAATTCTAAAGGAAAGTGTCGATGAATCACAATCTTTATTTGCAAGCTTCTCTGTAATGGAATGATGAAAGGTCCCGCTGTCAAGTTAAAATCTTATGTGCATCACGGAACACAAAGGAGCAGCATGCATAAACAGCTGATCGAAAAGTTTATCAGCCATTGGTGGATCAATTTCTCATCTGCTTCGAGACTTCATGTCTCCACTTGATACCAAACCAGAGCGAAGTCGTGAGGGAAGCTTGATTTGGACACCCACACAAAGTGACGATGCAATTCTGACATTCACGTATCAAACGAAGGAATTGCACAAAGTCAATATTGATGTTCCAGAAAGCAATCAGTAAGGTGAAATTTGAAACAGCCAGAGAAAAACGATTCATTATCTCTAAAGCAATTCTCATAGGTTAGTTTATGAGCTAAGAAATTTGCCAAATATGCAAGAATTTGTGACTACAAATTAACAATACACATGTTTTATTATAAGGTCAACGTTTATTTCACAAGTGCTTTTAAAGGAGAAAACCAGCGAAACAACTATAGACTTCCTTGTTATGTTCTTTATTGATCTAGCCATGTATCACCCCAATTTCACAAATATCCCTCCCTGATTCTGACCAATATTCCTTCGTGACCCGACCCATGGTCGTTTCCTGACCCAGCACACATTGACTAGGCTTGACTGTCAAATCATCCAGATTACAGTCCATCAATATACATTATATTCATTGCTATGAATCTTATCAGAGAGGTTTGATCTCTCAGTATACCATATTACTGTTATCTCACTTGATTAATTACTCCATACAAAAGCCTGACCACTCAGTTTCCGCAGGGATAATAATTCTCCCAGTCATATTGACATTTTATACCACGAGATTAAAACATATGATATTGGATATTGGTTTAACCTAACTTGAGGGATGAAACAACAATACAATACAAGTTCCATGGCCCTTGTTTTACAGTTACAGTAATGCCCTAAATAATTGACTCCTTAACCACAGCAGAATTATGGGTAATTTTTCAGGATTTAGTCGGAAATATGGCTTGTTGCCATTCATCGGAAAGTTCTCACTGAGAGCTTTCCGATGAATGGCATCAAGCCATGCTTTTTTACCCTTTCCATGGAAGTATTAACCCTTTCTTTACTAAATACTCATTGATGAGTAGTTTCGTTTAAAAGAATGTTCAGTTAATAAGTTCAACAAACGACCTTGTTGAACTTAATATCTGAACATTTCCCACCAATGAAAATGAATCCTGCACTTGTATTAGCTTTTCGTTTGTCTGTCATCTACTTTTATTACCTGAACATCCCTCCAAATGAATAATAAACCACTCCAATGTATACTTTTACAACTGAGTGGGAGAATTGATTTAGTATAAAAAGAGTATAGGCTCTGAACTTTATTCTATCAGCTTGGGTCTTGACTGAAGACCTCTGAACAAACAGACTCTCTAGGTTCAGGCTATTGTCCAAAGTCTACTGTTTGGAATCAACATTGTCGTTATGAATTTACTATGATGTCATTAGTATTTTATGAGAGCCAATGAAGTGATAATACTGGGTGCGAAACAACATCAGCAGAGTAATAAAATAATATTCCAACCAATACTGCAAATTAATCCCAAATGAAAACCATTGGTTTGTATAAACCACATAAAACACCAAAGCACAAACAGAACGATCTAATCATCAAAGCTGGGTACGGTAAGGGATTTCAAATTTTATCACTTTCAGATTATATGAAGAGGAATTGTGGGTATTACAAATTAGTTTTCTGAGGTGTTGCACTGAGGTTTGCGGCACATTTGACAGGCACAGTGGTATTAATTGCACAATGATGCAGTAGTTTATTAATCAGTATTCAGTATTCTGATGCAGGTCAGATGGTTCAGGTGCAAAAAAGAAAACAAATTCTGCTGAGTTTTCAATAGCTATTAACTCTTTCTTCACTAAATACTCATTGATGAGTAGTTTCCTTAGTATATGTTCAGATAATAAGTTCAACAAATGGACGCCGTCTGTTGGAACTTATTATCCAAACATTTCCCACCAATGAATAAGAATCATGCTTTTCTATATCCCCAGATAAGCATTCAGCCTTTCCAACAAAATGTGATGTGGTCACCTACGCCTTGTAACATTTTAGTAAACTTTCCACGAAACTTAACACTGAATTCCTCATCCAAATGTTACTACTTTACCTCCCTCTTAACCCTTTCCTTACGGGAGCTTCCTGAAATTTTGCAAAAACTCTGTGCCACTTCATTCTCTTATATATGTGAGTCTCCCATAGGGAGCCTCACATATATAAGAGAATGCATTGGCCTAACAATATTTACATTGACTTTGTAAGCCAGTGCATTCTCTTATATATGCAAGACTCCCTATGGGAGACTCACATATATAAGAGAATGCACTGGAACAGGATCTTTAATCCTGCACCAGCGCAGCTCCCGAAAGGGTTAAATTACAATGAGGTACACAAAATTGCCTGTGAAGTGAATTAATCTGTGGTGTCATGGAAGTATAAAGCAAAATTTTATTATATTGTAGCTGATTTTATAAGAATTGATGCAATGTGTTTCATTTGTTCACCTATGTTCCTGATTAACGCAATAATATAAAAGCCATATAGCAGATCATGTGTAAAAACGGTAAAACCAACACAATACGTCTGGTACAAAGTTAGTTATTTGACCAGAAAACATCGCAAACTGTAGATTTCTTGTATTGCTATGCAAAAATTCAAAATGATGAATCAGATAATTCCGACTGCAAGACAAAGAAAACATACCAGTAATGTGGAGAATGGCCGATTACTCATAAACTGTAGCTACCTGTGGGTGATTCACAAAACACCTGATCTAATCAGCGATGGATTCAATCAGAGATAATTACAATAATCCTCTGATTCATGATTTATACCCGAGACATGCAGAAAACAGCAGCAATCATAGACATGACTGTTGATGTCCATTGAACTGTGTGAAGAAAATAATGATGATATCATTACGTTTCTGAACAGTGGTGCTGAAGACCATCTACAGTAATGCTCTAAATAGTGGACTCCTTAACCACAGCAGAATAATGGGTAACTTTTCAGGATTTAGTCGGAAATATGGCTTGTTGCCATTCTTCGGAAAGCTCTCGGCGAGAGCTTTCCGATGAATGGCAACGAGCCATATTTCCGACTAAATCCTGAAAAGTTACCCATAATTCTGCTGTTGTTAAGGAGTCCATTATTTAGAGCATTACTGTACAAAGATGCATTAAAAAAAGCATGGATTATTATCAGAACTCTCATATCTATTTTCTGAGAGAATATATATACCTATTCTGGAACATTTACATGAGTTTGAATATCGTAGATGCCGGTTCTCATTGTTATCCCATGTAGTTATCCCATAGGAAATGTTATAATAATAAGTTTAACAAACGTGAACTTATTATCATAACATTTCACTCAATAAATACGACTCCTTCTGCACTTTTATTATCTGTTGTCTGATTTTATTCCCTGTACATCCCTGCAATACAATAATACACCATTCCGATGTATACTTTTTAACTTGGTGGGAGAATCCATTTAGTTTAGAAAGGGCCGGTTAACATATAATGTTCTGTTTCTAATGATGGCATAGGAGACAAAATCATGTTAAATTATCAGGCTAAATTCTCTCACATCTTTAAATATCCTTAATACAAACAACACTAGTACAGATTTCAAATTTCTCTTGATAATTAAGTACCAATGTTGGGACAACAGATGGAACATTTAAAAAAAACATCAAGGAAGCTGATCATCAACAATTTTCAGAAGTGATGATGGTACCTTTTAAATTTGACCTGCATTAGTCTTATCACCATCTGCACATGTTTGGCACATTTCAACAATATCATCAGCTCAGAGACAAGAAACCACAAAGACCCAAAGCCACAGACACAAATTATATGCTGAGAGGTGCATGTGTCCAAAGTTTATTTGGTTAAGCATAAAACATAAGAAACTCTAGAATGGTTTACCCACAGACTCCATGCCCTGTTTCATGAATGACTCACACCAAAATATAAAACATTTACCATCTGTTTGTATTAGGAACCACAAAGATAAGAACTTCACAGCAGGAATGTATAAATATTTCTCAATCCCATTTGGGACAAATTTTGATGGCTTGTGTTATGATTTGATAAAATATGATGCATGTTTGGTAAACTTTGTTGCAATTGTAAATGGCTCATGGAATGGCTCCCATGTGTTTACAAAAATACAAAGGTTGATTTAGTTTTTCCCTTCCCTCTCCATAATTTTATGGAATAATTTGTTATAAAGCCATTATGGCAGTTTTGATCCATATATTTTTCATTATGTAAATTTGATGTTGGAGAAAAAAAAATAATAGGAAAACATATATATAGGTCACCCATATGCACAGTTTTTGTCTAGAAAGAGTATATGAAGTGGTAGAAGATTATTGCCTTGGACTTTCACAGGTCACATGTATAAGATTATTGCCTAGGACTTTCACATGTATAAGATTATTGCCTAGGACTTTCACATGTATAAGATTATCAACTATGACTTTCACATGTATAAGATTATCAACTATGACTTTCACATGTATAAGATTATCAACTATGACTTTCACATGTATAAGATTATTACCTAGGACTTTCACATGTATAAGATTATCACCTAGGACTTTCATAGATAGAAGATTATTGCCTAGGACTTTCACATGTATAAGATTATCAACTATGACTTTCACATGTATAAGATTATTACCTAGGACTTTCACATGTATAAGATTATCGCCTAGGACTTTCATAGATAGAAGATTATTGCCTAGGACTTTCACATGAGATCCCTTGTAAAATAAAAAAAAAATATTATGAGTACTCAACTTGGACAGGATACTTTATACATTGGGCACCACAAAACATCAAAAGATGATGCAGAAACTTTTATCCCCCACCCCCCCCCCCCACCCCCCCCCCCCCCCCACTGGACAAAGCACATATGTATAGTTTGGAACAAACAAATGTCCAAAAAAATTCTGGACATGGAAACGAACAGGGATTATCAGAAAATTGTGGCAAATCTTAATTTTACAGAATATATTTTTTTTGGGCAAAATAACATAGGTCGAAAATCAGCTATAGCTTTTATATGTGGCCCTTGATGACATATGCCAAAAATGCAAGAATGATTTAATTTGAGAACAACAGCTAGTGTATAAGTGATAACATTGCTCAGTCATTTATTCTCAAACAAACATTGAGAACAGATGCTCATCTGGTGAAAGATTCAGGATGGAATACAACCTGCCTAATTTTCTACAGAACCATCATCCGTCAGCTAAAAAATGCTCGAATGATGGATTCCTCCTAAACAAATTACCCAGATTCTTAACACAGTTCCAACTTGCAGATTACAAATCCCTAACCACAGCACATTGTTGTAATACCTCTGGTTATACATGACCACCATCACAATAGTTCAGCAAAAAGTATACATGGAAAACATCCTTGAAATGAACAGATTCCTCCCCAGATAAGGGAGAGTTGTATGTGAACAAGACTGATAGCCTAATGGGTTTCTGTTAGGAGGGGACCTTGATGCAATGAGTTAAAAAAACGTATTTATCATAATGTTTATCTGGGGTGGGGTAATTTGAGACAGATGTTTATGTTGTTAGCAATAAAAATCCATCTACGAATACAGCAAATATGTTAAAAATGCAAATGTTTTTGCAACCAAAAAGAACTTACATGGTGGATTATTGCATGCCGAGTGACATATACAATAATGCCCTCCTTAACCACAGCAGAATTATGGGTAATTTTTCAGGATTTAGTCGGAAATATGGCTTGTTGCCATTCATCGGAAAGCTCTCAGTAAGAGCTTTCCGATGAATGGCAACAAGCCATATTTCCAACTAAATCCTGCAAAATTACCCATAATTCTGCTGTGGTTAAGGAGTCATATATTTAGGACATTACTGTAATTTGACAGAAATATGATTTAGAGAAACATAGAGGCACCTCCCAATGTCTTGTTACAACTCATGCAGTTTGAATGTCTAGTTATCGTAAGAAAAATATATCATTGGAATACTTATTTGAGTTATATCCTTACGACTTCAGGTTGGTCATGCAATGATTGGTTACACAGATTTTGAACTCACTACTAGCCATTATTTAGTAATTTGCGTCATCATGGTCCTTATGTTGTGTATGAACATATTCAGAATATTATAAAGCATGAAGTAGAACATATTTCAACAATCAACAGGCATGATTTTGAACACATTGAAATACTAGAGAATTCATATTCACTTCAAACTTTTAGCACATGGGCATATTTCATTAGCAAAGGTCAATATACTCATCCAACCATTTAAGAAGGGAGGGATTGATATGTGCTAGTTTAGGTCAAATGAGAAAATTGGTTCAATAAATTCATTCTATCCAGGACCCTTTATAGTAATCTCGTTTGTTTGTATCATATGTCTGACTTGACTCAGTTCTGAAGCAGAACCAATTATGCAAATATCAATCCAATATTTCATGGAGGTATCATATTAGGATTTACTATTGGCATATTGATATTTATGTTATTGACCAACTATATGTCCCTGGCCTCACTAGGTGGCCCCAGATGCGAAAACAGTAAAAAAAAACAGATAATTTTATGTGGTGCTCAATACATCTGTCCCACATACTTCTATAGAATGGGTCAAGATTGTAACTTTTTTATGGGAGTGCACTCTAATGACTACCAAAATTAACCCATTTTCAAGCTCAAGTTATATAAATATCCCAACATGTTTTTTCTAATATTATCTAATTAATTAGATTAACTGACAACTCGTAGATCTCATTCTAGTAAATGCCAGCTTCAATATTTATTGAATGTGAATTGTCTGAAATCTAAGTGCTAATGAAGATCCTGACAGCTCTGAAATTACAGCTTTAAGGCTACTGAAGTCAAACAGAATAACTATTATTTTGAAGACACACAGATAAATACCATTGCACGATACTATTTTAAACTTTGCCCCATCACATAGCCTAAGGATAACCACTATTCTAATGGTGACAGTCAGGGGCATCAGAGAGGGGGAAGGGGGCATGCCCTTGTCTCTCATAAATAATTTACATTGGGAAACGTTCTTCTGAATGTTGAGACCCGCTAGCCCTGGCCTCACATACAGTAATGTCCTAAATAATCGACTCCTTAACCACAGCAGAGTTATGGGTAATTTTTCAGGATTTAGTCATAAATATGGCTTGTTGACATTCATCAGAAAGCTCTCACCAGGGCATGAGAGACAAGGGCATGCCCCCTTCCCCCTCTCTGATGCCCCTGACTGTCACCATTAGAATAGTGGTTATCCTTAGGCTATGTGATGGGGCAAAGTTTTGACCGAGAGCTTTCAGATGAATGGCAACAAGCCATATTTCTGACTAAACCCTGAAAAATTACCCATAATTCTGCTGTGGTTAAGTAGTCGATTATTTATGGCATTACTATATATAATTTACATTGGGAAATGTTCCTTCTGAATGTTGAACCCCGCTTGCCTTTCAGTACATCCCACCACATTTGGCGACAGTCAGGAGAGTGGTGGGCATATGGTCCAATGAATCCCCATGGTGACCACAACATCCTTGATGTTATGATGTAACTTCATAAAGAGGCTAAGAACCCCCATGCAGAACATTGTTTTTCTTGCACTCTGTGCAAGGTATTTATAGCTAATTTGTTGTCCATTAAACCACATCCAAGATGTTTGGCTTGAAAATGTGGCCATTCTAAGTGGGAGGCATTGGAATAAAAGCTCTCAGAGGAATTGTTATTCTTGGCCCTTATGTCTACGGAATCTAACTAACCCAGCAAATACAGAAACAAGTTAATGCAATTAGGGATGCACTATGATGGCTTTGAAGGAAGGCCACATTCCAATCAATGAGTATTTGCCAATGAACAAGTATAAAATCAGATCCAGAAGGAACTTTTGTGTGTCAAGTAGCTATCAGACACACGAATAGTTACAGCTTTATTAATCAGAGACATCTTGAAATCTCCTTCATTACTAGGTCAATTGATTGATTAGGGTCCATATGCCCGATCACTAACTCGTGGCCATATTGGATCCACCAGGTCCCGGTTCATCCAGCCCCTGGAGTAGCATTTCGATATATGGAAGTCATGAATATTCAAAAGCTCCATATATGGAAATACTACTCCAGAACTTTGACCTGTAGCACTAAAACCATGGAACTGGGGCTGAATGCATCTATGAAATCATGGAACCAGACGACCTGGTCAATCAAATATGGCCGCGAGTTAGTGACAGGGCTTATTGGAGGTGCTGCTGGCATATTATAAAATTAGCTTCCTGAGATCATTTATTCAGGAAGGCTTGTGGACTACCCATGATGTCCCTTGATATCTGTATATAGCACTTATAAATTAATAAGGACCTTGTGCAAATTTCAAATCAAGACTTGCAACGATATTTAGATTTGGATCCATTAGCGTCTCTGCAGATATCAAGGATACTTTATAAATCAGACAGCACATTTATGTCAATAAGGAGACAGCTTCATCTCTAATGAACAGACATATTGGACATGGCAACAGAAGGAAATATATAAGGTAAACATGATTGTTTGATTGTGTACATATTTTATAATTATGAAAGAAGCCATGTTGGTCACTAATGGAATTATGGGGGTCCATCCTGTAAAGTATGAGTGTGGCATCTACAAGGATGCAACAAATGAAGAAACCACACGGGTTGTTTCACTGAGGGGGGCAAGTAATGAAGAAACCACACGGGTTGTTTCACTGAGGGGGGGGGGGGGGGGCAAGTAATGAAGAAACCACACGGGTTGTTTCACTGAGGGGGACAAGTAATGATGGTAATGAACATAGTGTCCACTGAACCACGAATACCTCAATGTATTTGACTGTGACAATATTCCCATGCAGTTTCAAAGTCAGATATGGGAGTATTCCAACTAAGTATGGAAATAGACATATCAAAATCAACCGAGGAATGTTGAGTGGTTGATAACAAATGTAAAAGATTGATTTATAACTGCATATTCATCTCAGACACCCAGTGACTCTAAAAGAAACATTTTTTGCTACTCTGCATGGTTAGGTCAATGTGCCTTTAACCTTTTCTGTTCCAAATACTCATTGATGAGTAGTTCCTTTTAGTTCAGATAAGTTCAACAAATGGCCTGTTTGTTGAACTTATTGTCTGAACATCTCTCATTGAATAAGAGTCCTCCAGTTGTCTGCTCATATTTCCTGAACACCTCCTCCACATGAATAATAGACAATTCCAAAATAGACTTTTATAATTAGATGGGAGAATCCATTTAGTGAAGAAAGGGTTAATTGAAATAAGAATATATATTTCTTGATTAATTGCTGATATCACAGCAAATCTAATATTTAAAATAACTTTAAAGTTGAACTTTTGTTCAATGAATGATGTCCAAATACAGTAATGCTCTAATTAATCGACTCCTTAACCACAGCAGAATTATGGGTAACTTTTCAGCATTTAGTCGGAAATATGGCTTGTTGCCATTCATCGGAAAGTTCTCGGGGAGAGCTTTCCGATGAATGGCAACAAGCCATATTCCGACTAAATCCTGAAAAGTTACCCATAATTCTGCTGTGGTTAAGGAGTCGATTAATTAGAGCATTACTGTATATGTTGAACAGATCAGCCATCCAAAATGTTTTTATATTCTTCAAGACTGGTAGGCTTCCAGATATGCTGTACACATAACATATGACATTGATAACAGGCCTCCTGGTGGTCAAACAGCACCAGGAAATGAGGCTACCTCATAATTGAGATAGATAAAACAGTGAGGGGTCTAAACAAGAGATACAGATATTAAAGCCACAACACTGAAAGCACTGTAAGAAGCAGCAAATCTTTAGAATATGTCACAGTGTGCAAAAACCGCTTTCCTTGTAATCTTTTAAATACATCAGTTTACCCATTGAAATTTTGGCTGGTTGTACAAAACTCAAGCTAATGACCATTATGAAATACACTGATAAGACATAAAATGACTTGTGTTCTTTTTACATAAATTTTGGTAAAAGAGCTCTATAGGGGAGAAGTAAATTGCATAGACAGTATTACAAGTGGAGGGAAGCCAATTTCACTCAGATCTTCGTTGGGGATCCCAGCCCCCATTTGGATGCTCCACGTGTTGACACACTTTGAGCAACAAGAGAAGCAAGATTTATCTTTAAATCAAGCACACCAGCGCTGAAAATAAACTTTAAATTTTTTGATATAAGTTGGAATTAATAAATCTCACCACAGGAGAGGCACTTCTGAAGATAATTTGGCAAACGCTAACACTTGGTGAACACCAGGATGAATGCTTTTTATCAGACAAGCCGTTTTATATGGCAACACGCTAAGATTAAAGCCAGAAATGGGACACCAAGATTTCTTAGCTGCAAAGACCAAAGCTCAGTGAAAATAAATCCATGAATATTTTTTTAAAGTTTTTAAAACCCAAGTGTTCTGAGCACATGCCCCAAGCTGCAGAGGATATGCACAGCAGTGCAGCTGTGGAGATGTGCAACCATTAAATTCATCTCTACGAGATCAAAGTTAAACATTTTGATAATTTATCAACTTTAAGCCAACAAGTTTATGATGTTTTCCGGCACCAAAGACATCATTTATAACTGGGGGAAGACTTGAAAAAAGTTAATATTTTTAACCATTTTCACTCCTGATGTACCATAAGGTTAAATAGATGTGTATGAAGAACACTGTGTAAAATAGGGGGCGGGGGTGGTCCAGTCGTCTTGCTCATTGAAATGATAGTATATGAATTCATATTACCCTTCTCAAAGTTGTGCCCATTGCCCTTCAATAATTCTTTAACTTTTTGAGATAACTTTACAAAGAGCATACCAAATAAATATTAGCATAGCAGAACCATCAGATACATCTTGTCCATTTTCTCAGCAGACGTCTAAAAAATAATCCAAGAGTTGGGGCCACTATTCATCCCAAAAGTCTGTTAATCTGAAGCAACATTCCAAATTATCTTCAATTTCTTCCAAAAAAAACCCCCACATGTATCAGAATTAAAAGTTAAATTTTCTGGCAGCATCTCTCCCCGATTTTTTATGATTTTCAGGGCTGCGAGCATTGGTGGAATATAAAGAACAACAAACACTTGCATGTAACAGAGAAATATAAATACACAGGAATTCTAAAATGAATCCTATGGGCAACTCGCATATATAAGAGAATGCAATGGCATTGGGTTTTCAAAAAATTTCAGGGAGCTCCTGTCATGAACGGGTTAACTTGCCAATGAAAACACTTGTCATATGAGTGAACCAAGCAGCGATAACACAGGTAGCTATACCAGTGATCAGCCACCCACCGTGACGATCATTCTCAAATCTCCCGTTTCCAGGATTGTGATTATTGGAAGTGTACCAGTCGAGAAAATAATGATCTGAATGCAGCAAAAATAAGATTAGTAATGTTATGGTATGTTTAGATATCATCAGGGAATTGTCAAGTACTTGGCATACCTATTAATAGGGCAGATGTTGAGGAGGTTGGATTGGGATACCTATTACACAAAAATAAGGAATATTATTCTTGTGAAAATAGGTGGTCTTCACACATATTAGAACCTGACATGTATCCCTAAACAGTATTAACATGCTTATAATATATTGTAAACTCCAACCACCAACACTGAATCGGAGGGGAAAATCCAACTATTTGAGGTTTATTAATTGTCTAAGGGCCATAACCTCGAAAGAATGGGACAAAAGCTGTTGCACATGGATATTGTTCCCCTCAATGCTGCCCCATGAGTAATACTAAAGATAATTCCGAGGGGAAACTCCTAAAATGTTCAACATTTTGTCTTGAATACAACAGAATTTGTATTATTAAATTTCAACTGAAAAAGACTGGTAATTATTCCAACAAAGTTGTGGTATTCCCATGCTAGAGATCTATCTCCACAGAGGGAAAGCTAGATCAAAATATGGTACACTAAATAAATGCATTGTATGGAAACTAATGAACTATCTCACATAATGAACTAACCTCCCCCCATTAAAAGGAGAACTACATAGAGTGATGCCCTATAAATAATCAACCCCTTAACCACAGCAGAATTATGGATTTAGTCGGAAATATGGCTTGTTGCCATTCATCGGAAAGCTCTCACTGACAGCCTTCCGATGAATGGTAACAAGCCATATTTCCGACTAAATCCTGAAAAGTTACCCATAATTCTGCTGTGTTATAACAGCCGTTAAGAAGTCAATTATTTAGGGCATTACTGTACAAATCATAAATATCAACAAACCATGATATCTCCCACAAAGAGAAATAGCACTCAAGTCTAAATTTCAGCAAACCATGCTCCATTTCCTTGTAAAATCGACAGACCTAAGAATTTTATAAACAAGAAGCTATCATTCAGAAAAACAAAAACGGGAGGCATGACTGTTTTATTCACCAGGCACCCTGTTGTTTGAAAACAGATGCAAGAAGTCATACCATTGCTTTGTGATTTGAGATGAAAAAGTATGGTACAATTTCAAAGTCACGGTGGTCTGTTGTGGCTAAAAGCCTGGTAGGATTTCAAAGTCATGGTGGTCTGGCCTGGCTGCTGGTGCCCCACATGAATTCATCAAAGCGTATACTCGTTGTCTCAAGTACCATTTACGACTCCAAGCCGAAGATATCAACCCACTATTGAAAGCATCTTCAACATTCTCGTGGGACCATGGCTCTACGTTCAAGTCACCACACAGCCTAACTATAAAACTTGTTGGAAATAGGGTAACACCAAATCAAAGTAGCGTGTCCGCCACCGAAAATACACTGAAGGCATTACACAGAGACAAGTTTTTGCGTGATATATTCGATGACTCGACATCAACAAATGGCAACAAATTACGTACATATCGCACAGTGAAATCCTCGTTTATTCTAGAATCATATCTCACAGCAATTAGTCGACCCCAACAACGAGAAGTATTAACACGACTAAGAATAAGTAACCATTCATTACAAATAGAAAAGGGCCGACACCAAAGGCCAATAGTTTCATTCGAAGACAGACGTTGTACACAATGCAACTCAAACCAAATCGAAAGTGAATTTCATTTCCTCACTGAATGTCAACTTTACGCACTAGAAAGAACGCAATTATACAATAAAATAACATGCACTAATCAGAATTTTATAGCAATGACTAATCAGGAAAAATTCTCATTCCTACTAAAAGCGGATAAATCGGATATCGCAAATATCTTAAGTAAGGCAATTTTATCATTCTTTGAAATGAGGAGACTGGCACTCGTATAAAGGCTAATAGTATATATATACAAAACAATATCACATGCCCTTAACTAAACTACGATGGTATAGAACACTATTACTGGCCCCTAATTATACAATTGTGCTACTATAGTGTACATATGTTGTTGTTTTTTTTATGCCATAGTTACATATATATAGGCCGAACTTTTGAATATTATTACTTGATACTGTTATATCTGTTTCGCATACCACTATGTTCTTTGTGTTTGTGACATCTACCTATCATTATGGTGTTTTATGTCAATAAATATATCTTATCTTATCAAGGTCTACTGTCTGTCTGCATGCTCCATTAACAGCAAATTTTAATCCTTTCTATAATAAATACTTCAGAGATGTTCAGATAATAATAAATATGAATCATTCTGCTCTTGTATTATGTTTTTCTGTATCAACCATTTGAACAACCACTTTCTATTAATTTTAATTATTCTGCTGCAGTTCTGAACTTCTGAGCGAGAGGTGAAATGCTTCAACCAAGGTATTCACATTGTTTGACCTAGCAATCACTTCATAGCAAAAATAACACCTTCTTCCTCTCTCATCTTAGAGAAGGGCTTTGATACCACAGGTGGGAAGTTTTTGGGAAGGATCCAACTTTATTTACCAAAATATTATGTCAATTCATGCCTTTCTCAAGTGTTGATTATGAGGGATACCGCCTGCAGACTGGGAGGAAACAGAATAAATCCCAGAGTATTCCCTGATCATCCTGAAGCTCCGCTGCCGACTCCTGGCATTTAGGTATACGGCATCACGTTGCAGTGTTTCTACAAATGATTACAGAACACAGGTGGAATGTGTGAGTGTGAAACCTTAACAATATCACAATGTTCCACACAAACTATTTTACAGACATTCTTCACCCTATTACATTTTCTTGTTGTTATTTTTGAATGCTAACTCATGCATGATGGGTAATATTCAGTCAGAGGAATGAATGTGTGCTGCTAACAGACGTATGGAGTATCATCGGCCAGAAACAAGACTGCAAATAGTGTGTCAACTGGGGAACTTCAATCTGATTCTAGATCTTCCATAGAAGTTGAGGCCTAAGCAGAATGAGGTTCCCAGAGGGTGAATTTAGTGATGCTAGCCTGTTATATTCACCCTCTGGGGACCTCATTTTGCTTATGAAAGACATATCCAAGGTCTGACTGATATGATTTACATGAATTTCTATAGTTTCTGTGCCATTCAATAATAAAATTTGTATTAATTATTTTGTGCAAATTTAAAGAATTTTCTCTGAATGTGAGAGCTCTTGTAGATCATTTGCAGGGGCGGGGGAGGGTTTGGGTGGTAACATAGTTTTCCTTCCCATGGGGCTGTGGGGGTAATCAGCATGGGAGACTCACCACATCGGTATTTCAGTACCGGTACATATTCATTAGGTTTACATTGAACAGAAAAGTCTGTTGTCAACATTTACTAATATGAAGATGAAAAATGGGTATTATTTGGTGCACTTTGGGTGGTTTTTGCAGTAACAATTGGAGGGGGCGGAAAATGTCAAAAGGGCACTCATCCCTATGTAAATTATTAATTTGTACTGCTTCAGTTTAGATGCCATGCCAGCCCTCAATATGCCCATTTCTCACTCAATTCACTTGGAGAGCCACGCTTGTGCAGCATTAATGACCCTGTGCCAGTGCATTCTCTTACATATACGAGTCTTCCATAGGGAGCATTGCATATATCAGAGAATGCACTGGCTTACAAAATCAAGGTAAATATTGTTAGTCCAATGGATTCTCTTATATATGCGAGGCGCCATATGGGCAACTTGCATATATAAGAGAATGTAATGGCACAGGGTTTTCACAAAATTTCAGGAAGCTCAAGTCATGAAAGGTTTAATGAAACAAGGTGGTTTTAAGAATTTTTGAATGCTAGCTGAACTTATTCTTCCTGACTACAGTTTGATAGCATCATAGCACCCAGTGTTTGATACGGTAAGGTAGTGTGCACTACAATGAATAAATTACACCTTCTGGGTAGATATTATTCTACCAAGTGCTGTTCTGTCATTAAATCAAGCATGTGGCTTTCTACGAAAACATCATATTCCAATCAATCTGTGCACAGGTTTATTCATATGTTGATTTGGCAGAAAATGGGAAATAGGTCTAAATCTATCAAACAGTCTCACAAAGTTTATGCATACTGAGTACAGTGCATTCAGATACCAGTACACGTGATGTCGAATGCACTATGTACTCATTGGTTTCTGTCAGGGCAAGTATTGTACTTCAATATCAGGGGGTGCCAGACATAATCAAGGGCAAGGGGGGGGGGGGACAACTTCCAGAAAAGGGTACTTTTTTGAGTCGCTTTGTTGAACTTGTTATCTCAAAATTTACTATCAAAGCACTGTACAGGACAAAGCTCATATTAATGGATATACTTTCTCTAAGGACAATATAACAATGCTATATATGAATCCTCAAATATGGCTATATTCTAGCAGATATATGAGATATTTCTTCCATTCTAAGTAGTATGAAAGAGCACTTTGAGCCCGCCCCCCCCCCCCCCCCCCCCCCCCCCCCCGGTAGAAAACAGGAGGGGCGGGTGCCCCCCCCCCCCCCCCCCCCCCCCCCCCCCCCAGCTCACCTGAGCACTATTCAAATGACATTCATGCCCAGTTAAAAGTCCCATATTTTGTGGAAGTGGAAATTGTTGAACAGGATTTATATCAACACAAAATTGACAATGACAAGACAAATATGAAGGGAATGCAATCCAAGGGACATATAAGAGATTTGAGGGCCAATCTATCTGGAGATGGTGTTTCAATAGGAAATTGTACCATGTTAGTCTGAGTAATTTTTAATTGAAGTTAATCTTTAAAGTATAACTTCAGCTCTATACTAAAATCAACCCAACTTTAATAGGGAATTGTGATCAAGCTAAACTTGTAAATATTTTGGGTTATCTAATAATAAATGCGAATGTGTGTGTGCGTGTGTGTCTCTCTCCATGTATGTTCCTTACAGCCTGTAGGTGTCAACATTTCTGCACCGATTGTGATGAATATTTGCAATGGACATGTATTTCGACTCTCCGGGTAACATCCAGGCAGGGTTTTAATTTAATTAATTAATTATAGGCAACCAAAATGGTAAATTGTTTCAATTTTAATTTTGCCACAATTAACCCGTGCAATGCCAGGTACATCCGCTAGTAAATTAATAATTTTGATTGGAAGACCCCAATCGACAGATTCTCCTCTTTCAGATATTATTAATCAGTCCATGAATTATGCCATGAATTTGAATATTCTTAATGTGAGTGCCAGCCATTTGAACCTGGTCTCGTTTAAACCACCACTATTAAATATGTTGCACTGCTATCTCAAGACCATTACACCACTTTGGGAACTTTTTGATAGCACACGTTTAGTCAATCCTATTCACACTTTTTGTGTTCAAGTACAAAGACCACATATCTTGATGAGATCTTCAGAAACATGTCATGATGGGGTAAGAATTAATCATACAGGTAGTTCAGATATCAAACCAATCTACATAAACTATTAATAGGAATATAAAGGCGGGATGGCGGGGTGAGCAAGTGGGGCAGAAGCGCTGAATGGCAAAGGGGGCATAACTGTCAAAAGGGAACGTTTCCAGGCCTGAGAATAAGGTGCCTGCCATGTCATTTGCAGAATGATGTCCCCATTGGGTGAATTTAGTGATGCTATCCCACATAGCAGATTAGCTTCAATAAATTCACCCTCTGGGGATGTCATGCTGCTTAGGCCTCATCTTCTCTGGAAAGTTTCTTTATTATCAAATTTATATAGAGACTTCTTCACATAGATTCTATTTCTTTTTTAGTTTAGTTTCTCTATATCCCCAATTGGCAGATGACATATTGCATAATCGAGTTTCCCCAAGGGTGTACATCACAGTATTCATCATTTTGGAGCTTCAATTTGAGTATATGTCTCCCATAGCTGATGAGGCCATGCAGAATGAGGTCCCCAGATGGTGAATTTGGTGATGCTAGCCTGATATGTGGGATAGCATCACTAAATTCACCCTCTGGGGACCTCATTCTGCACATGACAGGCACACTAAACTCAGGTATGCACTTTTCCCTATTCAGACTGATGTGTTTCTCAACTCTTGGTGAAAGGGGTTCCTCTTTATAAGGATGTCACTGTAGTTGAGGCGGTTAGGTCATGGATAACATCATCACCGACATGGGCAAACATCCATTCATTTTTTAATTAAATAACACCATCATATTTTATAAAGTTTGCAATATGAATTTGAAACATTTATTAAACCTAGGAAGTTTAAACGCAAACAGACTGATTTATTATTAAATATGTTTGAAATTTAAAGTGCTTAAATCGTTTTAATATAATATATTCTTACCTTATATGCTGAATATTCATAAGAGTAGGCACACCCCTGCTGCGAGGGATAGTACGGAAATGTGGTCCACCTATCCATATGTAAACTATGCCGTCGAGAACTGTCCCAACTTCTATCCATTATAGTACACTAACACAATTTTAAAGTCAAAGTCACCTACTTAAAGTGTCAAATGTCCGCATCAATCTTTGAATGAAAAAAAGTTCCTAATCTTCAATCTGTAATAGGTTACAGGAGCCAACAAAAACTATCTATTGCTGTGAATATCATTAGATGTAGATTAGCTTCAAAAGAATTTGTATACAGGAACACTTCATACAAATATTTCAACTGTAGAGAAATGTTTTAAAAATCACACATCAAACTTCAGAGAACTAAAAAGCTTGCCAAAATTTTTCACAGTCCATTATAAATACTGTGGATTTTCAAAACAGGGCTTATCATAACATCGCTAGTGTATTAAACTCCAGAGAGAAATAGTGGCTAACTGTCCATCAATAGTACATTGGTGGTAATTTCAACCATGCAGCTCAAGATAACAGGTGAGATTTCATTTTATAGAGGGAAAGATGTGTAGGAGACAGGGTACTAATATTTGTTTGAAAAGTAATTGTCATTGAGCCATACAGGGGTACCCAGCATGCATTGAGCCATACAGGGGTACCCAGCAATTCATTGAGTCATACAGGGGTACCCAGCAATTCTATTAGAGACATGAGAAGATTTGAACTAGTCCTTTGAAAAAGAGAGCAAACGCTAACTAGAAGAATAGATCTCAAATTAAATGTTTTGAATATAAATGATAATTTGAAATATATGATAGCAATAATACTGAAACTATAGTCAATAAAATAGGGGGGTGGGGGGGCATGAAAAATCATCACTCAAAATTGAACTTGTTCTGCATCTTCTCAAATGAGAACCACATACCAAATATCAAGACATTTTGTTGAATATTACTCAAGTTATCATCGCGACAACAAAAATATTGATTTTTAAGTTTAAAAAAAAGGGGAAAAACTCCGTCAAAAATCATCAGATCATTTCCAATATTGAACTTGGCGTGAGTCTTCTCAAATGAGAACCATGTACCAAATTAAAAAACATTCTGCTGAATATTGCTCAACTTATCATCCGGATAACCCAAAAATTGATTTATTAATATAAAAAGGGGCATAACTCTGTAAAATTCATCAGACCATGACCAAAATCGAACTTGACCTTGAATAATATACCTTTGAAAATATAGATAAAATATATCTTGTTTTCTATTTCCGAAATAAAGAAAGTGAAATCTTTCATCAAGGGTGGACACATACCCTGCGAGCATTATCTTGTTTATGGTCTATATCAGGATTAACTCAACCCATAATAGATAGGATATCAAAGATAAGGAAGTTAACATTAACTTTCTAACAAGGAAAGATGGCTTTCCCCATTTAGATCCAAAGTTTATCAAGTTTACCGAAATCCAGAATATATTACTCCAACATTGCGAATTTAGAGAACATGACAGTTGGCTTCCTGAAATAAAATTCCTTGTCATATCCACCAACAAGATGCAGAATGAATGAACCAAAAACAAATCTCTATTTCCCCCCCAAGGCCAACAGTTCTACTATCTTAATTGCTTGAATAATCTTTCGGAACCTTAGGGCCACCAGATAAAACCGTTTTCTGACAATGTCAATTCCTCCCTCTACCAGTGAAATGAGATAAAAATAAAAAAAAATATTCTGATTCATTCTATTTGGGTCAGTTCCAAGCCTGTTGCAGATACTCTAAGTTGGAGTTGTTGAAAGGGGGATTAACTTTCTGACAATCTCTGCCAGAACAAATAAGTAATCAACAAATGTCACTTAATTCCGCGCTCATTCATTGACATTTGGGATCCATCTGACATCAGAGTGCAAAGTTTATAATCAAAATTCAATACGAAAATGATTTGATCTATTTAACTTAGGGAAAATTCAATTAGTTCATAACTTCTTCGAAGTGCTTGTGAATATAACATGTAAATTTCTGGCCATGTCAAAACTGAACCAGAGAACCCCTCCGATGGAACTTTAACCATTTCTATACTAAATACTCATGGTGGGTCATTTGTTGAACTTATTATCTGAACATTTCCCACCAAAGAATATGAATTCTTCTGCACCTGTATTGTCTTTTGTCTGTCTCACATCTAATTTTTTCCTGAACACCCCTCTAAATGAATAATAGACCATTCGAATAAATACTTTTATAACAGGGTGGGAGAATCCATTTACTATACAAAGGGCTAATAAACTGGGAAGTTCCAAAGATTTGGTTGCTTATGGTTGGGATATCAAGTGCTTTATAGTGCTTTCTAGAGTTTTATGTGTTGGTTGCTGTAAGACAACATAACTGGTCACTTCTTGTACAAAATAGCTCACTAGATATAACTCACTCCATTTTACATATCAACTTCAGTCACAAATAAAGTCACCATATTTTTTTTTCATGATTGTTTGATTTACATGTGTTACATTTACAAACTACATACATGTAGCTTTATAGTTGTAATTAATAGATCATTTTGAGGGATTCAAATAGGGCACCCATGCCATTTCTGGGCCCCCTTAACCAATTTAGGTCAAATACAGAGTGTTGTAGTGTGGCCCCCAAGCCAATCTAAATATTCACCCCTTTCACCCCATCCTGATCCAAAATTGCCGCCATCCAGAGGGTTTCAAATAGGGCAACCATGCCATTTCTCGGCATGTATCAATAATGTCCATATTTTAGGTTTTGAATTCTGGCAGTTAAAACATTTGAAGGATTTGTGTCAATCAATCAAGTCTCATATAATAAGTGTAAAGCTTGATATAACGTACTCAATCCAGATATGGAAGTTGCTCAATTAATTTATAAAGTTGGTTATCAAAGTGATTAATGCCTGGAAACAAAGACCCCTCCAATTATACCCTTCAGTCAAACTATTCTTAAAATATCATGGGACATTAGTGATAAAGAGGATGGAAGGAAGATAAGAACATTGCATGTGCACAATCCCTGTATGATCCTCTAGCAAAAAACAGATTAACAAATGAACAGCGTTGATGGAAGCATCCCATAGCGCAATCACATGTGTAACATCAGCCTTACATCATAATGATGTTGCATGATGGAAATCACATTATATAAAAAATTTGAAAAGCTGGATACCAAAGAATGGACAATTTTAAAGGTAGGTACCAAAAGTGTTCAAAGCCCTTAATAGAAGATCACCCCTTTGGTTATACTATTCTGTTCTCAACAAATTTTGGAATATATGTGATAAATAGGACACAAGGAATAGTAGAATAATGTTAAACATTGATAAAACATTCGTGCACAATCCCAGTGTATGATCTTCCAGCAACAAACAGAAGAACAAATGAAGAACAGTGTTGAAGGAAGGATTCCAGATGTGTAACATCAGTCTTACATCAGGCAGATGTGTGGTAGAATATCCACAAGATCAACCACAGAGACACTCCCAATACCAAACACAATTGAAACCACTGATAGTTCTTTCTGTGTATTTTGAAGTTAATTATCCATTCTACAATGCCGTAATCATATGCGGATGAACAAATAGACAACACATCCTCAATCAAAGGCCTCGAGAGGTAAAAAGGAAATCGGAACAAGCCGAAAAACACCTAGGTAAGCATGTTCCAAGACTGCGGCATTCACATTCGGAGAATGCATACAAGAATGCAGACGGCACCATGAGGTGGTAAATCCCTTTAACCTCCGTTACCTGGAACCATCACAAACGGTTGTTGTTAAGTGGCTCATAAAAAATACACAGAAAACAATCAAGACGCCATAAGACGAGAACTGATGGGGTGTAATGAAATAGTTGACCAGAGGTGCTTCATGATTGCCATACCTAAAGCAATGGGAAGAAGATATATTACCAATGAGTTTCAGCTGACCATGGGCTAGTAGAGATAAGTTTTACTCAGGAATTTGGACACTTCACAGATGGGGGGAGATATACACCTATATACATGGAGGGCTAACAAGCAGAGGATGTAACCTGAGGCACTATGTTGATTAGGAGGGGAGATAAAATGAGTACTTCTTTTTATCTCCAGGGTTTATATACTAATCAACTCTCTGGCTGGGCTTTTATCCAAAGGAAGCGGAAACACACAGATCAAGGGTGTATTGGAACTAGCCAGAATGTGACCTAAAGTTAACTCTAACCCCACAGTGCATTTACATCTCAATCAAGATGCCATGAAACACTGTTTTTCATTTTATTAACAGAGTAAAAGCCCATTGAGGTGTTTGTGGCTGGTCTGTTGTATATAAAACTTGTTTACAGGCACAAACAAATCATAAAGAATATTACAAAATATAGACTTTCTACTGCAATATAATAATTACTTTTTTGCCACAATACAATAGAAATTATTTATCCAGAAATACAGTAATGCGCTTTCTCAGTGAGAGCTTTCCGATGAATGGCAACAAGCCATATTTCCGACTAAATTCTGAAAAGTTACCCATAATTCTGCTGTGGTAAAGGAGTCGATTATTTAGGGCATTACTGTGCATGGTTGAAACACTGTTATATAAACTATTGTGTTGAGCTAAGTACATGTATATGAAGTAATAACAAAACTGTTTTGCTGGATATCTGAATGCTAAAGTTAGGAATCTGAGTATGACTAAAAACCATAAACAATCATTTTTTTTTTTTACATAAATATGAGACCAAACTTTGTGCGTCATAATGAATTGTGATGCAAAAAAAACTAAGAAGAGTTTAGTTGTATAAACAACTGATGATGTTTTAACCATAGATTTTGTTCAAACATAAGTTTTTTCCAACATCAGTACCAGACTAGTTAGTTATTAATGCTGGGTTTCTTACACATCAATGAAATATGAAGTGGATCATAGTAAAACAAGAGAAGCTGGTGTAACAATGAGTGCCAGCATTATGCCAGGTAACGGACTTGCTTATTTCATGGTTGATAATTGACGAGGCAGGAGAGCATAAAGATGAACTACTGTCTAACCTTCTGGCCGCCTCTCTAATTTCTGCCAATAACCTGAGTGGAATCTGACAGAATGGACAGGATCATAAACAACAGGCAGCTAAAAATAAAACAGATGTGCGTGTGTTCCGAAACATAGTAAATTGACGGCTAAGTGTTTTTTCAAGTGTCCAGAACTATAACATCAAGCAACGGGCCATAACAATCAAGCAACTGAGCCAAAGTTAACCAATCCCCAATCAAAGCAAATATCACAAAATTGTTTGATTTATCACAAGTTTTACTTAAAGGGATGTGCATATACATATTTAAAATTACATATATGCAGGGTCTTGTAACTTGGATTTCGCAAACAGACTCCAGACTCCAAAATTAAAGAAACAACGTTCCTCTGTTCCCTCCCCTCTGGGACAAATATTTCTGACTCGCTGTCCACTTGTAACAACAGCGATCCTGTTTGGTGGCGGAAGGGTGGCATTCTTAGCCAGTCATATTGCACTGGCATTAACAGCAGCTTTGGTGTAATAATTCTATTGTAAGAAAAGGTCTTTTAGTCTGCACTTGTTACTATCAGAATTTCCATCTAACATAAAATGTTTATTTTACCTTTTGTTAGCACTTAATCTTTACAATTGATTGTGGCAAACAGTTCTAGCGTCATAACTATTGAATCATTTGTATATTGAGACAATTAAGTCTTTTATTCAAAATAGAAATACAAGAAATTCTTATACTTGGTGGCACAGTTGAATCATTTAGATATTTTGAGCGTTTTGGCAACAGCCCAATGTTCTCCAATAAACTCTGTGCAGATTGTTTCAGACTGCACAATTATACTCAACAAGTATGTCAGTTTATATACAATGTGACATTTGTAAAGCTTAACCTCTCTTTGTAAGTAGATTGATATTTTTTCTTTAAGAGTTGCAACAATTTAGCATAAATACTGAGGTGAAATATATGTCAAAGTTACATTTTAAAAGCCAATTTATCAAGGAAATACCAATGTTCTTAAGATCTTGTAAAGAAACTAAAGTCTCATTTCCGTACTGCCCTATTTCCATCCCATGAGTATAAAAAATCATAAAGCACCTTCATGGTTATTTGATCTCATTCTGAAGTGTTCTTGCCTGACCTGACACATGCCCTTAATGAGATGGGAGACCCCTTCACACCTGTTCATGAATGATATATACACCTCTTGCCATTTAGCTGCAAGCAACAAGAACTCTCTTAATCCACAATAAATAAATGTCAGTTATCCTCTTAATAGAAACCATGTTCTACAATAAATAGACCACTCAAGTACCCAGGATATAGGTCCCCATCTGAATCCAATAGATGCTATCTAGTCTATCTGTCCTAATCTGACCTCTCCAGTGTATTGTACTAGTATATATATATCTACCTGGACCAGTATTGTAAGAATTGTCTTCATTATAAAGGTTGATTTTGGTATAGGATTGAGAGGGTTCGGTGGTGGTGCAATTTTAGAGGGTGTTACTGTAAGGCAGGGGTGCTGAAGCAAAGAGCCAGAGGTTGATACTGTAAGGCCCTTCTACCGCCACTTGGTTGGGGGGGCACAAAGTTCCCATTCATTCACCATAGAATGACTAGAAATAACTCATATCGGCAAATAGTCCTAAGAAAAAAATACATCCAAGCTTACATGATGAGCTTGGTCCTGGAAAGTGCTATCATATTCGCTGTGAAACTTCACATGTTTTCCTCTGGCCTACTTTGTCAGGTAGTTATATATATTATGCTGTGGCTATGTCTTGAAATCATTGCTTGAATTATTAACTGAGAAAGATTTCTTTGGCATGAATTTTCAATAGCAAATTATCCTATGAAATATCGAACCACTCAGCACCATACTTGTCACTCTGTTCATACAAGAAATTTCAAAGCTGATTCCAAAGATAGAACCTACTTGTTGCAAGACATCTTTAGCAGTGGCTAGTTGAACGGCTTAAATACATGTTTAACCGGAGAAGCTAATATTAACGATTCTCAGCGAATGGAATTGACTCCAAAGCGATGAATTTTGATTAGCTAAATCCAACATGACAGAAACATGTAAAATAAATCCCACGAGTTATGTACGGACTATATAGAATGTTACAAGGATTAAAAGTGAAGGCCTGGGAAAAAATAAGAATGACTAAATATGTTCCTTATGAGATGGTGGTTTTTGATGTTTTCTCAATAGATGCATGTATGAATGACCCAGTTGTCATACATGTACATACATATTTCAATCATCAATCAAATATATTTATACAAATTGATAAGATTGTTTTCTACAGGACAATAAATACACATGGGTAACAGGAACATCATAGGCTGTTTGAGGAGTCATACATTTCACGATTAATGTGTGTTTGATTGAGTAAAATGATCACTGAATTTATGTTAGATTACCTAATTTAAATGCATATTTTCGTACATTTTACTTACAGTTTTGAAGTCTTGATTCTATTTCCGTTAAGAAAAATGTATCAGTGGTGATATTTCTCAGGAATAATGCATTATGAGGACCCTATTGAATGCTCAAAC
Source organism: Siphonodentalium dalli (assembly GCA_032622095.1). NCBI lineage: Eukaryota > Metazoa > Mollusca > Scaphopoda > Gadilida > Siphonodentaliidae > Siphonodentalium > Siphonodentalium dalli. Next base: position 65,014,348 of record CP136061.1, read on the forward strand.
TATAAAACAACACAACGGCAAAGTAAACGTTCACGGATTTCACCATGGCACGCTCACAGACAACTCATTCTGGCTAAAAGCTTGCAGAACGGGGGAAACACACCCATGTTGGATGGAAACTATCAAAGCAGCTTTGTCCCTTGCCAAGTTACAGGCTGCCTGCTAATTACTAAAGGGTGGATAATTAATAACAAACTGCAATTAACTGGAAACAGTGGTCAAACCTGCAGGACTTTCAAAGATCAATATAAACCTGAGCATGAAGCACTGGAGACCTACCCAGATTGCCTTGTGACTTTGTATCTGCTTCAGGAAAATGACTTTGAAATTGAACCGCAAAGTTGAGCAAACACAGAATAAACTATTTGTAACTATGGCACTACACATCTGGGAAAAAACGTCCCTCATCAAAGCCATCAACAGCACATATAGCTGTTAGAAAGCTAATCTCTCATCAAAGAGCATGTACCTGTATCCTGGCAGGGGAGGAAAGTTCAGATAAGATGTACCAGGGAACAGGGCATTGATGTTCCTAAGCAGGTGCCTGGCATGGAAAATATCTCACATATTCATAGTAAAGTTACCTGTTTTATATACATGTCAGTAAATTGACCATGTGTTTATATGTAGTTTTTACGATAATGATCATTTAAGAGAACTCTATCTCATTTTTACATGATAAAATATCACTATCATTTGTAAGAATTGTTTGAGATGGAATTTGATAGGAGTTGGGACAAACAGAGCTAATTTTTATGAACCAACTTTATCTCCTGTTTTGAGACACCCATGGACTATGATATCATTAACATGCTACCCACCGGGATGTGACCAGGGGCACTGAAAACAATGGGGCAGGGGAGGGGGGCAGCAGAGAATGCCCCTCCAGGCTACCCATAATCATGTTAAGATTTTGAAATTTCATGTTTTTGTTCCAACTTGTACTTCTCTTACAGAGGATGTGAATTTCCTTTAACCCTTTCATGAAGGGAGCCGCGGGGGTGCAACATTAAATATCCTGTGCCAGTGCATTCTCTTATATATGTAGGGTCTCCCATATATAAGAGAATGCACTGGCTTACTAGATCAAGTTAAATATTGTTAGGCCAATGCATTCTCTTATATATCTGAGGCGACCTATGGGTTACTCGCATATACAAGAGAATGTATTGGCACAGGGTTTTCACAAAATATCAAGAAGCTTCAATCATGGAAGGATTAAAGGGTTCTTCTGTCGAATAAACATATTTTAAATCAACAGTGTTGGGTGTCGAATAATGTTGATGACTATTCTAATTAAAACATGACCCTGCTGACATCACGAGGTTAGTTCAAATTGCTAAAATGCTTTAGTACTTGCTCAGTGTTTTCTTGTTTTGTTGTATACATATGTCATAACTTAAATGCTGAACAAAAATGCTAAATCAGGTAAAAGAACTTCAAATAATTCCTAAACTGTTTAGCCATTATAAATGGGAAATGTTGCTCTGCATGATGTCTCCTCCATAACCAGCACTGATAATATCCATCCAACAGAGATAAGTCCCATGAAATTGCTTCCGTGCATGACATGTGAACTTAAAATTGATTTCAAACTGTCAACCATATTTGAGGGATAAGATATGAAAGCTAAAATTATGGTAAAAGTGTCTCTTCTGACATCAGCTGCAATCTATAAACCAACAGAACACAGATAGCACATAAATATTCATCTGGGATGCAAGTTTATCTTCAGATAGCAACAATCATATAACTTAATAAGGCCATTTGTTTAATGTGTTGCATGGTTTACGGATGACTGTTTTTAAAGGGAGAAGGAACGACAATTTAAATAAATTTCTGGAATTAATTTTAGTCAAAGATGTCTTCTGTAAACCTTCAGGTTATCTTAAAATCAAATTCAATGTGGGGGGGGGGGGGGTAATAAATTAAGTTTTGATTGCAAATAAAAAAAATTCTACACTGTAATTTAATTTTTTTTTAGGGCAGAATCCATAAACCAAACAAATAAGAAAGTGGCCTACATGTAATACATAAAATATGCAAATAGTCTGAATTTCCATCAGATGAAACACATAAATATGCAAATAATCTGAATTTCAAAGTAGCAGCAATCAGAACTGAAAATATGAATCGATAGTATTGATGCTTAAGTCCATGCCTTAGTTTGGATGACATTGATAGATGGGCTGAATATGAAGGATGGAATATTTCAACCATTGGAAGGCCGCAGAACTTGCAAATAACAATGGCTTAAACTGAAAATTTTATTTAATTCAAGGCTGGCCTTACAATTTTACCTAAAATCAAGCCATTTACAGGTGATCTTCTACTATATTCAACAGGAACTATGCAACTAATTAATTTGTGTCAAAGATGATTGAAAGAATACACATGTATTGACTGAACCAAATACACGCAGTATACATGCATGGTGGTTCAAAACGAGTTAACAGGCTATAGCATTAAAAAAATATTAATTATCATGTCATCACGTTTGGCTCTATGACATTAATATTTTTGGCTTTCACTTAGGGCCTGCGAATAGGCACTTTTCCACATGTTAAAAATCTGATATTGAATGAGGAGGCTGATTGAATCTTGAATCGAATCGGCTAGCCACAGATGTATAGGGTAGGTCCTCAAAAGTTGATCGTGAATTTTTTTCCTGTACTCATAATTATGACTGCAGGGAAATTTCAGTGCATAAAGTATTATTGAAAGAAAATAGCAGAGCATGTGAAAATCTCTAGTTGTATAATTTATTTACATGTACATTGCAATTAAGCTTTGGTGACGAAACTTAAATAAAAATATTCGCAGGCCCTTACTTTATAATTAATTTGGATCCATGATGACAAACCTCTAAGACCTGTATGACCAAATAATTTAGCTTTTAGCAAATGATTTTTATGAGATAATTTGTTTGTATTTATACCAGATTATATTAAATTATCCTAACTGATGTTAAGTATCACTTGTACGTATCCGAGTACAAAGATCGCCTTTATGAAACAGTGTTTTTACAACAAAATGTGTAAAGTCCTCATACAGCAGTGATGACATAACAAATTTATTACGTCATTATTGTATTAACCCTTTACCCAACAGAAGGGCCCTGTGCCAATGCATTCTCTTATAGATGCGAGTCGACCATAGGTCGCCTCGCATATATAAGAGAATGCATTGGCTTAACACATTAAAAATTATAAAATTGTTAAAGAATGTAAGAAAAAATGGTAAAAAAAGTTTTTTTTTAGGCCAATGGTCGACTCGCATATATAAGAGAATGCATTGGCACAGGGCATAACTGTAACTATCACAATGTGGTCAAGGAGCCGGTTCCAATGATATCCATATTTGTATGGTTCTATCGAGAAGACAGACCGAAGATATTTTAGGCTGTTGAAGCTTTATTTGGCCGGTTTTGGCCGGTTTGTTGGGTAAAGGGTTAAGCCTGTTTAATGATCCAACAAAATTATGGTGCAAATTAACTTAGCACACTTAATTATACTGTTGATAAACTAATTATGTTTTAACACCTAAGACACATCACCCAGTAACTATCACATGGGCGACAACATGTCTTCAGGGAGACTTGTCTGAGGTACTCCAGAGCGAGTCATCCGGTTCCTTCAATTAATTTTTGCTGCCTATTTCCTGTTGAGTGTAATAAGAGAAGGCCATTGAATGGCTGATTTATGTCTACAAGGATGTATATACAGCAAACAGGCTAATAAGGACAGAAGGACTTCTTATATATGTATCACATTTATTATGGACAGGGGCGCCGGAAGAGGGGGGGCAGAGGGGGCAGCTGACCCCCTGCCCTTGACCAAGGGGGGCGAGCGGGGGCAGAACTTGCCCTTTTTCTGGAGACAGAAAATGCTTTTTGTGTGTTTAATATCGTGTTTTTATAGCAAAATGTGTTTTTGGTCCAAATACGACCAATTTCACAAGGAATATTAATTTTTTGTCAATTTTTTCACAAAACGGCCATAAAAACCGACAAATACCATTAAAATAGGGATTTTTGCCACAATGAATTTATGGTTATTTTCCCGAGTTTGCGGAGAAAATGCCCTTTTTTGCGGAAAAGCTGGGAAAAGTGCCCTTTTTGTAGGCTCTGCCCCCCCCTGCCCTTGGATGCTTCCGGCACCCCTGATTATGGAGACACTGAGTCAGTATGAGTATTCATTGCTTCAACATGTATGAACAAATCTCACCATCTAAATACCGTGACATTTCAACTTAGCTGTGAACTTAATAAAGAAATATACAATATCACTTTCCATAATAATCAAAATAAACAGTCATAACATCGACAGCAATATGATACATGAGTGTTGCATATTTTGATCAATCATGCAAAACGCCACTAAAATGATAAAGTAGTTTGATGTAAGCTGTTTCCTCAGCCTGTTTGCTATATATTTATCTGCATTATAGGACTGTTGGTAGGCTTTTAATGGAGTTAGGATGGGTATTAAGCAAAGACTTACATTTGTGGATAGCTGTGAGGTTAGGGTGGACACTTTTTCTTGTGCATACTCAAGTTCTCTTCGTAATTTCCTTATCTGTGTAAACCAATTTCGTTTGGATCAGAAAATCATTTCAAATGATTCAAATAGATCTCAACCATTGGATAACTTGGATCCAAAGAGCTACAGTAATGCCCAAAGCAATCGACCCCTTAACCACAGCAGAATTATGGGTAACTTTTCAGGATTTAATCGGAAATATGGCTTGTTGCCATTCATCGGAAAGCTCTCCCTGAGAGCTTTCCGATGAATGGCAACAAGCCATTTCCGACTAAATCCTGAAAGTTACCCATAATTCTGCTGTGGTTAAGGTGTCGATTACTTAGGGCATTACTGTAATACATAAGTGGTTTGGAAGTGTGCAAGGGAAAAAAGAAAAGAAGATTGTGTTCAAGATAAACGCAATAAACTGATACAAGGGGAACTACTCTAAAACTTGAACCAATAGTGCAGGTTAACAGTACAAGAGTGGTAACTCTAATTTTCTGATCTAAATATGAACCTGATAAGGAAAAATAATTAAAATTTGTTGATGAATGTGAAGTTTGATATGATAAAGGATTTTAAAGGAGTGTTCACCACATATTAGAGGACTAGGAATAATGAAATCATTTTGACAATTGCAGCAGGCTTAGATCGCTAATGATAAATAAAAATACCAACATGCAACATTGCAACAGAGAAACTTAAAGAGACATCTATCATTCCCCAAAAATAATGTTTCCAATATAGAAACAGCCATATATACAATCTCCAGAAATGATGAGCAAAACTATGAGATAACCAACTTATAAAGTTTCAATATCTGGCTTAAAAAGAAAAATAATAAACTTCTTCAAGAGACATACTCTTTCATGTACAGCAATTTTCAATTATACTACATGATATATTAATTATTCATTCAAGCCGAATCTTCAGAGATAATTGTCGCATTTTGAACTATACAATATATTAAACAGAAAAACTTATTCTATTTTTAACTCAAATTTCATAAAAGTCTATGATAATGGTAAGAGAATTGCAGATATTGTAAATGATGTTATTCTGTTCCATCTCAGAAAATAATTTAGAAACAAGGCAGAAAGCATATATACTCAACCTTACCTCATGAGCCTGTTTCTCGTCGGGCTGAAAACCAATATGAATGGATTATTAAAAACATATAATGAGGAACTTGCAGATACGTTATTCATGCAATATTTATATAAGACATATCGGGATAGAGAATATATGAAATTATTAAATAATAAACTTTCTTACATTATATTCAATTAAGAAATAATCTCGTTGTTTAAAGAGGTATAGTACACTAAATCCGGCCATTTATGGGACGATCTCCTTTTATACTCAACAGAATATATGCAACAAATGAATGAATTTGAGCCATGGATTAGTACAGGCCTCAGCTCACAAGGCGACTCGGGCGAGATTGTCGCCTTACTGTCGCTGACTTCGCCCTACCGTCGCTCTAAGGCGAAATCGAAGTCGCCTTCAATTTTAGGGGGAATTTTTTTTTCTTAATTTTTTTCTTAATTTTTTTTCAAGTTTTTTTCCCGGACATGTCTGGACATGTCCGTATATAGATGAATTGTGGCGGCCATCCCAAAAAGAAACAGACGATGCAGAGCCAAAGACCCAAGTGTTTAAAATAAAAAAATAAAATATGACCTATTGTTTTTTGTGTTGTTATTCCGTCGCCTTTGTTCCCTTTGCGGTAATGAATGTTAATCACGAATGTTTTGACACGCTGAAAACACGATGAGATGTTCGCATCTGTGTTGTTACTGACCATCGTGAGTGTCACAAATAAATGTTTTAATTAACTTAAAAGACCGCCGTCCCGCTTTTCAGATATAAAACAATTACGACATTATCAGAGTATGTACCAGGCGCTTCGGAAGTTCGTTTCGGAAACGCGTCGGACTTTTTGAAGAGACCGCGTCAGACTTTTTGAAGAGACCGACTTCCGTAAATAAAATAATGTCAAGTTTATTGCTTTAATCGGATTATACCAGTGATGTTGGCATTAATTAAGGGAGGCCATTAATTAATAAAATCTTTTGCAACTCCTTTGTTAGTTAGTCCTTATTGTTTATTTTAGCGGACACCCACATTACAGCCGTGACCAAATTAAACTTAAAAAGTTACATGCATCATCATTCATGATTCAGTCATTTCAGACTGTACAAACGTATCTTCCAAGCTGCAGTCTTGGAAATAATACTACTTTCATTTAGTTAAAAAAGTAACTATTACTGTAACTTGATAATTGTCTTGCTTAAATGATAGCTACACAAAACATTTCCAAAAATTTTAAATGTATAATAACAATTAATTAAGCTAATTTCAGATAAAGTCAAATTTTTTTAGTTTTATTTGTTATTTTATCTTTTTAAATTTTTTATTGTCAGATGTTATAAAATAAAGCAATATTTGAAAATTGTCAATTTTTGGTAGTCTCCCCACCCTGAAGTCTCCCTAAATTTCCTGAAGTCTCCCTAAATTTCCTGGAGGGAGACTTCAAGTCTCCCTGTTCTGGACCCCTAGGCTGAGGCCTGGATTAGTACAAAATACACTCATGAGCTCTATGAACGATGCAAACAACATGGTAATTATAATGAAAATGAATTTATGACTGGAGTCATAAAATAGTTTTCATTATAATTACCATGTCATGTGCATCGTTCATAGAGCACATGAGTGTATTTTTGCACTAATCCATGGCTCAAATTCATTCATTTGTAGTATATATTCTGTTGAGTATAAAAGGAGATAGTCCCATAAATGGCCGGATTTAGTGTACAGTACCCATTTAAAGGCATCATGCCGAATTAGTAACTCCTAAATATTGATTATAGTTATATCTCAGTCTGAAAAATATCAACCTAAAAAATTCAATTTGAGTAAGAAATATCATTAAATATTGGGAAATTTATTGTGATGTTGCATCAATGTCGCATGTTGCCATGACGATATTTCTACACTCAATGTTCACTTCTGCCCTAATGTAATTACACTATTTAAATAGGCTAGCATTTAGAAACCAAAATACTAGAGAAAATGAATAGGATGTAATTATTCTCTGGATCATGCTTCTCATGGAGTTATCAATGCTACAGTAATGCCCTAAATAATCGACTCCTTAACCACAGCAGAATTATGGGCAATTTTTCAGGATTTAGTCGGAAATATAGCTTGTTGCCATTCATCGGAAAGCTCTCACTGTATATAAGAAGCAACATATTATGATTAACCATCAGTAAGAGAATAATAAATTTCTATCAATTTAAATATAAAGCAAGAATTATAGAACAGTGTTCGAATTATTATGTGTTGCAGTTACTAATGAAAGGGGCTGAATAGATGAAATATGAAGCTACGTAACAAAATGGTTGCTATTTAAAACTAGAATTTGAAATGTTAAGTCATTACAACAGCTTCCACAAAATTCCCAACTCTTTAAAAACTTGAAACTTCACACTTCAATTTATGGAGCTGCTTTAATTAAAATTTAATAAGTACGTACCAGTATATGTAATTAAATCTTCCTTACGTGAACATTTGAATTATTTCCAAAATACACTATATAAACCCTTTCTATACTAAATACACATTGACGAGTAGTATCATTCACAATTCTTAACTATTTCTATACTAAATAGATTCTCACACACAGTTATAAAAGGATACATTGTTATGGAAATGTTATGGCATATAACATGTTCAACAAACAACCTGGTCATTTGTTGAACTTATTGTCTGAATATTTCCCACCAATTCAGCTGACCAATTATTATAAATCCTTCTGCACTTCGTAGGTGCAAGCAGCAATTCTGCATAATATCACACCGTGCAATGGTGGGAGCCAAAAGTCTCTGGCACGAAAATGATTAAAAGCATAAGTTAAAATTATATTATACATGTTGTTCCAACGAATTTTTTAATTCTTCTTTGTGGCGTTGTATAGAGCCATATTTTTGCACTTATATTATCCGTCTGCTTAATTTTCCTGAAAACTCCTCCAAATGAACAGACCATTCCAATGTATCCTTTTATAACTGAGAGCGAGAGTCTATTTAGTATAGAAAGGGTTAAGTATTGTGAATGATAATTTGGATAAACTTGACTAATAACTTACCGTAGAGTAGACAGATGATGAGGAAGACACTAGCGACAGGTTTGATCCGTGAACTGCAGAAACAATCAATTCAATTAATCTAACATTCAACGAAAATTCCATTTTGTTGTTGAATACAGATGTAAATATATAATAATGTCATCTGCTGAGAATTACTCACCAGGGGTGCCAGAACAGGGGGCAGCTTCATCCTATTGCCTTCAATTCGGTGCTGAATGGCAGAAATAAACCCAGAAAATCTTTAATATATTGCCCTTAAGTCTCATTCAGACGTTTACGTTGTGTTGGTCCATTGCGATGATAATTTATGCGTTATGGCTTGAGTTGTGTCCAAAATATAGAATATCTCCGTTGTGTGCATTAACCCTTTACCCAACAGAAGGGCCCTGTGCCAATGCATTCTCTTATATATGCGAGTCAACCATAGGTCGCCTCGCAGATATAAGAGAATGCATTGGCCTAACATTTTTTCATCACTTGTTATTATTTTTTACAATTTTAATGATTATTTCTTATATTCTTTAACAGACTTATTTTGTAGGTTTAGTGCCAGGGAATCTTACATTTTTCATGGACATCAAAATTATTACTATGAATACTTGGTGATAGTTTTGAGTTATAACATGCCCCTAAAGTTTTATCCAGTATGTTTTTATAATTCGTTATAGCATGCTTAAGCATACCCCAAAAAAATTCAACACAAATTTTTTTTTTTTTTAATTTAAAAAAACAAATTTTTAGGGCCAATTTTACAGACCGTAAAATCGAGCCAATGAGATCGGCCCCTGGCACTCAAAGGGTTAAAAGAAAATATATCCATTCACCCAACATTAGCTTGATACTTGAAATTGGGTAGAATACTGTTTTGAATGGCGCAAACTTTAATTTTCTGTATTTTCAACTGTCCATTTCTGAATGTCCTGCAGCCCTTGTCATTGATTGGTCCTGGCACCTCTGATGGTATGGTGTTATTTACTAGGAGAAACTTTCTCAAAAGAGGCTCTCAAATCAGCTGGCTTATTATCAATGAAAGGGAGGTAACTGAACATAATCAAATGACAACAGATTAATACAAGGGGAGTAATTCTACATGATTATGGACATAAATGGTCTGAACTTACAGTACTTATTACAGAGACTCTGAACACTAAACTCAATTTTGACTAAGCTAATGTTTTCAATGAAGTTGAAATAATCTACACAATGTTGATGTGACTTTTTATAAATCGACTTGCTTCTTTGTTTGTGAAAGTACTAAATTATGTCCCAGCATAATCTGGTGTTGAGATATCGGGAGAAATCTTTTCCAGAATTATTACTGGAATTATTTCTATATCCCAGCAAATCTACGATCCTTTTCTTTCATCATTGGCTTAAAATTGTTATGAAATAAAATACTCTCCTGTCGAAGGAAAGATAATGACCAGCTAGACAGCAAATATAACATGAAGATAAAATGCTACACTATGGCACTTGTCTTGGATGGCCCAAGATACAACCAGCAGCATGCATTAAGCTGGTTACACATGGGCGCGGCGCGGCCGACGCGGTTATCTAGCGAATAAACTTTTTGTCTTCGCCGCGTGAGTGTGTCGCTTTCACATGGCAGCGGCAGAATACTTATAAACGCCCGAAGTATTGTGTTTCATAACATGATTTCTAGAATGGAGGCAGTGTCTGATGACACACTTGTTATAATAGTGCTAGCATATTTGTATCGACAACGGAAAAAGAAGAGAAATAGAAGGTTTTGGGTACACCCAATTAATAAGAAGAGATACTTACATGGTGTGTTTAATCATTTATACCGTGAACTCTATTCAGATGAGGACAAATTTATACAATACTTTAGAACGTCAAAGGAACAGTTCGCACGGATACTGTTCTTCATCGAAGATGATATAAAGAAAGAATACAGGGTGCGGAAGCCAATCAGCCCACAACAAAGGTTAAATTATATTATGACATTGTGCAGCTGAGAGAACTGTTGTGTAAGGGCTAAATTCGCAGAACGTATTTATATAATTTTTAGAGATTTCCCTTAAAATTGAGGTTGTACTACATGACTCAATGACTATGTGTGGAATGCTTTGATCTGACAGTGATTCGTCGTGCGATCGCTCTGCAAAATGGCTCACGGTTCCATTGAAAATAATCGCGCCGCTCATTAAAAATATCGCCGCGCCGCGCCAATGTGTAAGGTCCCGTGCTTCATGACAACACAAACTCGATCGTCCGGCCGCGCCCATGTGTAAGCGGCTTTAAGGCAACGAAAGTCATATGATTAGAACGTTTAAAAGTGGTAGGCAAATGCATAACATTTTGTATAAATATTTGCTTTATTTGAAAGTCAAGCCAGAAGCTGATAATTTGTTTTGCTCAAATCATAATAAAGTAAAATTCTCCATGCTGCTGTCTGTATTTATAAAGCATGAAACATGCAAAAATAGTCAAATGTAATTTATTCTAAAATGTTTTCATCACATGTATACATATATATATATATCCAACTGTATGGAAACTTGTTTTCACTTTTTTTTTAGTATAAACTCAAAAAATGAGATTGAGAATAGAGGTATGAAGAAATGAGATAAATGACAAAAATTTAATAAATTGATAACACACTGATATTGAATAATATAGAGAAAGTCATTGTTGAATTTTCAGATAAAAAGTATATTTTTTAAAGCAATATATGCTATTTATTATTTTTGCAACACAGCAACTGTAAAAGATTGGGAAAAAGAAAGTAAGTCATAAGTTATGCAAAAATAAAATTTAGTAGCAAAATATATTAAGGGAAAATAAAATGATCAGCTTTGAAAATGGCAACAATTAACTGAAGTTTGAGCATATTATCTGAGCGCAGCAATTAAACTTTAAAACAGAAGGGTTTACATAATTATGGGCAGCGGCATAGTTAAGAGCAGAAAACATTGCCTCAGCACAAATTTCAGACTGGACTCAAAGGCAACTTCTCAGAGGATTCTCTAATTTACATGCCATTGGCATGGCTAGTCTATTTGAAAGCTTGCACGTTTATTTCTGATCAATTAGCGTGAAATAGCGCAAAATACCTGAAAAAAAAAGGGTTTTCACAAGTAACAAGCCACTCATGGAAAATTGTCATTTCCTTGCAGCCAAACGATGCTCATACGTTAAGCTAGCCAGACTTAGGTTATTATACCATATAAGCTTACATATCCAAGATGATGAAGAAAAGTCTAAAGCGATGCCAAGGTTAGATTAAAAAAAATGAGTAAATGCTGCAACATTTGAGTCCAGTCGCTATACTTACCAAAGTCCCAGTAATCACAATAATCATAATCCGGGGACGAAGACTTATTCCAGCCTGCGTTTGCATAAAAATGAAAAGTAAAACTTCAATCATCTAAACTATATATAAACGGATGGCATTCAGATGGAAAAAAACAAACAACATGAGAATATATGAGTGTGGAATCCATTCAAATGAACAAGAGATTTATTAACTTGGAACACATTCATATCATGCAGTACCAACTCTCCTGAGTCATAAAATAATTCCAGTGCCGAGACACTCCTACCTGCTATCTTTAATAATATCTTTGCATGAGTTTTCAGCACAATATCAATTGGAATTGCACTTGAAACGTTATGAGGTAATTTGGAAATCTCGGTGGGATATGTGTCTTCATGAGTAGCACTGGAACAATACAGGAGTGTTGCTACCTATAAAAGTCTCAATCATCATTTCACTGAGATTTCATCAAAGATCTGAAGCCAATGAAGCATATTCACACTGAGAAGAAAATATGAATTTAAATTTAGGCCACAATATTTAATTTGATAGTTTCTCGTAAAGTTCTTTTCAATGTAAATATATTCTTCATGGCATTAAAATTGTTTTTTTCTTGTAACCAAGAAGTGCTGGCACAAGCCTGAGATTACAGTGCTTGTCATTTGCAGAATGAGGTCCCCAGAGGGTGAATTTAGTGATGCTAGCCCAGTATGTGGGATAGCGTCACTAAATTCACCCTCTGGGGACCTCATTCTGCAAATGACAGTCACACTAAGATCAGGCTAATTGTGCTGGCACAGACAAAATCTTGATGTCATTCTGCAGAAAATAAACCAATGTTTGTAGTAGTTTATTTTCTCATTTCTTCCTGGTTTACAAGAGAAAAACATTTTTATTTCATACTTTCTAAGAACCTATTAGTACTTATAACCCATTAAGTGTGTCAGATGATGATATTGCAGTCAGTTTCTACAATTTTAATAAGGTAAATGTTTTATGTTCATAAACATGCCACCTAATTTTGACTTTGAATTCAAACAGTATCATTAGTTAGGAAAAGATGTCGAGTTTTACTATGAATAAAAATCAGTGGCATTTAGTCTTTTTTGAGAAAATGAAATTTCTGATTATCAAAAAAATTGCTAACGTGAGGATCTACCTTAACATTTTCATGACTGCAGCTTTCTGAAATTTTGCGAAAACCCTGTGCCAATGTCTTTTCTTATATAAGCGAGTCTCCCATAGAGTGCCTCGCATATATAAGAGAATGCATTGGCCTAACAATATTTACATTGTCGTTGTAAGCCAGTGCATTCTCTTATATATGTGAGGCTCCCTATGGGAGACTCGTATATATAAGAGAATGCACTGGCACACGGTCTTTAATGCTGCAATAGAGTAGCTCCCATCATGAAAGGGTTAATTTTCCTGAGTTTTCTCTGCTATGTTAATATATATATTTCAACAATTAATATCAGCGATAAAAAAGTCAAAATTTCAGTGAAATGATTTCAATAACTCTGTATGGAACAAACAACTAGATCAGGACAACCACGATATAACTTACAACTTCGTTCGTCATCTTGGTTCGCTTTAGACAGGGGCAGACCATTGACGGGTTGTGTGTTCGATCTTACGATACACGCTTGACCACCATTGTTGCAGACAACACTGTGATATGACGTCATTGGGAACGTGAATCGTGATGAGTTTGAGCCATTGCTCGGTGTTGGTGAAACAGCCTGATTATTAATTTGAGTGAATGAACTTGTGCGAGTGAGATCATCTGATTGCGGCCCTTGATTTGTCGGATACGCTCGTTCCGATTGAGTAGACTTAACACTATTTGATCGATGAAGCCCTGAGTTGAATGAGTTGTCTCTGGCGAGAATTCTGGCACTGGCACCACTGAGAGCTCGGGCCTGCTGAATCTGCGCATGGATATTAGCAGACGAGGCTATAGATTCGGCATCAGACTCGGGTATGCCATCGATACCATTAGGTGCTTTAACCCACGGTCCGTTAACGGCCGAGTTTCGTGGACTGATGTACCCGTTAACGTTTTGTGGATTCACCTTAATTGCAGCATATGGACTGTTTTTTTCATTTTTACTAAATGTGGCATGAGGGTTTGAAATGATGGTACTATTACAAATGATGGTGTTATCACCTTGTGTCCGCGTCTGACTCAGACCCGCCTTGTTTGTGAACAATCGTCGTCGTCCAGCACTGTTCGCTTTCATATCACCGTCCATATGTGCAGACCCTGTTGATCTGCTAGTCGGAAGACTTCTCTTTCTTTCATCAGACCCAGAATACTCAACGTCACTTTGCGTTTCTCGACCATTCGGCGTGCTCGTTTTTGGTCCACATCCTGATCGTGGATAACCAGGCGGAACCATTCCACTTTCCATCTGCTTCATGGGTGATCCGACTGATTGCTTCGACCCATTACTCTTGTTGCTTCCAGCTGACGACGTACTGACATTACTCAATGGTCGACGGAAGTACTGGCCAGCAGTAGCAACATTACCGTTCCTCATGTTCTGCATCCGTCTAACATTGACGTCCATCAGATGAGATTGATCAGTGTTTGTTTCTGAATCACATTTCAACGAACCTCCGTACGGGCTCTCCTCAGTTTCGGCATATGTCGACCCACCGTCAGTCTTATAAAAATTTGAAAATTCTGGATGCGATAGTTTTCTAAGTGAACCATAGCCTTGCTCATTCCTTCGGAACTGAAATGGCTCATAGCCGCTGCACACAGAGTATGCATAGTCACTGGCAGTGTCACTATAGCTGCTACTATAGAGCTTATTGCTCTGTGGGAAGGAGTATTTCCTCCACCCACTGTATATACCAGAGTCGCTGTTGTAATCATTTCCCATATACGCACTAGTACCCAAATTTGGAACCCTTTTCCCAGGGATAGGCAATCCAGTTGAATAGCTTCCTGGAACATTTCGATTTCTTTTTAAGCTGTTGAAACCACCACCACCATTTTGATTGGTAACTTGTTGTTGGATGTTTTCGTCCGTACTGATTTCATCGATCGTCTCGCTAATCTCCCCGCTGCTGATGGAGCTGTCATCGTCAAAACTGAAATGAAACAAAAGAGTTGGTCACTCATGTTTACATGTACATATTTACGGCTTCTATAAAAGCTAGGAAAAAAGAAATCATTCTTATAAAAATGATATCAAACACTCCAATATTAAAAGAAAATGATATTATAAAAAAACATACCAAAAAACCTGGATCATGCAACAAGAAAAACAAATGTATGTTAACCTCAGATTGTCCATGAGAAACCAGATTTATATTAACATTTGATCCTGAGTTCTTGTGTTCTTCTTGAACACGATATGAGGTTATTGTAGACACAGTCCGTGTTCGGGTACAGTTCGCCAGTAAGATGTCTGAATTTGGCATAAATACACAGAAATAGATGCCTTTTGCACGTTTCTATCAAATACTGATAGGAATGTGTCAGACTGTGTAGTATCGATGTCACTGTGTATTATTACTGCATTTGGCAGACTTGCTTCGGAAGGATCCCCACCTTGTTGCATTATAATAGCATGATAATCACTCGGGAGTGACGATTAAGCTGTAAATTTCAATCAGTCATATTTGTTACGAGATCCAATATGACTTTAGTTCGAGAACAGGAGCGAGAGACGATTGATTTTATTTAGAATATACTGTGTTGTGTAATTATTCTATATGCGTAGAGGTTGGAGTATATGGCACTGTAACATTACAGAGGTGTCATGTCTGTATATTTATAACAAACTATCTCCCAACTATGGATTTTTCCCGAGATACGGTGACTCATAATATGTTGATCCGGACTGATGATTCATCTAATCTCGAGAAAGTTATGTATAGATGCATGTATAAACGTTTGGTGAATGACTGGCATTGAATCTGAAATTTTTAGCCTGTTGTGTTACCAATATGGCAGCACTCAGTACAGTTTACATGCAAGTTGAAAACACTTTGATTTTTCAACGACAAATAATAGATCTTTTTCTTTTCACTTGTATTTATCACACAACACAATCTAGCAGACAATAAAATTAGATAATTATTATTATGTGGAAACTTCTACTTTAATACCAAGGAAGTTACCCACTTCAATAAATGGAACATTTAATTACTATTGTCAAAACTGCAAACCACATTTTTTCTCTATTTGTAAAAATGGTGTTGTTATTTTGATACATTTGTGAAATCAACTACATAGGGAGCCTCACATATATAAGAGAATATATAAGAGAATGTACTGACTTACAAGGTCAAGGTAAATATTGTTAGGCCAATGTATTCTCTTATATATGCGAGGCTCCCTGTGGGAGACTCGCATATATAAGAGAATGCATTGGCACAGGGTTTTCGCAAAATTTCAGGAAGCTCCAGTCACAGAAGTGTTAAGCAGCAATGATAATTTTTCACCTTTGCAGTGGAATGAATGTCTGTTTCAAAGTCAATGTGGGGGTATAACTAAGCTAAGAGATTATATCAGAGGAAAGGACTCAAAGATATGATTTTATTGATACCTTGTGTTGTTAAAGATAACATATTTAAAGAAAAAACAAATAATGATGTGCCAAAACAAATCAACCTTGATAACAAAGTAACACATATAAAGAAGTAGTTTTGTCAATAGCACAGTTAAATAGCTTCGTTCTTAATGCAATACACATTTTTCTTGGAATGAGTTGCTTAACCTGACCCTTTCTGACTCATTGACGAGCAGTTCTCTTAGGAATAGGTTCAGATAATAAGTTGAACTTATTATTTGAACATTTCTCTCCAATGAATAGAAAACCTCTGGCACTTGAGTGATCTTTTATTTGATCTGTTGTCTGCTCATATTTCCCAATTATCCATCCAGATGAATAATAGACAATTCCAATGTATAATTTTGTAACTGAATGGGAGAATCCAATACTTATAGTACTCACAATCTTCCTTATATCATAACTTATGCATGCACTGCAGTACCAACCCTAGACCACGGTAAAATAAGAACGCATGATAGAGTGCTTTATGCATGGTGGTTAAACTGGTCCAGAAATAATGAATAACCAAATTACTGTTTTATCGTAGAGTTGTATAATAAAGTTACAAATGATCGGTCGAAAGCATTACATATGCAGTTCTACTACTGTTTATATCAGAAGGCAATTTCAATGAGATCAGAACTAAAAACAAGATTTCTGCCTGGAGAATGCTCCACAAATAACTAAGTTATTGGCTGTCAAGTTCAATCATTCAAACTGATCATTGGAATTCTTGTTGAGAATCGGATGCTGGGACTGCTCTGGTGATTTGAATAACAAGTCATCAACGCAGCTAATGCACATTATATTTCCTGTAATGCTTTCCTGACCAGTGTGCAAAATGACTTGTGAGAAATTGTCCAATAATGTCATTGTGACACTGCCATGAACAAGTTAGCCAAAGTTTAAAGCCATTTCATACGTTTATTTTAATGTTTCAAACAAAAACTTCAGTACTCAGGCAGTATGCCTGCTTTTAACATTGTAACATTTAATATTTCTGAAAAATAAAAAATAATAAAATGGAAGCTTTAACCAAATACACGAATAAAATTATACCATAATTTTGTGTGGATAAAAAAATCTAAGCATAGTGAGAATCGTATCAGCTTTGCCATCTGTACCTCATACAGGTACAACACATTGATGGAATACTGAAAAGCATGAAGGGTCATCTACAATGGCTCCAGTTGTTGAAATGCTGACTACATAATTGCTGATTGTATGACCATAATATTTAGCATAAAAAAAAGATAATTCTGATTGAAGGAACAGCAAAAGAATGGAATAGAAGAATATGAATTGGGAGATCTTTGATTGAAGCAAGAGACAATAAGAATTGGCAAATCGACCGTAGACTATTTTGCAAATGACATTATATCTCTGGATATATTGGACTGGGCAAATGACCATGTACATGAATTGATTTTCAATAGAATGCAATTCTCTGATTGACAGCATTCCAATCTCATCTTCACAACAATAGAACAAGATGAAGACCATTGCATTGAGGGAAGGGGGTCACATTATTTTTAGACACAACTTGTGATTAATTGAAGCACCTTATAAACCCTCTCTTTACTAAATACTCATCAACGAGTGGTTCACTTACAAAATGTTCAGATAATAAGTTCAATAAAATGACCATCATTTTCAGGTTTTTTCTTGCCATCCTATGAACCATAAAAGGGAAAGGGACCTGCTTGTGCCCCCACCCCACCCTGTTGGAGGGCAAGAACATCTAGCCACACAACCCTCACACAAGCACCTGAAAAAATGCTTCATAGCCTAGAGCCCTATCGTAGAATGTCAGTTGAGTTGTTAAAAGTTGACTGCTAGCCATCAATGAGCAAACAGAGAATTCCGACTTCTGTCATCTATTGTTACGATGGGACCTTTATGGGTACACAGGTACATAAAACACAGAGGATGATAGAGGAAATATTGATGGAAGTCGCATAACCAACAATAAAGTTTATCTCAGAGGACCACGAGTGCCAATGCATAATTCAGGATACACTAAAAGCATCTGTTTTTCTGAGTGACGATTCATGTGGGGTATTATAGGTGACATGCATTTATATCTCCGAGGAGTCGAGGACATCATTTCATTTAGTGTTGAAACGATTAGTGAATTTCAGAGTCGACTAGTCGAGACCCAAAAGTCGCGTTGCGTCGACTAGTCGGTACCCGATATCAAAACTTTCAAACATAACATGGTACGGAAAATTCATCGTACATGGCGTACACTGATGACTGATGCAATGACGTCTATTGCGTAGCGCATTTCCCTGCATAGACAACAATTTATTTGGGAAATAATACTGTAAACATCTTGATATTTATCCAACACACTGAATGTAATTATATAATTAGAAATGTGGTGGATAATGATTAGAAACTCGATCATTTATACAGGTTTTAAATTTAATATCTGCGTTCGAGATTTTGTTTAGTCACGTGATCACCAATAAACCGGTGCCGAGCGGTGTCACTATAAAATGTTAATGTTCCGACTAAATACGCCCTATAGAATAGGCAATGTTGCAGAATACGATAGCCAGTTCTTAATGTCAGTATCATTTATATACGGTAGCAACAATGACGTCGCCTTAAGCAACCTTCAATTGATCAATTGAAATATACACAGTGTCTAGATCAAAGCGGTCTCCGACAAATGATAAAGCCGCGTCAATCATTGCCATCATGTCGCAGTGATGTCTTTGACCTCAAACGACGAGTGAGACATTGTGTTGTCAATTTCATTCTTTCGATTAATAGTCGGGTCACCGTGTGTGTCTATACTAGTAACACTGTCAATTCCGGGTGCCACCAAACGTTATACTTACCGCAACTTACGCGCAGTTAGCACCGTTTATGTCGGAATCGATCTTGAAAACGTTATACATGGAACTAATACACTATGTTCCGACTAGTCGACGGCAAAATTCAGAGTCGACGTTCTGACATTTCAGCGTCGTCTACGACTAGTCGATTAATCGTTTCAACCCTAATTTCATTTAGGAATCGCATGGTACATGTATTGCACCAAAAACAACAAACAAGAACGCATATTATTGAACATTTTTCAGGCCATTTCTCTGTAATTTTCAAGATCCTCATTGAATGAGTAGTCCGCACACATACTGTATTGTCAAAAAACAATGATAAAAGCACTTATAGCACTTTCCAGGGATTAAATAGTAATTTTTCAGATTTAATGATATATTCAGGGATTCAGGCTAATTTTTACAAAACATATTTCACTTTTTATTTAGTTTCTAGCATATATAATAAAATAAGATGCATGGAATGGCAAGTCTTACACGATAGATGCTATTTTGGTTGCTAATGAATTCTTTGTGCCTTCATTTCATATCATTTAATGTTTTAGAGGGACACCAAAAACTATTTTGTTAATTTTTCAATAACAAAATGATATTCATTGGCCTAGTTTATATGTTATATTTGGTTTGCAACATTTTTTTCAACAGAAAAAAGTAGAAACCAATGTTAAAGATATACTATGTACTTATTCAGGTGCATGAAACTAGTAAGTTGGTATTCAGACAATATGCCAACTGGAGGAATATAGCATTCTAGTAACATCGCCAAAAATTTCAAAAAAATCGACCCTACCACTCCATAGAAAACATCGTCTGAACTACGTGCAATTGTAAATATTTACTTCTCGATTCGGGACGCAACTATCTGCGATAAGTTAACGAAAACAAGTTCGCCATCGAGAGTCACTGTATTTAATTAATATATAAGAATGGCAGTGTTTTTGTCAATTTGGATATAACACTTGTAAAAATTACTACTTTGAGCCAGATTATTCTCCATTTCTATTTGATCACCATACAAATTTTATTTTATATGTTGTTGTTTTTTGCCAACACAGTAACCCGGAATTATCAAACTCTGTCCAGTACATTTCCTCAATCAAAGCAGTAGGAAAAAACATTTCTTCTGTATAATTAGTCTTAGAGTGATGAATACTTCATAAGATCATGCAAAGTTGATGTCTAATGAGTATAACAACATCTATAGCAGGTATGGAAACATACACCAGCCAATAAGATCGGACAGCGGCCACGGGACATGGGTTCTGCAGTCTCCGTATAGGAAAATTTATACCAGATATGTACAATCCAATTATTCCGTTATAACCTCTGGGCTTAATTAGGCTTTACCATGCCACAAATGTCAATATACTGACAATAGCTAGTCCAATTTTCAGGCACCATGCCACTCACCATCAGCATTCTAGAAGATTCGATGCCCGCCAGAGATTATTGATAGACTGGAAAGGGAACAAGCTACAAAAACAAGCTATTGTTTATGCTTTTGAGGAATGGGGGGATTATGGTCGGATGTCTGGTAGAAAATCCAATCAGACCTCGAAGTACACTATAAAGGTCTGGTGACATCATTGAGTCAGCATTCTCAGAGGAGACCTAGATATTTATTAGTAGGAGCTTACTGTTGATCATGTTTTAAGTATAACACTGCTATCATTGCCTTAAGAAAATCACAAGAGCATGAGGCAGTATGTCTGGTATATAATCTCATACAGATAAACTTCATTTATAAGCTTCAGAATGTATACATCTGTTTATCTGTGCTCAAGTTCTATC
The DNA here is from genome assembly GCA_032622095.1 of Siphonodentalium dalli. Lineage (NCBI taxonomy): Eukaryota > Metazoa > Mollusca > Scaphopoda > Gadilida > Siphonodentaliidae > Siphonodentalium > Siphonodentalium dalli. Next base: position 65,035,518 of record CP136061.1, read on the forward strand.
TTGGGGGATACACATGTACGGTCGTTAATAGTTGAACTTATTATCTGAACATTTCCTAAGGGCTAACTACTCATCAATGAGTCTTGAGTATAGATATGGTTAATATCTAAACATTATGAACAGCTAATGAGAAATAGATCATTCCAATGTGTGCATTGATAATTGGATAGATAAATCTGTTCCGACATCATATGTGAACACATTTGACATATTTTTCTGTCATAGAAATGAATGAATTCCGAAAAGAGCCAGCGTCCAAATTTATAATTTGTGTCACTGTAAATGTTTTAGGATAGGCGCCTGACTGTATGCAGACTCGTGCCAGTTGCCAGGGGTGGCAGAAAAATTGAGAGCAGGCCTCAAAATAAGGCGCTGGACATTTTCAGAATGAGGTCCCCAGAGGGTGAATTTAGTGATGCTACCCTGCATAGCGGGCTAGCATCACCAAATTCACCAACTGGGGACCCCATTCTGTTTAGGTATTAATCGGCTATGGAGAACTAGCTTCCGAAGGAGGTCCTTAAAGGGTGAATTTGGTGATGATAGCCCACTATGCTGGGTAGCATCACTAAATGCATCTGCTGGAGACCTCATTCTGCAATGACCGGCAACTTATTTAGCGGCCTGATTGAGAGGCAAGGGGGGGGGGGGGGGGGGGGGGGGGGGGGGGGGGGGGGTCCCAATGTGAATTATGCATTTGCAAAGAAGCCAGACAAGTGATTTGGGGGGATTGAAGCCCCCATCATGCCTGCAGCCTCTGACTCTAGTGATGTAGTAATGTGCTGATATAGTATATGATTCACCAAGTGGGTCCAGAGAACTTGTTTACTCATCTGTTTATCAACTGTAAATCAGAATGATTTCTTGCTGGAACTAGAATGGTGATAAATTGCTCCATGTATGAGCAAGCAAATAAGATTTGAGTGAACCAGTTCAAACATTCACTGGGTTGTTATTATCTGACAAAGAGTGTGTTCTTTAGTGTATTACAACACTGTAGGTTGCCAAGAGATGGGAGATAAAGAGGAAGGCTACACATGTGGACAGGAGAATCTCAGAACAATCATGTCAATCTGGGAGGAGGCGCACTGCTAATTGATTTCACCTTTAGGGAGTCCGAGATGAAACGGGGTAAACACTGGATGAAATGTATAGCCCTGCAGCAAATCGGCAGGAATCTCGAAACACAATTACTATCATAAGAAGGCATCTGTGTTAACTCTGTAATGTTTAGCGCAAAGCTGTAAAAGTCAGCGGAAATCTCGTAATATAAGGCGGGGTCAACATGAACTACATAATCTGAGGAGGAGCTATAACAATAAACGTCTGATTATAAACAGGAATGATTTGTGACTGCGATAAACAAAGGTTCAGTCAAACAATGTTTAAAAAAATCATGAAACAGACAATGGATATTCATCTCTAGAGGTTGATGATTTGGGGTTTAGCTTCATTTGATTCTCATATCAGATTAAGACTGCATAGAGGGTTAATTCCATTATGAAAATAACTGTAATAGAAACCAAACACAAACACCCAAATCAGGTTATCACCTGTTCTTGTGGAAACCAAGGCTGTCAATTGCAGAATGAGTTCCAGAGGCGAATTTTGTGATGCTAGCCCACTATGCAGGATTGCATCACTAAAATCATCCTCGGGGGGGGGGGGGGGGGGGACCTCATTCTGCAAATGACAGTTGCACCAAATTCAGGCTAGGTGAAACACCAATCCCCGTATTATCAAACCGGTTTCAGAATTGCTGGTTTATGACGTCCAGATATGCAATGCACCTTCCTGACTGAACCACCAGCGCCCCATAAAGAGGTTGAACGTTTGCATATTTGTATTTCCTGTTCCCCGAAGTTTTGGATAAAGTTTTAGCATTTATCTTCAAAAGTAACCAAGAGTGTCAATGAGCAATAACCAATACACAGATGGGAATTGGCAAAGTTACTGGAAGGGCGGCCGACATATCATTCATAAACACAGGTCTCAAGGTAAAGATACAACATTTCAATTAAAAGACATGTTTTAACATCGCCAGGAACCTATGTCACTAATTGTAATCTCTAAACCATGGCTTCAGATGTTCAGATAGCTGCTATCTGGAACTCAACAGCAGTGGATGAGCTAGATATTTTTGCAGGAGTTATGGTATTTATGGTTCACCAACATGTATTAAATGGTTGAAGCATGTTTGAAGTTTAAAATAACTATTTTCCTTGAGAGTTCAAGTTATAAATATGAGTTTTTAACAATTGCTCATTTTTGAATGGTGCATTATGAATTTCCACAGGTCATGTGTTCGTATATCCCATCAGACAAATGTTTATATATATTTTAATTAAATTTAAAATCAAAACTGTTTGGGTTAGAGACTTGATTGGAAAAATAGGTTCGCGGTCCTGAATATAAGGCTTCCCATACCCCATCCTACAACGCTTTATAGACCGTTGGAAAATTTAATTGTAAAAAAAAAATGTTTCCTCTGATAGCATAGCTGTCAAATCAATAAGAGATGAATTCTTGGCACAGTAAAAGGCATGAAATTAATTTTAAGAATTAGAGTGTCATTACCTTGAAGGCAATTCTGTGCTTCTGTTGACTATAATTTTATTGATGGTCAGATTTTAGGGACAGAGAGGACAGCAGTAGTGGAATACAATGGAAGCCATATTGAATGGACAGCGGGGAATCTATTTAAACCGTGTAGCTACCATCTGGCTACTCTGTCAAACAGATTCACCAAATGCCACACTATTTAGGGCTATTTTGTTATTTAAGAGGGAGCCATATGACATAAAATAAAGCTGGAGCAAATTCAGAGTTTATATGGCCCATTCCACAGTGAACCAGCAGATACAGAAATATTACATTTTATAGCACAATGTCTGGATGTCATCCTTTGTAAAAAAGTGTGTGTGATGTTTTGAGTGGAGCAACTGATGGGTTGATGGCTCATTTGTGATTGAAATGACTACAGTTCTTTCAACAAAACATTTCTTGGGTTGCTGACTTTTAAGGGTTTTTGTGCAGTTGATGGGTAGCTAAATGGTGAGAGCAGTCGTTTAATTGGCTGTTGAGTTCTGAGTTTTTGGGTTGATGCTTATTTTAGTTGTTTTTCCAATAGAATAGATGTTGGGTAGCTTAATTTTGAGTTGATGTCTTGATGAATTTTTAGTTGTTTCTAAATTTCTTGGGTTGATAAATTTTGGGAGGTAAAGTCGATGGGTTATTGCTCATGTATGGTGCATTCATGGATATAGAATTAATGATACATGCACAGATCAGCCGCCTGGTGGTTTACTGTTGATTAGTTGAGCTGCCTTTATATAACTCATGCTTAATAGTCACTTAATCAGCAAAACACCACATTGGAACAAAACCACCTGGGGAATCAAAAGCCGCCTGTTACTATTTACATAAAACGTCCTGTGCTAATGGTCTGTTGTTGCCTCCTACAATTAATCCCCCGCGGAATAATATGCAAAGCGCAATTCCTGACCACAAAAACTGACAATCCATTAACGACTCAATCAACAAAACAGTCAAGGTTGCCAGCTACCAAAAATAGAACTCTATTGCCATGAATTTTTACGCTTGCATATCTATGTAATGTTCATTGAGATTCAAACAGCACGGTTTATCTTCAACATGCTTAGCACAGTTTATCTTCAACATGCTTGCCCTTCAATAGTAATGTGCCCTTTGTAATGCTTCGGTAGATAGTGACCACATACATTCCTTACTAAAGGTCTACTTGATGTTTGAGTCCACGATTATTTCTATACAGAATCAGTGTTATTTAGGTCTTAGGAGATAAACGTAACCTGTTTCATTGGATATTCAGAGATTTAAGTATAAAAACATCTTCACAAACTGTTTTCATGCTCGAATCCCCAAATATCTAATGAAACAGGGTACGATTATCTCCAATGTAATTGAATCCACCAAAAAAATTTAAAGAAATTGGATTGAAATGCACTTTTTATCGTCATTACATGCCATGAAGTGAGAAATTCTTTTTTGGTTTTTAATCTCGGGGTATGTTTCATGGGTTTACCCGGAACAGCACCTGAACAACTTCTTGTCAACGGTATCTATGGTAAATATCTGTGAGCAGTTGACTTGATTACGCGACCCCTGGCTGTGCGGAGACGTATTTTACGATTGTTGTCACGACACAGTGCTCCAATTAATATTTGTTTACCAATCAGTCGCCGATGCTGGTCCGAGAGATTTCCGATGAATGGCAACAAGCCATATTTGCGACTAAATCCTGAAAAATTACCCATAATTCTGCTGTGGTTAATGAGTCGAATATTTAGGGCATTATGTAAGCACCTTACCATCTGAGCCACTGATGAATTGTTATTCATTATCGATTAAGTAATAACTTACCCATGAATATTTGAGTTTTATCAAAAACAAAAACCAATAGGACGAATGTCATTTTCGAATTCAGACTAGATAAAAGACTGTTTTCCACAGAAAGCATAAAATAAAAGAGACAGCTAACTTTGCATATATTCATGAGAAATCAAGGAAGTAGTTAATTTTCAGTATGTTCATAGATAAACAGATCGAAATTCGAACATAATTATGACTGTAAACTTATCTTCTTTCCGATTATTAACCCCTTCTTTACTAAATACTGATTGACGAATAGTTATTATCTAAACAATTATTATCTAAACACTTCCCACAAATGAATAGAAAACTTTCTGCACTTGTATTATCTGTTATTCGGTTTGCCATCTGCTCATTTTTTCCGAAACATACCTCCAAATGAATAATAGACCATTCTAATATACACTTTTACAACTGGGTGGGGCTTGGGTGGGAGAATCTATTTAGTAAAGAAGGGATAAAGAAGCTGCACATAGAACCAGGATGTCTACTGAAAAAGACCTACCTCTCAGGTACAGGCGTCCTTGCCTCATTATCTGAATGAGAATCTCCAAGCGGATCAAAATAATCAAGGTTATTTCCAGGTGTCACACAATGATTATTAGAATCTCCAGGTGTCTCAGAATGATTATGAATATTTCCAGCTGGTTCAGACTGAACACTGGAACCTTCAGGTGGCTTCCTGTTACTAAAATTAGTCCTCAAGAATGCTCCGTTTGTACGCATTTTGATGAAAAACTGCACTATTTTTTAATATAGGAAAGTTCCATGTTTTTTCTCGAAACAACTCAGGTGGAAGAATATCATTCCAACTTCCCTCAGTCAGAAAACTTTTATCGTGTAACCTTTTCAATCTTTATTAATAAAACTCACAAAAGAAAAACTTCACAGCTTGCAGCATAGTAGAAAATTTTAACTCCTAACTTTCTCAATCTATCTTTCTGGATAAAAACATAGAAGAATAATATCACCTCAATTCACAATATAATTTCTGTAGGAAGCCAGCAAAAGAAATTGCATTTTTCCATCGACTCTCATGTGTGAAAAGTGCTGATCAGATTGATATAAAACAGCAGGCACGTTATAACTACAGACATATCCTGTGGATGGATGGTATGGAAATCAATAGCTCAGAGTAGAATTTCTGCCATTGTAATCGGCAGTTAACTTACATCCTACTGACAGAGTGAGAGCTAAGAAGACAGCAGAGAGTGGATGGATCACACACACTCTAGCATATTGTTTAGAGTGTTTCCACTCTATTGTTTAGAGAGATTTCTCATACTGGTGTCGTTTATATGAACAGCCTGTTGCATCATTTCATTCTTCCCTGAGTTTATTTTTTCTGTGGATTGGAACTGACAAATACCCATGTGCTGTGGTAATGTGGTGTAATGCCCTAAATAATTGACTCCTTAATCATAGCAGAATTAAGGGTAATTTTTCAGGATTTAGTCGAAAATATGGCTTGTTGCCATTCATTTGAAAGTTAGTTTTCAGTGAGAGCTTTCTGATGAATGGCAACAAGCCATATTTCCGACTAAATCCTGAAAAGTTACCCATAATTATGTTGTCATTAAGGAGTCAATTATTTAGGGCATTACTGTACCCATGTGCTGTTGTAATGTGGTGAACTCAGGCCTCAGCTTGCAGCTTGAGAATAGGGAGAAGTGACTTCTCCCTCTGGCAGAAATAGGGAGAAGTGAGAGAAAAATAGGGAGAAGTGAGAGACTGGAGAATAATTTCATCTGATAATTTATTTAATATGAGGTTAAACAAACGAAAAAAACATTATCATGGAAAAAAATTCAAATTTTTCATTTAAATGTAATATAGATTGTTTGTTGCATTTGGTTTGCATATATATGCCACAATTAACGGCCTTGAGTCTTGACATCGACTACCGAGTGTCTCTAAAATCACTGAATCATTGGGAATAAAATTACGATTTTCCGGTTATGGATCACGTTTTATTTCGAACAAGGCAATACAACGATTAAAACTTTATTTGCACACTATAAAATGGTGCTCTCGGATAATTTTGTCGTCAAATATATTCAGTAACATCAGGTAACATCGGATAATTTAAAGGGAGTACGGATTCAATAGAATTATTTGAGGTCCGTTCGATTAGCATTCTGTTATTGCGTAAAAACACGGAATACCACAAAGACGGAAACGGAACTAAAACAAACAAAATGTTTAAATCGGCAATATAATAATAATTTGAGTCGGCGGTTTTAAAGCAGTCAGTCGGGACGAGCAGAAACCAACACTTTATTAAGTATGGCCAAAACGGAAGGCTTCTTTGTTTGATATATTATAATCCTTGTCTGGACATTGAAGATCGCATTTACTTACTCAGCGCTGTTAAACAAAAGGAGTCAACCTTGTGTCAACATTTTGTCACTGTTTGATATATTCATAATTGATTTGTAACACTATAGCATGCATGGCTTATCGCTTACTACAGCCGTAGGATAATTTTGGGAAAATCAGAGGGCGACTTCACTTCTCCCTGGCGCGACACTAAGGCGACTATTTCGCCCTACTCGCCTGGTAAGCTGAGGCCTGGGTGAACTTATAGTGATCAACTTAAAGGGCCACTCAATGTTCGAATCCCCAGATCACATTATATACAACATATTCTATATAATATACCAATTGAAATCGGATTCTCCAAAACATTGTATTATCAACTTATCCGGTCGAGAAAAAAATGTGAACATGTTGTTTTGTCAAGGTATACCGACGTGTGTTCAGAGTGGTTCTGTGCTTAGTTTTGATCTGGACTGTTCTGCCAGTCTATTAGTCTCAATGCTTGGGGATAACTCTATCTACTTGTTTTGAATCTTGATGCATTTTGTGGGGATTGTTGTGGGTAAATCTGAGAATCTCTCATCACAAGTGGATGCTCCAAGGCAACAGCTGTTCTGTATCCTGGTGGAATGTAAAATGTCCGGCACAATATTTTTTGGCCTAAGCTAAGCTGCCCAACAGAATGTTTCGCCCCGCCTTAAAGATAATGTATCTCTTCCCATCAAATGAATTGATGAAATGAAATGATATCTGACTATCCACAGGATCTGCTCAAATCTGCCTTTTATAGGCGACATAATGCTAAGAATAATTTATGTAACATCATGCAGTGGATACGATGGAGACGACATGACAACTTGATAAGACGTGTCGTGGATTGTGCAATCTTGTCTGTATTCTGGCCCACAAATCCAAAATGACGTCAGAAACCATATAATGATGTCTTAATTTGTTCGTTTTCATTAAGCTAGCCAACGAAATTGGTCTAAATTAAATTAATAGGCCTAAATCATATGGGAATTCTTTGTAAGTTGTACTTTAATTTTCATCGCAATGCTCCTTTCCCGATTCCGCGTTTTGGCAATCTCCACACTGTTGCTAATCGGAAGTCACGTGACATTTTCTCCAAAATCCATACCCGCGATCTTTGAAAAATCCCTGAGAGCTTTCCGATGAATGGCAATAAGCCATATTTCCGACTAAATCCTGAAAAGTTACCCATAATTCTGCTGTGGTTAAGGAGTTGATTACTTAGAGCATTACTGTATATTCACAAAAAAGGCTATTGTGTATAAAAATCATGTTGTTGTAATTGTGGTCCAGAAGAGATAGACTATATTTAACCCTTTAATATCTTGATACAAACTGAGGTAGTGTTCGTAGGCCATCCTAAATCATTTGTAATGTTAATTTAGCTTATACATTCACCCTTCCATGATTGGAGCTTCCTAAAATTTTGCGAAAACCTTATGCCAATGCATTCTCTTATATATGCAAGTCTCACATAGGGAGCCTTGCATATATAAGAGAATACCTTGACCGTATAAGCCAGTGCATTCTCGTAGATATGCGAGGCTCACTATGGGCGACCCACATATATAAGATAATGCACTTAAGGAACTTTAAAGCTGCACCAGCGCAACTCCCATCATGAAAGAGTTAAGGTGTGAATTAATGGGAACCATATCATTTCTCTTTCTGTTATCTGCTTATTACAATTTTAATGGGTTAAACATAGGTTAACTTTTTTGACAAACCAGTTCATATAATTGTAGTATATGAAATGTCATCACCATGATCTCAAAGCAGTCTGGTTACAAGCCATGGATGTCACAAGGAGAGTAATAACCCTTTCTTTCCTAAATGGATTCTCCCATCAGTTGGATTGGCCTATTATTCATCGAGAGATGTTCAGGAAATATGAGCAGACAACTACAGTAATGCCCAAAGTAATTGACCACTTAACCACAGCAGAATTATGGGTAATTTTTCAGGATTTAGTCGGAAATATGGCTTGTTGCCATTCATCTGAAAGCTCTCGCTGAGAGCTTTCCGATGAATGGCAACAAGCCATATTTGATGATATTTCCGACTAAATCCTGAAAAATTACCCATAATTCTGCTGTGGTTAAGTGGTCAATTACTTTGGGCATTACTGTAACAGGTAATACAAGAGCAGAAGGATTTTTATTCTTTGGTGGGATTGGGATATGTTAATAAAATAAGTTAAACAAAATGCTTTGGTTGTTCGTTGATGTTATTGTCTGAACACTTCCAAAGGGAACTACTTATCAATGAGTATTTGGTAAAGAAAGGGTCTACACATAAATGCTTCAGTAAATGCATTTCATTGTGGCTGGAATTGCCTGTGCTATATGAGTTTGTCAGCAGCAACACTCCAAGCCAAAACCCAGAGCTGGGGTCAAGATATTTATCTGACATGATCTAAACCCAATCCTCTAAGTAAACAATGCTGGAGGACCATCCAATTATATGGAAGCTAAGCTCTCCAAGTCTGGCTCCAACATAATTAGACAGGGGCTCCACTACTTGACAGCCACAACATAATTAGACATGGCTGGGTGTAGTGACTGGGCCTGCAGGCAGAAACCTTATTAAAGGAATAGGGTGCTGAAAAAAACAATAATATTTTCTTTCAATATACCGATAATATATATATATAATGTCCATTGGGCGCATATAATCTAATATTCGGCAGCCATTCGTTATTTTTATAACGATTATACAAAATTCCGAAGTTAGCCGAAGATTTTGTTGTAGACGAAGTCACGTGATCATCGGCCCGATCACGTGATTGTCACATGTGGTAACCCATCGACAACGCATATATACGCTACGGCAGTATTTTAAGTTTGCATGTAGTCGATCGCGGCCTTTGAAGATTGTCGCGTTATCACACTACGAATGCAAAACTTTGCCGAAAACATCGCCGTTCTCGTAATTAAATGTCTTTATCGTGTTATTATTATTATATGTATCGCGATGTATTGTTACTATAAAGCAATGCCCGTATATTATTCAGTTTTGCGCGCATTTATCTATATAAACATGTGCTCGTGTTTATATATTTTTTTTCGTTACCGGAATAGTCCAAGTTATATTATATATTATATATTCATATAAAGATTGCATATATATGCGAAGACTTGCACAGTTATTAGGCAATTATCATCTCGTAAACATTCCAATTTCCAGATGACCTTGTGTCAATAAAGAGCGTTTCGTTTTAATTTATCGTAACGCGGTAAAACAAAACAAAATCGGTTTATTGCTGTCGGATTTAATCAATTATAATCAAGTCATTCATTACCAATATGATATGATAAGTTCATTTTTCTTGGTTATGAATCATGTATATATTAGGGCAATATGGTGTTTATATATATTTCGGAATATTGCTTCCCCTACCCCCAAACTATCTTGCCAACTGTCACTGATGAAATAACTGCGTGTATGCGTGGTTATTGGCCTATAAAATTAATACTCTAGCGATGCGGTCTATTCAATATGCAGGTCATAACTCGACCTCTATGTGTCAATTACGCATAACAATAGGATTATAAAATATATAAACATTCGCCATGGTTCGTTTAAACATCCAATCATATATAAAACTTTTTGAAGGAGGGATAATAATCCGGTTTAATATGTAAGCACATATACAAGCGTTCTTTATTCGCAATATATCGTAATAGTGAACGCTCTTTATTGCATCAAGGTAAAGGGACTGGACTTAGAACAGTTGTCATCGTGATTGTTTTACTGATTACACCAATACAGGTCAATACATGTACACAAACTTCCGATATGCATACTTTATATACCCTTACAAGTCATAGCAATTTCCGCTTTATTAAACTCTTTTTATTCGTACCATATTAGGAAAACTCTTAACATTGAACGCTCTTTATTGAGCTATGGTGAAGGAAATGTGTAATCGACTTAGAATAGTTGTTATCGTGAATTATTCAACATACTCTCCACTTTAACTGCAATTGTATGTATTCGTAACCATGACTGACTTGTCAAATTAAACGCTCTTTATTTGGTATATGTAATCGGTTTCTGATTTTGCGCAACGGGTTTCCCACAGAAATCCTGCCAAATGGCACGTGAACGAACATCGTTTGGAAATGAATACAGCATTATACCTAACTGAAAGTCACAAGACCAGCCACAGCCGAAAACACTGCATTTATATGGCATTGTTACGAATGAATGATTGTAAATACGGGACACTCGGGGCATATACAACATCGTGAACACGCGCCCGAATAGAGTTCACATGCCTGCTCGTGTTTTTATAAGCTTTATTTTTGACACAAAAGTGTTACCTACCCCGCTCAATCGGCCTTCTATAGTTTTTTTTGTCAAAACAATAACTTTCCAAACAGTGCTTAAGACAAATCACAAGTGAATATAACTCACCGCGCGATGACAATTAACCATGCATGAGTACACAATGCTATTGATATGCCCCGCAGTAATTCCATCACTCTCACGCGCTGATGTCTATTCCGGATTTTCCATCGTCATATAGGTAGACACAATTAAATCCGACTCGGATTCCGTGTTTTTAATTAGTTTACCTCGCTTGACATCATGCGAGGTTTTGCGACGGAGATAGCCGACAACCGGTGCCGGTATTACTTATTTATTTCTCGGCTTATTTATTACGCGATTTTTATGGGACTTGGATTATTGTGATCACAATAGGGGTGGCTTTCCGATAGAGTTTTGTTGTTTCGCGAGCATTGTAATCCTTTAAGAAAGGGCAGACAAATACAATACTACTCAACTAATATTTCACCCATAAGCAAGTGAATAGCTGAAACAGATATTGAATCTTCTAGTGAATTCAGTGAATTCAAGAGATATTTGATCCAGGATCATGCCATGAATTTCAACTCTAGCTATGCGTATAACAGACTGTATGTGACGGTACCAACTCGAAATCACATGATATAAGTGACTTTGCTTTGCGTTGCTTACAATCATGGAATTTCTCAGGGGGTAATTAATTCAAAGCTTATTGCGATATAAGCTCTCAAAAAAGCATGCAATCTCAAGCTGGGAACACACCCTACTGTAAAGTAGATTACTGAAGAATAAGTATTAAGGCCAATAAAAAAAAAACATCTGTATTTCCAGTTTCCAGATCTACCTGCCAAAATTGGGCAACCTGGATTTGGTTTTCCAAAATAAAAAAAATATTGATTTTTTTTTTTTATGCATGTATTAAATTGACATGTAAAACACATCTATATCGCTAAATATATAGTATATACTATGTTTACATTAAGCAGCAATAATTTTAAATGGAATATATTTCAAAAACAATTTACTTCTATTAAAATACATGTCTATTTGTGGTTGCCGATGATCAGGCCCCAAGCTAGGAGGCGTCTCGGGCGAAATTCTCGCCCTTGGGCTGGCGAAGTCGCCCTCGGATGTCAGCAAGGCGAAAACGAAGTCGCCTTAAAAAATTGACAAAACTAGCTTAGGATTTACGGTAATTTTACCGGTGAAAATCTGACTCGTTTTGCAAAAAAAAAATATATATCTAGATAGACTTAATTGTGCCAACGAGGCATTATATTTATCAATTATACATGGTGTACCCTATCCACATATTCTAATCAGGTTGTGTGCTTTTGAAAATGGCAAATTGCTCTGACCAACGAAGTTTATGATGAGCTACTGGTTCGTTTTAAGGAGACTGGAATTTAGACCTTACTTTGTTCCGTCGGTCATTTTGTAACCGCAAATTGTATAGCCATACTGTGCCATACATGGTCACCACCACTCATGCAGTAGCCAATGTGAACAACTAATACTGTCTTTGAATTTAAACTAAAACATATCTATGAATTTTAAATTTTACAAAAGTATTTTGTGTCGGACTCCGTTTCCCAATCCAACTTTTTTACTTTTTGGAATTGGATATTTATTATGTTTACAAACAAGAACACATGCTTGCTTTATTAAACACAGATGTTTGAATGTGCATTGGAAGTACTTTTAATGTTCTTAGTTAAATAAAACATCTACATAATAAACTATTACTATCCAAACTCATTTAAAAAGGATTAATTTGTGTCAAAACTATGTGTTTGCAAATTACAATAATATTGTTGTCAATCTATCGCTCAGGCCACGTGCGCAATATATGCCAATATACGTCTGTCAACGGTTGCAAATTAATTGCAATGCAGGTATTTAATTAACCTGCTGGTGTATATTATAAGCTCAACTGGTCTCTGTTAAGAACACATTACTAGTAATCAACACCTTTTTCTGACACAGCTATCAAACTTGTCAAGTTTATTGCTTTAATCGGATTATCATCAGACATCACTGATGCTACTCAACAATAAACTCGTTCGAAACAAAATTAAAAGCTTTTACACCTCCTTAATTAGGCCTTATTGTTTATTTTAACAGACCCACATTACAGCAGTGGCCAAAAGCCATTTCCAAAAAATTAAAATTTATAATAACAATTCAGATATTAAAAGTTATGAAGTCAATAATTAATCATTTCTTCAGATAAAGTCAACACTGACAACAGTTTTATCTTGTTGTTTTATCTTATTTATTAATGTCATAAATAAAGCAAATTTTGAAAATTTCTCCCTGAAGTCTCCCTAAATTTCCTGAAGTCTCCCTAAATTTCCTGGAGGGAGACTTCAAGTCTCCCTGTTCTGAACCCCTAGCCTGAGGCCTGCCGATTATCAACGTACCATTATGTTTCACATCACTTTAATTGTATTTCATTATTATCTGCAAACTGTGTTATTAAATATGGGTATCACTTCTGTGCGATTTTTATATATGTAGATTCTGAATGATCATAGTGCACAAACAAATGCTTTTGTCACTAGAAATTATGTGTTTCCCCCTAAACATTCAGTTCTAAATGAGGGACCTCATCTTTCAAATAAATACACATAATGAGGGTATACCTCGTTAGTTTACTAAATTAATTTGAATTCCTTCAAAAGTAAATAATTTAAAGACATCATTAATAATGAAATGAAGCCATTGGAATACCGTTTGCCATGATGATATGTATACTGCTCCACAACTATGAATGCCATTCAGTTTATGCTGAGATCAAGAGTAACAGTCTAACTTGGTAGAATCACTAGTTTTAGAGTTATCTCTCTTGCCACAAAATTACTTCAGGCAACATCAAATTCTAGATAGCTAATAGAGTTACCCCTCTTCACACACAAGCCGATCACTTGGTACACAAAATTTGAGGAAGTATTGATCTGCATTTACTCAGTGGTATATTTGGAAGCAGTGCATTCAGGATCCACTTATTGGCAAAATGTCAATTGCAGTGCTATTTATTAAAACACTCAAGAGAATAAAGAGAACTGGCCTTATTGTTTGAGGAAGTATCTAGAAATAGAAGTATTAATCGAACCATACCTGTCATCATCAAGAACGCCGCTGCTTTTCTGCATGCACTCTTTGACAGCTTGTATCCCCTCACGGAATCTCTGCTGCAGACGTCTGGCATACACTGAAGCTCCGCCCTCACTCATGTAACCGCTACACATATCGTCCATCTTATTTCCATGTAGAATATCACCATCGGACATGTATCCAGAAATATAATCGTATGTCTCCATATCCGAGCCATAATCGTCCATTACACTTCCGCAGTTAGAACCAGCTCGTCGGAATGAACCATAAATTGGTCCAGTGTTCATCATTGGCCGTGGCATGCCAATTCTGTTAGGTGGGGTAGTATGGGTACCAGCAGCATAGACCGATGTTGGCACCGAGATGCCCGGAATGTGGAAGTTTCTATTAAGTTGGTTCCCAGTGCATCCACGAAGGTATCCGTAAGGCAGTGTACGCATGATTGGCTGCATAGGTTTAATGTCCATTGCATCTTGAGCATCGTCCTCATTGGTTGAATCTTTCTTAACTGCCTTGTCCGTGAACGTCGTCTCTTTTGATTGCTTCACTGGTTCCGTCCTTATCTCAGTGTCAAAGGTCGTTTCGACTTTCTCTCCGGACCTTGGCTGAACTACCGCGACATTACTCGCCTGCTTGTTGATAATTTTTAGTCCGAGTCGAGGAGAGTTTGCAGCACTAGAAGGTGTCGACAGCTCATCACAACTAGACGGCTTGAAGATTACACTTTCACTAGAAGAACCACTAGGGCCACTAATACTGGCGGAAGAAGGCGTTGAGTCACTTGTTTGTCCAGGCGTCACAGCAGCACTGACGTTGATTGGAGCCAAACTGGTAATATCAGCCATTTTGCTTTTATTTTGAGACTGCGCCCTCGCTAGTACAGATATATTAGTCTGCGTATTGCCATCTGCCTTAGCGACGCTCTGAGATGATGGTACTGTACATGTTGGCTTGACAACATTGACAGTTTGTGTTGTTACCGAATGAGGCACATTTGAAGGTTGCACAAGCTGCGCTCTCACAGTAGTAGCACCACGGTTCTGATTATGCAAGGGTTGTTTACAGTTTGCTTGAACATTTAATGAGCTAGGCTTGACCGCGTGAACAGTATTTCCATTCGGTGAACACATACCGCTTGCCGAGTCAGGCTGATGCGATGAGTGAGCAATTTGAGACTCAGAAGTAGATTTTGTTGGGTGTCCCTGAGGCTGTATTTTCTGAACTTCTCTCCCTTCAACGTTTTGCGACAGTGGAAGTGGGCTGAAGCTTCGGTCTGACGGGACAGGAGGTGGTGGGAATTCAGGTGGGGGCGTTTGTGATGCGTATGGTTGCGCAAGATGCTTCACGTTACTTGGACCAGCAAGAACACGTGGGTGTGGTTTACCATGATCCTTACGAACCCTGTCTTCTGAATGTTTGGCAGATTTCGATATAGATGACGATGACGGTGGTTTAGGAATGCTACTGGTTGGCGTAGGAATCTGTGTCCCTGGATTTGGCTGCGCCTGACTGGATATTGATGTAGATGAAGATGATCTTGGAGTTTTTGATGCCGTCTTCGGTATCATGGTAGTCATTTTTGACGTTTTTCGTCCAGCAGGTGGACTTGATTGTGCTCGCGAATCAACCTTAGAGGTGCTCTTCTTCTGCATCTGATGAAGGCTGGCAGTATTCGGTGAAGCTGATCTCGAAATCGGAACAGACATACCACGCCGAGCATCATCAGGTGACAACGTACTTGCAACTGCCTTACTTACCGGCTTTCTCAATCCACGAACTTGAGCTTTTGGGCTACTTGACCCATTTGTAGCACTACTACCTGCACTTGCATCAGCGGAACTAGAACTGCGAGCGCTCGTTGATGAGCGTGTGTCAGTATCACTACGTGAGCTTGTACTTATAGTACTGCTGCTTGTCTTAGAGGCACTCTTGACGATACCACCTCCACTTTTACTCTTCCCTTTCTCCTTGTCTTTGGAGTTGAAGAACTTAAACTTGTCCAACATGGAGTTCTTGTTGTTAGCTGCCGCTCTCTGAACTGATGATTTATTCCCAGAAGTTGCAGTTGGAAGTCCTGAGGCTTGTGGACTGACTATTCTGCCAACATTTTTCTCCGGTGTTGTGCTTCTAGCATGTAGAACTTTCCCTCCAGGTGTCGGTATTCCTGTCGCGGACTGGGACCCGCTTGGTGATGTAGCACGAGTTGGAATTCCAGAATTATTATTAAAATTCTTTGGCCCAGAACCAAGACCTGAAAAATAATTTAAAATATGTTGAGTACAAATGAGACCAATTAATTCCATTCTCTGCTAGAAATGGTTGATAGAACAGATAAAATACAGGATTTAACAAAACTAAGTTATCCTGGGCTACATAATAGCAAGGACAGTCAACAGTCATTAAATATATGAGACCATGATAATATTTTTAATGTAAGTTAAATTAGCTTTTTTATTGAAATATAACCAATTGGCTGCTGATATCGAGACTAAAGAAATATATGGAATATAATTAAAATAAACCTTTTTAATGAATACAATTGACATGAAAGTTGAGCCTTTAAGATGTTCAAACTGGACCTCATGAATATCCAATTGAGAAACACGTGACTTTATTCAGAATTATTTATTTATCAATAGCTGTCTTCATTTTCTAGTTTTTGGCTCAATTTCATGGTTAGTTTTAAATGTGCTCAAATTCACAAAATCTTTTCTTCGGATTTTGACATTTATAATTGCACAGAATAGTGTTAACTATTCTTTCATGATGGGAGCTGTGGTCAAGGTCAAGGTAATTATTGTAAAGCCAATGTATTCTCTTATATATGCGAGGCTCCCTAAGAGAATGTATTTCAGGAAGCTCCAGTCATGGAAGGGTTAAATTCAACAGGAGTTTTAAATTTGGTCTGGCCTTTTGCCAAACACTGTATTGATGTGAAATAATAAGAGAACTTTCAAGGGAAAAAACTTCTTACAGTTTTATCGAACCTGCCATGACCAGAAAGAGACTTGAGGATGACATGGTCTATCTTTAAGATAATGTCAAAGGGTTATCAGGTAATTAGTTATAAACAGACAATCCCCAAAGGAAACACAGCACCTGTGTAAGCAGGACTGACAGGTAAGCTGTGTGCAACAGTCGACACACTCACTATAATGTATCAAACAACACCTGGAGAATTCTCACCTGTCTGAGAAAGTTATGTTGACATGTTAAACATACTCAGACATTAACTCTAGAACAGTCCACATGGCAATTCTATCAGCAGTACACTGTCAGTATATTTGATGGCAGTACAAACAGCAGTACACCACACACACATCGGTCGGACCACCAGAGAGTTAGGATCGCCACCTCTCAGGATGACTACGCCACCGAAAATCCCGAATGCTATCACAACAATGCTGGACTCCATGCATGTCGCGCCTTGTGTGAGCTGGTCACTCCATGCACACAAAGGCGGATACCAGTTGGTTCTGGACTTCCAGTCCTGCCCGGCAAATCCCTCATCAGGGCTCTCTACCGGGAGAGGTCTGGAAACTACCAAACCAGCTAGGAAGAAGCGAAAGAAAAAGACTCCATCCAGGAAAAAGAGAGACACAGAGAGATTGGCTGCGTGGAAAAAGAGGAAATCGACTGATGCCACACCAGGCGACACCTCCCGCGCAGCCGAGATCGATTCACCGCCCGAAGTGGTAATGGACTCCCCATCGCCACGGATAGACGCGGACATCTCCTTTTTCAACCCGAAGACGCCGGATTACACCGAACCGGAGTCTTCACCTGCCTCTCCTACAGCAAACGAAGCACCAACATCCGACACCGAAGATACATCCGACTCCGAAGACACTTCCGACTCCGAAGACACATCTGACTCCAACCCCGAAGACACATCTGACTCCAACCCCGACGACACATCTGATTCCGACTCTGACTGCGACGACACATCCGACTCCGAAAAAGAAGAAAGACAAAAGAACTTAATGGAAATTGTAGCGAGAGCACAAGAAGCAGTAAGAAAAGCCGATTTAATGCAAGCCGAAACCGAAAAGATCATGAATCGTCCGACTCCAAGTTTGCAAACATCACCATCCGAACCACCGCCAAAAAAGAGAAAGAGAAATAAAAAGAAACAAAACAACCGCCGCTAAGACTCCTCCACCACGCTTTCGCCGCCTTGCCTCCAACCACAACACCTACGACAGCCAACATGTTCGATTTTCATCGGAAAAAACCAAGGAAGGGTGAAGGGACTTGCACACTGCAGTCCGACCACCCTACCCGGCCTTCGGCCGGAAACGACTCAACAACAACAAGCAGTACACTGTCAGTATATTTGATGGCAGTACAAACAGCAGTACACTGTCAGTATATTTGAAGGCAGTACCGGTACTAACAGCAGTACCAATCCTGGTCAAGTGGTCCTGACAATGTGCTATGATGTTAGGGCAAACCGATGCCATAAAGAAAAAGTGCCGTTAGTTTTTCTAAAGTTTTCATTTTTGCAGGGTTCGGAAAATCTGAGAATATCCAGGAAAAGTAATGCGTTTCAAAAAAATTAATATTGCAATATATGTTAATACTGGTTGTTTTAGTTGATAGGAAATCAACTATAATCCAGATGGCTAATTTTTTCCAAAATATATATGTTCTTGAATGTTTCATACAGAGACTGGCTTTTTCTCAAATCACTCGGATAAGCCAAACAGTGCGAAAATTACAACTTTAGAAACAAAATAAAGGCACTTTTTCATAACGGCATCAGTTTTCCCTACCAGCATCATAGCAATCCAGCAGGACCAACCAACATACTTACCACAGATTGTCAGAATGCGTCATAATGCACAACTAAGAGATCAAGTTATTCCTCTTCAATTGAGAATAATAAACTGGCAGTACAGACCCGATCAAAAATAAGCACATAACACATGTTGATACCTTGACAAGCAACAACTCACAGTTTATACAACCAGATAAGTTGATAATACAATGTTTTGGAGCTTCCTCTTTCAAATGGTATACAGTAATGCCTGAAATATATGACCTTTTAACCACAGCAGAATTAAGGGAAATTTTTCAGGATTTAGTCAGAAATATGGCTTGTTGCCATTCATCGGAAAGCTTTCTGATGAATGGCAGCAAGCTATATTTCCAACTAAATCCTGAAAAATTTCCCATAATTCTGCTGTGTTAAGGAGTCGATTATTTAGGGCATTACTGTACCTTCCAAGTAGGAAATATAAGCACCTGTTTTCCTGACGGAACATTCCATGATGAATTATTTAAATCTATCACTAATTTAACGAGGACAAATCACAGGTAGAAAATGATGAATCATCTTAATAATTCCAAAAGTTCGACATGTAGTCCAATACTCCACATAGACCAAGGTGTGCTTATCTAATAATTCCTGTGTGACATCAAGTGTAAATATGGCTCTATCAACATCCTTTAGTGTCCAATGATAGCATCTACAAATAACATAACGGCCAGTTAGGACAGGCGTCTTACAGGGGTCCAACTCGTAAAACATGGACCTGGACAGATATGTGTCAGACCTATAGCGGATTAGCATATGGTACTGGGTACACTCTCATTTAACTCAATGACATGTATATGATATACTGGCTGCAATTCGATATCCTTTATAGATATGGTTATTATAGGGGCAAGAGAAGCCTCTGTTTGCATAATTATCAAGTGATAAAAAGACAGAGGTTGGCTGATGTATTGTAGTTTTTGAGGGAAGTATTTTCAATGAAAAAGCTGTATAGAAAATGAAATTGAGCCAATTATACTTTGAAAAGAATGCATGATTAGATACCTTTACTTTTTAGATTTTTGGATACCTTTACTTTTTAGATTTTTAGATACCTTTACTTTTTAGATTTTTTTGAACAGTGAGTGTACAAATAGAAACAAACCACAAGTGATTCACCAGAATCACCACACAAAGTCAAGGAAGACTGAAGAGAGATTTTTTAATCAAATAACAAACGAGAGGCCGATCACGATCGGCAGATGTTTAACCCATACCTTGGCGATAGCGATTAGCTATAACTGATAATTGGTCAAAGATATGATCACAGTAATACATATATCAGTACCTAACTTAAAATCAAAAGGTCAAATAATTTGTCTAAAGAAGGGGTTAAAGTAATTGGGGTGGGGGAGGAGTCGTTTTAAATCTCATAACTCTGTCCCTATTCACACAAGGACCTCTCACTGTGAGATCCAATTGTTTAGCCATTAATAAATTTGACAGATAGGATAAACAATTATCCAGCCAGCAGGTTGTTCATCTTTACCTTCATACAACCACCCCCTAGAGCTATGTAACATATGTCATCACTTAATTAATAACAGATTTTGCTTGGAATGACATCTATTAAAGGTATTCTCATACTCTGGATATTGGATGTTCACATGGCAATTTATTGATATCATTATATTACATGCAACTATTGCAATAAAATCTTCACATTTTCAATACAGGACATCACACCTTATTAATGGAATACAACTAAAACAAATTAGTGTCAATGACAATTTTTTTTTTGAATTAAATAATTTTTTTATTATTATAAAAGTTTTTTAATATTTGTTTATGTTAAATTGAGCGAGGAAATTCAATCTAAAAAAATATGAAAAATCCAAATTTCAAATTAAAAAAAAAAAAGAAGGGTCATAACTCCTATAAAATAAATCGGATCAAACCCATATTCAAACTCGAACTGTATTTTGGGATGAGAAACCTATATACAAAATTTGGTTCCGATCAAATAGAAAATGTTAGAGTTATCGCATTATACCTAAAGTGTCTGACAGACAGACAGATATAGATGGACGGACAGACGAGTGGTCTATCCGGGCATTGACGCTATGTGTACCATACTATGGTATAGGCACACATAAAAAGTTTTATCTCATGCAGAGTACAGGAAAAATACATCAAACCTGGTGTACCCCTTTAATTTTTCAATTCACATATGTAATCAATTGAAATCAATGTCGAAAAAGCTTTCCATTAATATATAGATAAAACAAACTAGACCTACAGTACTAAAAGTGTTATGAACAATTATTTTGTTCCCATAGACTGATACAGAGCTCTCAAGTTTTTAAAACTTTGAAAACCAAAGTTGTCTTCCCATGCAACCAACAAAATTCCAATGGTAATGCTATTAAACAATGAAACCAGATTATGCCTTTAAGATGAAATTTAAATAACCATGCATATAAAATATAATAGTATAAACATTCCACCTATGATATGGCCAGATATACTTATAGAGTATAAAGTATATCTGATACAGCCAACACATCTCCTAGCAGTTAATTAACTCAATACAAGAAAGAACCAACTTCATGGTATTGTAACAGGATACTATCTCTGTGTGAGAAGACAACTTCATAGCATCCTGAACCTGATTTATTAGATACTATCTAGACAGTGCCACCTGTGTATCTTTGATATATTTTAGCGATGAATAAAATAATAAAAGGGCCATAACTCCAGTAAAAAGTACCCAAATTCAAACTCGATCTGTATTTTGAGTTGAGAAACTCACATACAAAATTTGGTTCCTATCAGTTGAAAAATTGTTGAATTATCGAAGCATTCATGAATTCTATGTCAAAGGGCCATAACTCCATTAAAAAATATCGAATCAAACCCATATTCGAACTCGATATGTATTTTGGGTTGAGCAACTCACATACCAAATTTGGTTATGGTCAGATAATTTCTTTTTGAGTTATGGCAGCATGCATAAATTCTAAGTTGAAAAAGGGCCATAACTCCGTAAAAAAACTCGGATCAAACCCATATTCGAACTCGATCTGTATTTGGTGCTGAGAAATTCATAAACAAAATTTGGTTCCGATCAGATAGAAAATATTTCAGTTATCGCACCATGCGTAAAGTGTCTACAGACAGACAGACAGACAGACAGACGGACTAACGATGAGTGGTCAATCCGGGCAACGACACTATGTTTACCATACTATGGTATGGGTAAACATAAAAAGTCATAGGGTCGACAGAGCTATAAATGTCTTTATGGACTGATAAGGTGACAGATAAGACTGATGATGATAATTAATAGTTATTAAATATACACAGGTTAGCCAGACAAGAAAGAAACAAAAACATGTTACAAAGTGAAAAGTCATGTTAGATGTGAATGTACAGTAAAAAGTGAATGAATTGACTATGTGTGATAACATATCAGGTATGGGTACGTTGGATTAACCCTTCCATGACTGGAGCTTCCAGAAATTTTGTGAAAACCCTGTGCCAATGCATTCTTTTATATATGAGAGTCTCCCATAGGGAGCCTCATATATTAGAGAATGCATTGACCTAACAATATTACCATGACCTTGTGAGCCAGTGAATTCACTTATATATGTGAGGCTCCCTACGGGAGACTCACTCGCATATATATGAGAATGCACTGTGTCATCTGCTTAGTGAACATTCAGACAACCACGATTCATTTGTTAGTAGAGAAATCAGGCCCGACAAAATCATGGATAGTTTGTTCACATGATTGCGATGTTGTCGCAGATGAGGATATCATGGATTGTTGTTAAGCCATGGTTAACCACGCGATTGACTATCCTACAATCTTTCCATCTACGATTTTTACATGCACATGACTGTGATTCTGTCGCAAGTGTGGTAAAATTACCAGTTACTACCCACGATGAAAAACTTTCCACTTACGATTGAATGATGGTCAACTGACCGTTCACTTACACTGAACACCCAATGAATAATAGACTATTCCAATATATAATGTGATAACTGATGGGAGAATCAATTTAGTAAAGAAAGGGTTAAACTTAAAGGCTTACATAATATTTGGAAACTTTTTTTGCAAAATTATCATTTACATCATTAGTTAAAAGTTATACTTATTGATGGGTGGTTCATGCAGGCCTGAGGCCCTTTGCTGAACTCATTATCGGAACATTCCATCCATATAGACTGTATTGGACCTGTATATGAAACAGTCAACGAAGACAAAACGTCTCGAAAACAGGACAATTTTGCCAAATTAACATCCATCATCCTCGACATAGACACGAGACTAAAAAGATAGACAAGACAATGTACACTAAGCCTGCCAAAATGCCAAGTGGATCTGATAGACCAAAGTGGATCAGAGATACCAGGAATACCTGAGTCTGCCTTACAAATGAGGGGCGCATCTCAAAGTAATCATGTGGGTGTCGGACCAGTAATCCATCGTGTGTTAGCATGATCCCATATGTACCGTAACCAAACGCGTAAACATGCCACAGACCCAACACAGTAAGCTCAGTCAATTTGTGTCAATATTTGACTGCCCATTATAGCACCACTCCAGTACAATGCACTGGATGAGGGGAGCCCACTCGATTAAATTAGGAGAAATCCGCCACATCATTAGCGACAATGTGGTGACTAAAGATACATACTCGTGGCACGAGGTTCCCTTATTGGGTTACAAACTGATTGATTTCTAACAGTTTGCAAACAGATTGATATAAAATCTATGGAATCCAGTTATTGAATCGGGTCATCTAATACACATAGACAGACGTTTTATTGATCTAATCAAAATTCTGAATCACACTAATGCCTCTGACTCAACTTTGTGCTTACAATACAGCCAACCCACAAATAGAGGATTTGAAAGAGTAGAACTGGTAGATACTTTTACTCATATCTTTTATTCATGCACCCCCTCATAGTCCTCAGTTCATTGAGGCTATGAGGTATACTGTAGATGTAAATATGACCTATATATATATTACCAAGGTTTGTTAGAACAATCAGAAGTATAGAAAAATTAAAAAGATTTTAGTTTTAGGGGCAATGGAAGCACTGAAAGGTATTTATAAAGGAATACAATCTTCAGAAGGGAAACTTTACCCAATGAAAAGTATACATATGTATAGGCATCAGTGATGTGCAAGGGTTTCCATGCTCTGCCACTTTTGCCAGGCTTTCTGTAATTTTGTAATTCCATAATCTTATGTCACATGTCCAAGAACCCAATGAGAAATCCCTGGGATAGAATTTAATTTTGAACCATTTCAGACTTTCAAACCGGCCCTTCCTTTTTAGATAGTCTCCAACAAACATATAATGATTCTGACAAGTGATTGAGAATAATTCCTATGTACATTAACATTTTTTTTTAAATAAATCAAACCAGGATTCAAGAACTTAATTTTCTGCAGAAATATCAAATTTCAAATAATTTTGTAAACTTGATAAAAACAGAGAAAAAAAAACAAGGATTTAACAGCTATAGGATGTTTACATAAAAATACATCAGAGCAGAAAATCAAAATAGCGCAGACTAGAACAAATGAAGCCAGCAAAGATAATGATATCCCTTCCGAAGCCACAATAACACTATGATAATGGATTAGAGAAGGAGTAATTTGGCGTCTACACAATGATGAAGCATTGCAGCTATTGGGCACAAACACTACTTTCAATTTTTTTGTTTGAAATTGCATACAACATCTGCAGTTTTATGTTTCCCAGTTGGCGGCTCATTGAGTCTGGCTTCAAACAGGAAAATTTTATAGAATGTAATGGTCTGTGACTAGATCAATAATGGAAATGGCACAAATTTAGGATTTAGTCTGCCGGAATGTTAGTGTCATATTCCATTGCATTATACATCCATAGATTTTTTGTGACTTGTGTTTGTGCATGTATAAACCAGAACCATAATTGTAGAGGCATTTGATTAATTTTCAAATTCCACACCCCCCTCAAAATAGTGAAGCATATATATAATATCTTTGAGGAATTTAAAATAGCTAAACAAAACAATACATACCAGTTTCCTTCAACTAAATAAAGCTTGTGATGCAAACTAACAAATATCACAAGCAGGTTTAATCAAAGGGAACTTTAACTAGTGCATGGGGTCAGGAAAAGCAG
The DNA here is from genome assembly GCA_032622095.1 of Siphonodentalium dalli. NCBI lineage: Eukaryota > Metazoa > Mollusca > Scaphopoda > Gadilida > Siphonodentaliidae > Siphonodentalium > Siphonodentalium dalli. Next base: position 65,060,659 of record CP136061.1, read on the forward strand.
ACAAAGTAAACCATTGACTATCAATGCAGCAGGTTACATAAGGTAATGTGAACTAAGATGGAGAAACTGGAGGACATACATGGGTTCCAGCCAACTCCCTGCCCTCGACTGACACCGCGAACATTTTCTTTCTTTATACCAATCAATATAATCATACATTATATTATGTTTCTATTATAATCGTAAATTGTTCTGCCAGAAAGCGTGTCATGATGGACAAAATAAACTATCTTATCTTATCAACACCTGCAGAAATGGTTTGATTTTAATTGGGGGGGGGGAAGCATTTACAATCACAGTGTCAACCTTACCTTTCAGTGCCAACACCACCCTTGAAGGTGAACCGAAGGGGATATGAAATAAAATTTACTTAGAAAGCTAATTTCACCTTGAAAGCCTGGATTGGGTTTCATAAGACCAGAAGTTATTCACAAGATTAATTCCCCAGTCCTAGTATCAAGCCCAGTAAAATATGCCTGTTCACGAATACACACAGGAGCCTATCTTTGAAATAATATTATGAAGGAAGAATCGTGATGAGTTTCATTGGAACCTGGCAGATATCAATGACTCAAATGAACCAAAATTATTACTCAACATTCAATACAGATTAAAAGGCAAAAATAACATTAGAAATCAAGTGCATTCAGATAAACTTACAAAATCTATAGTGTGAAGTTACGCCAATTAAAAAAACATACTTACATTTGAGAAAGTGATAATATCCCAAAGGCCGAACTAATTGATTTCCTAAGCTTACATAACCAAACCCACCTATCTGAGATGTTTAGTTTGGCCAGTTAACTCAATGATGTGAATGTTTGTGTAATGTCTGCCTGTAGTAAGCATTGAATGAACTGATTGAACTCCAAGCAGCACTCCATATGGTACACAATACACGAGAAGAATGGTGGGGTATGAAGCTGCATTATCTATGGCTATATCTACCAATGGTCTGTGACGGCTCCGAATAACAATAACACTTGTCACCCCAAGTGCAGTCTGGCCCAAAATGCCAGTCTATAATGAATGGAGAAACTTGACATGATATAAGAGCTTAGTGGATTTCATTTCCGAATCTTAGATGAAATCTTGAAAATTGATTATTCTTGGATTATTATGCCTCAGATATCGTCAAATGACATTAATCAAAATTGGCCCCATAGATAAACATCATACCATATTAGGTCTATATTTTAGCCTATTTTTCTCCTTTTCATTCCAACATTTCTAGACATTTACACTTAGTGACACTTAGAAACAGGGAATAAAGCATGACCCTTGATAATTGAGAATTCATTCTGCAAGCCATATTTTTTAAAACAACCACTTCCTATTAAGCGTCTGCAACTGGTGAGTGACATTGCTGTAGATGAGAGGTGACATGTTAGGGGTATAACAAGAGTTCATTGGTCTATCTTTAAGGAAATCTAGAAAACTGATCAGTGTTTCTAAATGATTAAAAAATTTGAAACAGATGAAAACAGCAGCGATTTTTTTTACATATCAGGGGACAATGTTGTTCAGAGGAATTAACTCAAGCATACTTCCATATAATTTATATCTATTCTCTGCTGCATGAAGTTATTCCCGAAAAGAAATTATTTATAAAATATAATTATTCTACTCTAATTGGCTCAAACAAGTTATGATTTCATGGAAAAACTTGAGGGGCTCTGATCCTTAACCCTTTCTGTGCTAAAGCAGCATTAATGATTAGTTATCCAATAGAAAATGTTCAGATAATAAGTTTAAACATTTCTATCCTAAATAATCATTGATGAGTAGTTGTCACATAGGAAATGTTCAGATAATAAGTTTAACCCTTTCTATACTAAAGAATCATTTATGAGTAGTTATCCCTTAGAAAATATTCAGATGGTAAGTTCAACAAATGACCGTAGAACTTATTATCTAAACATTTCCCCTGAATAAATTGGGCTCCTTCTGCACTTTTAGTTATCTGTTGTCTACTTTATCACCTTAGCATCCCTCCAAATGAACAATAGACTGGTCCAGTGGATACTTATACACATGTATAACTGAATGGAAGAATCTATTTGTAAAAAAAAAAGGGTTCGGTCTGTCGTTATTGGTCAAAGAGAAATAGATGAAGAAACATGAAAAGCAAGGTAACTGTAAAACTCACTTTTAGAATTCAACTATCCTAAAGGGAAAATCCAGCTAAACTCACTTTTAGAATTATTAAACTATCCTTTAGGGAAATTCCAGATATTACAGTCATATGAATACTTATACAGGCAATATAGAGAGGAAAATGTCAAACATAAACCTATCTATGAAATCATCCAGGTTATATTAAACTACAAGATATATCCACAATGAGAATATTATTTGCTCACGAATCACTTCAGCTACAACTCAATGTCTTGGGATGTTCTTCCAAACTGATATACATCCCTAAACATTGTTCTGACTAAATACAAGGATGACAGGAATATAATGGGAAGTATTGAAGCATATATCAGAAATGTCATGTTGAGAATGGTTCAATAAGTCACTTTAACTGGGAGACACAAGAAGCTAATGGTGTGAGATGGGCAGAGAATAATGTAGGTCTGTGCTGAACACAAACAGTGGATTGTCTGAGCACTGTCAGTGGTCTCCATTAGGAGGCTGGACACTTGTAGGTCTCAAGTCATTAAACCAGCACCCAGCATGGAGAAGTAGCAACACCACAGCATGAGGTCCCTCCACTTTAACAGTATCAAGTATCCTCACACACTGCATGGGTTTATGCTACCAAAGCAAGGCCATTATAGGATCATCATAGGCCAGGTGGGTCACAGCATTTAAAGCCAAGGCACTGTGGGGAATGTGGGACTACATGGATAAAGACTATGATAATTAATTAGGCATGCCATTATGAGGATTGTGTGTGGAAAAAAAAAAATGAAAAAAAATAAGGAGGAATGGTAACATTGAATTACATGGTCATAAAGTTAACTGGAGTGTTAGTTACTGTCCAATTGGTGTGGCAGGATTCATTTTAATATAGATCTATTGGTTCAAAGTGTGGCCCCAACTCATCTATAAACAAGCCTTGAAATAGTGTGCCTGTCATTTGCAGAATGAGGTCCCCAGAGGGTGAATTTAGTGATGCTACCCCGCATAGCGGGCTAGCATCACCAAATTCACCCTCTGGGGACCTCATTCTGCTTACACCTCAGCAGAATGAGGTTCTTAGAGGGTGAATTTGATGATGCTAGCCCACTGATGCATCTGGGAACCTCATTCTGCAAATGACAGGCACACTATTTCAAGGCTTGTCTATAAATCAGCCTTAAATCTTGTAGTGCTGGGAACAATGTAAACAATACAAGTATAGCCAGAAGGGTCCACAACGGAAATAAGCCAAGTTTTGGCTTTCATGTGTCATCCTAGATCATGCCATGAATCTCTGCTTAGACCAACGCCCATAGAGATCATATTCCACCAGTTCAAAACCTGTGAACTTTTTGAAGTTTTGACAGGGAACCTTATAAAGTCGAAAAAATAATGCTAGGAATATATTTCTTAGTTATTGTGTAAAAGGGTTAATGGTTGCCTTGCCAAAGAGATTGGAACACTATGGTAACCAAGCATGCATGAAAATGATCAGAAATCATAATTCAAGCAAACAGAGGGGCTGATCATATTTGAAGAACTTCCAATGGAATGAATGATTAGAAATGATTGAAACTCTTTGGTTAAATGACCTCAATAGATAGATGTTATCAGATATCTTTGTAGGGAGGGTTAGAAAAAGAAATGTGTAAGATATTTACTCTGCAGGATCTAAAACATATAAACAAATGAGTCTCATGATCTGAGGTCAAAAAGATATGCGTTCTTAATGAAAATACATACAAGATATGAGATCTCAGAGAAGCAACAAAGTAAATTTAGTTTTAAAAAGTTGTAGGAATCACCTGTGTCACTGTAGAAAGTAACGTATGCCTATGGTCCAAAAAACGTTTGATTGGGGCTGTACAAAGACATGATTTATATTGAAGAAAGAGTGCCATTTTGATTTATACATTATTAATTTTTTAGGGTTGTACCCACCTTAACCTTGCCCTTCAGAGAAGGGGCGGGGTCATGCAGAGGCAAGGGAAAAATTATAATTCACCTCAGTCAATGACTCCAGAACTTGTGGTGACGAGTATAAAATACAGATGAACCAGTAGTGAACAAGGACATGAGATTGAACTTCTTTTTGCAAAGGATACCACTGACTTGGAATATTCTTCCTGATTTGTTGTTCAAGTCGACCAAATGAAAGATGCATGAAAAGTTATCCCAAATTCATCATTGAATAAAAGTCATTGCGACATTCATATTTATGATTTTATTATTATATGTGTACAAACAATTTTATTGTTTTATATTGAGTATAAATTTTAATGTGCCATCCAAGATTGGTTCCCCCACCCCCCCCCCCCCCCCCCCCTGCTGCCATTTCTTACTTCCGGCGTCCCTTGTGGATTCTTCATGCATCCAGGGAAACCATGCCGGGTCTGCTCCCTCTAGTAACAAGTCAAATGACTTCATGGACATATCGTAATATTGATAATGAAATAACATGTCGCGACTACATCATGATATTTGTTCAGAACACTCAATCATAAGTCTGGGTTTACATTTGGAAAATGAACCACGATCATCCTGAAACGATCAATACTCGGATATGTAATCTGGCGAGTGGAAGAAAATTTAATTTAAAAGCTCAAGCGAGCGCAATCATGTTTCAGTTGGAGCTAACAAACGTTGACGCCAGCAGGACACTCACGGAATTGAATGTCATGTTGGGATGACAAGATGTAACTGAGTAGCAAGGAATATTATTTTATTATAATGTGACAAATATAGTAACAATTTATGGGAATATATTTGTTATTATATATAGAACTTTTAGATAGATGTCTCCAGCCTGGTGCTCCGAACAAATGCGAGCCACAAACTGTTTCCAATTGATTGTATCTATTGTAATATTAAGTGTAAGTCAAGTAGACAAGAACTATAGTGTAGCATATGCTTATTTTCAATAATTAAAATAACTAAAAAATGCAAATTTAAAAGATGGCACAGATTTATTTTATACGAAAAAGATTCCAAATAAAATTAATATTAATTGATAGACACGTTTCCGGACAGGGGTATTCGATTCATATTTATTATTTCATACCCAGAAAACTTATAAATCATGTTGCGGAAGAGATAATCCATCTTTAACAGAAAATTTGCTTCCATGCTTTCAGAATGTGTAACTTCAATGTGAGCATGTTGGTACATGTGTCTATTGTGATTGGATTCCACATGGTTTCTTTAATGTTGAATCTAAATGCACTGAACATCTTATCATCACAACCATAGAAGTGTCTACTCTTATACTCTGGTGTAGTCTGTTCAACCTTGTTATTGTGCTGGGGAAAGTATACTGTCACCCACCCCCTGCTCTCTGTACCGTCACCCAGCACAGCCAGAACTGTATAATGAAGTTAAACCTTTATATACTTGGTTATGGATGTGTGTGGATGATCTTGGCCAAGGTATATGATAAGGATAAGGAAATTCCAAGTTTTACAATCTACAAACCAAGCAATAATATGACAGGACAAAATGCTTGATGAGATAAACATCCTTCCAGTGTTGAGTAACTCCTTTACATAGTTTACCTAACCTAAACAACCACAGGACAAGGCAGCAATATTACATAAAGTCGGGGAGTCAGCATTAACAAACTTACCGGAGTAGAAAGAGTTATGTTTACTGACATGTCATTGGAAGTCCATTATCACATCATTGCTAGAGAAGTTTCAAATACTTTCAAAGACTTTGAAAAAAAGCTATTTATGCAAAGCGTGGCAGGTTCCAACCACAGACATTGGGTATCCCAGTTGAAATGACCTAATTGTGTTCTATTTTATCAATACTGTGGACAAACCTATGAGATTATTTTTTTTATTTATGAAATTTGGAAATCGATCATTCAAAATTAAGACTACAGAAACAGAACAAAGTGAAAATTGCAGGTCTTAGCGACTTTGAAGACATAGTGTCTGTTGAACAAAAGTTTCCCTATTTCCTGGCCAAAGAAATAAAGTTTTACAAAATGTCCCCCCCCCCCCCCCCGGAGACTGCATGGAACAGTTGGAAATATTTATATTATGAATTTTATATTTCCTTTCATTAGTTGAGTAGAATCACAAGGTAGATATCACATAACCCTTTCATGACGGGAGCAGCGCTGGTGCAGCATTAAAGATCCTGTACCCGTGCATTCTCTTATATATGCGAGTCTCCCATAGGGAGCCTCGCATACATAAGAGAATGCATTGGTTTATACGGTCAATGTAAATATTGTTATGCCAATGAATTCTCTTTTATATGAGGGAGCCTCGCATATATAAGAGAATTCATTGGCACAGGGTTTCAGTAAAATTTCAGGAAGCTCCTGTCATAGAGGGGTTAATGGTTTTCTTGAAGTCTACCCCTTGTCCTTATGTTACTTCCAATACCCCTGCTGAACTAGTGACAACAATTCAGTTCAGACTCAATGCCATCCTACAAGTGTTTGAACATAAATTCTGATTTTATTTCAATTCCCAACAATGGCAGATTGAAATCATTTTGTAAAACCATGAACTCGTTCGAAAGAAGCCTACAAAGTGAAACTCACACACAGAATACTGCAATGGTGATGACCTGACTGATGCACTGTACTAAGGTGGAGTCCATGAAATCCCGATCATCATAAAAGGTCGTCTGATAGCGTGACAGTCTGGGTGACATAAAAGGTTCAGATAGGTCACCGACTAGAGAGTGATTAGTGATGGGATGACAGGTTTATTGACTAGAGGACTTCATTGCACCCAATGGTGGAGATATGACAGCCAGATGGGGCACACTTGTTATGGCAAAAAAGAATGTGCTTATTTACTGCATTTGGTAAAGATGTCATACCCTGCATGTTATTGGTAATGAAATTTATAACAAAAAACACCAAAACAAGGGGAGGGGAGGCTAAAATTGTTCATAAGCTCTCACATCACCCTCCTCCCCCCCTCGGCTGCTTTCACAATTTGTATAAAATTCAGCTCCTGATATATCAACAATTTTGTTCTGAAATGAACTCAATCAATACTAACTATTCAGTGGAGTGAACTATTCTTCATTTGTGGGTAAATTCTGTTATTGTTAGGAGACAGGCAAAGAAGTGCCATAAGTATTCCCATTCGTTCATTCATTAACCCACTTTGAAGGCATTGCGTCCCTTTAAAGAGTCTGCCTCATTTTGATAGTTTCACTTTATATGCTTGTAAGTGTAGAACTGACAAGACAAAATTAAATATTTATAACCAGAATCATTTCTTAAACTGAGAGCAATTAAAAAACCACTAAAAGCAACAAAATAAATACCAGTCTATTTGGGTAAAGCCATGAAATAAATACCTGTCTATTTGGGTAAATCATTAACGTTCCACCAGGAATAGCACTAACATTTAAAATGAAAATGTAATTTTTATGACCATGACACAATGCTTATATCAGTTCAATATGTGCGAAGGAAGCCAACCATGTGAAGAAAAATAAAATGATATTTCATTTCTGACAAGCAATTAAATTGAGTACTGGGCAACAATAAAATGAAAGTGAGACGTAATAATAGTCCAATGAACAATACATCCTTTGATCTGCTGTAAATATTGTGAGAAACTATTCCCGTACCTCATATGTGACCTGCCATATCAAATCCAGTTGTAAGTCGGGATTTTTTTACCCTGTGCCAATGCATTCTCTTATATATGCGAGTCGACCATAGGTCGCCTCGCATATATAAGAGAATGCATTGGCCTAACAATTTATTACAATTTTAATAATTTTTTCTTGTATTCTTTAACTAGAGCCCCAGACAAACATGAGCAGATGACACTCTTCTATGTGCTTCTATATATGTGTGGGGCTCCCTGCAGGGTAAGGGATGTTTTTTATTTTATGTCCTAAAAAATGCAAGAAACATTAAAAAAAAATGATAAAAAATTGTTAGGCCAATGCATTCTCTTATATATGCGAGGCGACCTATGGTCGACTCGCATATATAAGAGAATGCATTGGCACAGGGTATACATGTTCCTGAAGTGGGCTTACTTTAAAATAACTGCTAGTATTTTTAAAATAATGCAGGGACTCCTTTGATATGACAAGTGAAAGAGATCAAGATGAGAAAGCAGAATTTTTAATGTTCTGATGATTAAAGATCCTGTGCCAGTGCATTATTTTATAAATGCGAGTCTCCCATAGGAAGCCTCGCATATACAAAAGAATGCACTGGCTTACAAGGTTATGGTTAATATTTTTAGGCCAATGTATTTTTATATATATGCGAGGTTCCCTATGGGAGACTCCCATTTATAAGAGAATGCATTGGCACAGGGTTTTCACAAAATTTCAGGAAGCTCCAGCCATTGAAGGGTTAAAGAAAGATGTTTCATAAAATCAATTTTTACTCTTCTTCTTATTGAACAAAATATTTCTTATAAATACACGTATGTCTGATATTGTAATAGATACCAAATAAAGTAATTTTCACAGCAAGTTTAAGGTTATAACTCTTTATCATGATAATTGCTGTAAGTCAATAAGGGATGGCCCTTCGAGGCTCAAACATGTTATTTCATACATTGCATTCTAAATGAGAAATACGAATAGCTTTTTGAACATTAAACTTGGTACCTTGAATGCATATTTAAAGCCAATTTCCAATTAAATCAAGTCCAAAGGTGATGGGAAAAGTTAATGTTGTACAAGGACTTGCTCTTCAGAGCTTGTCACTACTGATAAAATCATGTGTGATACTTAACTGAATATAGGGATGAAGGCCAACATTTTCTGGTAAATAAACCAATAAGCCCTCATGTTTTTAAAAGACCCATATATTAAAGCAACAGGAATTAAAATACCTAATACTCAAGAACAGCATCCAGAGCTAAATCCGAGTACATCCATAATTGCCGAAATATGACAATAAGCTATCATAATAATATATTGAGGTTTCATATAAAACCATATGGTACTGCCATATAACCTTAACCAAACAAACTACAGATTAGAGTTTTCTTTATGAACTCTGACCCAAACAGTGCCATGCCCTCAGGGCCCTAATGTGAGGTGTAAATGAATGCATGTAGGATTAGCAGGTGTGTTATGTCAAATATGAATCCCTGTGTGTTGAAATCTCACCCTCAGGGCAGGAGACTGTAACTAGTTAATAGTGGACCACAGCAGATAGCTTCACCTTATTTGACCATTAAATTCTTCTTTGAAGTTTTGAGTCTGACATAATGAAAATTTTGATTATAGTTTTGAGGAACAGTTTCAAAATTTCACTCAATCATTTTAAGATAATCACACACTCTCTACTCTCTACATCAGCACTTTTATGAATCAGTATCTTTCACCATATGGTTTACATGAACGTTTCCAGCTGAAACTTCAGTTATTGGTTCATGAACGTCGGAAACACCTTCATAACCTCAAGCCCAGCGTGTGCACGCACTCGCTGCATGTTGTTATTGAGAGATTGTGTAGGAATATGTTACTTGGTTTTGGTAGTTTTGAATTTTTTTTCAAATTATTAATGTTCTATTAAAATATACTGGTATATGATTTTTGGGATTCAACAACTTTGTTTAATTATTCTGCTGGTTAAAATCCAATGACCACAATCGATCTGTAAGTCATTTCTTAAATATTCCTATGGTGACACCATTCTTAACAAATGGAGCTCAGTTTCTTAACTACTAATGCTCTGGCACAAAATTACTTAAAGACACTCATCATATTTTAATAATTTTTTAAACATCTATTATACTAAATGTTTACAGAATTTTAAACTGCAAACACTATGCGTGCCTTTAAGCACCAGGTCATTAATAATTCTGCTATTATTATACGATTTTTCTTCTCAGTATGATCATAATTTGAAATGAACAAGCCTCAAAATTGCAATAAAGTGAGCTCCCTTTAATTTCAAACTTCAGCAGATAAATGGTGAAAAGAACAAAGAAACACTGAAGACATTAAACACAGAGAAACTATATTAAACTATCATATTGAGGGTATTAATATATAAATAAATCTGTCATTTTTGACATAAGATCCTTATGTTACCTAGTTATGTCTCAAGGCACCTGGTATTAAGCACAGTACCTCAGATTCAAGGACCCTCGAGAGTTTAACGAGCCCATAAACTATACACTGGGGGCAAGCATGCAACATTAGACGCCATGAATGCATGTCGTCATGTTAGCCTATGAAGGGCCTTGTAAACATGATACCAATATAATAAGCAGGTAATAAAAATATCATATTTCCCTGAACATTACTTTGTATTCTTACATGGGGTATTGCTAACCCAGCATTAAAGGGCAGAGACTTATCCAGGACTGATTTCATACCTGTAACAGGTATGGGCACCAAATTTCTGATGCCCAAATTACCCTGGGATAAAGTACTGGAACTATGAATTCTTATATATCATTGATTGAATCTGTTCTAGATCAATCAGGCCTGGTGTTATGAAAAATCCAGGGTGGCAAAAAAATCGCCTTCCCGAGACTTCCTTAAGAGGGCAAATTTCTCTCCTGAACAATATGTTGTTATTTTGCACCAAAAACAGCCTCAATTTAGTCAAATGATAAATAAATGTGTATTTTTTCCCCGATAAAATACCGCACCTAATAACGCCAGCCTGATCAGAACTCATGACGAATTCCAACACTGATGGTTCATTTTGAGACAAGTAGGAGCAAGATTTATGTGGTATTGAGAAATATCAATACCCCAATATTTATTTGGGTACATCCTCCGATGATCCTCGAAACAGAAACAGGTGTCCCCAAAAAATTCCTGGATATGTCCCTGATGAGGGGCTATTTTATTGACTAGTATGTATGAAATGAACTCTATAAACTGATCATTTGGATAATTATCACAATTCTAAGACATGATATATGATTGATGAATGTAAGTCCCTTGAAACTTATATCAAATATCATAAAGAGATAACCCGACATCCATGTATATTCGCCATCTGTGTTCTCAAAATAGTGGTGGGCTTATCTTTGGGGACCACCCCATGATTTTTAGGAGCAAAATCTTAGACTGGGATCCTCTGGGATGAGCTTACTGACGGGTGTGTACAGTATATTTGAAATGTCTATCTGTTATGATTTGAAACATTATAATCTACTCACCGTGTCCAGGCTTTTCATTGTAACATTTACAGAAATGACAGAATTTTAAGGTGGTAAGTTTTTTCATGTTAACTAAAATCCTCTGTAACACATGAGAAACAAGCGAACTATAAAATAATAACTCTGATTATCACACAATCGCTATATACAAGAAACAAGTGGATTGTAAAATGATAACTCCCAGCGAATAACAAGGACATACACCAAGTCAGAATATTCTCCGACAAAGAGACGAAAATCATCAATCATAATTGCCTAGACGAACATGTCATAAGACATGACCCGGAGATCAAGAAAGAAGAAACCCAGAACATCGCGGATGATGATAGAATGTCAGCCGGACTCCTTGTGTGCCGATTATGATGAGACAAAAGATGTAATGACTTAGATCCCAAGGATGAGATGTATTCAAAGAGTAGAACTGATCGCAGACATATCAATGATATTACGGCAAATTACCAGCCCAAAATTCTCTTGTGGAATCAACACAAATATAGGCCGATGTATCTCGTAGACATAATTTGACATTTAGAGTGACTCTGTCCGGGTCGGGGTCTCATATAGGTTAGTAGGGCGTATAAACTCGTAGTGAAATCAAGGCCGAAGCAACTCATTAGGAAACGGGGAAATGACGAAAATTCGCAATGAAATATTAACTTGTGGTTCGTAACAGTAGAAAGCAATCAATATTGTCTGCGATTATGAAACAAAGTATATATTAGATGGTGCGTAATTGTTTTACACAGCCATAATACGTTCCAATAAAACTAATCAGAGGTCGGTCGCGATGCTGTCACATTCCCGTCACTGATGTTCCGTCCTGAATGCTTGAACTCGATCAGTGGTTCCTGCACATGACATCGTCCAGGAAATAAGAACAGACCTTCTTTAATGAAGTCTGATTGGAATGACAATCGGTCGACAGAAATATTTAGAGAGCACAGTTCCAACAATAGGTTGTCTATTAACAGGAAGTTGTTTAGGTTACCACAATTTGACCTATATATTCAGAATATAGAACCTCAATTCTAACTGGAATTGAATCTGGGACGACTGGGAACTCACTTTATTATATGACTATCATCAACTTTCTTTTCTTCAGATACCACTATATGATAGCAATCATTTCCCGACTATCGGATCAGCTAGTTTGATCCGATGTCATGCCACAATCTTCTTTCTTAGGGATTGCCATTATACAAGGATGTATATCATTCAAATGTGATTTTGGTTTAATATGTGTCATGTAAGTCATAAAAAAAACCACAATATTACTGCAGTGAATTTATCTGGTTGTCGCATCATGTCTCATTGAAGAGGTCAGATCGATGGACCAAACTTACCTGGGACGGCTCGTTTCATCCAGCGATCTGACTGACCTCGATCTTCAACTCAATGTGATACTATGGCCAGATAAATTCACTGTAGTGATTATATGCATGTTCCATTCCTGAATTTTTCAGTTCTGATTTACCAAAAAAATCCAAACAGAGTGAAAGAGAGAGAGAGACCCACCAGCTGCAGCACTCTTCTCACATGATCATGTTCACATATCGCTTCCAAACAAAGCTTCTTGTAATTGTAGAGGGGTGCATGTCCTCACCATTTAAAGCAATGAACACTATAAATTTTGATACAGTTTTTTTAAATCTTATAAATCATTATAAGTCACTGACGACTGACCATGCAACATTAAATTCTCAAACTCAGAATAAGCTAAATAAATCATTAATTTGGAAGTAATTTAATCAGAATGTATCAATATAGTTTTCCAATGAAGCCTTGAATTAACCCTTTACCCAACAGAACGGCCCTGTGCCAATGCATTCTCTTATATATGTGAGTCGACCATAGGTCGCCTCGCATATATAAGAGAATGCATTGGCTTAACACATATTAAAAATGATCAAATTGTCAAAGAATGTAGAAAATATTATAAGAAAAAATGGTAAAAAGTGTTAACAAAAAAGAATTTTGTTTGGCCAATGCATTCTCTTATATATGCGAGGCGACCTATGGTCGACTCGCATATATAAGAGAATGCATTGGCACAGGGCATGACTGTAACCATCACAATGTGGTCAATGAACCGGTTCCAATAATATCCATATTTGTATGGTGTTATTGAAACAGACAGAAGATATTTTAGGCTGTTGAAGCTTTATATGGGCGTTTTTGGCCGTTTTGTTGGGTAAAGGGTTAAGAGACTGATACCCTGATGTCTCTACATGGTCTATGAGGTATCAAGGAAAATGAGAAGCATATTGAAGGCACAGGATTATTTCTTCCAAAATTCTGTCCATCTCCCATCAAGGGTGTGCAATAAAATTCAATTATTTCATAGATATTGTCTTGGTAAGCTCAGTTGCCAAAGGCCTCTACTCACAGTGAGTTGGGCGTGGGCAGTCTCATAAGGAAGTAACATTGTTTTTTTGTCTGCACAAATCAAATCACCGGATTCTGACGACAATCGCAGTTAAATCCGTAATGTTCCCTAATACCTTCTGTCTGCGACCTAACAGCATTAGCTTAGCCAATCCTATTCCAATTTTTCCACAATCTAATTGTGAACAGGATGCCTGAAGAAACCTCATAACTGACCAGGGACAGATTTACAGCCTACAGGCTGCTGAACACAATGTTATTATTTTGCTGATAAAAAAAAACATTTCAGGTGGGGGGGGGGGGGGGGGGCTGGTTTGAAAGACACAAAATTGTAAAAATATTAACCCCTTATTTTCTAAAAGGATTCTCCCATTCAGTTATGAAACTATACATTTGAATAGTCTATTATTCATCTTGAGAGTTGTTCAGGAAACATAAGCAGACAAGCATATAATAAAAGTGTAGAATAATTCCTATTCAGATTTATTGGTGGGAAATGTTCAGATAATAAGTTCAACAAACAACCTTATAATTGTCGTTTGTTGAACTTATAATCTGAACATTCCCTGAGGTAACTACTCGTCAATGATTATTTAGTGAAGAAAAGGTTAAACATCATATACTATTGTGAAGTTTGCTGGATATGGATCCCATATTTCCAAGTTTTTGAAACACATGTAATAGTCGGACAGACTTGCTTGACAGATGGAGGGACAGACAGATGGACAGACCAATAACATAATACATCCCGTTCTTATAAACGGGCATATAAAAATCAATCAAATGACCTGAAAAATAATTTTGTTTAACGCTAACCTATTACTCACCAGTGTTGTTGACGGGAGTGTTGTTATTCTGTAGGTTTTGCTGAGTGCGACTTTTCTCAATCGACTTGACGCTGCTGCGATTGCTGCTGGTATTGTTGTTATTGGTGATGTTGGTTATGATATTGCTATCCTTGGATGTATTACTAGAATGGTTCTTACTGGGTTGTTTCAGCGGAGATGGCAACCTGAAATCAAATGTATCAACACTATACAACTCATTACACCAGTCGACAAAGAGTGCCAAGTTATTGCCCCGTGCAATGACCCGGTGAATAAATCTTTTATTCTTAAGCAACAACTTTTTATGCCTAACAATTAACTTTGTGTGTCTGGATCATCATTTTGTCTCTGCATTTCCTCTCATCTCAATAATAGCTTTTCGTGAACCAAGAACAACATCCAAGGACCAATGCTCAAATGAGCTGAAGGATATTTGGCGGAAACATCATCCCAGTGAAAAAATACATAAGAATATCACCGATTACCGTTAACCATCATGACGTTGTCAGCAGATCAACTGACTTTGTGTGCCTATTGTAAAACGGAAAAGAAACTGGAATACAAACTCCTAATTTAATGGTTGACAGCAAATGGAGGAATAGGAAAGGTGCTAATTGAAATGTCTAAGTAAGACAGATGTACATGTCAATATCAACATTCATGACAAGTTTCATAATGATCGGATCAGGGATGTGGTGATTATGGTGTGCCAAAGGATTTAGTAATGCAAAGAGTAAATTCTAAAAAAATTCCGAATTACCCCAAAATGACTCGTTCCAATCTACATGTCAATGTCAACAGCCTTTACAAATCTCATAATGATCTGACCAAAGGTACGACCTGTAGCCTGTGCCAAAGGATTTAGTCATGCAAAGAGTAAAATCCAAGATGGCTGCTGGTGGCCATGTTTTTCGGCTGAATGACCCCAAAATGACTCGTTCCATCTACATGTCAATGTCAACATTCATGACAAATTTCATAAAGATTAGACCAAAGGTACGACCTGTAGCCCGCTCCAAAGGATTTAGTCATACAAAGAGTAAAATCCAAGATGGCTGCTGGCGGCCATGTTTTTCGGCCGAAATACCCCAAAATCACTCGTTCCTATCTACATGTCATTGTTAACATTTCATGATGATCAGACGAACAGTACGACCTGTAGCCCACGCCAATGGATTGAATTTTGAAATCCAAGATGGTCACCAGGCTGGGATGGGGTAATTGTAATTTGTGATTGTAATTGATTGTAATTAATTACATTTTTTCACGTAATTGCATGTAATTGGTAATTGACACCAGCGGCCATGTTTTTTGGCCGAATGTCCCCAAAATGACTCGTTCCTATCTACATGTCAATGTCAACATTCATGACAAATTTCATAAAGATTAGACCAAAGATACGACCTGTAGCCTGCGCCAAAGGATTTAGTCATGCAAAGAGTAAAATCCAAGATGGCTGCTGGCGGCCATGTTTTTTGGCCGAACGACCCCAAAATGACTCGTTCCCATCTACATGTCATTGTTAACATCCATGACAAATTTCATGAAGTTCCGACCAAAGCTACAACCTGTAGACGAATAGTATGACCTGTAGCCCGCTCCAAAGGAAATTGTTGACGGACACACAGACGACGGACGCCAACCCATGGCAATAGCTCAAACTTACAAAGTAAGTTGAGCTAATAATGAATGATTTTATATAGCATTTAATATCTAAGTGCACTATACAACAGACCAAAGTCCCATAACCAACTCTCACATTTTTTTTTAAACCTTTCTTTGTTCATATAGATTTATTGAACACAGAGGTGAACACTGAGCACTACATAGGATACTACATAACCACTTAGTATACATACCAGGAGCCTAAATGTCTTATGAAATAATTAACGTCCAAGCCAAGTTTGAAGCTGATCCCGTTTTCATGACTGGCAAAAGTTGGGCCAGTATGCCACCAAATTAAATACTTGCAACCATGTATATAGTAATGCCCTAAATAATCGACTCCTTAACCACAACAGAATTATGGGTAATGTTTTTACACATATTTTTTAGCAGATCCTAGTGCAAACAGATTATCATAAGAAAATTAATACTTTGTTCAACCATTACCAAAAGAAATGTTGGTAGCCCGTGAATAATCAATGGATAAAGGTATCTTACTTTAACTCTATAAATCCATCTGGATCATAATGGTGGTGATAACAGAAGTAGAGCCACCGATTCTTTTTAGCGTTTGTATGCAAACATGACCAGTTTGTACACCTTGAACCATCAAAGGTGTACAAACGGATTGAGCAGTCAGTCACAAGAATTTGTTAATGGTTTGATATGCTCATAGTTTGTATAGCTAATATAGTGGTAATCTCATACCCAAACATCTCAACAAAGGGAGACAATCACAGTCAACAGACAGGCCGCAAAAGGCAGCCGGACAGACTCAATAAAAGTCAACACTGACTCAAAAGACTGCCAGCCTTGATGGCTGCTGACCAGAGAGATACAGTAATGCCCTAAATAATCAACTCCTTCACCACAGTAGAATTATGGGTAATTTTTCAGGATTTAGTCGGAAATATGGGTTGTTGCCATTCATCGGAAAGCACTCACTGAGAGCTTTCCGATGAAGGCAACAAGCCATATTTCCGACTAAATCCTGAAAAATTACCCATAATTCTGCTGTAGTTAAGGAGGCAATTATTTAGGACATTACTGTAACTCAAGCATTAATGTGCAAACATTGAATAATATTGTAAATCAAGGACCAACATAAGTTTAGAAATACAGAGAAGTCACTTCTCCAAATCATTTATTAACCTTTTCTTTACTAAATGGATTCTCTCACCCAGTTATAACATTATATATATTGGAATGATCTATTATTCCGTTGGATGGGTGTTCAGGAAAAATGTGTTACAAAAAAATAATACAAGTGCAGAAGTATTCATATTCACTGGTGGGAAATGTTCAGATAATAAGGTCAAGGTAAATATTGTAAGGCCAATGCTTTCTCTTATATATTGGAGACTCACATACATAAGAGAATGTGATGGCTATCATGGTAAAGGTAAATATTGTTAGGCCAATGCATTCTTTTACATATGCGAGGCTTCCTTGTTAGGTCATATTCACTGGTGGGAAATGTTCAGATAATAAGTTAAGTCATTTGTTGAAATTATTATCTGAACATTTCCTAAGGGAACTACTTGTCAACGAGTTTTTTAGTACAGAAAGGGTTAACTGAAAACCCTGTGCCAATGCATTCTCTTATATATGGCAGTCTCCCATATATAAGAGAAAGCATTGACCTAACAATATTTACCTTGACAGCCAGCTCATTCTCTTACGTATGCAAGTCTCCCATATATAATAGAAAGATTTGGCCTTACAATATTTACCTTGACCTTGTAAGCCAGCGCATTCTGTTATATATGCGAGGTTCCCTGTGGGATTAAAGTGTTGAGGAGTAACATCCCAGGGGTGGCGGAAGCATTGAAGAGCAAGGGAGGCACAACATAAGATAAAGATGGGCACTTGTCTCAATGTTAATACATCTGCACCCATGAGGCACCCAACATACAACCAGCAATATATAATGGCCTTGTTAGTATAGTAAAATTATAAAACCAAACGAATCATAACTTATTAAGAATTTGCCAATTCACTCTTGATTGAGTCACTATTATTTCAGACTGCTAATTGGTATCAGATATCTTACATTATAATTCACCATGATGTTTATCTAGAAGTTATAATTGACACCAGATATCTTACATTAGAATTCACCATGCTAGGGACCATGTGGGTTCAAATGAGTTAGGGAGGTAGTGAGAAAGCTTGGAGTCCTGACAAAGGGCAAGTTTGCCCCCCCCCTCCCCCCCCCCCGATCTGAAGCCCCTGATTCTTTACGATTCAATTATTATGTAGTGCATGAACCCATTTATAATCCTATTACAAACAGTTGACATATGCCATTTAATCCTCTAATTACATTGATATTCATTGCTTCTTGACTAATACGCCTTGCCATGGAGTAGCGACCATATTGGATCCATTCAGCCCCGTTCTGTGGTTTTACAGGTCAAAGTTCTGGAGTAGCATTTCCATATATGGAAGTCATGAATTTTCAAAAGCTCAATATATGGAAATACTACTCCAGAACTTTGACCTGTAGCACTAAAACCACGGAACGGGACTGGATGGATCCAATATGGCCGCTGAGTTAGTGATTAAACTTATAGAGGTAAGTCATTTATCCCTGGACAAAAATAGGAAGGAGACTGACACATTTGAGGGAGGACATATCCCCCTAGTATCCCCACTGATATGGTAGATAAAAAGCATCAAAACCTTATGCGATCTGGACTTTGGTTACTGACTCACAACCATTTAATAAATTCAGTAACATATGGCACTGGCATGTGATTGTCATGGATGACATATTATCAAAAGGCCATCAGTGGTCCTAATAACATTATTTGCATATGTCCAGGAACTGATATATATGAATAATTGATATGATATGCTAAACAATTATGTGATATTGTTCTCAGACAAGTCCAGAAATGTTTTTTTAAAACAAAAGCTCAGAAATTGTTACCGTATTCCTGAAAACATGAAAAAAAAATTTTGTTAAACGTATTCCTGAAAACATGACCAAAAAAAATTGTTAAACGACAAGAAAAGGTTTTATATAACCCTTTCAAGATGGGAGCTGTGCAAATGCAGCATTAAAAATCCTGTGCATTCTCCGATATATGCGAGTCTCCAATAGGTAGACTCACATATATAAGAAAATGCACTGGCTTACAAGGTCAAGGTAAATATTGTTAGGTCAATTATATACTCTTATATATGCGAGGTCAATTATATACTCTTATATATGCGAGGTCAATTATATACTCTTATATATGCGAGGTCAATTATATACTCTTATATATGCGAGGCTCCCTATGAGAAACTCGCATATATAAGAGAACACATTGGCACAGGGTTTACCCAAAATTTCAAGAAGCTCCAGTCATGGAAGGGTTACTAGTAATAAGAACACCAGACCATTAAATTGGGGACCAGTCTAGAGGAGGACATCTTCTCCGTGAAATTAACCACTTTTCTTTCATTTTCTGTTTCTCTGCTGTTCAAGTGTGCATTTGACTCATCTTGAAAAGCGAATTAAAATTTGTGACTTTTCTCTGATATCAGACCAATTTCCCTCCGAATGGACACTTGGTATTACATCACTGCAACACATACCCAATGACTAATTCAATCATATAATTACAGAAATTTAGTTCTATCTCAAGCAGAAAAAAATAGATCAGCTTAAAAATAGAAAGCAAATTCAAATGATAGGCAACCTCAAAAGGGAGGCTAGCATTAGACAACCACATTTATAACTCGGTGCCTCATCGTGTGAGGTATATTGATTGAAAGCGACTTATGAGCCATTTATAAGCGAAATCAAAAGTCGTTTATTGATTGGTTTGTTTTGTAACATTAATTCTGTCTGTGGACTCGGTGGTATTGTTCAGAATACATCACAATGATGACCTTTCATGGTCTGTTAGACTAACATGTTCTACGCGGTCGGTCATAAGCGACGGTACAGCTTGGTTCCATCCATGACCTGATTATCAGGTGATGTGAGGGAAGAATAGAAAACATGAGGAAGAACAGAAAACATGAGGGAAGAACAGAAAACAGACAGATTTTATTTTCAAGTTTTACACGCTGCCTTGAGAACTTACTAGCTACCCCCACTTCCACAAGTAGCCTTCAGACGAATCCATCACAATCGTCCTTTACATTGACACAATTTGTTGTCTGCGTTCAACTGTGCATATGGGAAAGTTGCATTATAATGCAGTTTCCGATTGAATCTAATAAATTAATGGAAAAAATGCAATATTGCAAATCAATCTATCTGTTATAAATGAACTCAACGATATTTACACAATAATGTCAAACCTGTCATATCCCAGCAACTAAACTTTATTGACATAAATACAAGTCAAATTTCCTTCGGTTCGCAGAACACGGCCATCTTTTGTTGATTGGAAACAAGAAACGTTATGATGCACATTTTGCCACCCCCCCCCCTCACCTGGAAATTGTATTTATTTCATCGTTATGAGAGGTAGATCTGGGCACCCCCCCCCCCCCCCCCCCCCCCCCCCCCTTACCTGGATATTGTATCGGTTCTGCCGTTATGAAGATAGATTTGCCCTTCCGTCATTATGAGAGGTAGAATTCCCCCCCCACCTGATATTGTATTTGTTCTGCCATTATGAGAGGTAGATTTTTGCCCCCCCCCCCCCCCCCCCCCCCCACCTGGATATTGCATCAGTTCTGCCATTATGAGAGATAGTTTTTACTCCTCCCCCCAACTGGATATAGTATCGGTCCACTGTTATGAGAGGTAGATTTTCCCCCTCCCCACCTGGATATAGCATTAGTTCCACCATTATGAGAGGTAGATTTTACCCCCCCCCCCCCCCCCCCCCCACTGGATATTGTATCGGTCCTGCTGTTATGAGGTAGATTTTTAGCCCCCCACCCACTGGATATTGTATCGGTTCTGCCATTATGGGAGGTAGATTTTAGCCCCCCCCCCTTACCTGGATATTCTATCAGTTTCCGCCATTATGAGAGGTAGATTTTACCCCCTCCTACCTGGATATTGTATTGGTTTCCGCCATTGTGAGAGATATATTTTACCCCTCTTACCTGGATATTGTATCTGTTCCACCGTTGTGAGAGGTAGATTTGATCCCCCTTACCTGGATATTGTATCAGTTCCACCGTTGTGAGAGGTAGATTTTTATCCCCCTTACCTGGATATTGTATCTGTTCCGCCGTTGTGAGAGGTAGGTTTTTGGTTGCCAGATCCATCTCCAGATTGTTCCTGATTTTGTTCCTGATGTTTTTGCTGTTGCTGTGCTGCTTTTTGTTGCTGCTTGAATCTTGACAGGCTGAAGAATAGCCCTAGTATGGACTTCAAGTTGCCATCCTTTATATCTGAAAACAAGTATACACACCAAACATTAGAAATGCAAATCGGAACCCATCTGACTGACTCTCTTGTATCAGGTCTTGCTATATTTCTATAGAATTTAATGGAACAAAGATTGTTAATACAATCAAATAGAGTAAATAAGTGATACAAATTATTATCTTTTGACAGAATGGTTTAGCATGTTAGCCCTAAATAATTCAAGGCTATTTTTTTCAAGCTTTTCATGCCGGTCTGAAATTCATGCCCATTCAAAGTCAATTGGAAATGTTCAAGATTGGCAATTATGTGTTCAGTAGGCAATGTATTTTTCAAAGCCTCCTATGCCAAATAGCTATTTTGTGAATAAAATACAGATAAAACTGAAGACGGGTTATATTATTTGTCAGTCAAGGCATAATATATATGTGTTATATACACAATGTATTTGTATCGATTCATGTATCGCGACGAGGCTAGTTTTCGTGGCCATATAGCGACGAGGCGACCTTGGTCGCCGAGTCGCTATATGGCCACGAAAACTAGCAGAGTCGCGATACTTGAATAGTTACAAACACATTGTGTATATAACACATTTATCTACCATTGGTGTGACAGAATCCACCGCATAAATAACATTTTAGGAGTTTCTTAAATGCCAAAACTGTTGAATTTATGTCCGACGATTAGATTTCTTGAGTAAATTCTCCCAACCTGCAAAGGTATATGTGTCACGCGATTAGCTCGCTTTGCTATATTCTCTCAATCTGCAAGTTAACGGTTATTGTATTCAATGGATACAATCTCTTACACTTATAATAAATACTGAACAAAATACATATTAGTTACTTTGTGATATGTTATACCATAATACCCATGATGGTAGGCAATCAAATAATGTTAAAACCTTGGAACTATTTGTTTATAGTACGCAAGAATATACGTTGGAATGTCGTTTTGATTTTTCACGCGATTGATGTGACGTTAGTTCATTCATGATTTTGAACCAGTCAACGACGTCACGAGCGCCTTGTATCGCAACTGCAGTAAGCATACAGATGTTTTTATCGCCAATTCGTTATCGCCAATTGTATCAAGGAATTTCGTAGGAAATGGTAGATAAAGTGGTTTATTTTGATCGTAATTCGAGGTAAATCTCTTAGCTGATCTGCAATTTGCCGTGATTGAGGGCGCTAACAAGATAGAGTTCTCCTCCTCGGTATGCTCCGAATATTTTCGCATGGATTTCTGTTCTAAAAATAGCCAATAAAACAGACCCAAGAATCCCATAAGAAATTCTAAATAAAATTGATATTAATTGATAGAAGCTTTTCCGGGCATGCGTCCTCGATTCATATCTATTATTTTACACCCTAGAATCTATATAAAACGTGCTGGGAAGAGTTAGACCATTGTTATCCTTCTTTACCAAATACTCATTAATGACTAGTTATCCCTTAGGAAATGTTCAGATAATAAGTTCAACAAATGGTCCCTTCCTTCTGCACTTTCTATGGTCTTCTCATGTTTCTTATATAATGTTTACCTTTAGCATTGAGTCCATCTACATTGACACCTAAATCAGCTAAGAAGGCCAGACATGAATTAATATTCTCCACCTGAAAATATATAATGATAACAAGTCAAACACTGGCATTAAAATTTAACCCATATCCATGGACCTCATGCCTATACAAATGATCCTCATCTCATGATCCTGAAGAAGCTTGGAAACAAGCCTGCAAATACAGTAATGCCCAAAGTAGATGACCCTTTAACCACAGCAGAATTATGGGAAATTTTTTCAGGATTTAGTGGGAAATATGGCTTGTTGCCATTCATCGGAATGCTCTCACCAAGTAGGCTAGCATCACCAAATTCACCCTCTGGGGACCTCATTCCGCTTAGGCCTCGACTGCTATGGCCGACCTATAGGATCAGATTGAATTTCCCCGGTTGAAGTTGGTGATGTTCACCCATTAATCACCTTGATTATGCATTTTATCTTCTGCAAATTAGGCGATATACAAACTGAACAGAAGGAAAAAAGTAACTAATTATGCTAATTTGAGACTATAGATACTTCCAAGAAGATGAGGCCTAAGCAGAATGAGGTCCCCAGAGGGTGCATTTTTGATGATGTTAGCCCGATTTGAGGGATAGAATCACTAAATTCACCCTCTGCAGACCTAATTCTGCAAATGACAGACACACTATATTCAGACTTGCTTGGACACATGATTTGTCCAGCATCAGCGATTTTTCAAATGGTCCGTACCCGAGTTCACTCAGGCAATATGGGTTGTTTGCACCTTTTATTACTAGTTCTAAAAAAATAGAATCTCTTATTCAGTTATAAAATTACAGATTGAAGTAGTCTATTGTCGGGTATAAGGGGAGTATAATTAAAACAATTGCAGGAGACATAGGATTCCTATTTAGCAGTCACTTGGAGGGAATGTTCAGATAATAAGTTCAACAAATGGCTGTTTGTTGAACTTATTATCTGAACATTCCCAAGTGAACTAACTAACTGCACATCATTGACTATTTACATTGTAGTCATCAAATGGTTAAACAATAACTGTTATTTCAATTAAATTTATACAGTTATAATGTACTTACCAAAATTACATTTTACTTGGGTTATAACAATCACTGTGATTGTAGGTGCCTGGGTCATTACATACCCTGAGGATACCCAGAGCTTATATTAAAGGCAGATTAGTAAATGTGCACCATTCACAGATGGTACAGCTAGGAACCAAACATTATTAATGTGAAGTGTTCTGCATTATGAACCAGTTCAGGGGTATTAAACACTATAAATGCATTCTCCATTCTCTTTGACACAAAGTTAGAATTTGAATTCCTATTCTGAGTAAAAAACAATTTATATATTAGGTCTTGAGTTTTACTCAAATAGCAAGGTCATTTTTGAAAGTCCACAGAATTTTTTTTGTTTTTTTTTATACTGCTTTTCGCGTTACCTTTTTTTGGTTTTTTTGTTTGCTTTCTGCATAACCTTTTTTTGTTTTTAATTGAGAACAAAGAATAACCAAGGAAGAAGAGACAAATTTCATTTTTTTTCTTTTTACCTTAACCCTTTCATGACTGGAGCTTCCTGAAATTTTAAGAAAACCATGTGCCATGCATTCTCTTATATATGCGAGTCTCCCATAGGGAGCCTCGCATATATGCGAGAATACATTGGCCTACTAATATTTACTTTGATCTTGTAAGCAGGTGCATTCTCTTATATATGCAAGCTCCCTATTGGAGACTCGCATATATAAGAGAATGTATGGCACAGTATATTTAATGCTGCACCAGCGCAGCTCCCATCATGAAAGGGTTAAAGAAGGGTTGACATAGTCCGAGAAGCAATTGACAGCATGTAGACATGTCTCTGGGTCTCTGTATGCATGATGATGGTCTCCCTATGCTTGGAGAAAAAGTAACAATGGGAATTTCAATACACAAGGGAGATCACCCACTGTGATAATTACCCCAGGCCACACACAATCTTCATCAAATCATATTGTTATAAGAAACAGCATCAGAAATCTTAAACTTGAGGAAGACTGAATGTTAAGTTTGAAGTAGTAACATCATGGGACAGATGTGCGGATCAGATTTCCTCGTGGAGGCTCTCAGGTTCCAAGCAGTCCTGTCAAGCAGCTGACTGGTGAATTCTGATAGCTTTTATCTTCACCAAACAATGGCTCTATTTGGGAATAAAAAACTAAATTGGTCACCTATTTTCAAACCTGAAAATAGAGCTTTCAGGGTTTTGGTGCCCTATTGAGTCAGTCAGTAAGGTGAATAGCACAATAGGCCATCATATTAAAGACATCCAGTGATGGCAAAGCAGGTTGATTCCCAGCAAGACCACAATAAGTCAAATCATCAGGGTTTTAAGCCTGCAAATAGTGTGTCTGTCATTTGCAAAATGAGGTCCGCAGAGGGTGAGTTCATTGATGCTACACTGCACATCAGCTAGCATCATAAAACTCACCCTCTGTGGACCTCATTCTGCTCTCCTGTGAAGTAACTATAGTTATCTGATACTAGGTATCCCATAGAAGTTGAGGCCTAAGCAGAATGAGGTTCACAGAGGGTGAATTTGGTGATGCTAGCCCACCATGCGGGAACACATGTTCTTATTGTGAAAACATATATGAATAATAAAATAGTAACCATAAAAGTCCAATATGAAATTTCAAGATGGAAGTAAATTAAAAAAAATATATAGATGCGAGAAAATGAAGAAGAAAAAGCTTCCAAATTTGAGTTTGGGAAATATTTCAGATACCAAGGCCACAAACACTTCCTTGCATACAATCATGGTATTCTTAGTCGCTGAAACTGATTCCTACCTTGACTGAAGTTATTCCCCTTGAACAACACTATTGAACAACACTAACAGAATCAATCATTAAAATGCCACACAAAACAGTGCTCAAGAACAGTGATCAAGTAATCAGAGTATGAAGTATTTCACACAGAAATGCAGAAAAATTAGTTAATACCACAGCATCTCACTGAACCAGTTGCATAACAAATTCTATACTGCAGAATTGGCCTCGCAATAAATGCCACGATACCCTAACAAACAAATTGTAAATGAGAAGGAAACAGCAGTGGACAATCAAGTCGACCAGATCAATAACGTGCATCTGTTCTCAAAATGCTTTTTAAAATGAGTATAAATTGCTGCACTGTTTAAATAGATCAGAGTTTATTTGGTGACTTATGATGCATCGCAGGCGAGATTAGAACCGGATCATTCATCACTATAACACACAATTACAGGACCCACATATCGAATCGGGTCCCCCAGGATTCCACCGTATTAGAATTGCTAATACCAGCGCTATCCAAGCTATATCGCGGAGTGATTCATCTTTATCAATATTAACATCTCCAACAAAACCTACTTGATAACTACCAGTGGGAATGAGAATAGAATAGTCAGACCAAACAAATAGAATTTGGCTAGAGTTTGAAACAAAGATCTAACCATAGTCTGATTTGTCTCTGAATCCATCTGCAAGTTGGCTGGTATATATCAGAATAGATACATTATAGACTTAAATTTTTCTTAGTTTCTGAAGCAGGTTGAAAATGAGAACTTTTTCCAAAGAAAATAATATTTTGTGCAGATTCCTAACCAAGAGCAAATTTTCCTATAAATGTTTATGCTGAATAAAATAAATTAATATTGAATGTTAATGTTGAACAACATAAATTGAATCAGATATGGCATGGTGATATTTTACCTTACAACACCAATTATACAGGCTTGGGTCATGCAAAGTACTTTGGTTATTAAACTAAATGACTTTTTCTAAATGCCTTATGTCTCTGATTATGAAGCTCATATTCCACTGCATGGCTACACTCTAATAATGCAAAGTCTGCAATATGACTCCAAGAACATCATTCTAAACAAAACTGTTTAAAGATGTGTATCTGGGATCATTTTTTGTTCCATTTAATCCCCAGCAGTGGTCCATTTGCCTGCTTTATTAAACTCCGCCTGGCCGCCAGCCTAGAATGTTTGATACACACCACCAGGGCGTATGTAATTGTGTGGTTAACTTTTATAAACTGGGTGTACTGACTGAAAGCGGCCTGAACAGCATGTGTGATCCTCTGAAAACAGCTTTCACTGCAAAACATAATTATGTAAGAAAGCGCAGTGCAAAGGGAGAAGATTCCCCATCATATCAACAAAGCTCAGGTTTATTTGTTCATGTGGAAACAATTTTCACTATTAAATACCAAATGCTCACATCAGGTTATAAAATTGCTTTACCCTTTATATCTAAATATTAAATTCAGTCCCCAGTGGAAGAGCATGGAAACAAACAAATTTCAGGTTGATGAAATTAACATGTTACCATGTTATTGTGTCAGACTGTGGCCAGATGCAATTAATCAATTAAATGCTGGCATATTTCCCCACCCAGGGGTGATAGGGCCACAGGATAGAACTACAAGAAAAACATACAAATTGTTAGTCAGGGGTAAACCTTAAAATTTGAAATACAATATTGTGCCACTCATGCATGGCATTTACTGCTTAGGTGGAGGGCAAAAACTATGAATTAGAAAAGTGGTCTCTTCTGCATGTGTAGGCTTAGATCCTGATTCCTTTCAAACCCGAATACAGTGAAAGTTTTCCATGGGTTAAAGGCCCACTTAATTTTCGAACCCCCAGATCACATATATAAAATATATGCCATATTATATACCATTTGAAAGAGGTAGCTCAAAAACATTATACTATCAATTTATCCGGTGTAATAAACTGTGAGCATGTTGTTTTTGTTGAATTACCAATGTGTTTTTGTCATCTAGATTGTAGTAAAAAGTGTACTATTTTCAATCGAGGGGAATAACTCTATAAAGATAAGAGTTATTCCCTTTCCATTGAAAAGTCATCTTTAGTTTGAATTCTCTTGTATTCTGGGATCCAAAACGGGGGTAATCTTTCTATGATTTCAGCTGTTTTCTATTTCTCTATGGCATCTTCTGAGACACAGATGTTTCAAATAGTGATGAATTATAATAATTTAATCATATTTTATGCCATAGAGTGTTATTAAAACCGTATATCAAGTCACTATAAAAAAAATAATCGGTGACTCGAAAATTAAGTGGTCCTTTAAAACCAAGACCCTGTACTGATGGGATTGATGATATTGCCATAGACATGCACGTCAAATTCTGTTCAACTTTTAATACTTTAAAACAGGTTGACCAGAGTTGAGACAGGTATAGCATCCTCACACAAAATAATTGATGCTATACAAATGCATGTATTCTTAATTTGGATAAAGGAGCCCTTCTCCCAAGGTTGCACCCCATTAATTTGCAAGCACCGGTACAATTGCATGTTCTGTAAGTTGGAGAAATGTGGCTTTCTGATGGTTGTGACCTTTCAGCCTTCATTACTTTTTTCTGATAACACTGTTCAGTCTTCTGCACTTTAACATGGCCATTATGTAGGTATTCTAATCTAAGCCTTTCTTTCGAATATTATCTCAACAAAGCTCTTCTGCAATGTTTTTCTCCAGTCAAAACTAAACAGGTATCCCCACTAATCATATAAGAATGTCAATAAAGATTCTCTTCTAATCATGTTTGCCTATGATTAGACACATTCGATAATCAACAATCAATATCGATTTACACACCTCATTCATCAGTTACTAATGAATGGTGTAACTTTATCCTAAAAGATACTGACATCAAAGAAAATAACATCTGACAAAAGTAAGTCTAGCAGCAACAAGTAATTGTGTTTATGTAAGAATATATACAGTACAGGTCTTAATTAAAGTAGAGAAATACAGGGCTTTTCTTTAGAATTCAACCCAGGTGTACTTGAACAAGCATGAATATAGTGTGTCTGTCATCTGCAGAATGATGTCCCCAGAGGATGAATTTAGTGATGCTATCTAGCAAAGTGGGCTAAAACCACCAAATTCACCCTCTGTGACCCTCAATCCGCTTAGGCATCATCTTCTGGGAAGTATCAATAGTCTCTAATTAACATAGTTAGTTAGTTTTTCCTTCTGTTCAGTTTCTATATCCCCTAATAATTTGCAAAAGATAAAATGCATAATCAAGGTGATTAATGGGTGAACATCAACTTCAACAGGGGAAATTCAATCTGATCCTAGGTTTCCCATAGCAGTTGATGCCTATGCAGAATGACCTCCCCAGAGGGTGAATTTGGTGATGCTAGCCTGCTGTAAGGGATTGCATCACTAAATTCACCCTCTGGGGACCTCATTCTGCAATTTACAGACATGCTATTTGCAGGCTTGTACTTGAAGCTAGCAATGGCAGATCATGTAGGGGCCATAATTTCCAGGAAAGGATATTCTTTTTAACCCTTTGAACCCCAGCGGCCGGAAAACCGGCCGCTGCGTGAACCTCCAAATACCCTAGCTGAACCGCCCATTATAACGACCGCCACGTGTTTATAGTTTATAGCTATGCGATTCAATAACAAATCGACGTCTAAACTCTAATTATATATATCAAATATAAAAAGCCTGTTCAAATTATATTTATATGGTGAAGGGCCTCGATCGCATATCAAGTTGAGTTCTTCGCGCATGCGCATAGCAGCGAAATGCGAAATCAATGGTTTATAGCGTACTTATGCACGACATACCCACTAATATATGTTTAAATGGCCCCATATACATCGGCAATGGTCAGGGTGTGTATATGGAATGTCTACCCGCTATAGTATCGGGTAGGAATATATGCGCAGAACATAGGTTGTAAATGACAAAAACATGCGTTTTAAGCGAAATGTGGTGTTATATATAGGACATATAGCTGCATCATAATTTCAGTTTCTTGCTAATGCCGGGTAGTTGTCTGGTAACCATTACTAAGGAGAGATTGGGTGGCAAAGTGTCCTTATATTTTAATGATCATAGAATGGTCCATGCATAACATACATATGTATGCACAGTTTCAAACAGGTGCCCCCTTGAACATATACAGCATTATGCGACTAGATATTGTATAAATTAAGGGAACACTACCACTTAATGGTTAGTGCAGTGGTGTCATCCGTTCATGTGTGGTACTTGATTAGCAACCGTTGCTACCGTTAAATAATTAATTTCATTCGATCTCTCTTAAATTCTTGTCGGATATATCTCAAATTTCACACTAGGGTATTATCGTCATCAAAAACGCAATCACTGGCATTGAGTTATGACATACCATGCTATAATTGCCTTTTCCAGTCAATTCGGGGTAGTTGCCTAGCAACCGTTACCAAGACGCTGCCGCGTGGCAAAGTCTCCCGATTTTATAATGATCAGTGATCAATGGGGGGGGGGGGGGGGGGGGGGGGGGCAAACCTGTAAAGTTTCATACCTGTGTCACAAATTAAACATAACCAACATCATCCAACAAGACACTATAAAATGTAAAGGAAAATCCCACGAGGGTCAGGGTGTCGGTCGTGGTAGGGCGTCAGGGTTCAAAGGGTTAATCAGGGTAAAGTACAGTAATTCCCTAAGTAATCGACCCCTTAACCACAGCAGAATTATGGGTAACTTTTCAGGATTTAGTCGGAAATATGGCTTGTTGCCATTCATCAGAAAGCTCTCCCCGAGAGCTTTCCGATAAATGGCAACAAGCCATATTTTTCAGATTAAATCCTGAAAAGTTACCCATAATTCTGCTGTGGTTAAGGGGTCGATTACTTAGGGCATTACTGAATAATTTCCGGCGCTGGTGATGTATTTTATGCGCATTATCAATGACAGCGTGCTCCATTCAAAATTTGTTATCCTGGCCGATACTGGTGAATAAAAAACTAAATAAGCAGCTCTTGGGCAATCAGAATGTGTGTTTCAGTGACAAATATTCAACTTTACTTATAATTATTAATATTGTTTTTTATGCAGTTAGCACACAAACGCTAGAACCAGGAGCTATGAATGTTTATGAGTACTTTAGTGTGTAACTCGGAAATCAACATCAGGACTTCTGCACTCCCAAAAGATAACTTCCTTAATTTAAATTCAAACTTCCCTGTACATTTGATATGTTAAGTACACACCACAACTCAGCATGATTTTACCCCCATAACCACAGATTCACCATAAATACAGGGATAAAACACACAAACCACACTTTTGCATTACTAGATTCCACAATATGTGAAGATAAGCCTCAATTTATGTTCACCCCAGGTCCTGATCTCCAACATCAGGCCACAAAAACCATACCATCTGTGCTAGCACAAGCCAGAGTTCAGATAATATGAGAATTAAAACAAGCAGACCTCATGGGGAGGATGTGTTTTTATGACAACATATTCCCTCATGTCAGATTTTGATGAGCCATATGTTCAGACAGGCAGATATTTGTCAGGATGAGGTTGCATCCCTATCAGATGTGAATTCAATGGCATTTAAGATTCTCTGAATAATGTGCCCACAATTTTTTTTAATATTTGTTAATTTTGCATCAAAATTAATTTTGAAATGTTCTTGTAATCTGATTTCCAACCAGTAAATGGTGAGGAGTTTTTTGACAACTAGGGGCATATTTTCCTACTTTTGGAGTGAAATGTTGGATAATCTCTAACCTTAGTGGGGCGAGGTGTAAATTTCCAACAGTTAGAAAATTCAACCCATTTGGGGGGGGGGGGGGGGGGGGGGGGGGATATTATACAATTGGAATTTTCGCAAACTTTGGAGTATGATATGTCCAGGGGATGGTGCAGTTGGAAAATTCCAAGATGAATACCCCCCTACCCTTCAACAGAGACCCTATTTGACACATCCCTGGTGTAATGTCATTCCCTCATCCTGTCTTCTACCACAAAAGAACATCCATTATTAAATGCAATAGACCTGAATATCTTCAACGATATAGGCCATGACCGCAGATGGGAAATGCACATCTCTAAGTTCCCATCAAATCCTGATGTCGGCAGCCTACGCAGAAAACACGGAAGGAAATTGCCATTTTTATTTTGACACACAATCCATTTCAGGAACCAAAAATCAATTATAAATAGCGTATGGAAAACTGTTGAAGTGTCTCTACTGTCGGCAACTGGGAAATCTACCTCGCTAAAATGCTTAAATAGTCGATACCGCTTTAATTATACAACTCACATGTCATCGAACTGACGGATTGAATAAAACTTTTATAGTTGTCCAATTCATCTAACTACAGCTTCATTAGCCGAGCATGAGATGCCTTTTCACAGCTTAGTTCAATGAATTTTATATCAATTTGCATTCGACGCTTCAGAATACAGAATGCACAAATTGCTTTCAAGTTACATTGTATCCAGAGCTAACAATATTTCACTTTGATGCCTGCCGCGTCCTAATGACGAAGACGAAAATGAAAATTCAATTTCTGAAGATTACTCATATTTTCTCTCAATATTGAAATTTTATAAATATGCTTACATGAAAGGTATCTTTTGCTAACTTCTGTTTAGAATGAAAATCTTATTTGCATCTGTCTTAATGATTGTAATACTAAAACTGACGCGAGTCCCACAGATTAGAAAATTGAAGGAAACGAGATGAAACCATCACATAAATCGAGATCCTTTTTATAATTCTGAGCCCACATATGATTGACATCTCAATTTAAATGATAGAACCGTCCTGCTGAGAAATGAATTTGATTTTAAGAGAAAATGTTGTTTACCAATTCCCTTAAAATAGATTGGTTCTATGTCTGTAATCTCCATGTCAGTGAATTGTGTTTGTGATGGTTTCACGAATCAAACACTTTTTTAAAGGTCATGAGAGGAAGCCTGGTGGTCAATTAACCCTTTAGGATTATCCCATTCAGCAAGAGTGGATCCAATATCCAGAGCCGAGTACCGGCACCCCTCTAGTTTCCTCAACAGAGCAAAGATGTTTTGAATGTGTCTGGGTGCCGGAGGTTTCTACACTGACTGCATATTGCTAACATACATGTAAATGCAGCAATTTACATGTTTCACATTAGGCCGACTCAAATGTAAGTAATGTAAGTGTGTGTATAGCCAAGAGCAGTTGCCGCCATTCCATGCCATTTGAACACCCCTATTTTTACCAGAATTTTGGGGCATGTCTGCGCACCATTTCACAGTGTCTCTGCACGAGCGTCGGCAATATCTTGCCTGGTGCCCAGTCTTGCACATCATATAACCATGCATGGCATTCTCTTCCCCCCCCCCCCCCCCCCCCCCCCCCACCACCAGTTCAAGATTTTATGGATTTGCCACTGTTCAGTTATAAAGTATAAATTAATGAGAAATCCCTTGGATCCAGCCAGCTCGGGACGAGCTGGCCCAGGTTGATTGGACCGAGTGGGATCTTCAGGGACGAGCTGGCCCATTTCCTTTCATATAATGTGGTCACAAACTGGTGTAGCGGGGTACATTTTGCATACAAGTCATCTAAATCATATGAAAATAAGTTATACAATTGAATGTATGTTCAGGAAATAAAACAGACAACATGCAGTTGAAGGGATACTACGAGAGTGGAAGGATTCCATTTAATTGGTGCGAACATTTCCATAGAGAACTACTCGTCAATGAGTATTTATAAAGGGTTAATTTGGGTTCAATATTAAGAAGTTGTATTGATCAAATCTTGTACACCATTAACGCTTTCTATGCTAAATACTAATTGATGAGAAGTTATGCCTTAGGAAATCTTCAGGTAACAAACACCATTATTATTATCTGAAAACTTCCCACCGAGTAATGAGAGCTTTCCGATGAATGGCAACAAGCCATATTTCCGACTAAATCCTGAAAAATTACCCATAATTCTCTGTGGTTAAGGAGTCGATTATTTAGGGCATTACTGTATCTGCATTTGTATTATCTGTCCACTGCTTTTATTACTTGAACATCCCTCCACCATTTTGCCAATGAGAGCCATCCTGAATAAACTATGTATGAAGATGATGCTTATGGGCAACCAATCTGCATATTGCATATACCATTTGTAAAAATATGTACATGTATGTAGAGCAATATTTTTGTTATTTGAGCAACTGGGTACCCAAACACCCCATTGGAGAGTTTCATATTACTTTTAATAATGTGGCCACAAACTGGTGTAGCGGGGTGTAGTACATTTTGCAAACAAGTCATCTATATCATATAAAGAAGAAGTTACACATTTCTTTGTTTGAGAAGTCTATTTGTTTTCTGAAACCCAGTCTTCAGGGACGTCGGAAGAGGGGGGCATGCAGGGGCATATGCCCCCCTTGCCCTGGCCCAGGAGAGTCCAGTGGGTACCCGAAAAGTGCCCTCCTGACTGGTTTGCCCCCCCTTGCCCTTTGATGCTTCCGGCATCCTTGCCAGTCTTGTATCATTCTTCTCAATCTCATCTATTCCAAATGCCATGGAATCTGAGAAACACAAAGCTGGATATTCCCTAATGACTCAGAACAAGAAACCCTCTTAACCATCAAAAGACTCCACTTATCTTCTGAGGCTGACCACCATCTGTGGACAAAGGGCTCCACATTTGGTCAGTGTTTATTTTAGATTCATTAATAGTGGTCACTTAAATGGCAAGATATCCAAGTAATCAATTTGGGCTCAATTTTCCAGGGTTTAACTTTAATTAAAATTCTTTAGCTGATAACTGTGAATTGTTGAATTGATGCCCAGACTAATTATATCCTATTAATATTGCATGAGGACTCCTTTATATGGATCTGGCTTCAAGGGTTCTTTAATTATGAGGATCATCCTTTATGTCTTCAGCATCTTTGGTCCATATTTGGAGTAACATTGAGAGGGTAATACATAGTGGATATTAAAGCAATCTCAGAGACAATTGCTTTAATGAGAAATAATATGATTTGCAGTTTTATATTTGTACTCCTTTGAGCTGTGGAATTTGAATGAAGGATGTTCATTTGGCTGAAATCACATCATGTGACAATGCGTGCATGCCCCCAAGTTGCAATATGTTTTCATATTGCATGGACACAACTTGCAGCGTGATAACAGAATACTATTCAAAATGGACGTTAAATGCTCGTTTAACCCTTTCAGTACCTAATTTACGATATGTAGAGTGCCAGGGCCGATAAAATCAGCCCCAAAAAAATTTACAAAATAAAATAAAAAAAGATTTTTCCTTTTTGTTTTTTTTTTGGGTTTGAATTTTTTTTGGGTATGTTATAACTAAAAACTATCACCATGTATTCATAGTAAAAATTTTGATGCCCATGAAAAACGTAAGATTCCCTGGCACTAAACCTACAAAATAAGTCTTGCACTGAAAGAGTTAAAGAATATAAGAAAAAATTATTAAAATTGTAAAAAATAATAACAAATGATGAAAAATTGTTAGGCCAATGCATTCTCTTATATATGCGAGGCGAACTATGGTCGACTCGCATATATAAGAGAATGCATTGGCACAGGGTATATGGGTTGATACAAAAATCGGACTTGGTACTGAAAGGGTTAATGCCTCTCGTCCTTGACTGAAGCCTGTCAGATGCATATTAACCCTTCCATGACTGGAGCTTTCTGAAATTTAGTGAAAACCCTGTGCCAATGCATTATCTTATAAAGGAGTCTCCCATAGGAGCCTCGCATATATACGAGAATGCATTGGCCTAACAATATTTACCTTGACATTGTAAGCCAGTGCAGAAAGATTCCTAATCATTAGTGGCCAATAGTTGAGCTTATTATCTGGACATTTCCTAAGGGAATTACTCGTCAATGAGTATTTTATAGTAGAGAAAAGGGTATATTTATTAGTTATATTATGTGATAATTTTCTTCGACTAGGACGTCTTGACCGATTTTTAAAACCTCAAATTCCCAGCAAAATCCTTCCATTTAACTAAAAAACAGTCAAATCTGCATACATTACTTCTAAACTACTAACGACGGACTATTCAAGGATGTCTGATGCAGTCTGTAATAAAGTGAAGCAAGAAATGTAAATGCCTTCATGCAGGAGCAGAGAACGAGCAATATGCCTTTGAGATAGAACTCCACGGAAATGTCAACTACAGCCGACAGAGAAGTGCTATCAGCAGGGTAACACGAGTTAATTCAATCCCATTCCCGACAAGATTCCTGCAAGATGAATTTTTCTCCCGAGACGATGTTCAACAAAACAGCACATGTGCCAGTTTAGAGAAGAATACGGGACGATAATTGCCAGGCTTCTCAGTGAATACACGTAGCTTGTGAGAGGGCACTGATTATGAACCCAGAGATGAGAAATACACAGAACCTGGTGGGAAGCACCTGGGGCCAATTTGATATAGAACACATGAATTAGGGAGTTCTTTACAGGGATCTATTACAATCTGTGCCTCCAGTCACTATGATCAGTTTCAGATTATCCTTGTTAGTTCTAACTAATGGTAACATAAAGCACTTGCATCTCAGACTCTTGAGACCTGTCTGTATTGTATGTCATAATTTTCACCAGATTTCATTTTTCTGGCAGGAATTTAGACTGTACTTTAAAGGTACTCAATCTGATCAGAAGGTCCTGATATCATCAAGATACAACAACAACATTTCTTCAAAATACCCTTTTGTTATCAGGATCGATTAATTGCAACAAAATAATGCTAACAACTGTCAACTATGGTATAAAATTTCCCAAAACGTGTTTTTTACCAAATTTTGTTCAATGAAATAATGCCATATTATTACTTGAGTATCACGAAATTTGGCCGTATTACCACTTGATTTTAGAGTTATCCATCTTCATCCGCAATTTTGTCCAAGACCGTCCATTTGTATTAATTTTTTGGGCCACAAATAATTGCTCATCTCAAGAAATAACAAACTTCAAAAATCAATATCTGATCACTGAGCTTTGATGGGCGGGTTCCTCGACTCGATTCAAATATTTTTTACCCCTGAAGCCAAAGAAATAGTAATTTAGGAGCGTAAATTCGGATAATGCATCTTTAACCATTTCTATACTAAATGGATTCTCCCAATCATCTATAAAAGTATACATTGGTATGGTCTATTATTCATTTGGAGGTGCAGGACGACAGAAAGACAAATTGGTAATACTAAGTGCAGAAGGATTCATATTCAATGGTAGGCCTTTGTTGAACTAACTATCTGAACATTTCATAAGGGTACAACTCTTCAATGAGTATTTCGTAATAAAAGGGTTAATAGCTAGAATGCAAGGTGCATCTGAATCGAGAATATTCTACTCAAAGATCTGCAGATGGTGGTGGTGTATCTACTCTTGATAACAGAATACTTGCAGATGGATAGTAATTTGAATCGCATTCAATCATTTACAGGGACCTTCCGATATAAATAAAATTAAACAACATGAATAAATTTGACTCCATAGTGTTTCTCTGCCTGTTGTATGCTTATATCAAAAGGGTATTTTAACAAAAATAGACCATTTCTGTACATACTTTTACATCTGCATGGGAGAATCGAGTAATGAGTCACAGGAGATATAGTTAGATAGCTGGCTGAAAAAAGTAAATTAAAAAAACTTCCAGCTCATTTTAGGTTGCGAAAGAAACAAATACATGGACATAATTTCTACACCATGGGCCCTAACCCAAATCGGTGTGAAAACAATTGGTGTTAAATAATGCTATCCCACATCCAAGGGCATCACAATAAACTACAATAATCAGTGAGGCTAACATATAGCCCTATACATGTACCACACCATCCAAAATTTCCACGTAACCTTCCTGGAATAATGGATCTGAGAGTGAAACCACTACGATTCAGATAACCATAGGCATTCTCAACATGGATCCGGATAACATCACACCTTCCCATAAACCACCGGATATTTAATGAATTTACATCCCTCATATGCTTATATCACTTGGCTTGAACAAGAAGGGCTTTTAACCTTCCATGACAGGAGCATCCTGACATTTTGCGAAAACACTGTGCCAATGCATTCTCTTATATATGTGAGTCTCCCATAGGGAGCCTCACATATATAATCGAATACATTGGCCTAACAATATTTATCTTGACCTTGTAAGCCAGTGCATTCTCTTATATATGCAAAGCTCGCTATGGGAGATTCGCATATATAAGAGAATGCACTGGCACATGATATTTAATGCTGCACCAGCACAGTTCCCATCATGAAAGGTTTAAGTCGCCTCTTCATAATCTGTAGCTATTACCCATTTTCCTTTTATGGCCTTTCAAGAGTTAAAATGTTAATTAAATTTTCTGTAAATTTCTCAGAAATGACACCAGATGATTTTGAGAAGTAAATACAAAGTGTGATTTATGATGTTGAATGAAGCGTAAAAGGATCAGGGTATAGCTGATCACCTGGCCCTGCGAGCTGTCACCACGCACTTTGAGCGAGAGCCATTATGGAACAATGAGCCATGTGCCGGCACACGTCCGATTTAAGCTCGAATGTAGATCCTGCTTGCTTTCACAACAATGGATGCTACAGACCAAATGACGTTATCAGTTGGAAATAATTGGTGTATGTTTCTGTATCATTGCTGAATAACAATATTCCCTCGTGCATGGAGCCTGCGTCCAGCATGTCAGCAGCACTCTAGGATTCAAAATAATTGGACACTCACATCTTTATAGTTTGGCCACCATCGACTATTTTGTAATAGAACTGCCTGACAGCTTAGAATATTAGTTGGGTTTATGTTATAGCTTTTAATGACTTCATGGTGTTTCAGAACCATATATGGCTGACAAATGTCAATGATAAATATTGGTTATTAACCCTTCGATAACTGAATCCTCATGAGTAGTTACTTTATTCCCAATGTTTCATTTATATTAATATTCAGCTAATAAGCTCAAACTGAGCCATGGCTTCAAATGAATCCTCAGAGTGTTCCAAGGTCTATTTTCATATTTTCCACTCATCAATTTATAAACTTCATAAGGCCAAGATTTCTCATCGTCTGCCGGCATTTCCTCACAGCAATCGGATATGTTTGATATTTTGCCGACTTGCAAGCCTGATTGCTCAAGTGTGCGGAGTATGCGAGCCAGATTGCTTAGCCAGTAGGATGGAAACAAAGAAATTAGGCTTCCCTCAATGTGTAAAATATACCTGATGCGTCATGTAGGCGATCAGCATGTGATAGTATGTCACATGATAGCAGTCTGGAAATAATACAAGTCGCTGAGTGAGAGTGCTAAGCCAGATTGCTCAAGTGTGGGATGGCCTATAGCATAATACATGCAGGTAAGCCTGGAACTCTGAACACATCTTCACAATAAACATTATCAAGATACTATTCAGACCAACACGCCCCAATATACATTACTGCTACTGAATAGTAATAGCCTGGTATACCATCAATAAGTTCCTATGGTGTAATAGTGTCTCTTCCCATTGAGCCAATGTATCACGCTATTGAGAGCTTGGCTGGCAATAATGCCGCAATATACAGCTAGCTACTGGGAGATAATACCCCGAGCGTAGGCACCTACACCTAGACCGAGACGGAATAATTCGATTACAAAAGCTGTGTCAGGATGCACACCATAAAGCCATTAATCCACCGCGGGGAAGGCATGACTCAGACACACACAAGGAAAATCCAAGAAATGGCTGTGGGCAAAACAAATGTAGTGACAGGAAAAAAATACGGAAGACGCAGATACTCTGATAGCACTCGTAAACAGAGACAGTCTATCAGAGATTATATGTAGAGATGCAATACAATTCAATATGTTCATGCCCACACTCAGAATCACACTCTTGCTATTAAATTGTATGCACATTTTAGTGGAATATTATTGTTCGCAAACCAGCGCAAACAGGAAAATTCCCCAGCACCATTTCAAAATCAGACAAGATATATTCCATGTTCCTTTAAGGTTCTGACTCCAGAGTATTAATACCATTATTCTTTGAGGACCTATGTATTAAATCAGAAATATCACCTGATGCCAAATATAAAATAAATATAATCTAATTTCAGGGACAACATTTTGGAGAGAAATATCAAGATTTTCATAAATTTCAAGCGAGTTCTATAAAAGACTAGTTTTGTAATCTTGTGGGTTTTGAAACCTGAATGTACCTTTAAACCATTGAATTGATTCAGAAGTGCAGTCGGCTTAATGAATATGCATGTAAATGTACAAGTCGTAGAGATAGGTGGCGGAGCAGGGTCTCCACCCCCCTTCAACCTCAACTGACACCAGAACAAATTGGATAATGTTCCATTTAGAGTATTTTATAGTAGAGAAAAGGGTATATTTAATTATATTAGTTATATTATGTGATAATTTTCTTCGACTAGGACGTCTTGACCGATTTTTAGAACCTCAAATTCCCAGCGAAATCCTTCCATTTAACTAAAAAACAGTCAAATCTGCATACATTACTTCTAAACTACTAACGACGGACTATTCAAGGATGTCTGATGCAGTCTGTAATAAAGTGAAGCAAGAAATGTAAATGCCTTCATGCAGGAGCAGAGAACGAGCAATATGCCTTTGAGATAGAACTCCACGGAAATGTCAACTACAGCCGACAGAGAAGTGCTATCAGCAGGGTCACAGGAGTTAATTCAATCCCATTCCCCGACAAGATTCCTGCAAGATGAATTTTTCTCCCGAGACGATGTTCAACAAAACAGCACATGTGCCAGTTTAGAGAAGAATACGGGACGATAATTGCCAGGCTTCTCAGTGAATACACGTAGCTTGTGAGAGGGCACTGATTATGAACCCAGAGATGAGAAATACACAGAACCTGGTGGGAAGCACCTGGGGCCAATTTGATATAGAACACATGAATTAGGGAGTTCTTTACAGGGATCTATTACAATCTGTGCCTCCAGTCACTATGATCAGTTTCAGATTATCCTTGTTAGTTCTAACTAATGGTAACATAAAGCACTTGCATCTCAGACTCTTGAGACCTGTCTGTATTGTATGTCATAATTTTCACCAGATTTCATTTTTCTGGCAGGAATTTAGACTATGTACTTTAAAGGTACTCAATCTGATCAGAAGGTCCTGATATCATCAAGATACAACAACAACATTTCTTCAAAATACCCTTTTGTTATCAGGATCGATTAATTGCAACAAAATAATGCTAACAACTGTCAACTATGGTATAAAATTTCCCAAAACGTGTTTTTTAACAACATTTTGTTCAATGAAATAATGCCATATTATCACTTGAGTATCACGAAATTTGGCCGTATTACCACTTGATTTTAGAGTTATCCATCTTCATCCGCAATTTTGTCCAAGACCATCCATTTGTATTAATTTTTTGGGCCACAAATAATTGCTCATCTCAAGAAATAACAAACTTCAAAAATCAATATCTGATCACTGAGCTTTGATGGGTGGGTTCCTCGACTCGATTCAAATATTTTTTACCCCTGAAGCCAAAGAAATAGTAATTTAGGAGCGTAAATTCGGATAATGCATCTTTAACCATTTCTTTACTAAATGGATTCTCCCAATCATCTATAAAAGTATACATTGGTATGGTCTATTATTCATTTGGAGGTGCAGGACGACAGAAAGACAAATTGGTAATACTAAGTGCAGAAGGATTCATATTCAATGGTAGGCCTTTGTTGAACTAACTATCTGAACATTTCATAAGGGTACAACTCTTCAATGAGTATTTCGTAATAAAAGGGTTAATAGCTAGAATGCAAGGTGCATCTGAATCGAGAATATTCTACTCAAAGATCTGCAGATGGTGGTGGTGTATCTACTCTTGATAACAGAATACTTGCAGATGGATAGTAATTTGAATCGCATTCAATCATTTACAGGGACCTTCCGATATAAATAAAATTAAACAACATGAATAAATTTGACTCCATAGTGTTTCTCTGCCTGTTGTATGCTTATATCAAAAGGGTATTTTAACAAAAATAGACCATTTCTGTACATACTTTTACATCTGCATGGGAGAATCGAGTAATGAGTCACAGGAGATATAGTTAGATAGCTGGCTGAAAAAAGTAAATTAAAAAAACTTCCAGCTCATTTTAGGTTGCGAAAGAAACAAATACATGGACATAATTTCTACACCATGGGCCCTAACCCAAATCGGTGTGAAAACAATTGGTGTTAAATAATGCTATCCCACATCCAAGGGCATCACAATAAACTACAATAATCAGTGAGGCTAACATATAGCCCTATACATGTACCACACCATCCAAAATATCCACGTAACCTTCCTGGAATAATGGATCTGAGAGTGAAACCACTACGATTCAGATAACCATAGGCATTCTCAACATGGATCCGGATAACATCACACCTTCCCATAAACCACCGGATATTTAATGAATTTACATCCCTCATATGCTTATATCACTTGGCTTGAACAAGAAGGGCTTTTAACCTTCCATGACAGGAGCATCCTGACATTTTGCGAAAACACTGTGCCAATGCATTCTCTTATATATGTGAGTCTCCCATAGGGAGCCTCACATATATAATCGAATACATTGGCCTAACAATATTTATCTTGACCTTGTAAGCCAGTGCATTCTCTTATATATGCAAAGCTCGCTATGGGAGATTCGCATATATAAGAGAATGCACTGGCACATGATATTTAATGCTGCACCAGCACAGTTCCCATCATGAAAGGTTTAAGTCGCCTCTTCATAATCTGTAGCTATTACCCATTTTCCTTTTATGGCCTTTCAAGAGTTAAAATGTTAATTAAATTTTCTGTAAATTTCTCAGAAATGACACCAGATGATTTTGAGAAGTAAATACAAAGTGTGATTTATGATGTTGAATGAAGCGTAAAAGGATCAGGGTATAGCTGATCACCTGGCCCTGCGAGCTGTCACCACGCACTTTGAGCGAGAGCCATTATGGAACAATGAGCCATGTGCCGGCACACGTCCGATTTAAGCTCGAATGTAGATCCTGCTTGCTTTCACAACAATGGATGCTACAGACCAAATGACGTTATCAGTTGGAAATAATTGGTGTATGTTTCTGTATCATTGCTGAATAACAATATTCCCTCGTGCATGGAGCCTGCGTCCAGCATGTCAGCAGCACTCTAGGATTCAAAATAATTGGACACTCACATCTTTATAGTTTGGCCACCATCGACTATTTTGTAATAGAACTGCCTGACAGCTTAGAATATTAGTTGGGTTTATGTTATAGCTTTTAATGACTTCATGGTGTTTCAGAACCATATATGGCTGACAAATGTCAATGATAAATATTGGTTATTAACCCTTCGATAACTGAATCCTCATGAGTAGTTACTTTATTCCCAATGTTTCATTTATATTAATATTCAGCTAATAAGCTCAAACTGAGCCATGGCTTCAAATGAATCCTCAGAGTGTTCCAAGGTCTATTTTCATATTTTCCACTCATCAATTTATAAACTTCATAAGGCCAAGATTTCTCATCGTCTGCCGGCATTTCCTCACAGCAATCGGATATGTTTGATATTTTGCCGACTTGCAAGCCTGATTGCTCAAGTGTGCGGAGTATGCGAGCCAGATTGCTTAGCCAGTAGGATGGAAACAAAGAAATTAGGCTTCCCTCAATGTGTAAAATATACCTGATGCGTCATGTAGGCGATCA
Source organism: Siphonodentalium dalli (assembly GCA_032622095.1). Classification (NCBI taxonomy): domain Eukaryota; kingdom Metazoa; phylum Mollusca; class Scaphopoda; order Gadilida; family Siphonodentaliidae; genus Siphonodentalium; species Siphonodentalium dalli. The sequence continues at coordinate 65,104,237 of CP136061.1, forward strand.
GCATGTGATAGTATGTCACATGATAGCAGACTGGAAATAATACAAGTCGCTGAGTGAGAGTGCTAAGCCAGATTGCTCAAGTGTGGGATGGCCTATAGCATAATACATGCAGGTAAGCCTGGAACTCTGAACACATCTTCACAATAAACATTATCAAGATACTATTCAGACCAACACGCCCCAATATACATTACTGCTACTGAATAGTAATAGCCTGGTATACCATCAATAAGTTCCTATGGTGTAATAGTGTCTCTTCCCATTGAGCCAATGTATCACGCTATTGAGAGCTTGGCTGGCAATAATGCCGCAATATACAGCTAGCTACTGGGAGATAATACCCCGAGCGTAGGCACCTACACCTAGACCGAGACGGAATAATTCGATTACAAAAGCTGTGTCAGGATGCACACCATAAAGCCATTAATCCACCGCGGGGAAGGCATGACTCAGACACACACAAGGAAAATCCAAGAAATGGCTGTGGGCAAAACAAATGTAGTGACAGGAAAAAAATACGGAAGACGCAGATACTCTGATAGCACTCGTAAACAGAGACAGTCTATCAGAGATTATATGTAGAGATGCAATACAATTCAATATGTTCATGCCCACACTCAGAATCACACTCTTGCTATTAAATTGTATGCACATTTTAGTGGAATATTATTGTTCGCAAACCAGCGCAAACAGGAAAATTCCCCAGCACCATTTCAAAATCAGACAAGATATATTCCATGTTCCTTTAAGGTTCTGACTCCAGAGTATTAATACCATTATTCTTTGAGGACCTATGTATTAAATCAGAAATATCACCTGATGCCAAATATAAAATAAATATAATCTAATTTCAGGGACAACATTTTGGAGAGAAATATCAAGATTTTCATAAATTTCAAGCGAGTTCTATAAAAGACTAGTTTTGTAATCTTGTGGGTTTTGAAACCTGAATGTACCTTTAAACCATTGAATTGATTCAGAAGTGCAGTCGGCTTAATGAATATGCATGTAAATGTACAAGTCGTAGAGATAGGTGGCGGAGCAGGGTCTCCACCCCCCTTCAACCTCAACTGACACCAGAACAAATTGGATAATGTTCCATTTAGAGTATTTTATAGTAGAGAAAAGGGTATATTTAATTATATTAGTTATATTATGTGATAATTTTCTTCGACTAGGACGTCTTGACCGATTTTTAGAACCTCAAATTCCCAGCGAAATCCTTCCATTTAACTAAAAAACAGTCAAATCTGCATACATTACTTCTAAACTACTAACGACGGACTATTCAAGGATGTCTGATGCAGTCTGTAATAAAGTGAAGCAAGAAATGTAAATGCCTTCATGCAGGAGCAGAGAACGAGCAATATGCCTTTGAGATAGAACTCCACGGAAATGTCAACTACAGCCGACAGAGAAGTGCTATCAGCAGGGTCACAGGAGTTAATTCAATCCCATTCCCCGACAAGATTCCTGCAAGATGAATTTTTCTCCCGAGACGATGTTCAACAAAACAGCACATGTGCCAGTTTAGAGAAGAATACGGGACGATAATTGCCAGGCTTCTCAGTGAATACACGTAGCTTGTGAGAGGGCACTGATTATGAACCCAGAGATGAGAAATACACAGAACCTGGTGGGAAGCACCTGGGGCCAATTTGATATAGAACACATGAATTAGGGAGTTCTTTACAGGGATCTATTACAATCTGTGCCTCCAGTCACTATGATCAGTTTCAGATTATCCTTGTTAGTTCTAACTAATGGTAACATAAAGCACTTGCATCTCAGACTCTTGAGACCTGTCTGTATTGTATGTCATAATTTTCACCAGATTTCATTTTTCTGGCAGGAATTTAGACTATGTACTTTAAAGGTACTCAATCTGATCAGAAGGTCCTGATATCATCAAGATACAACAACAACATTTCTTCAAAATACCCTTTTGTTATCAGGATCGATTAATTGCAACAAAATAATGCTAACAACTGTCAACTATGGTATAAAATTTCCCAAAACGTGTTTTTTAACAACATTTTGTTCAATGAAATAATGCCATATTATCACTTGAGTATCACGAAATTTGGCCGTATTACCACTTGATTTTAGAGTTATCCATCTTCATCCGCAATTTTGTCCAAGACCATCCATTTGTATTAATTTTTTGGGCCACAAATAATTGCTCATCTCAAGAAATAACAAACTTCAAAAATCAATATCTGATCACTGAGCTTTGATGGGTGGGTTCCTCGACTCGATTCAAATATTTTTTACCCCTGAAGCCAAAGAAATAGTAATTTAGGAGCGTAAATTCGGATAATGCATCTTTAACCATTTCTTTACTAAATGGATTCTCCCAATCATCTATAAAAGTATACATTGGTATGGTCTATTATTCATTTGGAGGTGCAGGACGACAGAAAGACAAATTGGTAATACTAAGTGCAGAAGGATTCATATTCAATGGTAGGCCTTTGTTGAACTAACTATCTGAACATTTCATAAGGGTACAACTCTTCAATGAGTATTTCGTAATAAAAGGGTTAATAGCTAGAATGCAAGGTGCATCTGAATCGAGAATATTCTACTCAAAGATCTGCAGATGGTGGTGGTGTATCTACTCTTGATAACAGAATACTTGCAGATGGATAGTAATTTGAATCGCATTCAATCATTTACAGGGACCTTCCGATATAAATAAAATTAAACAACATGAATAAATTTGACTCCATAGTGTTTCTCTGCCTGTTGTATGCTTATATCAAAAGGGTATTTTAACAAAAATAGACCATTTCTGTACATACTTTTACATCTGCATGGGAGAATCGAGTAATGAGTCACAGGAGATATAGTTAGATAGCTGGCTGAAAAAAGTAAATTAAAAAAACTTCCAGCTCATTTTAGGTTGCGAAAGAAACAAATACATGGACATAATTTCTACACCATGGGCCCTAACCCAAATCGGTGTGAAAACAATTGGTGTTAAATAATGCTATCCCACATCCAAGGGCATCACAATAAACTACAATAATCAGTGAGGCTAACATATAGCCCTATACATGTACCACACCATCCAAAATATCCACGTAACCTTCCTGGAATAATGGATCTGAGAGTGAAACCACTACGATTCAGATAACCATAGGCATTCTCAACATGGATCCGGATAACATCACACCTTCCCATAAACCACCGGATATTTAATGAATTTACATCCCTCATATGCTTATATCACTTGGCTTGAACAAGAAGGGCTTTTAACCTTCCATGACAGGAGCATCCTGACATTTTGCGAAAACACTGTGCCAATGCATTCTCTTATATATGTGAGTCTCCCATAGGGAGCCTCACATATATAATCGAATACATTGGCCTAACAATATTTATCTTGACCTTGTAAGCCAGTGCATTCTCTTATATATGCAAGGCTCGCTATGGGAGATTCGCATATATAAGAGAATGCACTGGCACATGATATTTAATGCTGCACCAGCACAGTTCCCATCATGAAAGGTTTAAGTCGCCTCTTCATAATCTGTAGCTATTACCCATTTTCCTTTTATGGCCTTTCAAGAGTTAAAATGTTAATTAAATTTTCTGTAAATTTCTCAGAAATGACACCAGATGATTTTGAGAAGTAAATACAAAGTGTGATTTATGATGTTGAATGAAGCGTAAAAGGATCAGGGTATAGCTGATCACCTGGCCCTGCGAGCTGTCACCACGCACTTTGAGCGAGAGCCATTATGGAACAATGAGCCATGTGCCGGCACACGTCCGATTTAAGCTCGAATGTAGATCCTGCTTGCTTTCACAACAATGGATGCTACAGACCAAATGACGTTATCAGTTGGAAATAATTGGTGTATGTTTCTGTATCATTGCTGAATAACAATATTCCCTCGTGCATGGAGCCTGCATCCAGCATGTCAGCAGCACTCTAGGATTCAAAATAATTGGACACTCACATCTTTATAGTTTGGCCACCATCGACTATTTTGTAATAGAACTGCCTGACAGCTTAGAATATTAGTTGGGTTTATGTTATAGCTTTTAATGACTTCATGGGGTTTCAGAACCATATATGGCTGACAAATGTCAATGATAAATATTGGTTATTAACCCTTCGATAACTGAATCCTCATGAGTAGTTACTTTATTCCCAATGTTTCATTTATATTAATATTCAGCTAATAAGCTCAAACTGAGCCATGGCTACAAGTGTTCCAAGGTCTATTTTCATATTTTCCACTCATCAATTTATAAACTTCATAAGGCCAAGATTTCTCATCGTCTGCCGGCATTTCCTCACAGCAATCAGATATGTTTGATATTTTGCCGACTTGCAAGCCTGATTGCTCAAGTGTGCGGAGTATGCGAGCCAGATTGCTTAGCCAATAGGATGGAAACAAAGAAATTAGGCTTCCCTCAATGTGTAAAATATACCTGATGTGTCATGTAGGCGATCAGCATGTGATAGTATGTCACATGATAGCAGACTGGAAATAATACAAGTCGCAGAGTGAGAGTGCTAAGCCAGATTGCTCAAGTGTGGGATGGCCTATAGCATAATACATGCAGGTAAGCCTGGAACTCTGAACACATCTTCACAATAAACATTATCAAGATACTATTCAGACCAACACGCCCCAATATACATTACTGCTACTGAATAGTAATAGCCTTGTATACCATCAATAAGTTCCTATGGTGTAATAGTGTCTCTTCCCATTGAGCCAATGTATCACGCTATTGAGAGCTTGGCTGGCAATAATGCCGCAATATACAGCTAGCTACTGGGAGATAATACCCCGAGCGTAGGCACCTACACCTAGACCGAGACGGAATAATTCGATTACAAAAGCTGTGTCAGGATGCACACCATAAAGCCATTAATCCACCGCGGGGAAGGCATGACTCAGACACACACAAGGAAAATCCAAGAAATGGCTGTGGGCAAAACAAATGTAGTGACAGGAAAAAAATACGGAAGACGCAGATACTCTGATAGCACACGTAAACAGAGACAGTCTATCAGAGATTATATGTAGAGATGCAATACAATTCAATATGTTCATGCCCCACTCAGAATCACACTCTTGATATTAAATTGTATGCACATTTTAGTGGAATATTATTGTTCGCAAACCAGCGCAAACAGGAAAATTCCCCAGCACCATTTCAAAATCAGACAAGATATATTCCATGTTCCTTTAAGGTTCTGACTCCAGAGTATTAATACCATTATTCTTTGAGGACCTATGTATTAAATCAGAAATATCACCTGATGCCAAATATAAAATAAATATAATCTAATTTCAGGCACAACATTTTGGAGAGAAATATCAAGATTTTCATAAATTTCAAGCGAGTTCTATAAAAGTCTAGTTTTGTAATCTTGTGGGTTTTGAAACCTGAATGTACCTTTAAACCATTGAATTGATTCAGAAGTGCAGTCGGCTTAATGAATATGCATGTAAATGTACAAGTCGTAGAGATAGGTGGCGGAGCAGGGTCTCCACCCCCCTTCAACCTCAACTGACACCAGAACAAATTGGATAATGTTCCATTTAGAGGATTATGAGCACCCCAATGCCCCCTTGCCCATTATTGGTTACGCCACACCTGCATAGCCTGCCTGCTCCATAGTTCCTGATTATTAGGTTTGCAATGCAAATTTTTCGCACTTAGAAGATAACACTATGAACCATGATGGAGTCTATTCATTCTAAACAAATGTGTCCAAATTAGGAAGATGATACTCGTGACATAAATACTAGTCTTGTTGATAATATAGAGTGTAAAGAATTCAATCTACAAAAATCAACTTGAACGTTAAGATAGTATTATAACACTGAACTATTAACATTCATATAGTATTATAATACTGAACTATTAAGTGCCCTTATCGGTAGGAAATGGCTTTTTAATGCTAATAGCATGAATATTATACTCTAAATGATTGTAGCTGAGGATTTACTAACAATATGTTACATCCGATTCAGTTAATAATGGGTAGATATGCATCTTCACGTCCATAGATAACAATACCCAATACCTATATATCTATGCTCCGTTTGTTCATGCCCGAGTCGTCGTTCAGGACAGTGCATAGCTGAGACGTTCATCACTATTGGGTGACAATGGAGAGGATGCAGGTTGACAAATGATCGGTTTCCTGTTAAATATCTGGTCGACTCGTCACCTCGGTGCAATGTGAATTCGACCGTGCACCGACTGTTACTTGCGCTTTGCTGTTTGTCTAATGGGGCATTTCTTGGCAAGGTGTGAACAAATGCTCATATAAAACATAAGATCGCCAAACAAATGCATATTGTTTGTTCAGGTGTGTTGCAGACAGATACAAAAGAAGTGGTTGTTATTAGATAAGTAGCACTTGAAACAGCACAAAACATATAGCCTGCCCTATCAGAAGAATCTGATATAAATTCTCAGACAAAATTCTGCATGTTGCAAAACATTTTTAAGTAAGATAAAAGGTGATAACTCCACAAAAAAAGTCAGACGGACCTCATAATCGTAGGTGCACAGGTTCCCATCGTACTAAATATCTGTGCAAGGTAAAAAATAATTACCAGAAAAATGTAGGAATAAAAATTCGGATAAGTTGCGTCTATGGACAGTCACATGGACACACAAGCCAATTCCTATACCCCCCATAACTCGTTATGGGGGAGGGGGGTATAATGTATGTTTTCCTGTTTGTTAGCAAACTTTGTGATACTTCAGTGTGGGCTGGTGATTCAAAACTCAACCATTAATAGGCATTCACACTCATTCCATAATCTAATGGCTGAGAAAACAAAATTGCAGGTCTGTGTATATATAATGCAACAAAGCACCCAATGAAGCATGCCAGCCGCCATGATGGCCTAGACAACTATGATGCAAAGCTGCACAACTTAGAATGTGTAATGATTGTGTTGCGGAGAGAACTGAAGACAATTGATACATGAGTTTATTATGGTTGTCTGCTCTGTGCTTCCCTCCAATGACATGGAACATGAGTTAACCTCTAATCGTTGTTGTGTCTGAATGTCTCATTTCATTATGTGGCAGGCTTGATGAGAGAGCAAAAAGTAAATGGATGTCTGAACAAACAGTCAAACAATGTACAGTAATGCCCTAAATAATCGACTCCTTAACCACAGCAGAATTATGGGTAACTTTTCAGGATTTAGTCGGAAATATGGCTTGTTGCCATTCATCGGAAAGCTCTCAGTGAGAGCTTTCCGATGAATGGCAACAAGCCATATTTCCGACTAAATCCTGAAAAGTTACCCATAATTCTGCTGTGGTTAAGGAGTCGATTATTTAGGGCATTACTGTACCAATATATGTCTTGTGGGTGCTTTCTCTTAATGTATAATCATCACCAGGAAACACTTGGGAGTTAGAAAACAAAAAATAGACATTGACAGTTTGTTTTCTGATAACAATATTTTGGCTGGCATACATACTAGTAGTTGAAAACAAAGAGATTCTGTTTGTGCAACTGACACAACCAGACACATCGTTTATTGAGGGTGGTTGGAAACAATGTGTGAGCCCTTCCATCATGTCTCAGTTGATAGCAGGGACATTGGGTAGGTTTAGTTTGAAATCTTCAAACTACAAGTAATATCAGACTATACTATTCATCACAGTGTGGCCGGAGAACGTGGCCAATAATAAAACAACTGTAGCCTATTGATAAACTCTGCACAATACCAAGTGTGAACTGTTATGCACAAGTAGCACTTATTTAATGCTTACTTTAGTATGGTATGTCTCGTGTTTCACTGACAACTAACAAACTCTCTGTTTTGAGGCAAAGACTTTGTTTGGAAATAGAACATAGCTAGATAATAATTTCTCATATCGGGCACAGATAATTTAGAAGTTTTTCAATCTAAACTTCTCTAGTGTTCAGGGGAACTCTTTGTAATATATCTGCACAGTTCCATCCATATAGTGACTTGGCAGATGACAATAATCCTGGATAAAAGTTACGCTTATAATTTCATGCTGAAACACTAATTTTGGTTTAACCTGATCAGAGAATGCAACAGGAGAACATAGTAATAACTTACCAATGAATCCTTTCATTCAATCAAAAATGTATTGAAGCATCCTACAAGATTACTAAATTTCAGTGCAGTACTACAGAGCTTCCACATATAAAGAGTAGCCTGACTTACTTAATGTCATAACAACCAGATATATTAGAAGTTCTTAAGTATATCAAAGGCAGTACATCTGTTGACCCTATCATAATGGATCCTCATCAGAACCTACCATCCCAGTGATGGGGCAGGAGATAGGGCCATTAACATACAATAAACACAGGTATCCTCTTAGTTATCTGCCAACATTTGCTCTTCAGAAGAACACAGCACTTTAGTTCACAGTTAGATAGTATTTCATCGATAAGGTCCCTAGTTTTTTTCTAATCTAAAAAGCATTGTGATAAGGTTGAATTCGGTTGAATTTCTTCAAAAACTTGGGGAAACAATCTTAACATTTTAACGCTATTAAAGGCAGGTGTTTTGAGCATGGTGGAGAGCTAGGATTGTGTCTATGTGTAGGTGAAAATTCAAATGGGTACATCCTCCCAACGAAGACCATCTAGCCACATACCTGGTAGTGGCTGGTAATTGACTTAGAATGCAAGTTTGGTTTAACCAATTATACAAAATCAGAATTGGCCTCTGACAATTGCGAACACTTAACCAATATGTTAAACAAAATCAATTCATTTTGGATGAATTTATTATTTTATTAAAAAGTTCTCAAATTATTACTAAATGTATGTGTAGTACTATAGAGATTATGCACACACAAGGATAGCATGACTTACAAAATGTCATAACAACCAGAGAGATAAGTAATTCATAAGTATATCAAAGGGAGTAAACCTGTTGACCCTATTATAATGGATCCTCATCACAACTTACCATCCCAGTGGTGGGGCAGGAGATAGGGCCATTAACATACAATAAACACAGGCATCCTCTTTAGTAATCTGCAAACATCTGCTCTTCAGAGGAACATCACAGCACTTTATTTCACAGTTAGAGACATTTCAGTCCATATTAAACCAAGTGATGTATAGCTTTTATAATTACCTCCCTTTGAGAGTGAGTACAGATTTGTCTACCTTGAGTTACCTTGAACAGGGGTTTATGGGATTCAGCTGTGCTGATTAAGGTTTGATGCCTACCAGGGGGGCTGTTGTTATAAGCAGTGCAGGGGCTTAGCAGATCTTATGTCAAACATTGCATCTTGATCAATGTACAGGGAAGATACCACCATTGAGGTTGTATTGTAACTGATAGACCAAAAATATTAAGATTTGGCCAGCTGAGTTCAAAGAATTTAAATTAATGGATTGTTAATCAGTTCCAACCATCCCAATTTCATTATCCATCAAGTGCACAGGTCATTCGATTAGCCTAAATTCAATGCATTTACCAATTTCCTTTAAAGGGGTATTGTGCACAAAAACTAGCCATTTATGGGACCATCTCCTTTTATACTCAACAGAATATATATATACACTTGAGGTCATCATTGATTTGAGTTATTTTCCGATTGCAGGAGAAACAAGCATCATGGGTATTCAGGGACTCCCACTGTGACACAAGCAGTTAATTTTGATCAGATCTGTAGCCATATTGCAGGATCAACAGAACCAGCTGGAATTCTATGGGGTCCCACCATGCCACAGATAACAGTTAATCAGAGTAAATCTCAAGGAATCATAAACTACTAGCACCAGCAACAGAGCATCAAAACAAACAGACAACAGAAAATAAAAAATAACTCATCAATCAGTTGGTTCATTTGGTTTCTTAGGTTTTATGATGGTTTCAGTGGAACTAGGCTATATCTTGACTGCATTTTTAGAAGGTTACTTTCACTGGTAAAACACAATCCACCAACTGAACCGTAGTGGGCAACCAACAAACTTACCCAGATACACAAATAATGCCCAAATACACAAATAAGGTTATCTGGCCTTTTAACCCTTTCAGTGCCAAGTCCGATTTTTGTATCAACCCATATTTCCTTGATCATTTTTCAAATTTATTGATTATAATAATGTGATACATTTTGATGGAAAGAGCTCTTAGAGCTCTTTCCATCTTAGAGCTCTTTCCATCAATGTATAACATTATTATAATCAATAAATTTGAAAAATGATCAAGGAAATATTGGTTGATACAACGAGAGGCCAATCACGATCGGCAGATGTTTAACCCATCCCTTGGCGATAGTAAATTGTTAAGATCAGAATCATAATCTTTTAATGTTGAATTATAGAGTATACTGTTATGATCTAAAGTAGTATATGACAAATGTACATAATAACCAGTAATAACACAAATTATTGGAATGTATGAGTCAATATAGAAGGGTTAATATAACATCTAAACTCTAGAGCCTGTCACCACTATCATAGTGTGAGCAGTTCTATTCATGTTGTTGCAAATTGCCATGTGAGATATCAAAATAATATAATTATTTATTTAATGGAAAAGGTTAAAAGACATGGAATGGGTAAAAGGGGTTAAATCACCTATCTCTGCCCTGTTTGATCCAATGTAGTCCCATCATCCAAGGACTTAGAGAGCTCCATTGGTCTAGTTAAATAAATTCACCTGGCTAAGTTGTGGTTAAAAAGATAGCTAAATCAATTTATCCAATAATTCACTGTGTCTCTTATACAGACCTAACATATGAGGGCTATAAATAACTCTCAAAGCAATAAACTATATTGTCTTTTATCTTGCTCACAGAGAAGCAGGTATTCATTAATTGTAAGTTACTTGGGTTATAATCTGGATAATTCTTAGTTTAAAAAGGGCCATATCTCTGGTATAACAAATTGGATCTAACCCATATTCAAACTCGTTCTGTATTTTGAGTTGAGAAACTCACATACCAAATTTGGTTCCTATCAGATGAAAAATGGTTGATTTATCGAAGTACATGTATGTGTGAATCATATGTCAAAGGACCATAACACCATTAAAAAAAATCCGATCAAACCCATATTCGAAATCAATCTGTATGTTGGTCTGAGAAACTCATACACCAAATTTGGTTCCAATCAGATAAAAAATGTTTGAGTTATGGCAGAATTCATGAATTCTAAGTCGAAAAAGGGCCATAACTCCGTAAAAAAAACTCCGATCAAACCCATATTCGAACTCGATCTGTATTTTGGGTCGAGAAACTCACATACCAAATTTGGTTCCGATCAGATAAAAAATGTTTGAGTTATGGCAGAATGCGTGAATTCTAAGTCGAAAAAGGGCCATAACTCTGTCAAAAAAAGTCGGATCAAACCCATATTCGAACTCGATCTGTATTTTGGGCTGAAAACCCCATATACAAAATTTGGTTTTGATCAGGTAAAAAATGTTTGAGTTATCGCATTACACGTAAAGTGTCTACGGACGGACAGACAGACAGACGGACGGACAGACGGACGGACGGACGGACGCACGACGAGTGGTCAATCCGGACAACGACACTATGTTTACCATACATGGTATGGGTAAACATAAAAATGGGACTTGGCACTGAAAGGGTTAATAGGTGAATACAAATCTGCAGTTTTTGAGAATCACAACTAGCTTCATCACAAGTGGACAGAATATGAAGGCCTATTACCTCTTCACTGTCGAGTGACATCATGACGTCATGTGCTGGACCATTGATGCTGGTCATTTTCCAGTGGCCAAATATAATAGGAATATAGTGAAAACCCTGAAAATTATTCCATGAATATCCTGAAATATCATACATTGTTCAGAACATCAAGATACAGTGGTTCTGATTGACTGATATGAATGTGACTGCCTGCTAATGTGCTAGAGTAGGCCTCTGCTCAGCACAAACATATAGCACTCAGTGTGACATGTGCCAGTAGCTCATATGCATGCATCAAGCTATGTAAATTCATCTGATTTTACGCCAATACACCTGGGCGACTGACCATTCAGTCCTGGTGAGATTGGATATACATGTTAAGAAGCTTATAAAAACCAAACCCTTCACACAGAATGTGAGCCCGAATCATGGCAATCCAGGATGGAACTCAACAGCATGGTGTCCCGGGGTGGATACTTTGATCCCCTGCTCAACAGCAGACAGTTTGCAACATAACTCATAGAAAATCAATGGATGAGTAAAGCTGGCCTGGGCATAAATAAGTCTGGAGACCGGATTAGTTATTGGAGGGGGAGCAGGTGATGTCCTATCTCCAGGATGAGATATAGTATAGGTTTGTCTCTCCTGAATTGTTTATCTAGAAGTCTTAGAATTTCAAATCACTGCTCTTATCTATTGTCTGCAGGATGGTCCCCTGATAGTTCAGGGACACCATGAATTATAATGATGACCTGTTTTTCGTTAGTTGAAGACTTCTTTCAAAACATTATTTCCATCGTAAAGTTATTTACCCAATCAGACAAAAACAGAATCAGAAGCAAGAAAACGGGTTACATTTTTAAGATGTCATGCCAAAAACAACTGTTATAGTCAAGTCAGGAATCTCAAAATTGTGATGCTTGATAAAACAAGTTTGTTACTCCTCTCTCTCCCCTTTATGTGTCTCTTTGAGTGATTATGGTACTCTGCAGCATTATTATCCCCTAGAGCAAGTACAGGATGGGCAATCACCAGTCTCTCTTAACCCTTTGAGTGCCAGGTCCGATTTTTGTATCAACCCATATACCCTGTGCCAATGCATTCTTTTATATATGCAAGTCGACCATAGGTCGCCTCGCATATATAAGAGAATGCATTCGCCTAACAATTTTTCATCATTTGTTATTATTTTTTACAATTTTTTACAATTTTAATAATTTTTTAAAAATCTAAAAAAAAAAAAAAAAGTTTTTTATTTTTTAGGGCCGATTTTACACATTGTAAATTAGGGCCGATGAGATCGGCCCGTGGCACTCAAAGGGTTAAAAGCCCATGATAAACTTATCAGAATTACACTATAGAACTCCGACCCATATTTGATTTTAGGAAAGATGACATAATAATTAATCGTTTCCATATCTGGAGCGCATGCCTGGTATAGTACAAGTTTGTAAGAATTGTAGTATTTAGTAGTAGTTATAAAAGCAACAGGAAGCGAAAGAATAACCAGTAATAAATATACAATAATGCCCTAAGTAATCGACTCCTTAAACACAGCAGAATTATGAGTAACTTTTCAGGATTTAGTCGGAAATATGGCTTGTTGCCATTCATCGGAAAGCTTTTGGTGAGAGCTTTCCGATGAATGGCAACAAGCCATATTTCCGACTAAATCCTGAAAAGTTACCCATAATTCTGCTGTGTTTAAGGAGTCGATTACTTAGGGCATTACTGTAGTTGACTGATAAAAAATCAAACTCGCATGTATTCTGTATTTATTAATGTTTTTGTGTTTCGCTATGCATGGGAAAATTGTCCAACACATCATTGACCTCTGATCTCGCAATTTAAATATAACCAATCATGAAGCTGTGTTTGTAATTGTTATCGGCTTTTAAAGAGACTGGGTTCAGCCTTGCAATGAGCTGTCGCATGCACAACCAATGAAATCGCACCCAGGTCTGAGACATGACCAATGGAATGAAGGGAACCCCATAGATACAGAAATCAAATCTGAATTACAGTTCCAGAGACGTAAATCTGAATAGATTATCATCAGCTTTTAAAAACATATTATGGACTTGTTCGGGTGTGTGAAACCGATAAGTTAGTATTCAGGCGCTATGCCAACTGGAGGAATGTAGCATTCTACTAACATGATCGAAAAACTCAAGAAAATCGACCATACCACTCCATAGAAAACATCATCCGAACTACGCTCAATTGTAAATATTTACATCTCGATTCGGGACGCAACTATTCGGAGATAAACCAACAAAAACGATATCACCATCGAGAGTCACTGCATTTAATTAATATATAAGAATGACGGCATGTATTATCAATTTTGATACAATATTTATAAAAAATAACTACTTTTAGCAAGATTATTCTCCATTTCTATTTGATCACCCTAATGGAGTGTTTCACATCACTTTAAAAGAGACTGGTCAATCACCTATCCTGATTCCCCTCTTCAACTTGTCCTCGACATACATATACTGGGTCTCTTATGGCATCCGCTATTAATGTCAAAATTAATCCTGATGGGTTTTGACAGATGCAAATGTTGGCTATCATTACATCGCAGTGGACCTTCTTACAGTCTCATGACATCCATTGGATGTTCTCACCATATTGTTACATTTGCAGGAACAACCAATAAATCTGTCTGGAAGCTGACACATGACAGCCCTCCGGAGACGGGACACAGACACCAATGGCTCCAGTGATCATATAGATCAATTGGCTCACAATGGCAGCTCAGGCTCAATTTCATGTACATATGGGAAGTAGGCTGTAGCCTGATGTATACTCACAGTTGGCATACCACCTACAGTGGCATACTACCTGGAGTGCCATACCATGATATAGATCAAATGGATCCCAATGGCAGCTAGCTCAATGTCTCCTGTCTTGTTTCAAAACAAGAGTTCATCTGCTGAATATGGCATTGGCATATGGCCTACGTGGTATACAAAAGAACAGAGTATGCTCATACACCCCACACTCCATGCCTCATTCTGCTGGGAGAACTATTGCAGTATGAACCTTATTAAAAAAAATGTCAACTGTATTGGCAAAAGTAATGACATGTTTCTTTGAAAGTCATGCTAGAATATATCTGTTTATTGCCTGCAAGATGATTTCTGAACAATAAAATAATAAAACAACAGGAGGTTGAACCAAAGGTGATATAGATACTCTCCAACTTGCACCATGCATTAAGTATGTCTACAAGTAAAGACCGTCCCTTATATTAAATGAATATCACTTAACTTTAATCCTTTCTGTACTAAATACTCATTGACAGGTAGTTAGTTATCCATTAGGAAATGTTCAGATTGTTGAACTTATTATCTGAACATTTCCCTCCAATAAATTGTACCCCTTCTGTACTTGTATTATCTGTTGTCTGCTTATTTCTCATGAAGACCCCTCCAGCTGAATAATAGACCCTTCCAGTGTAAACGTTTATAATTGAATGGGAGAATTAATTTAGTACAGAAAGGGTTAAGCACAATCCTAGTTGATTTAATTGGTCAGAAGTGGAATTTCAGTAAGATTAGAATGTCACATCACATGTATAACAGTAAAATAAAATGAAATTCTTTGTCAAAAGTAAACCTAAATCTGAAAATCTTCAGCTTTTTGACTAAATTTCAACAGATAATCAACAATTTTGGCAAAACATGATACATTTAGGCATTTTGTGGAAGCGGTTATTTCCTATATCCTAAATGGTGACCCAAGCTTACAAATGTGTCCTCTCTGTCCGAACAACGTGTGTGACTTTTAAACCCTTTCTACATTGAATGCTTTCTCCCATTCAGCTATAAAAGTATACATTGGAATGCTTTTATTATCCATAAGAATAATAGGCCAGACGAAAAGATAATACAGTAATGCCCTAAATAATTGACTCCTTATCCACAGCAGAATTATGGGTAACTTTTCAGGATTTAGTCGGAAATATGGCTTGTTGCCATTCATCGGAAAGTTCCGACTAAATCCAGAAAAGTTACCCATAATTCTGATGTGGTTAAGGAGTCTATTATTTAGGGCATTACTGTACAAGTTCAGATAATACAAAAAAGTTCATCAAACGAGTATTTAGAATAGAAAGGGTTCACAAAATCAACATAAATAAGTGGAACTTTAAAACAAATTTATGGATCATCAATGAAAATTAATACTGTAAAAGTAGAAATGTGAATGAAAAAATATATTGAAAGTTTACACCAAAAAAGCTATTTATAATAGCATCAGTTACACACATTGAAAATCCAGATACATTAATTCACCTAATAGCATCAATAATTGACAGTACATAGTGTGTAAATAGGAATAAATGTCTTTACTTACAGGGATTCAGAGGCAATAAACCATTAATCCGAAAGAGAGAGAATGTATAACGTGTCAAGAGAAAAATATATCACACTGTAAATGTTCGACACAGAGTCGAATAAAAATCAATTCAATTCCAAATCAATGAATACGAATGCACTGACAGTCGCCTAATACTCTCCATCAAACACTGAATCGAGAGAATAAGATCCGAGGAATAAATACGATATGTTATCGCTTGTCAAACCGCTCAGGTATGACACTCAAAATATTTATCCATTACTGATCATAAAATCTCCTGATGGCAGGCCAGCAAAGCTGTAAATCCTAAACACTACCAGTACCTATATTCCAATCAGGTACAATGCACAGCCAGCACAGAGAGAGAGAGGCAGGCTGGGCTATCCAAGAGATTTAGTTTAGAAATCTGTGTTCACCAGATGGCTTGAATTGACAAGGGAAAATCCATTTTAAATTTCTAGGGATTGATAATAGTGCGAAGGCAAACTATGACTCAGTGTAGCAATAGTCCAGGCTTTATGTTCCATGCAATCATAAATGGCTGGTTCCCCTGCTGAATTATTAGACTGTCTGCTGGACTGTCATCTATTGTTCCTGCTCTCTTTTATTTACCAAAATTTCTTGTTAGGCTGGTTGATGGATATAGATGGGATTTTTCATATGGCCAATTAGAGGAACTTGTCCTGATATTTATATAGAAGATATATGATTTTCCAACTTGTGACCTTGATGCACTGTGCTCAGAATTCCTGGTATATGGGTTTTCATCTATTGATTATCAGTTCCGCAATGCAACTATCAGTCACAATAAACAGCCTAATTTATTATACCACTGTGAATTACGGTTTGAATCCAATTACTCATATTAACCCTCGCAGTAAAGTGAATTTGGCGGACTGATGAACAGAAAACTTGCTTCCCTTCTCCTTTAATAACGTTAAGTAATTTAGAATTCGGTGAAAGTCTAAATCTGTGACTGGGCATTAATTTCTAATTATTTACAATTAATGCTTTATATTGAAGTATAGTTCACTATTATATACAAAAGTTAATTTCCAACAGAATATCCAAAAATATTGTTGGATATTCTTCTCTGCAGGCATGATATCCGTAGCTTCAAACGAGGCCTGTTTACTTCATAAACAGCCATTTTTAATTTAAATTGCATAGTTTGGCCTGCAAATCATCAGATTTATTAGTCTCTTTAAAGTGATGTGAAACACCCCGGTAGGGTGATCAAATAGAAATGAAGAATACTCTTGCTCAAAGTAGTTATTTTTACGAATATAAAATCCAAACTTACAACACACACCATCATTATTATATAGCAATTAAATTCAATGACTCTCGATGGCGAAACATTTGCATTGGTTTATCGCCGTTTGTTGCATCCTGAATCGAGATGTAAATATTTACAATTGCGCGTTGTTCAGGCGATGTTTTCTATGGAGTGGTGTGGTCGATTTTGTTGAAATTTTCGGCGATGTTAGTAGAATTCTACATTCCTCCATTTGGCACAGCGCCTGAGTACTAACTTATTAGTTTCATGCACCGGAACAAGTCCATAATATGTCTTTAAAAAGCTGAGGATAATCTGATGAGATTTACCTCACTAGAATTCCGTTATATGCCGATTCTATTTCTGTATCGATGGGATTTCCTTCATTCCACTGGTCATGTAAGTCTCATACCGGGCGCTGTTTCATTGGTTGTGATGTAACAACTCATTACAAGGCGGAATCAAGTCTCGTTAAAACGCCTATGACAATTACAAACACAGTTTCGTGATTGGGACATTGGGTATATTTAAATTGCAAAAACAGAGGTCAATAACATGTTGATAATTTTCCCACCCATACTGACACATAGGGAAACACAAATATTTTTATAATACAGAATACAGGCGATATATTCATAATAACACTCATTGCAATCTAGAAGACAATATCTTCAAATTTTTATCAGCCAATGATCTATCCTAATAAACTCAATTTTGTTTGTTTATTTGTTCGCTTGTTTGTCCGCTTATAGGCGACCAAACAGCTTGACTATTGGAGCTGAAAATTTGTATATAGGGATAATTTGACCGGAGAACAGTTATCAGATTGGTCCCGTTGACCGCAGATCTCTTAAAAGGGAACAAATAATTAATTAAGGGAACAAATAATTAATTAAAAAATTATCTACCAAAATGGTGGCAATCTGGTCGGTGAAAATTTTAACACGGGGATAAATAGACCTGTCAAGTGTCATGAGGTAGATGCCGTTGACCTCAGACAACTTAAAGGGGGGAAAATATGATCAATAAAGAATGTCTATTATCAGCTTAGAAGATATGTAGGAAAATTGGTACAGATGGCTCACCTGACCAGGGGATTGTCATGTGATAGGTGCCTTATCATCAAAGGGAGACTAATAAATTATATGATACATAAAGAGCGTTTTGTGGAAATATTGGTGCACAAAATTAAAATGATGTGGGGAATGTCACAGGATAGGTGCTGTTGACCTCAAATGACTTAAAGAGGCACTAATAATTAGCAATAAAGAGCGTTTTTTGTCAACTTAAAAGATAGATGTAACTTTATCCAGAGTCATGAATAGGTGTCCTTTACCCCAGATGACTAATAATTATTTTAAATGACATGAATGGCCACTAATAAATTATGCATTCTTAACCCGAGCAATGCCGGGTACCCTAGCTAGTATTTAATATTATGTTTGGTCACATCCTGTTGTTTTATAACTACTACTAAATACCCTACTACAATTCTCACAAACATTTACTACACAATCATATGTTCCATATTTGGAAACAATTTATTATGTCATCTTGGGGGGGGGGGACCCAGTTGTCCTGGAAACATGGTCTGGGTCAGAATTCTAGAGATGTAAATCCGATCAGATTATTGTAGCTTTTCAGAGACTGCAGAATGCTCTCGGTATTCCACTCCAAGGCCAGCAATCAAGTGTTTTGTTATGACACAATTCTGTTGCGCACTAGTTGACCATGACATGATGTCAGCAGGCAGGTAATAATTTGAAGACTGTAGCCCTGGCGATAATTTGCTTGCTGGGCACTGGTCGAAACTACTCGCACGTGGGCACACTTAGCCAATCAGAAGACAGTCTGATCCTCTGCAAACTCTACGTACAGTAATCCCCTAAATAATCGACTCCTTAACCACAGCATAATTATGGGTAACTTTTCAGGATTTAGTTGGAAATATGGCTTGTTGCCATTCATCGGAAAGCTCTCAGGGAGAGCTTTCCGATGAATGGCAACAAGCCATATTTCTGAGTAAATCATGAAAAATTACCCATAATTCTGCTGATTGTTAAGGAGTCTCCACCATTTAATGAGGTCAGTCATTTAGAATTCAGTGAAAGTCTACCGGTGATAACTGTAATGAGTTTCTCTATCTGTTCACCATCGACCATTGTATGCGATGAGGTCATCAGAACATGAGCAATCCACTGTTAATTAGGATTCAACAACTCCAGCCAGCACGTAAAAAACATTTCATGGCTTCGCGTTAAGATCAATTTATATCTAATCTCGGGACATCAAGTATCTCGGTTTTACTAAATGTAGTGTAATTCCCAATCATCCTATTGTAATTGCCAGATCGGAGCCATTGACTTAACTGTGAATTACAGAGCAAATTCGAGCGTCAAGAGTTAAATTGCTGCAATATTGCGAAGATGACATTCAGATATCGGCATTTCTAGAGTAAACTGTCATTAAGAGGGCAAGTTCACAATCAGATATGTCATTCTATTACAGTCCTATATTCCAAGTGCAAGGAATTTCATTGTGATCCAGAGTTGAGCCAATTGTTTCCCTACACCCACCCCCTAAAAATATCCCTTTTAAAAAAATCAGCATTGCATTTATATAGTATGTATTTATTTAATATGATTATTACATCGGTCATATATATAGGGAATTGATTACGAATTCTCACTGCATAAGAGTAAGCATCTGAGCAACTAATGTGTTCATGAGGATTAGCATACTGATAATAAATATTAACTCCTGACCAGGTACTCGTTTAATGGCACCTGCCCTCTTCTTCCAGCACCCATGAGTGGGAGGAGGTGTTAAGAAACCAAGCGCCCCTGATTACCAAGGCAATGTGATATACTTTGAACTGAGCTGATTATCCGCGCCAGGGGATAGAGACCTAGCAACCCTGATTATCCATTTCATAAAAATTCAGACTGCCAATGTGTTAGGGGCAGACAGAGAAGTAATAAGGAATTACTGATGCTTGTTTAGATACAAATTAGATTTGTAGCCAGAAAGTTGATAAATAAAATTCTAATATATCAGTCAAAATAGAGGAAAATCAATATAGGATAGCGCCTGTGATTAAAGTGTAAGATATTCTGGGCAGATTAACCCTGTCTTTACTAAATGGATTCTCCCGTCAGTTATAAAAGTACCATTGAATAGAATGGTATATTATTCATGGTGGAGGGATTTTCTGGAATTATCATCAGACGACAGATAGACAAAAGGTTAATACAAGTGCAAAAGCTATTGATTGGTGGGGAAATGCTCAGATAATAAGTTCAATAAACATATCAACAAATGGCCTGTTTGTTCAACTTATTTTCTGAACATTTCCTACGGGAACTACTCATCAATGAGTATTTAGTAGAGAAAGGGTTAACCCTGATATTTTTGGTTAATCAAATTCCCACTGGTCGAGAATATCTTGTTATATTCATAAAATTCAACTATGAAGTTATATACTGAACAGATGCAAAATGGTTGAAATTGTGGCGTAAATATAGGGAAATTCTATAGAAGAGAGCATCAGATCTGGTTTTATTTTTTAAAGGGAAACGCTCACTATTTCTAATGAGTGAATTTTCTGAGGACTGAGTTTAAAAATTGAGGACAATCACACGCCAATCAGAACATCATATGTACAACCTCAGGGTATGAAAATGAACTAAATCAGAACATCAACAATATACTGCTGAGCAAATCATTTCACATTGGGGGGGGGGGGGGGGGGGGGGGAAGACGTGGTAAAGAGGTCAAATGTGGGACCAATCCACCCAGTTTGCAACATATTTTCTTCAAAAAGTTGGGGTAGAGTGTATGAAAATGGAAGAAATGAAATTGACTGATCAAGTACACCTCATACTTCCAAATCAGGGGAGAAATATCATTCAGTCATTGGGTGGGTGGGGTTTCACAGCAAACCGGGTAAGAATAAGATTCGATACACATCTATAGTAATGCCCTAAATAATAGACTCCTTAACCACAGCAGAATTATGGGCAATGTTTCAGGATTTAGTCGGAAATATGGCTTGTTGCCATTCATCGGAAAGCTCAGAGAGCTTTCCGATGAATGGCAACAAGCCATATTTCCAACTAAATCCTGAAAAATTACCCATAATTCTGCTGTAGTTAAGGAGTCGATTATATAGGGCATTACATCTACTTCAACTTACCATCTGCGCTGTATTTTTGGGCTTGCTCTTGATTTCTTTGATTTTTTCACTGGCTGGAGATAGACAAAAATATTCAACAAGTTAGAATTGGTTTATTGGCAGCTAGGGCTCGAAAAACAGTAATTTAGGTGAGAACACACTTAGGAAATGGAGGTATTGATTGTGATCATACAAACAGGATGACTCAATGGAATTAGATAATGAGTCTGTACGTTACTAACAGTGCAAGCAAACTCATCCTTCAATTAGAGTTAGCATCAGGAAATATCAGGGGTGGGGATGTGCTAAAAACAGGTAATATTCAAAATGTTGGGAACCATATGCATAACATATTAAGAAGCAATGCTCTGTGAATGGTCTCGTCTGATGTCTTCTATCTACAGCTGAATGAACTTCTCTGTCCTTGGTACAAGAAGTTCATAACTTAATGGTAGAATAGAAGTTAATTTTACGTCTACTCCAGGGAAGATGCAATTAATTTCAGGGCAATGAAGTTTGATAAAGTTATGCTCATTTTTTTAATCTTAGAAATGGTTGAAAATGATCAGATAACTCCAGATCCAAGCCTGCGTTTAGTGTGCCTGTCATTTGCAGAATGAGGTCCCCAGAGGGTGAATTTATTTAAGCTATCCCGCATAGCGGGCTAGCATCACCAAATTCATCCTCTGGGGACCTCATTCTGCATGGCGGCCATGGCCTCATCTGCTATAGGAGACATAGACTCAGACTGAACTTCCCAAATGGTGAATATTGTGATGTACACCCATTGGGAACCTCAATTATGCAATGTGACGTCTGCCAATTTGTGGATATTGAGAAACTAAACTAAAAAAGAAATAGAATCTTGAAGAAGTATCTATAGAATTAAATAATAATGAAACTTTCCAGAGAAGATGAGGCCTAAGCAGAATGAGGTCCCCAGAGGGTGAATTTAGTGATGCTAGCATGTTATGCGGGATAGCATCACTAAATTCACCCTCTGGGGACCTCATTCTGTAAATGACAGGCACACTAAACACAGGCTTGTCCAGTTGTTTGACAAAAAAATAACGTATGTCTATACTACCACAGCTGAAAGAGCAGGTACAGTAATGCCCTAAATAATCGACTCCTTAACCACAGCAGAATTATGGGTAATTTTTCAGGATTTAGTCGGAAATATGGCTTGTTGCCATTCATTGGAAAAGCTCTCACGAAAAATTACACATAATTCTGCTGTGATTAAGGAGTCTGACTATTTAGGGCATTACTGTAGGTATACATTCAAATTTTAGCATATAGAGTTTATTTTTCAGCGAACCCGTGACTAAGTGGGCTAAAGAGGCTTTTAATTTTGTGCTGGATGTATTATGATTTGTTCATGTTGTACCGAATCTTTTCTGGTTTGTTGTTGATAGTGCATAATAACCCGTATTAAATGATGTGTCCGATATTGAAACCGACATCGCACCAGGTCCGAACCAGCTGTCACTCTACAGGTAAACTTATCCTTCAGGATTCTACAGAATCAGGAAATGGGTAAAATCATCAAACAACAGATGTCGACAGGTATAATACACTATTTGCTTAATTAAACCCAACATGCCAAGGTGCACACATGTGATGTAGAGCTTGAGGAGAGGATACAAACACATCAATCTTCCTATGCCCCCATCTGCTGATGCAACAAAGCTGGATTAGAGTAAACACAGCAAAACTGCTGAACCTGCCAAGGCCAGCCATCTTATGGGCAAGGGGACATAACTTATTAACCAACTCTTTCAGGGTTTAAAATCTGACGCTAGTAAGAATCATGATTCTTAGTTTGATTCTCGTAAAAGCGGCTGATTCGATGTAGAAATGCTATATTTTGATTCTCGCAAACTTTTATGGATTTTAAGGCCTGCTCTATACTGGATTGGTCATTATAACAAGATGACAGACAGACGAACAGTTGATACAAGTACAGAAGGATTCCTATTCAGTAAATAATATTTTCAGACTGTTTGTTGTTCCTATCTGAACATTTTCTCATTTTTACTCATCAATAAGTATTTGGTAATGAAAGCATTTATGACTGTTTGATAACATTATTCTCACTGATGAGCAGTTACTCCATTCCAATTAATTAATTTACTGAACCTGCCAAGGGCCACCAACCATTCTAACATGGGTAAGGGTAGATAGATCATGTCATGAATACATATCTACTTTGGCCAAGGCCTATAGAGATCATATTCCACCTGTACTAAAATAATTATTTTTTGCTTATATTATTAGGATCTATTAGGCCATATGCATTCTCTTATATATGCGAGGCTCCCGTTGTGAGACTCGCATATATAAGAGAATGCATTGGCACAGGGTTTTCGCAAAATTTCAGGAAGGTCAAGTCAAGAAAGAGTTACATAGTATATATACATAGTGCAGCATAGTGTGCATAATCCATGTTTCACTAGACCATAAAAGGGATTACAGTCAATAACACTCTTCAAGTGAAACCACTAATAGCAGTCAGTTCACTTCAAAGATGACATCAAATTGGCAGGTTGATCTGACACAAGTTTAACGATTATGATTATAGTGCACCAGTATTATAAAACAGAATAGACTTCAGTGAAGTTTTTATTTTTAATATTTATTCACGCTGTGATGCTGATGGAACGGAAATTCACATTCAATGTTGTGTGCGCTTCAGCTTCCAATTATATGAATACCCTTTTTATCATTTACAAAGAATTTAATTAGTGAAATTTAATGTAATATGATGATTGGTATGACATCATGAGTGGGCTCCATCAATTTTTAAACACGGTCAATGTTCAAATTACCATTTTAATTTAAAGTAAGCACAGTTCGTCAGTAATTAACAAATCAAGGTTTCGCATGACTTGGGCTTGAAGGTTAGTCCTAAGGCTGGAGTACAGGTGTAATAAAATGCCCTGTAATTATACACAGAATCGATACTAACTGCCGATTTGAACAACAGTATGTTATTTTATGTCTCAAATTGAATTTTAATTCCTTCTGTTGTACAATGGAAATCATCATGACAGAGAATCAATGTTTTTTTGGAGAATAGAACTGTATAGAAAGTAGATCTATCACATACAGTAGAAACAAGAGTTTAGAATAAACTCTAACTCTCAATTCTGTTAAGCTGCTTTCACATGTGACCGAGCAACACATCCACTTTATGCATATGCATAATGTTTTAAGATAATGTAGGTCCATTATAGCGGAAGCAAAAAGAAATATTTTGTTACATATAGTCATTTCGGCATGGATTCCTCCAATGAAGAGAGTGTTCTCATGATTGTATTTTATGTCTGCAGCGAAAGAAGACAGAGGAGACCACAAAATTTTTGGAGCACAAAATCATAAAGAAAAGAATAGAACAAGGGGCATAAGCTAATCTAATAGTAAAAACTTTGTATGCTGATGTGAAGACCAGAACATCAGTTTCTTCACGGTGTCTCGCAAACAGTTTTCATATATTTTGCATTTCATCGGAGATGGTTTCCCATAAGTTTTGGGATATCTGGCCATCATGGATTAAACAAACGAACGTATTTCCTCATCCATTCTATTAGTTCCTATTTAAAACTAGCATCTATCTATTTTTTTTAGGCATGCTTGGTAACAGTTTCTATACTTGCAAATGAGTGACTGCCAGTGTCAGCAAAAAGGCTAACTCCCACTCAAAACAATGGCATACTAATGTTATTTAATGTACAATTTGACCTATTTCAGCCATCACAATTATTTAATGTCCTGTTTCGATTGACAGAAATAGAAAACATGGTGCCAGATATGCCATACTCCCCCACAGAATAACATTCTAATTCATAAACACCCTAAAATATCCATGGTAAATCCCAGGATTATGACAGCAAACATATTTCACCTCTCCGCTCATCATACGCATGTGTTAAGTGGACATATGTGAAACCAGCTTTAAGCCTTTGGCAATGGATGAGTTAGTTACTAATGCCATTGATATATTTAAAGGGAGTTTCTAAGCAGTTTTTCCTCACAACTGAGTATTATTATATAACATCCTCGAATCAGTACACTGATTAAATTTATTAAGAATATGAAACTGAGAATAACGATATCTGAAGATGAAACATAGGGAAACTATATATCACCGTTTATGTATATGTATATATATTACACTAAGAACTTTGTAAATAATACACATCTATGTCACATGTTACATCTATCCAGTAACATGTGAACATATGTCTTAGAGATTAAAGCATAGCATAGAGTGTTGAAATATTACCATAGATATTTAAGGCACCCTAACTAATAAGGCAACTTATTTACAGAAACTGACTATCATACCTGGTGTAAATTAATATCTGAGGCAATTTATGGGGTGCTTATATTCAAACCCTGAGTCAACTCCTGACCAATATACTGGAAGTAACCAAGAGAAATGGGAGCATATTCAACAAATTCACATCTTTTACAGCCAGAGATAAAAACATAATTATTGAAAAGAAAAATATTGCAGCATTTTAAGCACCATCAAAGATGAAGCTTGTATTTGGCTAGCAGAGTGGACATACATTGGTTGAAGGGGTCACTCTCACCACAAAATTAGTGAAGGGTACACTAAACGAGGTTTTGAAAATGTACCGAAGGTTACACATGTTTTGAAATCTCATTCTAAATAATGTTTAATTTTCACATCTGCCCTGATTTCTGTTAGAGAATTGTTTATGTTCCATTGAAAATTAAAATGATATGAAAACAAACTGCGGATGGGCGCGAGACTTTCAGGAACACAGTTGAAGTAACTGCATTAGTGCTGATAGCAAATCCTAAGTACCCCTCAGCACATTTTCAAATTCCCCCATGCACCCCCTTTCTTGGAGGAAAAGAGATCGAGGCACCTGCCCCCTTTCCCATTTTAGCATCCCTCTCTGTGCAGGAGATATTCATGTAGTACTTCAATAAATAATAAACCAAGTGATAAAGAAACATTAACATTGTTTCTAGGATTGCCACCTGAATCTACTTATTTATTCATATGGGGGGGGTGGTAATTCTTAACATTTCACTCAGTACTACGAAGTAATCTTGATATTTCTACTTGATGCAAAGCTACAGCTGCCGTGTCTGTTTCTATTAAATACTGCAGAACCCACACATATTAAGATTGTTAAAAAGGCCAGTTTATGTCAGGCAGCATTTGTTATGTTCCAATCAGACGATTATCTCTGCATACTTAGTGCATGCAACAGGAAATAAAACTCAGCCTGTTACTGACTTCAGTCACAAACTATCAGTCTGATGTGCCTATCACTGTCAAACATCACAATTAAAATGTCTGATCTGCCCTAAAATAAGCTGAGGTTGTCCTAACATAACCCGGACTCTGCCAGGAATGTCCTCAAGAGGGTCTCCTTTGGGAGGTTGTCCAACTTTGTATTTACAACTGCCAGGGGTGCTGGAGGAAGGGGGGGTGCAGAGGTGCTGGAGGAAGGGGAGAGTGGGGACAAAATAGCAGCCAAGAGGTACTGGAGGGAGGGGAGAGTGGGGACAAAATGCTGTTTTAATCATCATAAAATGGTAATTAATAGATAATTATCAGCTAAAACAGCATTGTTATAATTGTCTGGGGTTGGGGGTGGGGGACAAAATGCTGTGTTTAATCTTCATAGAAAAGTATATCTATCAGCTAAATATGCCCTTGGTCCTGGAAATTGCTTTAAAATATTGCAAGAGTTCCAATTATGAGTAACAGCTGACTTTTAGTGTGTTGAAGTATGTCTGTACTCGGCAGGTTGGAAACATGAAATTAGGCAGTTTTTTCATAAATAATTTTGTGGGTAGTTTGGCCATGTTTTGTCAACCTTAATGTGAACATGTTAGACAGAATTAATATCCTATTTTGTATTTTGAATATAAACACCAAAGACTATGAAAATCCTGACTACATGTATTATATGAGACATGATAGATTAGTTTGTATAAATGTTACCTGTTGATAATTTGTCATGCTGAAGACATGGAGCCTGAAAACAGGTGGCCATATTTATTCAGCTCTCCTGAACACACGTTCTAATTTTTCATTCTGTTTAACAGATGTCTAACATGCAGTAAAACCAAATCAATGTAATTTTTATGACTTTACAGTAACTGTTTGTGATGAATCACCTGGAACATACCACAAGTATTCTCAATACATGGCTGGTGTGTTTGGGGCATTGTCTCAGCTGCTAAGCAATACATCACAATGTTGACTCTTTTATTGATGGAGGAAAACTTGTGCATAGGGTTAAAGATACTCAATCCAATTTGGTGGTTGCCATATCATCAGATTCCCACAACAACATTTCTTGAAATGCCGCTTCAGTTATCAGAATCAATTAATTGCCACTTGATTTTAGAGTTATCCATCTTCATCCACAATTTGGTCCGAGACCGTCAGCTTGACAAATATTTGCCAGGCCGCCAAAAATTACAAATCTCGGGAAATAACAAATTTCAAAAACTGATATCTGATCACTCTGAGCTTTGATGAGTGGGTTCCTCGACTCAAATCAAAATGTTTAATTTTACCCCCGAAACCAAAGAAATAGTAAATTAGGAGCGTTAATTCGGATTATGCCTCTTTAATCTTACTATAAATTGAACCACTGATCACCTGGTAAGCATCCAGAATAAAAGCTGAATTCTCATATAGGCTGATATAGGGGAGAAAACTTTAATAATATGAGCCCACTAGGTTTGCTATTTTATCCGAATTGCATTGATTTTTAATTTGTGTATCATTTTGTTATTGGTATTACTCAGGGTCGCCAGATGCATCAGAACAGAAGGAAAGGGGGGGGCAGCATTTCCAGAATCAGGCACCATTCAGATATGTACAATGACCAAGTTCATGCTAAATTACCAGAATTTATCACAATTCCACTTAAAAACAATATAAAACTTCCACTTTATCTCAGACTTGATATCATTCTGGGGATCCTGAAAGGGCATTTTCTGTCCTTTATTGACAGTTGTGCCTTTCAATGCTTCTGCCGACACTACTCAGAGCTCCTCAACCTACGAAAGAGGGACAACCCCTCTTGTGCTGTTATTCGGCTCATAAAATTATCAATAAAGTACTCTTCAGCTTCTTCCTAGTGGTTGGCTACATGCAGGCTTGAAAAGTGACAAATTTATGAAGAAGAAATTTCCCCATATGGCTTGTTAACTGCGGGCATATAAGAATAGTGTGGTATTCGTCTCCTAGCGCTTCCATGCATAAGGTGCATTTCCTATCAGAATACGTATGGGGTATTTATCCACGAACCACGAACCAGTTTCGACTGGCAATTTGTGGTTTCCGGCGTCGGACCCGCCGCCTCCCGGGGCGAAACAGCTCTCGTCGGTTTCCGGTGCCGATTCATGTATAAGTATTACTATTTACCAAGCAGGTACAATAGCACCTGAGACAGATCATAACAAACTGAACATTAGCAATGAATCACAGGCATGGATGTCATCAAAAACAAATTGACTACCGCCATTAACTCAAGATAATAAGTGAACAAAACCACTGTTAATAATAATACAGAGTTCCATTAGTCCTCAAAATTGAGCATATTCAAAGCACCTGCTTCAGTCTGCTTTGTTAATATCAAGAACTTGCTTTTTCACCCGAGAAGTCTCATCAGGTATAACGAATCATTTTCTTTTGAAGATCGCTAATTCGTTCTTGAACATAATATATGGGAATGGTCATTTTTTATGTTTGAAGAGTTTAAGAAAGACTCATTATGAACCAATTAGTTGAATCAGTTGGCTCTTGTTCAACTTCTCGTCTCCACATGGTTCCTCCTGATGCTGTTGTTTATAGTAATGTGTTCAGTATAAACAGCTGCTCAGAATAATGGGAACCTCAATTGATTCATACCTACCAACAGTTATCGTATAAACTCAACATCTTCTATATGACTCAACATCTCATTTCAACATGCACTTCCGTAGTTTTCTCAAAATAAACTACAATTAAATGTCAAAGTATCCTTGAACCCCCAGTTGTTCAGACTGAGTTGGTAAAATGGTTTACACATTAAATTATCATAAATTCTTCAACTTTCCTCTTGATATTCCATGAATTTTATAGTGCCCCTGGTAGGGAATTGGAACATTTAACCTCTTGGTTGTAATATATATGTCAGTAATCAGTATGTATGTAAAATGTCACCTTGTGTGCTATATGTCTGTACTGAGTACGGTCTAAGTATGGACCTACAGTAATGCCCTAAGTAATCGACCCCTTAACCACAGCAGAATTATGGGTAACTTTTCAGGATTTAGTTGAAAAAATGGCTTGTTGCCATTCATCGGGGGGGGGGGGGGAAGCTCTCCCACTAAGTTATAAAAGAATACATTGGAATGGTCTATCATTCATTTGGAGGTATTTTTAGGTAATAAAAGCAGACATCAGGCCAACCATAAGATAATACATGTGTTGACAGATTCCTATATATTGAGGGAAATATCAGTTAATAAAGTTCACCAAATGTTAATTGAACTTCAAGGAGTAACAGCTCTCTACAAAATAGAGAATCAAATAAGATTTCAGTTTTCACACAGCCTGGCCAGAAGAGAAATCTTGATGTGAAACACTGCCAAAATTCATATATCTAAACAATTAAAGATTTTTTTCATATCAATAAAAGCAGACATGTTGATATTACAATCAACTTCAAGGAGCAACAGAAATCTTTATTAAGTCAATAAGATTTCAGTTTTCTCAGGGCCTGGTCAGTATCATCTGAGGTGAATTGCTTATTCCAGGAAATGTTTCATCCCAAAGAGTCCCAAATGGGTCATTAGTGTTAAGGTTAATTACTTCTAACTAGTTCTCACAAAGCTGATACAGAGGATTTAAATCAGCCATGGTCAGCAGATGAGGAAACCAGGGTGTCTGCTTAATGTCCAGACAGAACTATAATGTAAACAATTCCCATAAGAATTTTTCTAATGCTTGAAAATTCAGGAAAATGTTTATTATGGTGGCCATATAAAATTCACTGTGAAAATAGTTCCATTTTATTATATGACATACCAGTAGTTTGTCTGGGCACATACCATTCCCAATTAAAAATTATTTAATTGAAGGGACATCATATAATGAATATTGAATCAAGCCATTATTTTAAGCTATTATCACCAAAAAAGTTGCACGCTGTCGGAAGATCCGGAAGGGCAAGGGGGTGCTAGCACCGCAAGAAGAATACTGTTACTATACCAACCAGTCTGCTTCAGACCTGAGGAGTGACCTGAATAATTAAGGGCAAATACCGAGTTAATTTTCAGAAAAGGGCATGCTTTTAATTAGTCCCTTTTAGATTCTCCCATTCAGTTATGTAAGTATACATTAGAATGGTCTATTCTTTATACATGTATGTAGGGATGTTTAGGAAATATAGGAAGATGAACAGATAATATGCAGAATGATTCCAATTCACTGGTAATAAATGTTCAAATAATATATTCAACAGACAGTCCATGGGCATTTGTTGAACATATTATTTGAATATAAGGAATTTCATATAATTTGCACACAAAAAATAAATTTATTCACAAAAGCAGACAGTCCATGGGCATTTGTTGAACTTATTATCAGAATATAAGGAATTTCATATAAATTGCCAAAAGGACAAAATTTATTTCTCAAAGCAGAATGTTTTAGGCACTTGCTATGATCAAGCCGACAATAAACTATCCAACAGCTCGTTTTGTTGGATGTGAAAGGGAAAACAGCCCTCATCTACCCTGTCTCCTGTTGAGAATATATTCCACTCACAACACACCATGAGGCCGAGGATAGTAAAAGTTCAATAGAGTTATTCCTCTTGACCTACTATGTTTAAGTTGCCTGAACAGCTTGGATTTGTTTCCTTGTAGAGTTATTCTTCCTGAACACTGGGAGCAGCTGGTGGCCCATTCATATTTGCTAGTCCCCCCCCCCCATCTAATCAGAACCCCCCATTAGAATCCATCTAACTGACTGACCACATGATGTATTGGAATATTAATAGACCAAATGGTGAACATTTCTCAGTTCTGTCAGACTTCATTTATTCTGCCAGTAACAGGCAGTGGCTGATAAGTTGTGAGGCAAACAATAAGAAAGGCAATCCAGTGGTGATTGTAGATAACAATTTAAGAGTTCTCTCATGGGTTCCATAATATATGTGTCCATGTTCAGGGAACAAATATATGTGTCCATGTTCAGGGAACATGATTGTTCAGGGAACATGATATGATGGTCATGAACCTCAGCATATCCAAGTCTTTTCTATTTATTCACTCAATGTTCCTCCTACTTTATACCATTAGCATCACAATTAATATATTGATTTACAAGTGTTTTATAAGAAGGGGCCTGCCAGCTCAGTCAGATATGGTATTTATTATTTCATAGCAAGACAATATGAGCATGTGACATTTTTAATCATCACCATGACCAATTAACTTTGCATTCAAATGTTGGTGTTCTCATCACAATTCACCTATGTGCATCTAGAAACTGATACTGCCAATTTAGCCCACTGTTCTAATTTGGGATGTGTATGATATGTTTATTTGGTAATTTCTGAATTTCAAAATCATGGATACTGATCAACCATCCATCGTGTCAAAACTATTTTTGGATTGAGAACATTGAATATTGTCTATCGTTCTATATATCTGCCCACGATAGCACAAGTGCCATATCAACAAACCCATTCACACATGTGTTATTCTGTGTTTATTACATGCCACCCATCCTAGAATCCATTAATTGTGGAAAAAAAAGACTATTCAGAAACAGACAGGTCTTGTCATGTCATGTGTTGATGCTTTTATTTTATAGTTTCGTTATCATGGTCGGAGCAAATGTCATGTGATGGTGATGTTGTCCGATTCCACACACGAGTGTGACATCACTTGAAAAAGAGGACACAGCCAAAGACAACGGAACAGTGAACAGTTATTCAGGAACAGGCGTGTAGTAATAAATTGAGTTTCCAATCAAGCCTGGATATATAGTGTATGACATTTGCAGAATGAGGTCCCCCAGAGGGTGAATTTAGTGACGCTATCCCACATCGTGGGCTAGCATCACCAAATTCACCCTCTAAGAACCTCATTCTGCTTAACTGCTAAGGGAGATCTAGGATCAGATTGAAGTTCACCAGTTGAATTGGTGATGTTCACCCATTAGTTATATCGTTCTGCATGTTATTTTCTGCAAATTAGGGTAATAGAAACTGAACAGAAGGGAAAAAGTAACTAAAAACAATGTTAATTTTGTCAGCCACACTATATTCAGGCTTGTTAAATATAAGGTGTACTTACTGACTGCTTCAATGACGTCGGCGAGTAACACCCCATCTGTGATATCTTGCTGCAGGTCAGTGATAAACTTCTTATTACGAGCCTTCTCCAAATAATGGTTCGCCCAGTCTGTATAGATCTGGAAAAAAATGAATCACATTTTATTATATGCCTGCCTATAAAACAGCAGAAAATAACCGAAATGTAAATCGTTGTATGTACCTCTTAGAAGCTACAGTGAAATACGATTTTGTCATTTCATTGTAGCTTTTTGTTATTTCACTGTAGCTTCTTGAATGACGTCATCGCATGAAAGCGGTTTTCTACCTATCAGCTCATCGGAGTCACAAATTTGGGTCAACCAGGTGTTGCTATCCGTGAATTTTTTTTGGTAATTTGTTGTGCTCTTAAAAGTGAAAATGTTGCATAATATAACAACTTTCAGCATTAATAAGGAGCATATAATAAAAAGAACACCTACAGTTTTTGTTTGAATACCTAAAACTTCTCATTCATGATTGGAAAAATATATTGAATTTTCTATTACAGACACTCATGTGATATTTCGGTATTCAAACCAAAACTGTAGGTAATCTCTATGTATTTACAATCACATGGCCTCTTAACACTTTAAGAACTGAATTCACTGAGTTTTTGTTTTATTCATATTTAACCCTTTCATGACTGGAGCTTCCTGAAATTTTGTGTACCAATCCATTCTCTTTCACATATATAAGATAATACATAGGCCTAACAATATTGACCTTGACCTTGTAAGCATATTATATATGTGATGCTACCTATGATAGACTTGCATAAGACTTGCATAAACGAGAATGCACAGCTACAATTTTTAATGCTGCACCAGTCATGAAAGGGTTCATTATTATGATATTTTCATTTCCATGTTTTCTCACAACACACTTATTACTATCAGCACTTCTGTCATCTATTGCGACTAAGATATGTTGAATATCTTTCATCTTTTTTTTGTCCTCGAATTTCAGAAATTGCCCCTTCCCATTATGTGCATCTAAAAAAACTCAATTGTTTGTTATCTAGATAAAAAACATAATGTACATGTACTTATATCATTGAATAAACCAATCAGTTTGTATCCAAACACTATCCCCATTGGAAGAAAACAGCAATGAACTATGATTATTGAAAGTTCCAACCACATCAACTAACATTTCAGAGAACACAACGTTTGAACTATATCAAAATATTTACTACTTTATTCCGGACGCTTTATTCGGCAAAAACATTACAGGAATTATTACGCCAATAATAGTCACTGCGTACAATTTGTTTATAACAATGAAGCTGTTTTATGACTATTTGGATATCAAATATATGAAGATAACTTATTTTAGCATGAGTATGTCTTATTCAGTTCGGAACACCTCGGTGGAGTGTTTCACATCACTTTAAATTTAATTATGTGTTTTCTTCAAAGACACATTTAGCAACAATAAATTCATGGCAGCAGCATGCAATAGGTAGGTTTAGAGGAAAGGACTTCTAACTTCATACTGCAGGCGCTGTCAGATACCAATGGCCAGATGATGCACGAGACGGCCAGATGATGCATGAGACGGCCAGATGATGCATGAGACGGTCAGATGATGCATGAGACAGTCAGATGATGCATGAGACGGTCAGATGATGCATGAGACGGCCAGATGATGCATGAGACGGCCAGATGATACATGAGACGGCCAGATGATGCATGAGACGGCCAGATGATGCATGAGACGGTCAGATGATGCATGAGACGGCCAGATGATGCATGAGACGGCCAGATGATACATGAGACGGTCAGATGATGCATGAGACGGCCAGATGATGCATGAGACGGCCAGATGATGCATGAGACGGCCAGATGATGCATGAGACGGCCAGATGATGCATGAGACGGCCAGATGATCCACGAGACGGCCAGATGATGCACGAGACGGCCAGATGATGCACGAGAAGGCCAGATGATGCACGAGGCGGCCAGATGATGCACGAGACGGCCAGATGATGCACGAGACGGCCAGATGATGCATGAGACGGCCAGATGATGCATGAGACGGCCAGATGATGCATGAGACGGTCAGATGATTCATGAGACGGCCAGATGATGCATGAGACGGTCAGATGATGCATGAGACGGTCAGATGATGCATGAGACGGCCAGATGATGCATGAGACGGCCAGATGATGCATGAGACGGCCAGATGATGCATGAGACGGCCAGATGATGCATGAGACGGTCAGATGATGCATGAGACGGTCAGATGATGCACGAGACAGCCAGATGATGCACGAGACGGCCAGATGATGCACGAGACGGCCAGATGATGCACGAGACGGCCAGATGATGCACGAGACGGCCAGATGATGCATGAGACGGCCAGATGATGCATGAGACGGCCAGATGATACATGAGACGGCCAGATGATGCATGAGACGGCCAGATGATGCATGAGACGGTCAGATGATGCATGAGACGGCCAGATGTTCTTGATAGATGGATCATATTTATCAGTACACGGCAAATTCTGGTGATCGAGTCAGTCAGATGACTGTCAGTAGCTAACAGTGACTGGCGTACTCAATCTAAACCAGCCTGATGTCAAATCAAAACACAATCGGAGACAGCAGGCACTCACAATCCTATCATCACACCACAAACATTACTAACGAGCCTCAATATTTTCACTCAACATAGTACAACAAGCTGAACAGACCACAGTTTTTTGCCTATTTACAGAGCAGCAATGGTATAAAAGCATGTCACGTTGTTTTTTTCAGTGAGAGGATGCCTGCCAGATCGCTGTACAGAGAAGCTTGTAACACAAATCCTGTCACCGGGCAACAAAAATAATCCAGCTATCAAACCAGGCAGGCAAATGAGCAGTCTGTGCCAAGATTCTCAGATTCTAATGCCTCATTCAACCAGACAGTTTGTGATGCTGGGTTATACAATTGTTAACAGGGAGAATGCTATGTTCCCAGTTTGGCAAAATATTATCAATTCAACAGATGAGTTGAAGCCACATGGCGATTTGTGCCAGGCCTGGCATTCTCAGAAATCTAGGAGAGCTAAAAATCGCCCTCCTGAAAAGGTCAAGGAGGGCTATTATTTGTGCCGAGCACAGGAGGGCGAAAATGTTTGCCAAAATCAGACATAGTAAATATTCCACTCCACATGTACAGTATTGATAAAAATAAAGTACATGTCAGTATTAAACTATTACAATAATTGCTGAGTTTGTTGTTTTCATTACACAAAATATTTTAATATTAAATAACAAGATATGTTGTTACTTTAGCTAGTAATGTATTGAACAAACGGTGCACCATACTTTATCGACATATTCGATGCCGTCGTCAGTCACCGTCTCACAATCGATCACATCCCCTGTGTTCCAGCTTTTATACGTTTTTAATTTCACCCGGTTTCCCTTTTGGGTATTCATCGTCATTCATGAAGAACAAGTTCTAACAATGCCTCAATGATGCCTGACATTATATAGCACTGTCCAGTTGCGTGGGAGGCATGACGCAATACTTCAAAGTGACATAACTCTGAACAGTGTGTCTATTTCACAGAGGCACGTGCTTCTGGTGGAAATGTTGCTACAACGTAATCAATATCGCTTGTACATTTCGCCAGGGACAGTCGGAATGCGGCTTATAGATCAAAGGTCCCATACCGACATCGTTTAACACTTCGTTGCCGACTCTGTTAGTACATAGATCATTACTTACACCCGGGTCCTGGAGAGCGATGTTTTGCCGTTTGGGAGGGCGTTATTTCGTTCGCCTGGATTATTTTCAGGCGGGCGGTAGGCGAGCGATTTTATCGCTCGCCTCAGAATGCCAGGCCTGGATTTGTGCTCCAAATTAACTTATAATATATGCTTTTGAATTCCCCTCTCCCCACTGCATTGAAATAGGTTGCAAAATACCTGAAATGCCCTTTCTATAAACATATATTCTTGAAAGACAGAATTGAAGTCATAAAAAATATCACTTAGAACACAATGTTTGGGCCCAAACACTTGTTATGCCATTTGCATTCATTGAACTTGTGGAATCGGATATGAAAATAATGCGCAACTGTCCAGATAATGTATATCACATCTTTGTCTTCATTTTATGTACCATGAAAGTTGCATAGTGACTAAAGCTCTAGATTTTCCTCCCATCTACATGTACATGAGCAATTTTTCACACAACTGATGATTTTAAAATTTTAACCAAAAATGAAACAATCTTCAATTTACCAAACAATATAAGAAACAAAACAAGTTATGTTTTGAGATACCGCTTACAAAATTATGAATACTATATACACATAATTTTGGGGAACAAACGAGCCATGTCCTTTAAAGCAAACATCGGTCAAAGGTAAGCACAAGGCATATTTTTCTAACAGTTTAAGTAGTGTAATATTTGTTAGCATTTGTTGTGTTCCTAGTATGAAAATAGACTAATAAACAATAAACACATGATTTACTATGGAAAGACTACCATAGAAAATTATTATTTAAAAAAGATTCCACATGTCCAATGGATTCTGAATGACTAAAATAAAGAGCGCTTCTCGTTATTCTCTCTTCGAGGTGACTTCTCCTTGGAAATATGAACACACTACCATTGTACAATGTACACAAAATTTAAATGATAAATATCACTGTGTCATGACTATTATTTATTTTGATCACATTACATCGATTCAACCTGGAATTGCGAGTTCTTTCATTCATGTACAAGTTTATTGTGGTTGACGGGTGGTAAAATTGGGTGAGTACCGTGACGAATGGATGTAGTAAATGTTAAAGGCCCGATTTACAGAGAAGAGAGAGGGATCTCTTCTCAATCACTGAATCTTACTGACAGTATCATATGGCCATGTTGCTCCAAAAACAAACCTATAGAGAAAGGAAATATAATACAAAATTGAAAAAACCTAACACCGTTGTGATAATCTGCGATATAACATCAATATTTACCTTCAATTTAAATCTGTCATTAAACAGACCATGAACCTCATTCATCATCCTCAATTATGGAAGTAATCCACAATAACACCGATAATCAGAATGTAAAATCCATGTTAAAAGAAAAAAAACAAATATAAAATTTCCAGAAATTGAAACCGTAAATTTACAACATCACCCGCTGTACAATCCAAAGAAAATAATCCGCAAGTATATAAGACCGAATATCCATTATCACGCTTACTTAGGAGAGATAGGAACTGTTTAAAAAAAAAAATTCAAAATCTGCATCTCAAGACATGTGTTTCTCAAATCAAGTCCTCAGGATTTCAAACTGAGACACTCGACTTATGTAAGAATTATATAACATGGGTTTTTTTATGACACAGTTTGCGATGTTTAACATACACCAGAGACTGTGAATGTGTATCAATCAACACTCCTTAAAACTCCGTCACAAGGTCAGCACTCCCTTTGAGAAGCCACATGTGCACACTTTTCTCAACTGTCATATGTCTTTAGAATCAATGCGGCATAAAAACATTGTACTGGATGAGTTTATGCCGATTAGGTATAATATGGAAGTCATTAAATTCACATTATTATCCACTAAATAGGTTGTTGTTATTTGAGTAAATAATGCAAAACAGTCTGGCGAAAAAGTTATATTTGTGTCTTTTGTGAACTTGTATTTCTGTCTTTTGTGAACTGAATCATAAATCCATTATTATCTCATAGTAGATTAATATACTGATGATGAAAAATAAAATCACATTATTCTTATAGAAAATATTTATGAAGACCTCCATGAGAATGTCAAAGAATTAACGTTGAAACAAGCATCCTTTCTCAAAAGATGCAACAACAGAAATGCTCACAATGATGATTTTGTTATGCATAATCATCCAGATCCAGAGAACACGATCTCAATTTGATCATAAATGTGGGACTCCACTATTCCATGGAACAGCGATGTATATAATACGTCCATGCATGGAAGAATATCACAGGTATGAAAACACTATGAGAATCCTCCCACATCTTATAATTGATAAGCAAATAATGAACAATTAACAAAAGCCTCTCAGAATCTCAGACTACTATAATGAGATAAAACAGTGCAGATGTACAATTAATATCGCAATATTCCCAGGACAATAAATAAAGCAGTAGTGTATATCCAACCCGAGAATATGAGGAATGATAACGCAATGAGGGAATTGTGGGGAAAATTACATATTACAAAGCTAAATTACCATTGTAATGGATGCCATAGAAAGGGCAGAAAATAGCAGACATACCGAGCAAACAGCCTCATGGATATAGCTCACGCCAATGTGCTAAGGTAAGCAAGGAGAAGCCGTCAATTCACTAATCTCAGACATTTTTTCTGATTATCCTTGTCTTGCCCAGTGATTCCATAACAAAGCTAGCCGCCTCAATCATTGTAATTACATATCTATTTTCACACCCAAATGCTAATTTTCTCCTTCATTGTTCTTGTTTATTTTCTATTACATCTCACTCATTTCTGTCAGAATAATTGCTTTGCTAATTAAGGTCCATCTAACTGTTGACTAACTTGGCATCTTTTATCGCGATCGTGGTCAGAGATACATGTTCAAGCTGCTGATCCATCAATCTTACCACTTTTTAGCACTGACCATCACATTATATAAAAGGTATGAAATGGAGAAAAGTCACTTCACCCTGTTCATTTATAATAAGAATAAAGTAGACTTATCAGAGAACTTATAAGGACTGAAGTTCAATTAAACAGACATGGCATGTTTGAACCCCAAAATAATATATAAGCAGGGTTCGCGCTGCCACTTGCCAAATTTGCCAATGGCAAAAATAATTCACATTTGGCAAAAAATATTTTCATTTGGCAAAAGTTTTGGCAAGTCACTTTTTAATTACTCAAGCAATTTGAAAAAAATTGGTCAATCATTACCATTCATTTCAGGAAAATCTTACAACAAAATTATATTAGCGGTGTTTTATAAGGTTTAGGGAAAGTTAACACCTCTATTAAGATTCAGTTAATCTCATAGCATTACCACTGCTGGTTGGAGAGATTACTAATCCTTCTGTGGTGTGCCCTTCTGATGAAGCAACCCTTCTACCATTGTGTTGTTCGGTGATTGGCTTATTGTTGTACGATAAGCCACAATAGAGATTCGAGTATAATTAATTATTAACTAAGTGCTTTTCTATCCATATCAAAAGTCGTTCAACCCGTGAGTATCGAAACATAATACTTAAGGTTGCGGAAAATAATACTATCAGGGATAGCATAATATAATTTGGCAAACAATATTTTCATTTGGCAAATTATTTGGCAAAAGAAAATTTTGGTCCAGCGCGGACCCTGTATATAAGTAATTTGGTAAGAGGTATCTCAAAACATACCAACATATGCAGAAGATTTCCGAACACCTCATCTTATATTTTTTCCGAAATTTGATTTGAGACTGTTTCATTTGTGCTGGTTAAAATTTTGTAGTTTTGAGAACCTTCTGAGTTTACCACCTGTTGACCATGGGACGAAAATCCAGAGTTTTCACTGCTCTGCGGCAGTCTGCACTTGAAGTTAAAATAGTTTCCAGTTAAGATAATGCTATATATCTGGACCAGGCATGAGAATAAGCAGTTGACATAAATTTCGACTCAGTATATCATATAAATTCATCTGATATTATAATTATTACGGATATGTTTACATCGACTGGAGAATAAGTGGACTAGCATCACCAAATTCACACTCTGGGGACCACATTTTACTTTGGCCTCATCTTCTCCGGAAAGTTTCTTTATTATCAAATTTCTATAGAAACTTCATCACATATTCTATTTCTTTTTTAGTTTAGTTTCTCTATATCCCCAAATTGCCAGACGACGCATTGCATAATCGAGGTTCCCAATGGGTGTACATCACAATATTCACCATTTGGTAACTTCAATCTGAGTCTGTCTCCCATAGCAGATGAAGCCATGCAGACTGAGGTCCCGAGAGAGTGAGTGTGGTGATGCTATGCGGGATAGCATCACAAAATTCACCCTCTGAGGACCTCATTCTGCAGATGACAGGTACCTTATTCTCAGGCCTGACCCTGACAGTCGACCATTTCATCGATTTTGGAACTTCATTGAATCAGAATGCCTCACAAGATTTCAGTACAGCGAGAGTATAAAATAAACTTAAATGTTTTCAATTAAATGGCTATGCTTTAATATTTCTGTTCTGTTTAGACATATGCACCCTGTTAGCAGTAGCTGTCAAGTGTTGCTGGTAAAAAAAGAAGAGGAAAAGTGACACTTCTCTAAGCTTATCCTAACTTTCGATCATTGTCTATCACGCAATTTCCAAGTAGGAAGTATTTTAGTAAAGCTAGCACTAGAAATATACACTGTTGATTGTGTTGTAATTTCATCTGATTGATAATATATGAATAAAGTAAATAAAGTGTCAAGTTTGTCAGCCATAATTACCAAATATCATCTAGTTTACAATTCAGACAATGTATCTCATTGACATGCAAACATCTGATAAGGTGGAATAGAGCAATAAGGGGAGTAACTCTATACACAATTTTTTTTTATGGAAAGCTAATCAGGGAAGATAACTCTTGTGCTAACCATGGGAAACTGCATTGCTGGCTTCACACAACCTTGCCAATGCAAACAGAACTGTATGTATGTATCAGACCACCATCTTCATATTTTTATTTTAAAATAGAAACTGAAATACATTAGGCTCCAATGGGAGGATTGCATATTAAGATAATGCATTAATTGGCACAGGGTTTTTGAAAAAATACAGGAAGCTCCAGTTATGGAAGGGTTAATTCTAATAATTAAGTCTTCTAAATCAGTTTTTTGGAGTATTTTTCAATGCTTTCCAATATTTCATTCGTCTTTGGTATTTTAATCGGTACTAATGTAGCTGTAACAACAATATTTACATAACAATTTTTTTTACAGGTGAAATCTATTGGAGAAGTATTGATAATGACAATAAGAACAAAGTTGATCAATTCTTACATGTACTTATCGATGATAGTTGTCAGACGATAATGACTTTACAGATTTAACCACTGCGAAGGCCTGGAGTCCCTTTCACCTTTTCTATACTAAATATTCATTGACGAGTACATGTAGTTATCCCTCAGGAAATGTTCAACAAACAACAGGTTGAGATAATTTTTGTCTACATTTCCACTTTACCCTTCCATGACTGGAGCTAGCTCCAATGGGAGGATTGCATATTAAGATAATGCATTAATTGGCACAGGGTTTTTGAAAAAATACAGGAAGCTCCAGTTATGGAAGGGTTAATTCTAATAATTAAGTCTTCTAAATCAGTTTTTTGGAGTATTTTTCAATGCTTTCCAATATTTCATTCGTCTTTGGTATTTTAATCGGTACTAATGTAGCTGTAACAACAATATTTACATAACAATTTTTTTTACAGGTGAAATCTATTGGAGAAGTATTGATAATGACAATAAGAACAAAGTTGATCAATTCTTACATGTACTTATCGATGATAGTTGTCAGACGATAATGACTTTACAGATTTAACCACTGCGAAGGCCTGGAGTCCCTTTCACCTTTTCTATACTAAATATTCATTGACGAGTACATGTAGTTATCCCTCAGGAAATGTTCAACAAACAACAGGTTGAGATAATTTTTGTCTACATTTCCACTTTACCCTTCCATGACTGGAGCTTTATGAATTTTTGCGAAAACCCTGTACCAATGCATTTTCTTATATATGCGAGTTTCCCATAGGAAGCCTCACATATATAAGAGAATATATATGCCTAACAATATTTACCTTGACCTTGTAAGCCAATGCATAAATTAATCTCTTATATATGCAAGTTTCCAATAGGGAACCTCACGTATATAAGAGAAAACATTGGCCTAACAATATTACCATGACCTTGTAAGCCAGTGCATTCTCTTATATATGCGAGGCTCCCTATGGCAGACTTGCATATATAAGAGAATGCACTGGAACATGATCTTAATGCTGCACCAGCACAGCTCCCATCATGAAAGGGTTAAAATCTACCCCTATCTAGGTTGGTTGAGGAGTTGATAAAACATGGGAAATCTTGCCTCAGAATGGCAAGAAAAGGAATTTTTTTTAAACATCTGAAAATGGCAGCCTTGATATGTTGTGAATAAATTTATTTAGTTGGCATACCTTACTGATCCTTCTGACATTTCTGATATAAATATTTCAAATAGCTGCTGACTGCCACCTGGTTCCTGGGGATATATGGGTAATTTGTGTGCATACATGTCCATGTGTTTGACATGGCCCCCACAGGACGGCTTGCTGGCACCCATAATTAAGTACAGACCTCTCTCCATACACTTGGAAATTAAGAACATATTTCTGTCATTCCTTATTATACACTATATTTTAGGCAGGGTTGTCATAATTATATGTATAAAGTTGATATGCATTGTTCTTTGTTTTCTATGGTTTTGTTAGTAGAAGCTGCCTGCTTCAGTGGATGAGTGTTTTCACCCTTTCAAAACTGAATGAATTCTCCCATTCAGTTGAATGGATTCTCCCAAACTCCATGCAGCGCCCTCTCTGTTATCACTGCCACAAGGATGGTACTTTGCGGACTGATCTATTTTCACGTATAGTCGGAACTATATTATCTTATTTTGATCACCACAATTGCAATGATGGTAATTCTTTCGATATTGATAAGAACAATATGAACTGAGCCAGACATAGACAATTTTAATCCTAAAACATAAGAACTAAGATCACGTCAGAAATCCTTACCAAATGTCCTTGTGGCAGTGGTATCTCACTGGAGCGATGGGAGATAATTCTGACTGGAGTTTGGGATTCTCCCATTCAGTTATAAAAATATACATTGGAAGGGACTATTATTCATCTGGAGGGATTCTCAGGAAATGTGAGCAGACGACAAATAATAGAACGTGCAGAAGAAATCCTACTCATTAGTGGGAAATGTTCAGATAATAATTTCAACAAACAACCATTCAGTTATAAAAGTATACATTGGAATCCTATTCATCTGGAGGGATATAAGCATATGACAGATAGTATAAGTGCTCAATTTCAGATAATAAATTCAACAAACATTTTCCAATGGAACTATACTCAACGATGATTATTTAGTAAAGAAAAGGTCAAGAGGGCCAGCGGGGCCGCATATGAAATGATATTTGTTGTGAGATTATTGTCACAGGCCCTTATATGATATATGTGTGCCACACATGGCCAGATTTTAGTTGTATGACTTTTGTCATAGTGCTTTATGATATAGCAAATGATTTGATCAGCCAAACACTGTCCATTCGGGGGGGGGGGGGGGGGGGAGAGAAAGGGTCATTGTAGTCAGGTCTCTGAATCAATGAATAAGAATGGTACAATGGATTCCAACTAAAGCACTATGTGTGTACAGTCAGTCTCGAAATACTCAAATATTAGCCAAGAATGAATATGACTACATATTACAGCACATTGCCCTGCAGAATGCTTCACCCCATCCACACCTGAACTTAT
This sequence comes from Siphonodentalium dalli, assembly GCA_032622095.1. NCBI lineage: Eukaryota > Metazoa > Mollusca > Scaphopoda > Gadilida > Siphonodentaliidae > Siphonodentalium > Siphonodentalium dalli. The sequence continues at coordinate 65,148,624 of CP136061.1, forward strand.
TTGCTTTGGTTTTCCTTTTCGTTTACGGTTTTTGATGTATATTACTTTCCATTTATCAAGAGTAGAGGCTGTCTTATTATGGTTGGTGGTTAAATGAATCTCTGATATCGGGGTAGCTAGCTGGGAGTGACATCATCATGTGTTGAACTAAATCTGGTTAGTGCAATCTTAGGGACCTATTTCTGCTAAAAATGTATGCAGTATCATATGCACAGATAAAATGTTTTATAACAACTATGTGCAGATGGGATACTGGCAGCTGGTTTTTTCTACTAGACTGAGGGGTTAATGGTACATGGATCAGATAGGCAGATGGGAGAGATTGTTTTTCGAATGATTAATTGATACTAAGGTGAGAGTTAGGAATATACCTGTGCTGGAACAGATGGCAGTTATCTGACGCCACCTCGCTGAAAGATGTGGCCCGTTTAGTGTGCTAATGTGTCAGCAGTTACATCAGGTCAGAAGACCTTAATACCTGGGATTAATCAACAGGATACAGATAACTCCAGCATGAAAGCTTCTTCTATCCAATAGGACAGTATTATATCTCATATTCGATTTATTTTAATATGACATAAATGAGGTGAAAATATTATGTAAAGTCCCTCTAAGTAACTTAGCTCCCACATAAGTCAACCTAGTATCAATAAACTCAATCCAAGTCATCCGAGGACCTTCCATAGCAAATATAAGCCAAATAGGTTTGATTGTTTCCGAGATATTTTAGGTGTTTCACACTGGTTTCACTGCATTATTTTGTGAAAAACAAAAAATGCAAGTCACAAGGTTCTGAAACCCAGTCACATAAGGACCATTCACACCAAATATGAGCCTATTCCATCTTTCGCTGCTGCATGGAGAAGATGTTTGAAGAAAAATTGAAGATGGACATGGGTGCCGGAGAGGGGGCAACTCCCCTCCTGCGCTAAGCCAAGGGGTTGCACATTGGTGGTTGCACGAAGTGCCCTTTCATTCTTCATAAAATGGCAAGAAAGAGCTTGAAAGAGCTTGAAAGTGCTTTAAAATGTAGTATGATTACACAAATTTGCCTTTTTCAATATTTATGCCGATTTATGTCAATATTATGACTGAGAAACTGCCCTTTTCTGGAAGTTGTGCCCCCTTGCCCTTGGTTGCTTCTGTCGCCACTGAATATGGATGGATGTACAAATGGCAGAAGAGATGGAAGGACAACAGATGAGGGGTATTTAGATCGTTCATCTCAGGTTTAGAGATTAAAAACATATTATGGACATGTTTGGGTGCGTGAAATTGATAAGTTAGTACTCAGGCAATATGCCAAGCTGGGGAATGTACATGTAGCATTCTACTAACATCGCGGAAAATTCATACCACTCATTAGAAAACATCGTAAGAACTATGCTCAATTGTAAATATTTACATCTCGATTCGGCACGCAACTATCAGTGATAAACTAACACAAATTATTTCATCATCGAGAGTCATTGGAATATAATGACGGTGTGTGTTTGTCAATTTGGATTAATATTTGTAAAAAAAATAACTACTTTGAGCAAGATTATTCTCAATTTCTATTTGATCACCCTACTGGAGGGTTTCACATCACTTTAATCAGAAATATATTCTGAATAATTTTAGTACCAAGTAAAAACTCAAATGAGTCCTAAATGGTGTTACTTTATTTTATTCCCATTTAAAGTATAGTGACTTAACTCTCTCCTATTAGAGATCTCTACATTATACTCAAAGAGGACTGCCAATAAATTCAGCAGAAGAGAGGATGATTCAGGAACATTGCATTTCTTATTATCTCCAATCAACTCTAAAGTATGGCCACTACAGATGATTAAGTGCTTGAAGAGATTTCAAACCTGAGGAAAGTTTTTTTTCAAAGCAAGCTATGTGGGGGAGGAGGGCAATCTTACTAGTTCCTCACAAAGTTATAGTTTTAAAAGTGGGTACAACTTTAATAGAGTTATGTTCAGAACACTCCACTTTAAAAAACATAACCTTTCTAATCACTTCAAATTTCAGTGATATATCTTTGAAAACTACTAAAACTCCTCGTGGGTATTTTTTGTTTGTTTGACTTTCTATTTTTGGTTTAGAAAATAAGTCTGAACAAGGGATGAGATTACTGGCGAATCATGTGGTGGAGCAAGCCAGAAACCCATGGTCAAATGGAATGGAGTCAAAGGGAATGGAGAATGGAGTGGTCAAACACTCCATTCCATTTTACAAAACATTACCTTTCTAGTCACCCAAAGTTTCAGTGATAAATCTTTGGAAACTACTAAAGATGGTGTATTTTTTTGTTTGTTTGACTTTCTATTTTTGGTTTAGAAAGAAGTCTGAACAAGGGATGAGATTACTGGCGGGTCGTAGTGGTCAAACGCACCATTCCCCTACAACATGGTCAAACACACCATACCCTACAACTAATTGAGTGGGAATGAACTTACTACCAGTCATAAAGTATTCAGTTATTATTAGAGGCTTGACCCTTCCATGACTGGGGCTTCCTGAAATTTTGTGAAAACCCTGTGACAATGCATTCTCTAATATATGTGAGTCACCCATAGGGAGCCTTGAATATATAAGAGAATACATTGGCCTAACAATATTTACCTTGACCATGTAAGCCAATGCATTCTCTTAAATATGCGACACTCCCTATGGGAGACTTGCAAACATAAGAGAATGCACTGGCACAGGATTCTTAACACTTTGGAGAGTATCTGTAACGTCATATACATAGTAAATTTAATGTCAACGTCATAGCAATAATTATTAACAAGTTCGGGTCAAAAGGGTCCAATAATTCGTTTTAATTTATGTGCATTTTTTGATAACGTGTGTTATCATAATCGATTGCACTTATACATTTGGGACATTATATTAATCAAAATAACTCCTATACAAATCATCTATAAATCAGATGATTTATTGAAGTTATGTCTACATAAAATAACACTTCCTGAAACGACATATATGTCGTTCTACTTCTCAACCGATAGACGACACATATGTCGTTCTACTCGCCAAAGGGTTAATGCTGCACCAGCGCAGCTCCCGACATGAAAGAGCATGAAAGAGATTAAAAAAGAAAAAGTATTACTTATCACAACCAATATTATTGGGGAGTATACTTATTAACCCTTTGAGTGCCAGGGGCCGATCTCATCGGCTCTAAACCTACAAAATAAGTCTGTTAAAGAATATAAGAATAAATTATTAAAATTGTAAAAATTAAAAAAAAACACAAAAAAATTGTTAGGCCAATGCATTCTCTTATATATGCGAGGCGACCTGTGGTCGACTCGCATATATAAGAGAATGCATTGGCACAGGGTATATGGGTTGATACAAAAATCTACCTGGCACTCTAAGGGTTAAAACAATATTCATAAGAGAAAGAAACTAAGAGAAGAAATAAATGAAGACATAAAATAAGATTTTTTGTAGAGAACTTAAGGTTATAAACCCAGAAATAAGGTCATCTGGTTTCAGTTTTATAAATCTGGCAGAACACAGAAATATGAGCCATGAAAGCCATATAGGATTATAGGCAACCTGTTACCTATTTGGCCATCAATTTCCATTTATATAAAACAACATGTAGGTCACACATGTATCTGTTATCAAATGCCTTCATCAAGACAAAATCCAGGTAAGTGTCATAAAACAGGACATAAATTCCATGGAGAATCGAGAATGATGTCAATGGTGTGTCTGACATATGAGGTGAGTGAATATAGTGACACTATCCCGCACGGCGGACTAGCATCTCCAAATTCACCCTCTGGTAACTTTCATTCTGCTTAGGACTCAACTGCTATGGGAGACCTAGGATCAGATTGAAGTTCCCTGCTGAAGTTGGTGATGTTCACCCATTAGTCGCCTTGATAGTGCATTTTATCTTCTGCAAATTAGAGGATAAAGAAACTGAACATGAACAAAAGGGAAAAAGTATTTAAAAACAATGTTATTTTTTAGACTATAGATACTTCCCAGAAGATGAGGTCTAAGCAGAATGAGGTCCCCAGAGGGTGAATTTGGTGATGCTAACCCACTGTGCAGGATAACAGTGCTAAATTCACCCTCAGGGGACCTCATTCTGCAAATGTCAGACACACTATATCCAGACTTGCATAATACAATCATCTGCGTAACATGCATCATGCATGAGAATATTGGCAGCTTGATTTGCATCCAATAAATGCCATCAATTCTCGACATAAAATAGCTTTGGTAATAAGTGAGGGACATTCTTTGATCCAGGTCCAAGTCTCGCAAACACAACAAACATGTACACAGATGTGTTGTTCAACAGTGTTATTCACTTCAGAGAGCTGAGCAGAGATTCTGGGTCCAAGTTCATTGGCTCATACTCAAGACTCCGTGATAACATGCGCAATAAGGGGCAAGCCTGAATTTAGTGAGTGTGCCATTTGCAGAATGAGGTCCCCAGAGGGTGAATTTTAATAGTGTTGATATCCAGCAGTGGGCTAGCATCACCAAATTCACCCTCTGGGGACCTTATTCTGCTTAGCCTTATCTTCTGGGAAGTATCTATAGTCTCGAATTTAAATTGTTTTAGTTACTTTTTCCCTTCTGTTGAGCTTCTATATCCCCTACTTTGCTGAAGATAATAAAATGCATAATCGAGGTGACTAATGGGGGAACATAAATATTATGATGGAGAATACACAATACAAATCTTTATACTTGTGGTCTTGGGCTATTTTAAAGCATATGGTAGCAAGGATTAATTAAACTGGGATTATTTTATGGACATGAGACAGTGAGGTATATCAATTCATCATCAGAAGGGGTCATTACACAATGTCAGTAGTACATGCATGGACTTGTACAGTGCCAATGAGGGTGGGGAACACAACCAAAAGAGCATACTTCCTAAGCAAAGGCAGGGGCTGGCTCCTTCATGTCCCCCCCAGCTCGGAACCCCTAAATGAAACCATGCTAATTTCAGGGGAAATCTCCTAGACATATGATTAATGCAAAGCCCGATATTAAAGCCGGTGATTCTCTGGGTCACTATTACAGCTTGGATGATATCTGGATATCTACAGTTATAGATGCACAAACTGTTTATTATTGAAGGCATGAAACAGAAGTAGGTGATTTCCTTCGTTTATCTTATCCAGGTGGAGGGCTAATTGGTGAGGATACTGAACGCTTACACTAACCAAACATGCCTCCGTGATACAGACACCCCCTGATTCCGGATAAACCAAGCAGTCACTGCTGTCTGGCAGTCCCATTAGTGAAATGAATCCATGTTTTACATACAATAGTCTGATAGCAATGCCACTGATGGAGGTGTTCTGACCAATACTTGACACAACAGTTTGATCTTTTGTACAAGTTACATTATAGATAAGTGTGGGTGGCATCTTGTAAAATTAATGGACTATTATAGGAAAAGCTTAACACCGGAAACCCAGTATCAAAATGTTCTACACAGAAAATGACCACCAGAAGCAACCCGAAGACTTAAGGGTGGGGGAAGATAGCATCGAAAAAAAAGCACAAACTTTTTACTCAGAATCACAAGTCAAGGGGCGAATGCCCAGAATAAAATTGTGTATCAATGAAATAGCATTTTAACCACTTTGAAGGATCAAGCTAGATCAAAGCTATAAAATTAGATATATTCTGCTCTCAGGACAAAAATAAAACTGACAATGTCATGATATGGCCAAGCGGCCGAAACGATGATAAACTGCAATAAACCTAAACCCTTTCTATACTAAATGGATTTTCCCACTCAGTTATAAAATATACATTGGAATGATCTATTATTCAGCTAGAGGGGTTTTAAGGAAAATAAGCAGACGACAGATAACACAAGTAAAGAATGAGTCCTATTTAATTGGAGGAAAATGTTCCGATAGTAAGTTCAACAAATGACCTATATAGTTGTTGAACTTATTATCTGAACATTTTCTAAAGGATAACCATGTCAATGAATATTTAGTATAGAATAGTTAACCCTTTCATGACTGGCGCTTCCTGATATTTTGCAAAAAACCTGTGCCATAGGGAACTTCGCATATATAAGAGAATACATTGGTCTAACATGATTTACATTGACCATGTAAGCCAGTGCATTCTCTTATAAATTGCGAGGCTCCCTATGGGAGAATGTACAGGCACAGGACCTTTAATGCTGCACCAGCACAGCTCCGATCATGAAATGGTTAATGTGTATTATATTCAGTGTAGTAAATGTAACAACTTCAGAACGATTCACACATGGATAAAGCCTTCAGTGTTGCTACGTCAATCTTAGATTGATAGAGATCGGTAAGTTTGGCACATATTGGCAATCCAGGTAAATGGAAAGTAAAAAAATCTGCTAGCAATAAAGAGAAAACTCATGCATTAATCAAGTCAAGAGGAGATAATCAAGGTACGTAGAACGGAGCCAAAACAACAACTGTCTGTGTCTACCTGGCCGTGATGACTCCATCATTATCAGAGAGCGTCTTGTGTTCCGGATAAAACCAACATCTGCTCGAAATGATGGCGCTGCTTTTATTCAATAGTCTATTTCCTACAGTGATTATCATAAAGTGTGAAGTTCAATAACCCTCAGTCTATCGAAGCATCAGTTCAGCCCTACTGTAATGCCTTAAATAATCGACTCCTTAACCACAGCAAAATTATGGGTAACTTTTCAGGATTTAGTCGGAAATATGGCTTGTTGCCATTCATCGAAAGCTCTCTGTGAGCTTTCCGATGAATGGCAACAAGCCATATTTCCGACTAAATCCTGAAAAGTTACCCATAATTCTGCTGAGTACTGAGCCACGGGGGCCCCTACATTTTTAACCCTTTCATGAGTGGTGCATCAATAAAGACCCGTGCTAGTGCATACTTGTATATATGCGAGTCTCCCATTGGGAGCATCATATATATAGGAGAATGCTCTGCCTTCAAGGTCAAGGTAAATATTGTTAGGCCAATGTTTTCTCTAATATATGCGAGGCTCCCTCTTCAAGGAGTATTCAGTCATCAAATAATTAACTGAGGATGTGTTTGCCAATAAAAATTATGTCTTGATTTCTTGATACAAAAAATAAAAGCACCACCTGCCCCTACCTAAGAAAAATAATTCTAATGATCAACATTTACTATTGTTGAAGCGTCTCAGCTTTCCCAGACAGTTCAGCTGCATTCAATAGGTAGGTGTGTCTAATCATAGACGCAGTAGGGGGGGCATAACCACTTGTGATGACATCAAGTTGTTCAGAAAGTGCAGTTATATAAATAAGAAGCGGATGCAGCATTCGACACATTATGTAACATGTGATATATGGAAAACATCTGGAGAGTAACATTTGAGAACAGGTCGCTGTACAGTAATGTCCTAAGTAATTGACTCCTTAACCACAGCAGAATAATGGGTAACTTTTCAGGATTTAGTCGGAAATGTAGCTTGTTGCCATTCATCGGAAAGCTCTCACTGAGAGCTTTCCGATGAATGGCAACAAGCCAAATTTCCGATAAATCCTGAAAAGTTACCCATAATTCTGCTGTGGTTAAGGAGTCGATTATTCAGAGCATTACTGTAGTTGGTCTGAAATAATCAACTGAAATTTTGTCAGGCATAAAATTTTCAACTGTTGAAAAGTGGGGGGGGGGGGGGGGACAAGACATGAGTGCATTGCTAAATATCAGGATATAATTTAATCATGAGTTGTCGATCCACGGAATACTGTTTAACAATTGGTTGTCACATATTTAGCCATTAAGGTTTATTTCTCGATAAACTAAATTTCCTGATTACATTCCACTACAGAAATAACAGCAACATCGAGTGATGTGACCACGCCTATACCACGTGCCTAAAATGTACATGAAAACTGTTTGATACCTCCTGCGATTTACAGGGAATATTGATTTTGTATCAGAATTCCTTCAAATATGACAGCCCTGCTATTAACTATAAGGGCTAACCACGAGTGCAAATGTAGCTAGAGAAATCAACAAGACTCGTGTTAACATTTCCTAAGAAACTAACAAATCAAGTCATTTTAGCCGAAATATACAAGGAACAATTATGCACAGCATGCTAATGAGTGGACACTGGCCACTAGCCAATCAAAATTGTTGAAGTGATGGTGACGCCATTCGAACAGTCGATAATTAGAGATATGAGTAACAGCATGTTCATCTTTGTGCTTCTTGCTCTTCGGAAACAATCTCAAAGTTTTTCGCTCAATTTACTTATACTTTCTACTTATGGTGGTTCACCTGCGAAATGAAGGATTAAATTATAAGAAATAACTCTTGTTTTGATTAAGGTAACTGGTTATCAGTTATAACTGAAAAGTTTGAAGATATATTAACTAAACATGCTATAAAATTTGTCTTCAATTTTTTTGGTTATAACTACATAACCTTAATCGAAACAAGAGTTATTTCTTAAATACATAAATAGGTTATGCAATATAAATGGTATTTTGTTATTTCCTGTAGTTCTTTCATTTTGAAAGCCATCCCTATATAAATGACTATAATGCCACCTATGCTATCTGGAGTGCAAATAGTGCAAACAGAATACCAGAGAAGTTTTTGGGCACCCTTTAAATACTCTATCAAGATATATTGCCAAGTAATTTCAAATATGATTACAATTCTGATGTCAAAGCACTGAGTAGTTGTTCTTATCTGAATCAAACCATTATTAATGCCAAACAACAGGTACAAACACAAGTAAACTGCATACTGTCCATCAAGAACACACAAATCTCAACGCCACACATGTCCAGCTATCAACAAGTTATTTCAATATGATTACAATTTGAATGCACCAAGTCATTTCCCTATCTCAAAGACTAGCATCTATCAGTTTCTTAGTGGGAGATAAACAAACTGCACAGGGTGAATTCCGTACACCACTATTATCAGATAGAATAAAACTCAGTGTGCTGGGTAGTTGAAGTAGCAAGAGTATGCTGCCGAGCAATTGAGTGCAGTGATATAAAGAGACAAACTATCTTCTTTTCATCAAATAAATAAGCTCCTGATTTCAAGGACACCAACCCCCCAATCTCCCCCCCCCCCCATCCCAAACACTTGATAAACTGCTCAACTGATAAATCCACTCAACAAAACAAGTCATGTCTATCCCTCCCTCCCCATAGTTCATTCCTCATCTCTTCCACCGACTCCTATTGGGGTTCCCTAGAGGTAAGATGTGTGGGGGGAGGGGTTTGAGGTAGTATACTTTAATAGCAACCATTTACCCTGTATGTGAGTCTCCCATTGGAGCCTCACATATATAAGAGAATACATATGCCTAATAATATTTACCATGATTTTGTAAGCCAGTGCATTCTCTTGCATATGAAATGCTCCCTATGGGAGACACACCTATATACAAGAAAATTTACTGGCACAGGATCTTTGATACTGCACCAGAGTGGCTTCCATCATGAAAGAATTAAAAGAGGGACATCATTTTTAGAAGCATGATGTGTGGTACATGTGTCCAAGTTGTCCAATGTGTCCATGGTGATAAACTTTATGTAACTCTGGTGAAAATTGTTGGCGGAACCCAAATTTGAACTTGACCTGTATTGTTCGCTAGTAAACCCACACACAAAATTTCAGTCCATTTAGTTCAGACATACTAAAGTTATCATCCGGAAATGAAAAAAGCGAACGGACAGACGGATGAACAGACCTATAACATAATACGTCATTTTGTTCTTCAAAACGGGCATATAAAAATGGGTGTCTCTTGATCCTTAACCAAGAAATTAATCTGATGAGGCCATACACAGATAACATACAACAGCCCCCAAGCAGCTGTTATTTTATGAACATCAGTAGGGTCAACATTACTGCCTTTATTACAGATAGAAGGGGGTCAATGACATACCCGCCAATAATTTAATAATAAATAACCGTTTTATTGAAAAAAACAAAAGTAAAAAGAACCTGGAATGAGGCTTATACCTTCTTAATGCACTAATCATTTGTCAATAACCCATAACCGAGTACCTTGATCTTCTGTTTCTGAGCAGGCCCTGGTTTTCAGGATCATTCATTCCCTGCCGACAAATTATGATGAATGTTCTGATGTCTGAGCACCCTGGAGTGGCCTCCTCCATTATCTATTTTGATCTCAGGTTATAAACTTTATGCCAATTACACTTTCTTTTGGACAGGTGCCATGCCCAGTACTGTTGGAGTGAAACTCTTAGGAAATATTTAATGTATTTCATTCATCATTCATAACAGCACCACAAATATCTATACATATGTACCGACATATATTTATACATAGTACCAATATTGCAGTTGGACTTTTATTAGTATTAACGCCACATACTATATTCATAACTCATATTTTAATCTGCTAGTCATTTAGCTGTTAGAATTGACCACTGTTGCCATAAGATTTTGAAACACAAGAGTCCAAAATTAGAATTTTAATACTCTCGACATTGTATAATATTGTCACCAATTCAATAACGCACATGCGCATTATTCTCATGAAAAAGAACTTCAGAAACCACATTAGACATATAACCTACATGTATCTCACAATCTTTTTGACTTTGCCGAACATCAAAGTTAAGTGTTTTTGGAAGGTTTCTGTCTGTTGGCAATTATCTTAGTGTCCCTAGAGTTATGAAAACAGAAAATATTTTCTATAAAAATGATATCTAATTATGAGTTTATGGACATGATACCTCGACTCAAATTTATTATTTTAACCTTTTCATGATGAGAACTGTGCTGATGCAACATTAAAAATCCTGTGCTAGTGCATTTTCATATATGCGATTCTCCCATAGGTAGCCTTGCATATATAAGAGAATGTACTGGCTTAACCCTTTACCCAACAGAACGGCCCTGTGATGCATTCTCTTATATATGCGAGTCGACCATAGGTCGCCTCGCATATATAAGAGAATGCATTGGCTTAACACATTAAAAATTATAAAATTGTTAAAGAATGTAAGAAAAAATGGTAAAAAAAGATTTTTTTAGGCCAATGCATTCTCTTATATATGCGAGGCGACCTATGGTCGACTCGCATATATAAGAGAATGCATTGGCACAGGGCATAACTGTAACCATCACAATGTGGTCAATGAGCCGGTTCCAATGATATCCATATTTGTATGGTTTTATTGAGACAGACCCAAGATAATTTAGGCTGTTGCAGCTTTATTTGGCTGTTTTTGGCCGGTTTGTTGGGTAAAGGGTTAATACAAGGTCATGGTAAATATTGTTAGGCCAATGTAGTATGGGAGAATCGCATTTTTTAGAGAATGCATTGGTAAAGGGTTTTCAAAAAATTTCAGGAAGCTCCAGTCATGGAAGTGTTAATAACCCAGATACTATAAGACATAACGCCTGAGAGATCTGACAGAATATTTAACCCTTTTTTTGTTTTAATGAAATACTCATTGACGAGTAGTTCCTTTAGGAAATGTTCAGATAATAACATAACAACCATAGGTCCCTCAAATAAATAGGATTCCTTCTGTACTTGTACTATCTGTTGTCTACTTATTTTTCCTGAAAACCCCTCCAGAAGAATCATAGATCATTCCAATGAATATGTTAATAAGTGAGTGAGAGAATCTATTTAGTATAGAAAGGGTAAAGCATATAAAAGGACAGTGAAAAATTAAAACTTACTCGGGCATTCTTTTTTATTTCTTCCATCATCTCATATAATCCAACAACTATAATTTCTATAAATCCACGGTCCACATTTAAGGAATCAAACAAGGTTACTAACACTGTCACAAGTTAAACAAAATGGAATCACAAGCATTCCAACACACATACATCCAAAAAATCTCAGAATGTGAATTTGATCACAGTAGATAATGTTTCCTGACTGAATCTTGGCACAACCTTGGAAAACCATCTATCAAACAATGATATTTACTCCAAAAAAATTATCAGTTCAGTCGGAGAGAAACAATTTGTGGTATATGACTGCATGCACACGGATATGAAGAATAGCATTCCCACCTGCATGCTCCACGATATGTATATTAGCAGATCCACGTGAGTTAGTAATCTACAACACGCAGCTCACTTACGAGAAAATCTGTCAGATCACTAATTTCTACTCAATGTGTTGGGGCAGAGTTGTACACATCTGGCCGTTTTATAATGAATTACTGGTCAGTCTGAGAAGTTGGGGCATGTGTCTATGGCAAGCACGCTTGTCAATTCTCACCTATACAACATATGCCATATGGCACCACTTTATGCTAATCCATTGCAGTTAAGACTTTTTAAGAAATATCTCTGAAGTTGAATTTTAAAGATTAGTTTTTAATGGCTTATCTCTTAATGGATTATAACTGGGAATTGATCCTTACTGTGAAATAGTTTTAGATATCTATCAGTTCCTTTATAAGGCAGTACTAATGACCTTTTGAACATAATTCGAAGCAGAAATCTAACTGTCCCTACTATGAGATGATAATGTTTTTATCTTAGTTTTTTCACATATCCTGGAGTGCCACAACTGATTAAATATATTGAGGGATTTACACCAAAGGCATCTAATCTTTGAAGTTTAATATTTCGGCATGATATAATGTCTAAAATCAATTTAGAGAAATGGTATGGTGATCTCCAATAGTAATAATCTGTGTCATGCACCCTTCATACAAACAAGGGAGCTAGAGCAGGGACTGGTCAGTCTGAGAAGTTGGGCCATGTGTCTATGGCACGCACGCTTGTCAATTCTCACCTATACAACATATGTGACCCGCCATATCAAATCCAGTCGGAAGTCGGGATTTTTTTTACCCTGTGCCAATGCATTCTCTTATATATGCGATATATATATAGGTCGCCTCGCAAATATAAGAGAATGCATTGGCTTAACAATTTTTTATCATGTTTTTTAAATAAATGTTTCTTACAATTTTTAGGACATAAAATAAAAAAAACATCCATTACCCTGCAGGGAGCCCCACACATATATAGAAGCACATAGAAGAGTGTCGTCTGCTCATGTTTGTCTGGGGCTCTGTATGGGTGAAATTATAAAATTGTTAAAGAATACAAGAACAAATTATTAAAATTGTAAAAAATTGTTAGGCCAATGCATTCTCTTATATATGCGAGGCGACCTATGGTCGACTCGCATATATAAGAGAATGCATTGGCACAGGGTAAAAAAATCCCGACTTCCGACTGGATTTGATATGGCGGGTCACAAATGCCATATGGGACCACTTTATGCTAATCCATTGCAGTTAGACTTTTAAAGAAATGTCTCTGAAGTTAAAATTTTTTAAGATTAGTTTTTAATGGCTTATCTCTTAATGGATTATAACTGGGAATTGATCCTTACTGTGAAATAGTTTTAGATATCTATCAGTTCCTTTACAAGGCAGTACTAATGACCTTTTGAACATTATTCGAAGCAGAAATATAACTTGAATCCCTCTATGGGATGATAAATGTTGGTCTTTTTAAATCATATGTTTACCTTACAAAGGAAATCCTGGTGTGCCACAAATTATTAAATATATTATAAGATCTATACCAAAGGAATCCAATTATTTGAATTTGAAAGATTTCGGCATCATAAGACTAAATATCAGTTTGTTTAAGAATTGGCATGGTCTTCTCCAATAGTAACAACTAGTATCATATACCCTTCATAGAAACAGTGGGAGAAGAGCAGATCAGGGGGACGCATGGGCTTCAGCACATCTTTTCCTTAACCCATTCTATACTAAATGGATTCTTCCATTCAGTTATATAAGTATACAGTGGAATGATCTATTATTCATTTGGAAATAAGTTCAACAAACATGGCAACAAACGGACTGTTTGTTGAAGTTATTGTCTGGATAATTTCTTACAGTAATTACTCGTCAATGAGTATTTAGTAAAGAAAGGGTCAACTGAAGTAAAGTGTGCAAATTCATATTTTATATTGGGGAAAAACTCTTATAGGGTTTTTATCCACCGCTAACTACGTCCATTGACTACATAAAGCCTGCCTAATAAACATTACGTTTATTACGTCAATGTAGCTTTATTAGGTCAACGTAGCTTTATTAGGTTAGTGCTACTTTTATGACGTAATTTGATATGCAAATTGCGCAGGTAACTAGGGACGTCAACCGGCCTTAATGACGTCATTGTGATTTCAGAATGTTTTTATCGTGTATAATTCACTAAAATAATTCGTAAAATGATATATGTTTTAGCTCTAAAAACATCTATAAATCCTCAGAACAAGGTCTGTTTATAATCAATGTAAAAATGCCAACGAACTATTTCGCTCTTAGCTGCACTCCGGTTTTCCCCACATCATGAATGCTAATTGGTTTGCTTGACCTAATAAATGTAATGGCGTCATCGAAGTAACTAATGTAAAACTGAGGAAAATGACAGATTTACCTCACAAAAGGCAAGTTTTGTGCGATGGATAAATAAAATATGTAGCTAATGTCTTCGTTTAAACTGTTTATGTCCGCTCGGGGGATTTGGCATCTATTGGACTCGGCAGAGCCTCGCCCAATAGATGCTCAAATCCCCCTCACGGCATAAACAATTTAAGCCACGACACTAGAAGGTATTAATAACTCTTCGAGAAGTCTGCTCATTTTTCCTGAACACCCCTCCAGATAATAAAAAATAATTCCATTAATAAATTAATGAATAGGAATCTACAGGGTGTTTCTATGCCCGTCCTCTGCTTATATTACTTTAATATCCCTCCATATGCCCTATCATTATAGAGTCTATGACATAAAGATCGACCTCTGTGCCAATAGATGATAGAAATGGCATGCAAGAAGTAGTGAACTCTTAGAAAGAGAATGTATGTGATTAGCTAAACAACCATAAGATGATCATTAGGTGCATGTATCGGGTATAGAATCGCAGTTACAAGAATGTCGTAATAACTGCACAAAGGGATTGACAATGCTCGATGGAAATTCTTCCTTAATGGAAAAGGGTGGGGGTCCCCAATAAAAACATGGCTGGATGTTACATCACCGAGTATCATGAACATAGACCTAATTACCATGTCTGATCGTTTATGCGGTAAACAAGGCGAGAAACAGAACAGAACTAATAGGCGTGGAGGAAAAAATATACGATTCATTAATAGTTAATGATCACAACAGTTATAAAGAGTGAACTGATATCAGATATACAGACCTAAATCTATCTCGTAGGGCCTGGAACATTGCACCACCAAATTAACAAATTATAGGTCAAGGACATCATATATCACCGCGTTACACAAATAACCATTTGATTACTAAATGGATTCTTCCATTCAGTTCTTACCATGCACATTGGAATGATCCATTGTTCATTCATTGGGATGTTTATAATCTATTAGCAGACCACAGACAGGGAAACTCCATAGTTGTTACTTGTAGAGATGGAATAGTCTATTATCCATTTGGAGGGATGTTCAGATAATAAGAGCAGATGACAGACATGAACAGATAATACAAGTGCAGAAGGATTCATATTCTTTGGTGGGAAATGTTCAGATAATAAGTTTTTAAACTTATTATGTGAACATCTCCTAAAGCATCAATGTGAATTTATTAAAGAAAGAGTAAATGTTGACAAGGGGTGATAACATGTGAAGAGATTGTGAGTGATAGATGAGGATATATTATGCGATAGATGTGGATACATGTATAGGATGTGTTTTCCAATACATGGCAGAATATAAAGGCATCTAGATCTATATAACCGTATAGAAATGGGGAGTGCAATATGTTAGGACACTAGAAGGGCAACATTTGTCCCCATTAGTAAGTAATATGTGGCAAACCCAGCCATATTAAACCAGACCAGGTAACAGCTGGAGTATTATTCTAGGTTATTATTACCCAATAAACCCAGATACACAACCCCTGACAAGACATTCCAGGCTTCTGTGCTTTGAAAGTGAAGTTCTGAGGCATTTACCTTTATTTCAGTTTGGCTTATAATTAAGTGTTAGCTGTTTTTTACTACCTTTTTAATTAAGGTGCTTCACTGCACCTGTTCGGGAAGGAGAGTGAATTGCTGAGCTTCTAGATGCAACTAACCGTTAATTGAATTCCAGTTGAATGGATTGGTTGTTGCAGGAGTCTGTTGGCTTAAAATAGACCCAAATTTTATAATTGGTTAACCCATTCAGTGTAGCATGGTTTAGTTATACGTAAACATAACTCGATGTAGCACGAGGTGGAAAATAATTTCCGTCATAGCTGAAAAGATTTCAGCAATTTACCCTTTCTGCATTTTCACTATATAGTTGTGTACCGTTCTGACTCACCGAACCATAGCAACCGATCAAACCACTGAACAATTAACACTCACCTGAAAATAGAGAAAACAAAACATTACTGACAGGGTCTACTTTAACCCTTTCATGACGGGAGCTGTGCTGGTGCAGCATTAAAGACCCTGTGCTAGTGCATTATCTTATATATGTGAGTCTGCCATAGTGAGCCTCACATATATAAGAGAATGCACTGGCTTACAAGGTCAAGGTAAATATTGTCAGGCCAATGTATTCTCTTATATATGGGAGGCTCCCTATGGAGACTCGCATATATAAGAGAATGCACTGGCACAAGATCTTTAATGCTGCACCAGCGCAGCTCCCATCATAAAAAGGTTAAAAGGATACATTTAAGTATTTGATATAAAGGTATTTTCTGATGGGTAGTTATTGATTCCTAAGATTGATTTTGATAACCTTGATTTAAAATCAGTACATATGAACCTTTGAGATCATAGCAGTGAAAATAGGTGACAGACAAGTATGCACTCTGACAAGAACTCCCCATGTCTTAGTTCCTACCTACTGTTCACTGCTAGACACAGCTAAAACTGTTAGGCAAATAAAATGCATTGATTGGCTTTAAATTAGCAGCTATCAGGCTTCACTGTCTCAAAAATCATGAGGTCAGCTTAGGTCAGGTCTAAACAAATGAAGGAGCCAGCTCACTGGAATGCTGGAAAGCACAGGTCAGACCTAAACAAATGCTGTGGCTATCAGTTGGGAATTCTTTATTGCAGACACCTGGGAATCATTAAACATCCATTATGAGATGAATGGGATAGTGTGGCATCTCTGGGATCAGATGAACACTCTGGCCTCCTCCACATATCACCATATCAATGATTTTTTAAAGGTCAGCCCACATTGTTTTTTGGTCAGAAGGTTGTTATCCTTTTCGCACCATAAAACACCAGGTGAAGAACTCGAGAGGAAACTTAGAAGTTCTGGATGCTTTGCTATCAGTACTCTAAGGAAGAAATGCTGTAAATCTCCGGCATTAACCCTTTTATATCAATCAATCAATCAATTTATTATACTTTTACACCAAATATGGTCAAGTGTATACATACATACATAATATAGAAACATAATTTATAACAATGTATTGAAAGGACATGTATTCATAAGTTCATTTGTGGTCTTGACACAATATGTGGCACATAATATTTTAGTTATATATATTTGTATCGAGTTTGGTTTTATTCATCTTATTGGGAATTTGCATTCGTCTGGTCGCGTATTCTGTCTAGCAGTTGGTCACTAGGTTGCCATTTTCCCTTTTTGGCAAGTCTGTGGTAGACAAAATGGGCAATTTCTTTTAGTACGTTCGGTTGTGAGCATGTCATTATTTGTTTAAATTGGGCTATTCCATCTGACTCTTAGATGTCTTTCGGTAGTTGTTTGAAGAGAGATTGATGTTCGTTTGATAGTAATGAGCAACTTATAATGAGGTGGAATTCGTCGTCTAGCTCGTTGCAATTTTCACAAATGCGGTATTGTTCATCGATGTTGAGATATCGGCCTCGTTCGATTCCGAGGGATTATACTATAATAGCTAGTTACTCAGTTCCCAGTAATTCATATGGAGGAATGTTCAGCTAGTATAAATTTCAGCAAAGAGCAAATATATTATCTGAAAATGACTGAAATTCCTGACAAATAAATGAATGGGAATCAAATTGGTGTTTCTCTGCCTACTGTCTGCTTATATTATATGAATATCCCTATAAAAGATGAATGGGCCAATTCAATTTACACCATAGAGCTGAATGGGAGAATCCATTGAGTGGTGAATTGGACAGCAATTATGAGATGAATAGGATAGTGTGGCATCTCTGGGATCAGATGAACACTCTGGCCTCCTCCACATATCACCATATCAATGATTTCTTAAAGGTCAGCCCACATTGCTTATTGGTCAGAAGGTTGTTATCCTTTTCCCACAATAAAACACCAGGTGGGGTACTCGAGATGAAATTTAGAACCACAGGTTCGGTGCTTTGCCCATCAGTAGTCAAGGAATAATACTTGCACATCTCTGGTGTTAACCTTTTTTACAGATGATATATGCTGATTGCTTGTAATTCTCATTCTACCTACAATACCTAGAAATATATTAATGGGAATCCACATGGGGATTCTCTGCCTGTTGTCTACTCATATTACCTGAAAATTCTTAAATGAAGAATAGACCATTTATATACTTATATGAATGAGAGAATACACTCAAATGTAAATATATTAAACATCCATTAAAAGGACAACTGATGGCTAAATAATTGATTCCGATTCATTCATTTGTAGAAATGTTCAAAAAAGCCTTAAGTTATTTATAAATCTTATTATCTGAACACCCCTACAAATGAATGAGTAGGAATTGATAGGGTATCTGCCTGTCTCCTGTTTATATTATCTGAACAACTCTAAAATTGAAAAAATAGACTATTCCAATGTACGCATGCAGCACCAAACCAATTGGTTTTTTTTATTTTTAAATTGTCAGTATGTTTCGTGTTTTGTAACTTCGGTATCTTAATTAATAAAAACTAAAGATATTACTACTGATTTCTAAACACCTCCAGCTTGCTCATGCAATGACATAACACACATCTCTCTGAATAGTATAGTAAACTATTATGTTTTCTTCCATGCACTCACACACAATATGCTGGAATAGCTATTGCGGTATGAGCCACAGTCACATTCCACAAAGCAGCTGGAGAGCAAGACTTATTGGAGGTAGTACTACTGGTTATCATTAATACATGATAGAGTTATCTTTCTTGGCATGTATCCCTCAAAAATATAGGCAATACACAAACAGGATTCTCTGTGGTCTCTTTGAAAAGTCGACAGAAGTCATAACAGATCAACGTCTTTCTCTCTTACCAACCCTGGGTAACTGATCCTGCTACATAATCAAGCCTGAATTTAGTGTGTCTGAGATTTGCAGAATGAGGTCAAATGATGTTATCTGAGTTTATCTATGATGTTGCTGTGAAGAATAAGTACTTTTATTTTTCTATGATTTCCATTCCCGCAGTCTATAGCAAATCGGAATAATTCAAGACATGGCCATTATGTGAAAAATTGCACTGTAGACGATCTAGAAAATATAGAGTCTTTGCTCTGAAACGTTTATGCTACTTAAATTTGATGATTAAAATGAAGAGAAAGCAGTTTTTTTCATAGGTTCATGTTTTTATACGGGGCTTACATCGTGTTTGAAGTTTTATTTTTTATGACTTCAATGCGTCTTTATGTGACAAATAATGCTCATAGAAAGGTAGTTCCGGTATTTATCAACCAATTTTGATACCGGGCAAAATTCGATAGTGAATATTATTTAATAGGTGTATTTTGGAGGGCAAACCACCATGTGGCTTTAAGTTTGAAATCCGTCCAAAAATAAGAAAATGGGTCTGTGAAACCAAGTTATGAGAAAAGCCTAAGGTATTTGGCATTCATTATGCATCGAGTGTTCAAACAGATCAGCGATCAATGATATTGTTTGTATCCAGACTTATGTGAAACCAATATGACCTATGTTTGTGTAATAGGCATCTCAATAACAATTAAATGTGATTACAAAACGAGAATCTAATCCTCATGCCCAAACCTGCGGCATCTCGAAAGTTCTGCCAACAGTTAGTAATGGCAAATATACAAGATAAACAGAAGCCAGCTGGTAGAAAAGGAAATTGTCTGGGGCGCAAAGGTGTCTGCCCCAATAGTGAGGAATCAATGAACTCGATAAAAACATAATAGATCTGGCTGCTCAGACACAAAACATACACCAAGCCAAGAAAAACGATGTTTTAAAGTTTATTTAACCTTTAAGTTATGGTGCGTTATGACTAGTACAATATTCTGTCAATAAGTGCAGCAGTGTTTACTGTATATCATCACACATGCTTGTAAAGTTTGGAAATGTTAAAAAATATATTGTTCGGGTTCCACAGGATAGGCTGAGGTATGCAAATTGCATTTGTGGAATGCTATGTCGAATGCTCATGTTATAACTATCTTAGGATGTATTAGCACCCAGCTATAGCCATGCGTACATGTAACTTGTAATGTGTGTGGCCAATCAAAGTTAAATGACTCATATGACCGTTTTGCTTACATGTACATGGTCATGCAGTTTAGAAGTTTCCTGTCCAATGTGTAGGATAAAAAACTTGTAGCAAATAGGATTAATACAATCTTCTAATAACCGAATGAGTGACCAATGTGGTCAGGCAATGGGAGAATGGGATTTGCTAGAACATAAAGATCTTATTTTGATTTATGTCATAAGTGCAGAGAGCTTGTCCAAACAATCCGCGTATTGTTTACACCTTTTAGTACAAGATGGGTCGACATCAATAACATGTAAGTTTGGAGGCGCAAAACCAGGTGACCTTTCCTGCCATTTGCATCTCCATATCAATACCATAGTAAGACTTGTTACAAGCTACATATCATCTCCATACAATAGTAAAGCATGTTACAAGCTACGGTCCATATCAATACCATAGTAAAACATGTTACAAGCTAGTCCATATCAATACCATAGTAAGACATGTTACAATCTACAGTCCATAACAATACCATAGTAAAACATGTTACAAGCTACGGTCCATATCAATACCATAGTAAAACATGTTACAAGCTAGTCCATATCAATACCATAGTAAGACATGTTACAATCTACAGTCCATATCAATACCATAGTAAAGCATGTTATAAGCTACATATCTCCATATCAATACCATAGTAATACACGTTACAAGTTACAGTCCATATCAATATCATAGTAATACATGTTACAAGCTAGTCCATATCAACTCCATATCAATACCATAGTACACATTACAAGCTACACTCCATCCATATCAATACCGTAGTAAGACACGTTACAAGCTACATATCAACTCCATATCAATACTATAGTAAGATATGTTACAAGCTACATATCTCGATCCATATCACTACCATAGTAAGACACGCTACAAGCTAGTCCATATCAATACCATAGTAAGACACGTTACAAGCTACAGTCCATATCAATACCATAGTAAGACACGCTACAAGCTAGTCCATATCAATACCATAGTAAGACACGTTACAAGCTACATATCAACTCCATATCAATACTATAGTAAGACACGCTACAAGCTCCAGTCCATATCAATACCGTAGTAAGACACGTTACAAGCTACATATCAACTCCATATCAATACTATAGTAAGATATGTTACAAGCTACATATCTCGAACCATATCACTACCATAGTAAGACACGCTACAAGCTAGTCCATATCAATACCATAGTAATACACGCTACAAGCTACAGTCCATCCATATCAATACTGTAGTAAGACACATTACAAGCTACATATCAACTCCATATCCATACTATAGTAAGATATGTTACAAGCTACATATCTCGATCCATATCAATACTATAGTAAGACACGCTACAAGCTCCAGTCCATATCAATACCGTAGTAAGACACGTTACAAGCTACAGTCCATATCAATACCATAGTAATACACGTTACAAGCTACAGTCCATATCAATACCATAGTAAGACACGCTACAAGCTATATATCTCCATATCAATACCATAGTAAGACACTTTACAAGCTACATATCAATACCATAGAAATACATGCTACAAGTTACATATCTCCATATCAATACCATAGTAATACAAGTTACAAGTTACATATCTCCATATCAATACCATAGAAATACACGCTACAAGTTACATATCTCCATATCAATACCATAGTAAGACACGCTACAAATCTCCATATCAATACCATAGTAAGACACGCTACAAATCTCCATATCAAAACCATAGTAAGACACGCTACATATCTCCATATCAATACCATAGAAAGACACACTACAAGCTACATATCTATACCATAGTAAGACGCGCTACAAGCTACATATCTCCATATCAATACCATAGTAAGACACGCTACAAGCTACAGTACTTGCTAGTATCTCGCTATTTATTCTTACTATTCATCTAACCTCTCTAAACCCTTTCTTTACTAAATGATATCTACCACCCAGTTATAACTTTAAACTTTTGAATGGTATATTATTCATTTGGAGGGGTGTTTAGGAAAAATGAGCAGATAACAAAGAGATGAAAAGATAATAGAAGTGCAAAAGGATTCCTATTCATTGGGAAATGTTCAGATAATATGTTCAAAAAGTTTGATGAACTTATTATCTTATTATTTCCTGAGTGATCTACTTGCCAATGGGTATTTATAAGTATAGAGGCATCAGTAAATGGCAGGGGGGAATAGGGGGTCTAACCCCGATGCTCTGCCTCCCTTAATAATTTTCACAACCAACTATGGGTAGAAATAGGGATATCACTATCATAACAAAGGGGAGAACTCCTTGGCATAGTTTGATATTGCAACTGCTCTTCTAGGAGACATGTTGCAGATGAGGCATGTAATTATACTATGATTTATGAGATTGGGTGTTATTTGAGCTGTCTGTCTCTTACAATACTTAAGTCACACAATCAACAAGTTGCAGTCATGTCTGCAGCAGAGCCACACAGGAGTAAATGTTTGTACAGATTGTTTAGGCAGACTGTTTACTCTAGCAGAATTACCAGACATGTGTAGGAATAAATGAGTTGATTCTTCTGATTTCCATATCTAACTTTATTGGGCGTATCAGAAGGCAAATATCAAAACATGCTGATTCCATTCCAAGAAGGCTCAGAAGACAAATATTGAAACATGCGGATTCCATTCTTAGATTTCTAGTAATTTTGAAAACAAACTTAACAGGATTGGACACGCGTGGCATGAGAAACAGTAGCTACAAACCAATCCACTGCCTCGAGGCTCTAGATGAATATGTCATGTGAATCGGCTGGAGATTTTGAATATAATTAGTCTTTGGCAACATACAGAACTAGAGGTGTGACTGTTGACTGTCCCAATGGGACTAAGGATACCACCCCCATTTTTAAAATACTAAGATGTTTCACATGTCAGTAAACATTTAGTTAAAATAATAAAATAACAGTTCCCATTGCAGGTGCACAACCCTAACCCTAATCTTAAACCTATTGACCTAAAAATGTAGGAATAAAAGCTCGGACAAAATTATGCATGTTGCGAAAATGTTTAAAGTTGAAAAATGGGAATAACTCCACAAAAAAAGTTGACAGACATCATAATCGCAGGTGCACAGGTTCCCATGGTGCTAAATATCAGTGCCAAGATTAAAAAACATTGACCTAAATATGTAGGAATAAAAGCTCGGACAAAATTATGCATGTTGCAAAAAAATTCTAAGTCGAAAAAGGGGAATAACTCCACCAAAAAATGTCAGACAGACGTCATAATCGCAGGTGCACAGGTTCCCATGGTACTAAATATCTGCGCCAAGTTTTTAAAAAATTGACCTGAAAATGTAGGAATAAAAGCTTGGAAAAATTATACATGTTGCGAAAATTTTCTAAGTCGAAAAATGGGGGATAACTCTACCAAAAAAAGTCGGACAGACGTCATAATCGCAGGTGCACAGGTTCCCATAGTGGTTGATGTCTTTGCCAAGTTTCACGGAAATTGATCAAAAAACGACTGAGAAAAACTCGGACGACGGACGGATGATGGACGGACGGATGAGCTGATTCCAGTATACACCCCCGCAAAAGGGCATCGAAAGGTATCTTACCTATTTTGAAACCTCTCCTATTAAAAAGATTTAGAAGTTTTATTAGTCTAGTGCTCTGACTAATTCAAGATTAACAATATTTAGTATTGAACCTTTCAATTAATCTGAATTGTGAAGCTTCATAGATTGAATTGTCAATGATCCAATGGAATTTAGAATAAAAAAAATAAAATAAATAAATAAAAAATTCCTACCTACCTACCCGAATAATTTTTACCATATAACCCTAAACAGTATTTTTCACATTTCTGCTCGAATTATACATACTTAAGGTTAATTTGAATCTATTTTGTTATATTTCTCTGTATAAACAAGAATATTCTACAAAAACTGTTTTACAACCATAAACATATCATGTAAACAAATTTAGGCAAAAAGTCTCAGCCCCCCCCCCCTTTAATAATTTGGGCGCCTATATATCCCTGGCTAACCAATACAGATGCATATTAGACTGCAGTAGATAATTTCAACACAGGAATCATCTAATGATCCATCATTTTAACTATTTTTTCTCAGGGTGAGGGGATAACTATACGCAACAAGCCAATGGACATTTCATGAGGTGTTCTGAAGACAAGTTAGAAATGCCTCATCATCAGTTTTTGATGCGTTGTGGCGCCATTTAGAAGTATTTTAATGAGCGGTATAGAGACGTGTTGTACATTGATTTCACACCATACAGATCCTATCAGCTGGATATGGAGGAGTATTAGCTATGTAATGAAGCTAATGGCAGAATTATCACTCATAATCGGCTGTCTGATCGAGTACCCTACTATAGCATGGGTGGCCAATGAAGATGTCGAACACATGAGAGATGTATTTTGGGTTTCAGGCCAAATTTTATGAAGCCTAAGTGAACTTCTGAACAAGAAAGTAGTCTATATTAACCCTGTCTATGCTAAATACTCATTGACGAGTAGTTCCCTCAGGAAAAGTTTGTATGTTGAAATTATTATCTGAACATTTCCCACAAATGAATATTAATTAATCTGCTCTTGTATTATCTGTTTTTCTGTCTCCAGTCTGCTTTTATTACCTGAACCCCCTCTCAATGAATAATAGACCCATCCAATGTTTACTTATATGACTGAATGGGGAAAATCCATTCGGTATATAAAGCGATAAAATAACATGTTGGGGACAAGAAGTACCACACTATTTTGTTTGAAATTGACTTTTCTATTTAAAGTGATGTGAAACACTCATCTGATGTGTTCAGAACAGAACAACAAATAATTGTGCCAAAATAAGTTATTTTAATAAATTTTATATTCAAATAGCTAGAAAACAGCATCATTGTTATAAATTAATTACACACCGTGACCATTATTGGCGCATTTGTTGCAGTAATGTTTATGCCTAATTATGCGTCCCAAATAAAGTAGTAAATATTTACATTTGTGCGCAGTTCAACCATTGTGTTCCCTGAGATCGTTCAGTCAACGTGATTGGAATTTTCGACAATCTTAGTTCATATACATGTAGCTACATTCTTCAAATGGGGATAGTGTTTGGATACTAACTGATTGGTTTTATTGAATGAAATAAGTCCACAATATGCCCTTAATATATTTTTAATGTTTTAGAGGGACTCCAATTATTATTTTATAAATTTTGCATGATCAAATGCATGAACATATCATTTAGATCTAGTTTATATGTCACATTTGGTTTTCAACATTTTCAACAAAGCAGAACTCTGTTGTATAGCTTGATATCTGGAACCCTGAAATATGCAATGGTCGGCCCAGTAGCTTACGAGATCCTACAGGCCCCCTGTTGGGGATCGCAGCCCCTGTTTTGGAGACATCCTGGTGCCACCCCTGAGTTTAAGCAAACCATACAAGTGATTAAACCAATGAAGATGTGTAGGAGGATGCCAAAACCACAATTACTCAGATCTGCTTTCAATAATTAAACTAAAATTAGATATCACTTCCTGAAGACACTTACATATATTTATTTTGCACCATCAGTTTCATTCATGTACACACATTTCACCTCTAGGCTTGCTGCAAACTATTTTCATATCACAGAACATCAACTTCATTACAACAGGATGCAAACAGCACAAACTATGATCTCATTGATGTCTGAATAAATATAAATATTAACTTAATAAAACAGAGCTTGAGGGCAGGCAGAGAATTTTCATTCCGAGTAATCGCACTCAACAGCCAGGCTATTGTTTTAATAATCAAGAGAAGAAATGGAATGAATTTTTTATACAAGTTTGGGGAAATATGAAAATTCTGGTTGAAAAAAAAAATTAAAAATTGTGATGCGGAAAGTCCTTATAAAAACTCATTTTTTTAAAATCTAGTTCATGGAAGGTATGGGATACACCCACATCAATACTAAGCAGCAATTGTTGGACCCATCTTTGGAAAATTTTCTTTTAAAAACAAACAATTCTACAAAACCAAGTTGATAGAAAGTATGGTTTAATTCCATGTCCTGCAGCATTACTGGACCCCCACAAACTTCTTTTGATAGATCACATCATTATCCCTTCCTGAAATTTTGCGAAAACCTTATGCCAATGCATTCTCTTATATATGCAAGTCTCCCACAGGGAGCCTTGCATACAAGGCTTGAAATAAGTGGTCGGTCACGGTCAATGACAGTCACCAAAACAGCTTTGACCGACACAATTTCCATCTGGTCGGACATTTTGTCCAACAGCATATTTCTACTCCCATCAGATAAAATATAACTGGAAAAGACATTTCTGTCAAGTTTATTTGCTTCTTTGCAAATCTGGATCGAACAAAACCATTAGATACGTGAATGTATCGTATAGTTTCTTATGACTACTGTGAATGGCTTTAAATTCGTTGGTATCAATTTTCGTGGTTCAGCCATTTATGACTTTTTCGTGGGTTCGTAAATTCGTGGTTCCGACGGTGCGAAATGTCACCTCCAAATCCCCAATAACAACAATCAAATCGAACTGATAGAAGTGTAGACACCTCGACGAGATGTCGGTAATTGCGCATCCGCACCGCAGGCGTAATTAGCACGTCCCGTGTATAAGCTTTTGTTGCCGGCTATCGAGAATATTAACGACGGGATTGTATTACTTAACTTAAGCATACAAAAGCTAGATGAAAGTACTCGCTTCTCAACACAATCAGTGTGAGACTGCGGATTATTTACCGAAGCCAACATCTATTAGTCTGCACCATATGAAATACAACCCCAAATGGTCAACTGCATAATGCAAATATGTCTCTCAAAGTGGTTAAAAAGTGGTAAGATTGATTTTCGTCCTCCTACAACTTCTGGATTACCTGATCCGAACCATAGTTCGGATCATGATACTGCTCTACTTATGCAAGTAGCTAACGATTCTGTTGACAACAAACTCGGCTCCAATTCCTGTCAACAATCTTGAAAAAGAAAACATGGCGAGTATGTGATTAAACATCATTGTAATTAGACCGTAGCTACGCTTTCATTAATGTACTCCCAGTTTGATAATGTTACCTCCCTAGGCTTTGATTTTACATTGGGACAATAGAGTTACCTCCCACGTGACATTTCTTATTTCTCAAAATCAATCTAGTTTCAAAGATTAATTTTTCGTGGGGTTTTTAATTTCGTGGTTAGCAGCAACCACGAAAACCACGAAAATTGGACCCCCACGAATAAATGTACTTTTACAGTATATCAGAAATCGCGTTGTTCTATAATCGCGTCAGCAACTCGGAAGTTTCGTTTCGTTTTAAGTGCGGTTCGTAATTATTGGCTTACCGTTCACCTTTTAACACTTCTGTTTTAAATCAAGGTCATTTATACGATTTTTAAAATAAGCATTAAGAAACAAAAAATGCCTGTACTCCTTGTCTAGCAGTACGATAGATGTACGGAAGTTTAAAGCAGTATTTAATGAAATGAAATAGTGAAACGGGGGAATCACTGGTCGAACAGTAAAAGTAACCACAGTTCACAAATGGATTTCCGAATTGCTGAAGCACAACCTTATTCGGTGGTTGCTGCATTCAATTCGATGCAGACAGAAGGAACCACAGTTCACAAATGGATTTCCGAATTGCTGAAGCACAACCTTATTCGGTGGTTGCAAATTCAATTCGATGCAGACAGAAGGGGGTTGTTACACATTTTAAAATGCAAATACTGCTTCTCCGAAGTCAAGGAAATCGAAATTCGAAAGGACTTTAATAGATCTTGGGTTGATGGATCGACAAATTTCTATTAAAAACAAAGCATGATGGCAACAGTAGCACTGAGAGTCACTGTTTAAGGTCACAGAAGATTATTTTACATGGTATTGCAGCATTATTTATCGCATAAAAATAAGATATGAGAACAATTGACAGCACATAATTTTGACAGACACCGCCCAGAAAATGACAGCCACCAAGCATTTGGTGTCTGTCATTTTGACAGGCACCGTGACAATAATTATTTCAAGGCTTGCTTGCATATATAAGTGAATGCATTGGCCTAACAATATTTACCTTGACCTTGTAAGACAGACAGAAGAACATCCATTCATATATAGCCTAAGATTGTATGTTAAAAATCATGATCTGAACAACCCTACAATCGAATACACATCAATCAAGTAACTTTACATCAGTGAGTATCACGTAATCATGGGGTGAAATGTCACCGGTATATAGTTCAGTGGCCCCGAGTGTCTGGATGAATTGTGTTTCGAACATCCTTTTAGGTGTTAAGATCTAATTCTATCTACAAGTTATAATTTACCTTTACAAGACGACAATCCATCAGACTAGATTTATCAAGAGAATTATACGCCAGACAGAGAAGAAACAGAAGAACCAATTAATTAATCGTAAAAAACAAATTAATCTCGATCTCTCGTCACACCCGATAGGCTGACATTTGATGATGCCTCACACCAGTGGTTAGGCAATGGAACCTAGCAGACAGAGAAACAGGTGTGTAGGATGAGAAATCATCCAATTAATTCCCTCCAACAGGTGAACAGCATGATGGAGTACCTCGTCCACAGATAAGAAAGACAGAAATGCCAATACACTAAAACAAGCTCAATTTGCCAGTCTGCTTCCACCCATGGTTTCTGAGTAGACTTGTACCTAGACTGGACCCAGAGTTTCTGAGTAGAATGGAACCTGGACTATACCTATGGTTTCTGAGTAGACTTGTACCTTGGCTGGACCCATGGTTTCTGAGTAGACTGATAACTGGACTGGACCCATGGTTTCTGAGTAGACTTGTACCTGGACTGGACCCATGGTTTCTGAGTAGACTGGTAACTGGACTGGACCCATGGTTTCTGAGTAGACTGGTAACTGGACTGGACCCATGGTTTCTGAGTAGACTTGTACCTGGACTGGACCCATGGTCTCTGAGTAGACTTGTACCTGGACTGGGAACCATTGTTTGTTTCTGAGTAGACTTGTACCTAGGCTGGACCCATGGTTTCTGAGTAGATTTGTACCTGAGCTGGACCCATGGTTTCTGAGTAGACTTGTACCCAGGCTGGACCCATGGTTTCTGAGTAGTTTGCACCTGGACTTTGAATCATGGTTTCTGAGTAGACTTGTACCTGGACTGTGAACCATGGCTTACGCGGGCCAGAAAACTTTTGCCCAATTTTGTTTGGCTATTTCTGATTTTTTTTGGCTATTTTCAAAAACTTTGGCCAAAATTAAAAATTAAAAATCTACACCACTGAAAAACCCATGCTCATGAATAAAACGCAAGCCCAAAAACATAATAAGTGATAAATTTTCAGATGAGAATATTGATGGTGGGTATCCATTATGATTTGCCTTTTGTTTGACCTGGTGTTATGTTGAATGATTGTCGATTCTTTAACCCTTCCATGACTGGAGCTTCGCATTTATAAGAGAATACATTGACCTAACAACATTTACATTGACCTTGTAAGCCAGTGCATTCTCTTATATATGCGAAGCTCCCTATGGGAGATTCGCATATATAAGAGAAAGCACTGGCATAGAATCTTTAATGCTGCACCAGCGCAGCTCCTGTCATGAAAGGGTTAAGAAATGATGGGCTAAATACAAACATACATGGCCGGAGGGTGGGGGTGGGGAACTTTACTGATTAATTAATAACGAAAGTAATGGTTTTAATATACAAAATCAGTTGATAATTTGAGTGGTGGGTGATGGCTGTCTTAAAAGTTTAAATGCTAGCGAAATATTTTTCGGCCAAATGAAATTTTCTTTGACCATTAGCCGATTTGGCTACCAACAGCGTGAACACTGATCAGAGTTCATACAGTAATGCCCTAAATAATCGACTCCTTTATCACAGCAGAATTATGGGTAACTTTTTAGGATTTAGTTGGAAATATGGCTCGTTGCCATTCATCGGAAAGCTCTCAGTGAGAGCTTTCCGATGAATGGCAACGAGCCATATTTCCGACTAAATCCTGAAAAGTTACCTATAATTCTGCTGTGGTTAAGGAGTTGATTATTTAGGGCATTACTGTAGGGTGTTTCCCTGCATGCTGTCTGCTACAAAAAAATATTATTTGAAAATTATTACAAATTAAGAATAGACCACTCCAATGTATCCTTTTAGAACTGAGTAGGACAATCTATTAAGCACTTTCTTTACTAAATGGATTATCCCGCCAAGTGATAAAGTATATACTGGAATGGTCTATTTATTCATTTTGAGGGGTGTACATGATTAGCAGACAACAGACTGATTAAAAGATAATACAGGTGCAGGAGGATTCCTATTTATCAGTGGGAAATGTTCAGATAATAATAAGTTCAACAAGCGTTTGGCTGTTTGTTGAACTTATTATCTGAATATTTCCTGACGGAAATACTCATTAATTAGTAAAGAAGGGATTACAAATATATGGCCAGGCAGAAAACCATTATTTCCAGATAAAGATTATTACCAAAGAAGGATAACTCCTAGAATGGAAAAGTGAATGCATACTTTGGCCTTCTTTTGAAAGTACACCTGAGTGGCAAACCTCCATGCCAAATTTCATCCAGATGTGATAACCATGGCGGAGATATTATGCCCAAACTGACGGAAAATATATCAAGTTTACCCCCCAATTTTTATTCGAAAATAATCAAAGGTTTAAATTCGGTGAAAAAAACAAATAAAAAAAAGAAGCCAAGGCCAATTAATAGCTTGAAACATGAAACCAAAAAGGAATATACCCTCCATAGGTAGCAACATTTTCTGCAGCCAATAGTTAATCAATGGTCAATTCAGGTCACAGAGGGTCACTGATGAATAGCAGATAGTTTACTCTCACAGCAAGAGACTAATTCCAACATAACATTGACTGAGGCCCCATGGTGAGAAACTTCTCAGGGCCATTAATTAAAGTCCATACCAGCTGATAGTCAAGCTGTTCAGGATTTACTAGTGAAAATATATCCAAGAATTCCAACACAAAACAAATTAGCAGCCAGGCGTTTTTTTTTATTTTCATCACAATTTAAATCTTGATTGAATCTATGATGTATAGTTGTTTATATCTGGAAGGATCACTATAATTTAAACGATTTGCCTTCATAACATGGAGGGATTACTGGGTTTTCACTAATAGCAGGGCCCACCATAAAGATGCTTATCAGCCATTTTCCAATTTCACCTAATCTGCCCTTTGAAATTGAGATTCCAAGGTTTTTGGAAGTCACACTGCCAGTATAGGTGAATTTTGCATGGCTCTGTTGATTACTGTAAGTTACCCAGGAAATACTACATAGTAGTGTCTCTGCTCTTACCAAATAGATAGAATGTTATGGTCTTATTGGTACATGTGGTTCATCTGCTTTTGATTCAAACAGAACAAATAAATGTTTCTAGTCCTTATTCTTACCGTTTTGACTGAACAAACAAAACATAATTTTATTAATTTAAATAAAGGTTTTGTAGATCCTGGGCACCTAAATCAAGGTTTTGGAGATCCTGGTCACCAAATCAAGGTTTTTGAGATCCTGGGCACCTAAATCAAGGTATTGGAGATCCTGGTCACCAAATCAAGGTTTTTGAGATCATGGGCACCCAGATCAAGGTTTTGGAGATCCTGGTCACCCAGATCAAGGGTTTGGAGATCATGGGCACAAAATCAAGGTTTTGGAGATCCTGGTCACCAAATCAAGGTTTTTGAGATCATAGACACCTAAATCAAGGTTTTGTAGATCCTGAGCACCTAAATCAAGGTTTTTGAGATCCTGGGCACCCAGATCAAGGTTTTGGAGATCTTGGGCACCCAGATCAAGGTTTTGGAGATCATGGGCACAAAATCAAGGTTTTGGAGATCCTGTGCACCTAAATCAAGGTTTTGGAGATCCTGGGCACCCAAATCAATGGAAAAATGCAAACTTGACCAATTCAGCCCAAGTAGATTCATAATTTGAATTCGTTGAATACACTTAATATTACTCTTGGCAGAAAATATCGGAATCTGAAATTATAGCATTGGGTTCAGTGTCCTATTCCCAAGAATATCCATTGATTGCATTCTGATCATCTAGTGATCTCATATGTGTCAGGGGACTTCATTTTGAATAAACCATTATCCAAAGCCATTGCTTGGCTGTCAAATAACAAAATTAGCTCCCACTGCTGGGGACATTTAAATGTAAATTTGATGATCCAATCTTTATGAGATCACATCTTAATTTTCATACAAGACCGATCAGTAAATTCCCATCTGTCTGGTATAGTACCCTGGCATCATTTTTATGACATCTGTTTTCATCAAGTTTGCAACTTATGATCCTTTAGCTGGCTGATTCATTTAAGCTCAAAATCCATACAAATTTAACCCTTTATTTACTAAATGGTCGACCATACTCGCATATATAAGAGAATGCATTGGCACAGGGTAAATGGGTTGATAGAAAAATCGGACCTGGCACTGAAAGGGTCAATGTATCTCCAAGGCAACTATATCAAATAGCTACATGGCATGTATCTCAATTGTAAGGGATAATAGAGCATACTATAAATGTATGTTAAGTTTTATACATGTTGGTTGAGTTTTTGTAAAATGAAATTTAGGGCTACCGTCTATATTTGAGCTATTAACCCTTTGATGACAGGAGCTGCGCTGGTGCAGCATTAAAGATCCTGCACCATTGTATTCTCTTATACATGAGAATGTCCCATAGGGAGCCTCGCATATACAAGAAATACACTGGCTTACAAGGTCAAGGTAAATATTGTTAGACCAATGTAATCTCTTATATATGTGAGGCTCCTATGTGAGACTCACATATATGAGAATGCATTGGAACAGAGTTTCACAAAATTTCAGGACGCTCCAGTCATGGAAGGGTTATAAGTGACCCATAATGCTCATCTTTGTGATGGGTGAATGGAAATAACTGAATTTAGATGATGTAGAAGACGTGTATAGTCAGGAATGCGGCATTACGTGTCCTTTCATTCTTCATAGGTTGGCAAGAAATTCCTCATATCAGCTTTATCAGCTATTAAAATCAGAATTTTCTTGTCCCCAACAGGAAAGTATATGATGACTACATTCATTCTAGTATAGCTTAAAGTGAGTTTGATCCTTGAATGTGCTTAGTATTGTGGTTTAAGCAGAAAAAGTTTGTCTTTTTGCCATTTAATATGCTTTACACTCTTGACTGGAAAATGCCCATTTATGAAAGTTGTGCCCCCCCCTCCCCATCTTGAATGCTTACAGCATCCCTGTGTCCTGGAATAAAATGGAATTAATACTTTGTATAATGTTTGAATATTCAAGTCACTCCGGTGTGTAATAAAAAGGCTTCTAAGATTTCTCCTCCGCTATGACTAATAGGACTCACCGTGGTGGGTTCCTAAGTAGAGAAGCCGTATCCAAACAACCCATTTCTGACAACTAAATGAGGTCTGGGAATATGGGCCACACTAGAAGCAATGTTTCTGTTATTTTTTGGAATGCTATACCTTTGTAGATGGGTCAGATGTGTATATTTTTCATCAGTATGTGTGAATAAGAGAATGATGACCCAGAAAAGAAAACTAGAGATGGACCAGAGACCCAATTATTACAAGCTGGATTACTTCCACTACTATTAATTACAAGCTGGATTACTTCACTATTAATCTCTCACTGCTAGATACTCAGGATGTTTCGAGTAAAATGTCCAATGATTTAAAATTGCAATATTGAACTTTCTAATAAGAATGCAATGACTAAAATCTTTTAAAACTTTTTGCTTCAAATAGTATATTCTTTTGGGGAGCCTATTACAATCATGCATGCTTATATATGCTTATAGTTATTATGTGGATTTATATAATGATAAATTATATGCTGATTGGTAAGAGAAATTCCATCTTTTCTTTTCCAAAGTCAAAGATTTAGAGATTTAATCTATATTAATTAGAAATTTTTAGATTTTCGAACAAGAAGTAAATAAATTGGCATTAAATATCAACCCAATATCTTCAACAAACTTCTTGTATCTTCATACTTGATATTTACTTTTGTGGAGTAGACACTAGAATTGAACACTTTTAAAAATTTGGGTTACAATTTGGTGGATGGCCTGCTCTGTTGGTAAACATCTTTTAAGTGGACTAATATCCCACGGTATTCCCACCAGGCTTCTAACTATAAAATAGTGATGAAGGTACACACTTAGTGGGCTAGCATCACTAAATTCACCCACTGGGGACCTCATTCTGCTTAGGCCTAATCTTTTCTGGAAAGTTTCTTTATTATCAAATTTCTATAGAAACTTCTTCACATAGATTCTATTTATTTTTAGTTCAGTTTCTCTATATCCCAAAATTGGCAGACCACACATTGCATAATCGAGGTTCACAAAGGTGTACATCACAATATTTACCATTTGGGAACTTCAATCTGAGTCTATGTCTCCCATAGCAGACGAGACATGCAGAATGAGTCCCCAGAGGGTAAATTTGGTGATGCTAGCCTGCTATGCAGGATAGCGTCACTAAATTCACCCTCCGGGAACCTTATTCTGCAAATGACAGGCACCTTATTCTCAGGCCTGATGTTACACAGGACCTTCCAGCTGTTTCTGTACAATCAGTGTTAACAAGATTTATTTATTCAAGAGTGTGATTCAGAAAGACCATAGACTTCACTGACATACAGACTGCATGCTGCAAGATCTATGGATATCATTAAGTTAATTAATCAGCACAACTCAATTAATTAGTCCTATGTACTGCGCTTTTATCATCTCCAAACTTCCATCACTTCAGATAATCATGTTAGGCTAACTAATGGGCCCCAATTAACTGCTATATATTTGTGTATATATAGCACCAACATACATTTTCTACAGAATAGTATGGATATAATGGATAGGGACCCCATATGATTGGGAGATTTTATGCTCTCTCTCTCTCTGGTAAACTATGAGATGAAAGTTTCATGAATCATACTCATGCACAGAAATACCAATGCCATAAAGTCTCGACTTGTAGCAATCAGGGGCGGTGTAAGCACTGAAGAGCAAGGGGGCAAAACTGTCAAAAGGGCAATTTTTCTATGTATAATATAAATTTGAACTGGTGCCAGTAAACATCAAGGAGGGTTATATGAACAATCAATGAAACGTCAGTCAAACTCAGCCAATGTGCAGCAATCAACTGAAGTTCTCAAAAGATAACAAGATTCCTATGTGTACTTTCTTATACATGCGAGTCTCCGATAGGGAGCCTCACATATTCAAGAGAATGCACAAATTTCAGGGAAGCTCCAGTCATGGAAGGGTTAAACCACTAACATCTCAGAGAGCACCCACATGCTTTAATTTCTTACAACTACACATTTCTGAATAAATAGAGTCTACAATTTCAAAGTGAATGTGATAGAATCATATGCAATTTAGATATAAATTCGTACCTTTATGAAATCCATGGTGTTTGTGATTCAGTCCGACTGTGACTGTATAATCATATCAATGAGACATGAGATGGAACCTTTCCAGTTTTATGGAGTATTTGGTTACTGTGACATGACATTACACATGGAACCCAGACATAGTATACCTGTATATATATATATTGCCATACAGCTGGGACACCATAAACTGCACGCAACCTGTCGATCACAAATTATAGCTAGACATGTTTATGAAAGAAGAAACCCTGCTTAAACATTAACCCACATGTGTCCATATAACCATTGCTGCAACTCTTATCGTGCCAAATCAACCCCCACCCCCCCAATATAAAGTCTAGTTGGCAAGACGGAGTTCAAAATTTCAGGTTTCTTATTGGTCCATGATAGATAAATTTGCCTTATTCAAATACCCTTTTAAAATAATTGCTAACAATTTGAAACATGGAACCACACTTTTTCACATGAAATTTTGTAACAACAGTGCAATGATTCATTTATAAAGTTGAGTTTCCGGTATGACTTTTGTGGAAGCAACATTTTTTTTATTGGAGAGCAGTTTAATTAAAAAAAAATATATATATATATATGTATATATATTCTATTGAATCTGATGTTAATTAATGAAGGAGCCATGCTGGATGTTGTATAAATTTATCTGAAAATGGGTAATTGCCTAAGGTATGTTTCCTGGTTTTTATTTAGTTGATTTTCTGATAAAACTTTTTAAAAATAACTTGAGAAAATTTGATCTTGTTCCCGATTATTCTACAGAAATTTCTAAATTGTGCGCTGTCCATTTAACAATATTTGCATCAAAATCTAATTTTAGGAAATACATGTACTCTGCATTATTTCACAAAATTTGTCAAAACTGTGTACAATTTCGCCTCAACCCAGAACTATTCAGTCAGCATTTTGGCTTCGGGTCTGGCTTTCTTATATTCCAAAGTCAACCATCTAAGGAATTTGCTATCAAACCAAGACGCATACCGCACATGCATTTAATTCTGTTTAGTCTGGGGGAATTATAATCAGCATTTCACGCTTCAAATCTCAAAGACACAGACATCAGGTGAGGAACAAACTCGAGAGTGAAAAAAAAAATGTCAGAAGAATAAATGCCTCTGGTAATATGTGAATCAGCTTACTTTGGCAGCGAGTTCCCCACAAATGTGAGGAATAACAACGATCATTTGTTGATGATGGTAACTGGCTGCGATTGTTAGCGGGTTTAAGAGTACCGATGTCTACAGATTTACGATGTATTTTAGCCACAAATCCACCCACCATAACTACACTAATGAATCAAACAATACTCAGATAGGTGAGCGATGACGTAAGCTGATGAAGCCGGACTGGAGCCACAAACATCTTGGCAGGGATGGAAATCATTAGCGAAACAATGAGAATGTGCAGCTATTTTAATTGGTAAGGTATGAACAATACAATACACCACAATGGATAGTAATGTCAGAACTTCATACAAATCCTCTATATTTACGTATATTCCCTCTTGGCAATACACATATGGCAACATTCATATATGCATTTTGCTATTGGCATTGTGCACAAGATTTGCATTTTGAACAGATAACATATGCATACATTGGACATAAAAAGGCAGGGAAATTCACCACGATAGATAGTAATGTCAGATGTTCATAAAAATACTCAACTTAACATATATGCATATTCCCTCTTGGTAATACTCTTATGGCATCATACATGTATTTTAAAGTGATATTTCTGCATTTTAACTGTTACATGAATGTAACTTCCTGAAATTTTGTGGCATTCTCTTATATATGTGAGTCTCCCATAGGGAACCTTGCAAATATAAGAGAATACAATATTTACCTTGTGTTAGCCAGTGCATCCCCTTATATACGAGGCTGCCAATGGGAAACTCGCATATATGAGAAGGCACAGGATTTTTAATGCTGCACCAGCACAGCTTCCATCATGAAAGGTTAAGTCTCTTCAGAATTAATTTATCTCAAAATATTGTACTTGCAGCTTTATAAAACAATATGGTGAGATATATCGCTGATCAACAGTGTGTTATCCTGAAATCCATGTCACATAACATGAAAATGAACTCAAATCATCAACTCCTATTAACCCATTCATGACGGGAGCTGCGCTGGTGCAGCATTAAAGATGATGTGCAGTGCATTCTCTTATATATGCGAGTCTCCATTAGGGAGCCTCGCATATATACGAGAATGCACTGGCTTAATAGGTCAATTTAAATATTGTTAGGCCAATGTATTCTCTTATATAGGCGAGGCTTCCTATGGGAGACTCACATATATAAGAGAATGTATTGGCACAGGTTTTCGCAAAATGTCAGGAAGCTCCAGTCAGGGAAGGGATGAATGATCGAAATTATATAGGTTTCATCTTCTTCTATGATAGTACAATAACTGATTGAAGCAGGAATGCTGATATTTGTTTTTAGAAAACCTTGTACCTATATCTGCAACCTTCATGCCATAACATCAAACCATCTGTCTGACAATACAAAGCTCTTTGGACAGCGAAGTCACAGGGTGAAGAATTCTCAAGAACAGAGCTCAAACATTTACTGTGTTAGCTTTAGATGAATCCTCCATACCAGAGACATTTGTTAACAATATGGCGATGTCTATTGCCCCCTATGAGTGATGGAGGCCTTCAGAATAGTGCAGGAAACATGTCCAGAATGCCAAGGATCATTCTTCCATCAGTACGAGCACATGTCACTTTATCAACCCCTTTACTGGGGGGAAACTTTAACCCTTTCATGACGGGAGCTGCACTGGTGCAGCATTAAACATCATGTGCCAGTGCATTCTCTTATATAAGGGAGTCTCCAATTGGGAGCCTTGCATATATAAGAGAATGCACTGTCTAAGGTAAATATTGTTAGGCCAATACATTCTCTTATATGAAAAGGGGCCCCCGGTGGTCCAGTCAGTAGAAAGCCAGGTGGATTACGCCGTCACAGGCCGTCCAGCGCTGACGAAGCTGGTTCGAACCCCGTCATAGGGAGGGTGACCGGAATCGTGTAGCTGGGCAAGTTTGTCAGTTGCTTTCCGGGGTTCGGTGGTTTCTACACGCAGTGGAACAATTTCCCGGTGAAATTTAGCCTCTGCGTGGTCTTTCCTCCACCCGTAAAATTGACAACGTCGTGTGTGGTCTAGCGGCTAGAACGACGATAAACCCTAATAAACAAACAAACAAACAACTTATATGAAAAGGTTAAAACCCTTTGTTTCTCAGAGACAGTATACTTTAACCCTTTACCCAACAAACCGGCCAAAACCGGCCAAATAAAGCTTCAACAGCCTAAAATATCTTCGGTCTGTCTCAATAAAACCATACAAATATGGATATCATTGGAACCGGCTCATTGACCACATTGTGATGGTTATAGTTATACCCTGTGCCAATGCATTCTCTTATATATGCGAGTCGACCATAGGTCGCCTCGCATATATAAGAGAATGCATTGGCCTAAAAAAAATCTTTTTTTAACACTTTTTACCATTTTGTCTTACATTCTTTAACAATTTTATAATTTTTAATGTGTTAAGCCAATGTATTCTCTTATATATGCGAGGCGACCTATGGTCGACTCGCATATATAAGAGAATGCATTGGCACAGGACCCTTCTGCTGGGTAAAGGGTTAATGCTGGGAAACTTTAATAATGAAGAGTGCTCTAATGATGATAGTTGTAGCCGATATTCCTACTCATGCCTTGATCATAAGCACACGTCATTCGTTTAGCTTTCAAGATATCCTTTTAGTGTCAATGCTTTGTCCTATTATTGATAACACACTTTCACACTCGTTTCCACTTGAGTACACCTTTACTCAATTAACCTACTGTTATATCAGCGACTTTCATTGAATCATCATTGTTGAATAAATTG
This sequence comes from Siphonodentalium dalli, assembly GCA_032622095.1. NCBI lineage: Eukaryota > Metazoa > Mollusca > Scaphopoda > Gadilida > Siphonodentaliidae > Siphonodentalium > Siphonodentalium dalli. Next base: position 65,188,447 of record CP136061.1, read on the forward strand.
AATCATCTGATTATATGTATATTTATTACATGATCCTACCCTTATTCCATTCAATAAACCCATTCTATTAATTGTGATGTTTAACGTTTGTTTAATAACAGGAAATAGTGCCAGGTGAACTTTGACTTCTGGTTTGTCGTCTGTTAACATTCTGTAGGTTACGTCTCAAAATGCTATGGCTTCCAATATTTTTCCAACAAACGATCATGAATGAAGTTTGAAAGTTATGACATTAAATATATGCCATTAAATGCGCCAGAGTCTTTATTTATCTGGGACTATTTCTTTACGCGGGCAAACAAAGGATAGTTACGTGAAACGTCATCGCATGCCTTATAGAAGCCGATGTTAGTTTCGCATCCCATTTGTTGATTTAAGTATGTTTTGTCGATGTTTTGGATCATGTAATAAATAGAATCTACAACTCATCCCCAGTTTACAGCGGAAATTACAAAACTCGCCAAAGGCTCGGTCCCGACCTAATTTACCGGACTCGCTTTGTAAATTCCACTATAAACTGGGGACTCGTTCAGGGACGCTGAAGGAGGGGAGTCCAGTGGGTACCCGAAAAGTGCCCGCCTGACTGGTTTGCCCCTTTGCCCTTTGGTGCTTCCGGCATCCCTGGACTCATAGATCCTCTATATATTGTATTGCAACAAAGCTGAGGTAATTTCAAGTGTTTAATGCCTGGGTAATAGTGTGACGAATCTACTGAATCCACAAGGCCATTTATAAGTCCTTGTCACAAAATTTTGCTTTAAAATGAGGGGAGAGTCCAATATATATCTATAAGAGTAGGTACTAAACCTGGAGATGTGAATCTACTACTTCTACACTGCACTGAACACAAAATCTCTGGGGGAAAATTGATGCGAAACTTACATTGGGAATTCAAACTGTTATTGAAAGCTAAACAAAGCTAAAGGTAAAAAAAACATTTGCAAAGTTAGCAGGAAAACCACAAAATTACCATCTGTCTCTCTCAATAGGTGTTAGTAAAGGTATACAAGATGATAAGAGAAGCAGGTGTACATACAACCTTGACCTTTGGCAATACGTATTGTTATCCAACACATGGCAGGGATTGGTACAACCATCAGTATGGAACACGTTTACAGTAGTTATATCCCGCAGCTCAAAGCGTTTAGACGGAATTGCATAATTGCCGCAAGTTGCTACAAAACTACGGCTCCAATCTGGCACCTTTCACCACCTTAATTTCTTCAATTTATTCTAATAAAATCATTAGTGTAGATTTACGCCATCAGCCTGCTTCACAAAAGCCAGGCGTTTGAAATCCTGCCAAGGAGCACTCGCCAAATTACAGTAAAATTGGCAGCGATTTGCATGGAGTAAAGTGCAGAGCTCTCCACAACAAATGATACAGTCCCCATCCTGTTCAGTCATTGTTTACTCATCAAATGGGAATAAATTACTGTGTGTTGTTAATAATCACCATCAAAGTCCTAGAACCCTTGATCAGGAAGAGAACTCAAGTCTAACAGGACACAGCTTTTAGGTCATGTGATCTCATAAAGATGAAGAACTGAGTGCCCAGTGGTCAGTGCCCCTATGTAGGATAGTAAAAATACATGCGGAGATACTAATTGGTCAATTCTGGACGTAAAAAAACTTTCAACCTGCCAATTAGGCACTTGAGATGAAGTGGTTTGGACTGAGTGCAATCAGAGGCAATTACCTGTGGTCTGAAGGTATGGTTAATGAAGGCAAATCAGGTCAACAGGTAGCAAATAGTCTCCACATCACCAGCAGGGTTTCAACTAGCCATCCAGGGGAAGGGGGTCAAAAGCCTTTGAATGGCATGATATCAGCTAGGTGGGCAATAGGCAGCAAGAGCCTGTATGATCAGCAGATTTAGAAAAGTGAGACTTTTGTGGACATCAGGTTTTCAGTTGAGCTGGGGGTGGGGGTGGGTGTCAAAAGGGTTTATCAGAAATAGAGTTTCAGCTAAGTAAGCTGGGACAAGGGAGTGTTTATCAGCAGTTTAGTTAAAGCTAGGCAAGCTGGGACAAAGGTGGGGGGCAAAGTGTTGACGTTGAGGGCAAAGGGGTGCATCCTCTGTACACTCTGCTTTGCTGACATTGCCATCATGTGTCAAAGCTAGCCAAGCTGGGACAAAGGGGGGGGGCAAAGTGTTGACGTTGAGGGCAAAGGGGTGCATCCTCTGTACTCCATCGTCTGTGCCCTCTGCTTTGCTGACATTGCCATCATGTGTCATTTCTTTTGAAAGTGAATCTACACACTGTATCAAAGTAGAGCAGTGTGGCATAATTTATGGTGAATCAGACTCTCATGTCATCTGTTCACATCACTGATCCAGTTATGATAGACAGACAGACAGACAGACAGACAGATTGACAGACGGAGGTCATTTATACAGTTTATGGCCTATGGTAGGTAATTGCCCTGTTTGACTTTAGCACTTCCAGTTTAAATAATGTGTGACATCTTATGAGACCTTAATACTGAAATTAAAGATGTATTCACTGTTCTAGGCTCATTTTTATGAAACCTATTTTACTTTTTATTCACATTCTGGTGTATATTATTAATAATAACATGTTTGAAATGAGTTTTACATGAAAGATGCAATTCTTTTTTTTTTTATGCATGTATTTCATATCGTTCCAATGTTTTAGACTGAAAACAAAAAATATTTTGTTAATTTTTCAAGAATGAAACGATATTCCTTGGAATTTATAGGTCTAGCATCTCTGCTTTATTCTATTTTCAACAGAATAAAGCAGAGATGAATGTTTAATTATTTTTGTTATGCTTTTTGTTGTTGTTGTAACTAGAGGTCAGTAACCCTGAATGCATCTTTAAAACTCCCTTTCCCAGAATTAATACTTGTCTTTTCTTTACTGAGAAATTCATATTGTTCAACTACATCATGCTGAAAACAGGATTAGCCCCAAGAGACATCGCCCTGTTTTCGGCTGCATCAAAAAAACGCATCAATAATTCATACGGAATAACGGCTGTCAATTAGTGTCCCTAATCACAACTGTTTTATACAACATCTGTAGATATGAGGATGTAAATTACGACATGAGTGACATAATGATCGATGATCAATACATCCCGCTATATGTAGACACACACTGTAAAGGTCATTACCATCAAGGACTCTCTGACATCAAACAGATCGAGGGATACAAAATGGAAGACATCTGAAGAATCATCAACAAATCACATGATTGAGAAATATCACTTTTCGACTTGGATCATTAAGATTGTTTGTTAATACTCAAATCCCATGAACCTCAAGCCATTCATGACTCAATTTTGGGTTTATCATTGCCCGATATTAATACCTAATTTTGATATGTAAATGAATCCTGCCACATATCATTTCATTTGATATAATACCATATGCAGCAGAGCCAGGGTGAACAGGAGAGGTCCCAGCCCTCCCCTTAATTGTCCTCGACTTATCCAAGCCTGCAAATAGTGTGTCTGTCGGGCTAGCATCACCAAATTCACCCTCTGGCCACCTCATTCTGCTTAGGCCTCAACAGCTATGGGAAACCTATAGGATCAGATTTAATTCCCCCAATTGAAGTTGATATTGTTCACCCTTTTAATAGTCACCTCTATTATGCATTTTATTTTATTAGGGGAAACAGAAACTTCCCTGAATGGAAAAGTAACAAAAAACAATGTTAATTTGAGATTATAGATACTTCCCAGAAGATGAGGCCTAAGCAGAATGAGGTCCTCAGAGTTCATAGAACACACGAGTGTATTTTGCACTAATCCATGGCTCAAATTCATTCATTTGTTGCATATATTCTGTTGAGTATAAAAAGAGACGGTCCCAAAAATGGCCATATTCAGTGTCCAGTCTAAAGTTTAATAACTTGTATTTACAGAAATTATAACATGAAATCAACACCCAAACATGCTTTCTTTCATGTGGTAAATTATGGTCACAGATAATCATAATCAACATGGGGAAGATACTGAACATGTCTAAAATAAAAGAGTGATAAAACTTTCGGAACTTCCTTTTAACAGACAACGACTCTACTCATATATGATCTTACCTTAGAGTTATAATACTTTGGCTCAGCTGTATCAAAGGATGTTATTATGTAATCCAAAACCATGGCTGGTTATCAGGTAATATATTCCACAAAACAAGAGTTCACTTAAATCCAATTAAAAGTGTCAACATAGTAGAGAAAATTCACAATAGTCAACTGTCCATAATAAAATACCATGAAAAATCTCCATTATAAGTCAATTTGAAGTTTTTCTTAAGATTTTTTATAAAATTCCTAATTATTCTCAACAGGTTGGCAATTTCACAATGTTAAGCCTGACTAAACACATGTTCACTGGTTTATAAGACCTTAGCAGTTTTGAGAAAGTGAATGACCAAATCCATATAAAACATAAGAGAGTCTGCCCTATACACTGCTAATCATGATCAGAACATGTAGTTAGTGTGAGTGAACGAGAAATGAAATAGTACGCCTTTGATTATTATCAGATCTACTGCTGAGAAATAACAATACTGATTCACAGAGTGAGTAAGAGACATATTACAGAATGTGTCTATAGATAGCCAGGCCACACCCACACGGGCACGTGTGGTCTGTGTAATTGTTATTTGATTGGTCTGTTATGGCTTGATGGACATCCCAGGATGCTTTTATCAGATGATAATTATTGGGAATTCCCCACACCTCGACTATTGATCTGTACTTTCTATTGTTAGCTTGTATTTGTTTGAATACGTTCACATACGGGTGGTCTGCAATCAATGCTTCATCAATGGACAGTGATTCTCGTAATTCTCAATGACAGCGTGAGGTCATTCAATCGACATTTTGTTGTCAGGTAGATTGTTTGCTGTCTCATATTACGTGTCACACAAACGAGCGAGAAATTTGAAGTTAATCATCAACTTCATCTCTGACCACTTCAAAGTAAAAACATGTTTATTTCCTTATAAGAGTAGAGCACGATGTTTTGTTCAGGTCATTTGAACAGGTTTCTTTCCCCTAGGGCACTAGACTCAACAATAAAACTTAATTTTATTTGGTGAAGTTCCCATCTATTGTACCCAGTCCTCCTTCTAGAAATTATAAAGAATTCAACAACAATCTGTTGAAACCTTAGCTTCACTTTGTGTTATTTATTATGAACGTTTAATTGGTCCAAAAGAAATTTAAAGATGGTAATTCCTTCAAATTACTTCATTCTCGTTTAAAAAATAAGCCAGTTAAAGATGTCCGGTCTTAATTTTGAATAATAATTTAACAAGGATTAATGTTTAATTAAATCGTAGTAGTTAATTACGATTTATCAAGAAAATTTAATGGTGCTTCAATAACCGGACATGCTAATATATTATAACATACTTTTTAGAATACCAAGATGCAGAAATACATGTAGATTGAATATTTTCAACAGATTATGAAAGTGTTAGTTACTGCGGGCTATAGCACCATATTTTATAACATTATATATAGTCTCCTGTTCGTATTTTTATTAAGATGACATCATTAACCCTTTCATGACTGGAGCTTCCTGAAATTTTGTGAAAACCCTGTGCCAATGCATTCTCATATATATCTCCCATAGGGAGCCTCGCATATATAAGAGAATACATTGGCTTAACAATATCTACCTTTACCTTGTAAGCCAGTGTATTCTCTTATATATGTGAGGTTCCCTATGGGAGACTCACATATATAAGAAAACGCATTGGCACAGGATCTTTAATGCTGCACAAATGCAGGTTTCGTCATGAAAGCGTTAAGACATTATGCCGATATGGTCCACATCTTCCTGGACTTCCGCTTTTGTGTTACCCCGGTATGTGTGCAATTGTGTTGTTTTTTCTGTCATTAGATTTAGAGCATGCAGGAGATTTTAGGCTATATATTAACCCTTTCTTTCGGCAGTTATCAAAGCATACACCGGAATGGTTTATTATTCATTTGGAGGGATGTTCAGGAGATATGAGCAGACGACAGGCAGGTGAAATAAAAATATAAGTTGAGAAAGATTTCTATTAATTGGTGGGAAATGTTCAACTAGTAATTTCAGCAAACTATTTATGGTCGTTTGTTGAACTTAATAACTGAACATTTTCCAATGGAACTACTCTTCAATGAGTATAGATTATTATTTATTATTAAAAGGCCCAAGGCGGATTGGAACCTATTAAATAATTGTTGCTTTTGTCACTTTCCCGTTCTGTTGATCAAAATGGAGCTATAGCTACAAACATCAAATATTATTATCCATGCCTTAACAAACACTATTTCTGATTGGGCAAAAGCCGTAACATGATAATCCAGGAAAAGTCATATTGGACTCCGGAAAGTCATATTGGACTCCCGGAAGTTATATAGTCCAATATGACTCTGGGTGACATCATTTGGATAAAAATAGATTGATAATAAAATGTCATTATACAATGTTGTGTACAGTATGTGTTTTCTTGTACTCATCCAGGTTGCAAAAAAGTCATATTGCAACGCTTCTCGTCCAATACGACTTTTCACCACAACCTGGACTTGTACAAGAAAAACACATACTGTACACAACATGATATAATAACTTTATAACAATAAAAATGTCTAAACACGTACTGTAACTTTATACTATTATACAGATGTATAAGTCTCAGAAAGATTCATTGTAGAATTACCACTTCGGAGGCAAAAAAGGGGTCTCATTTTTTTTTTCTCCAGTCACCCTTTTTGTATGAAGTTCGCATGGCATACTGTGGCAAATTATAAAGAAAAAAGCATGTTACCAGAGTTTTATAAACAAGTTAGGTTGGAAACATTCCATATATGGAATATGTATACCTCCCCCCCCCCATCCTCCTGAATGTAGGTATACATAATTTGGAGCATTTCAAACAAGCCACGACTGTACAAACAATAAGTTCCAGAATCAAAGGTCTGCATCTTAATTATATAAGACTTTTATACAAAAATGGATGAATCAATGGAGGCAGCTGCTACGTGATATTAGTTTTACATCAAACAGGTAAGTTGCAAATGAACTGAATTAACCCCAATCACCTATAGAAACTCCAACTATGAACATCATTTATACAATAATGAGGACTTTAAACAAAGTCAAAGCATTGGATAGGAAAACTCTACCTAAACTCTCTTTTGTTCATGGTTAAATAGAAGCAACACACCTGCCTGTTGCAGACCATATACTCTCATTCAGACCATGGCTGCATCATCAAAGAGCCATCAATGGCCGATTTCTTTTAATTACAAAGCAATGAATTAATAGGTTCAGGTGTGACAACTTCATATATGTAAGCTAGGTGATGGCTTTAAAATTTCTCTTTATTCTATTATTACTCAGGCACGTGGCTGGGCACGGTGGCCCATAAATGCCATTAATTTGAATTCAAACTGTCTTATTTGTTATAACTGATATTTGAATATGTTGCGGGTTAACGGACATCTCATGCATAACTTATGAATATTTAGAGTAAATTTAGCCATATTATCTCACCTGCCAAGGTGATGTGTCAAATAAAATAATCAACAGCAACTTAATGCTTGACATCATATCAATTACAGTATTTCAAACGACTGCTACTTTTGTACTTGCAACCCAGTTGGAATTGGACTTTATTTAAAAAATAACTATTAAATGTTTCGATTAAGATTATGAAGTTATAACCAAAAAGTTTGAAGACAAATTCTATAGCACGTTATAGTAATTAAATTTGTCTTCAAAATGTTCATAACCTGAATCGAAACAAGATCAAACAAGAGTTATTGCTTATAATTTAATCCATCATTTCACAAGATAACCACCATTAGTGGAAGGTAGAAGTATAACGAGCGTACAACTTTGAGATTATTTCCGACGAAAGACATGTGAAGTTGAAGGAGACAACTGTCACTCAAAACATGTACTTATCGATTGATCAAGTGGCGTCAGCAATTCAATGTTTTTGATTGGCTAGTCGCAACTGATTGCGCACCAGGCAGCTGGGATTGATATATTCGACCGTGGTGACAGTTAAGTTTTAATTGCCGTGTTTCATTTATTTGCAAATGTTCAGTCTTGTTGATTTGTCTGGTTACCTGTGCATTGATGATTAGCAGCTAGTACGGTTATTGTCAAGGCAGTCTTACCCAACAAAATTATGTAGCAGCAATAGGAAGTATATAATAGTGTCAATTTTTTAAGCACTATAGGTATGGTCACTCGACTCTGCTGTCATTTCTGTAGAGGGAAAATAATCAAGAAATTTAAGTTATCAAGAAATAAACTTATTGGCAAAGTATGTGGCAGCTAATTGTTTTACAGTATTCCGTGGATTGACAGCTTATGATTAACTAATAGGCAAATAGTCCCATGAACATCCGTCATTTTTATTTGGGGAAACTTATCACTTACGGACTGTTATAAACACGATTATATTACTACAGTGATCATTTTAATTTTGATGTCAAGAATACTATTGCATGAGCGTTTTCCTGAATTATAAGAGACTTGTAAAATCTGGTGCTTTAAAACAGCGTCAAAATTCATGAGTAGATAGCTACCCTGATAGAGCCTGGAAAAAAATCTATGCATGGGGCACATTGTAGTCCTGCTTTCTATATAGACCTCCGAGAACAAGAATCGGCCATGAATGGTACATTATCTCTCTCTGGTACCTTATTTTAACAGTAGGTATGTTGTATAAGAGAACTTAGATATCACAGAAAATGACTATCAAAAACAGGGATCATATACACGTAAGAAGTAGGTTTACACAGCAATACCCGCCAATTGCATGACTATGCAGCGATAATGGTTGTGAGATCACAGAAGATAACAGCATGCACGAGACAAGATTGTATAATAACTGAGTGAAAATGAGCCCACCAGCGATCCCCAATGACATGGATACCACCCCCATTCTCAATTAAAACAAACTCAAATGGCCATACCAGACATATCTGTAGACACATGACCTTAAGTTATGTAAATCACTCAAGTCAGTTATTTTTGTGTATTTTACTATACATTAGTGGGGAATGTGGACCCATTCATACTGATAGACAGATGTTTAAATTTTTTTAGTGTGCGATTTAACCTGAGCTATCAACAACCTCAATGTCTTTACCATACTATAAAGCTTTGAGCGGTTTCAACTGTGAAAGTTTGTAGTCATTTGTTCATTAATATTTCAATTTCTTTAGAACTATATCCCTTCATAATTATCAACAAGATTCTACACAATTAGAGGCCAATTATTAATGTTCATTCGTTTAGTTAAAACCTGGCCAATTTTCATTAATTTTGACCAAACTTGGCCTGATTTGGATGGTATTAAAAGATACCTGATGATGAAATAAACCTTAAAACTCATTCCTGAAAATTTTAAGTAGATGTGAATTGCTGAGCTGACCCATACTGGGCGTTGAACCTATGTTCACTTTGGCTAGCTCGCAGCCTTTCACTGTGATAATGGCATCCCCTTTATAATATACAATCCCTTTTTTTTAATATATATATATCAGATTTATGGAGACACAGACTCATTATGAGTGTTTATTAATTCAAATGTACTTGTTGCAGTGAGCGTGAACAAATTCTCAATTGCACATTGAGATGTCCCTCAACTCCGATCAAGCTTGAAAATCAGTTCCGATTTTCGCCCATATCGGGGTTTGAACTCATGCCAACATCATCTAGCCCAGACTGTGATGATCTTATCTATGACATAACCACCACCTATACGAGGATATCCTTCGAAAAAACAGAACCACACATGTGTATTAATGTGTTGAACGATCTCACAAAAGTTTGTTGTGGTTCAATGTTACGAGAGCTGCAAGGCAAAAGTTGTAACTTAAGGCATAACAATCTTGTGCAATAAGTTCACCTCCTGTGTGGATCTGTATTTATTACACACCAACAGTCAATAATCATTAACAGCAACTGATTGTTTCTGCTTGGTATTCATGCAAGTAGTACTATTCAACACAAAACAAGGTTAAATCCGAATTAACACTCCCAAATTACTATTTCTTTGGCTTTGGGGTAAAAAATATTTGATTCCAGTTGAGGAGCCCACCCATCAAAGCTCAGAGTGATCAGATATTGATTTTTTAAATATGTTATTACCCGAGATATGTAATTTTTGGTGGCCTGGTAAATAATCATCAAGCCAACTCTGAAATCAAGCTGTTTTGGGTTTTAGATATTTGACAATCCGGCCAAAATTTGTTGCACAAAATGTTGATAAATAACACATTTTGGGCAATTTTATACTGTAGTTGACAGTGGTTAGCATTATTTTTTGGCAATTAATAGATTCAGATAACTGAATCAGCATATCAAGAAATGTTGTTGTTGTTGGAATCTGAGGATACAGGGACCATCGAATCCGATTGATTATCTTTAATGTTTTAGAACTAGTTGGATTTTCGTGCATGTCTTCATATACATCAAGCAAGCTACTGACATTTCAGCTTACAAGTCATATCACAAGGTTAGTTTTAAAAGTGTAGGAAAGATAGCACAGGTGGTGGATATGACCAGGAAATCACTTGACTGTAGAAAACACTGACCACAGGAAAGCAACTAAGAAATTTGCCTAGGTTATCTTATCTTGCCTGTGCAGGGATGACAAATTCATGATTATCAGGATTTGCACCAGCTTCACCATCACTGGACAGCTTATTTTCGCCTAATGTGCCACAACAGGAAAAACAACATCTCTTAATACTCTTATAAGATCTGGTTTGATAATGAAAAATAACTTAATACTACCCTGGATTGTGAATTGAAAATTCCGACAACCCTAACTAGATTTGAGACAGTACCAATGGAACAAGGATATGTACCATACCCCCCCCCCCCCCCCAATTAAGGCTACATTGTACACAAAGGGTAGCTATATTAACATATTTGTTTTCAAAGAAAAAAAACAACAAGGAATACATGCTCGGACCAAATTATGCATGTTGCAAAACATTTCTAAGACAAAACAGGGGTATAACTCAACAAAAAAACAGTCGGATCAAGCTCATAATTGCAGGTACACAGGTTCCCATGGTACAAAACATCTACGCCAAGATTTAAAAATAAATTTACTGAAAAATGTAGGAATACAAGCTCAGACAATGTTGCATCCACGGACGGACTGACAACGGATACCTATGTACCCTCTCCCCTTTGTTATGGGGGGTATAATTATGAGACTCACTCTTCCTTTAACTTTTCATCAATCAGCATTCAACTTACCTGGAAGTAAAAAAGAAAGAAAATTAGAATAATGATACACCCACACACACGGACGGACGAACAACCTATGGCAATAGCTTTGGATTTGCTTATTGGTTTTTTTTGTCATCGTTTCGCCACTAGGCCATATCACAATGTTTTCAGTTTTATGGAAGGGCGGAAAGACCGGGCAGGGAGATCATTTCAGTGGGATATCACTCCACTGCATATAGAAATTACGGACCCCCGGAAAGCAATTGGCAAATTTGCCCAGATATATTAATTAGATTACAATCCCTTTACATGTATCACAAATTTGCCCCTATTGGGATTCGAAACAGCAGTTCAGGCATTAATATTTGCCAAGTGATGACGATCATCAAGCCTGCAAATAGTGAGTGTCATTTGCAGAATGAGGTCCCCAGAGGGTGAATTTAGTGATACTATCCCGCACAGTGGTCGAGCATCACAAAACTCACCATCTGGGGAGCTCATTCTGCTTAAGCCTCATCTTCTGGGAAGTATCTATAGTCTCAAATTTACATTGTTTAAGTTACTTTTTCCCTTCTGGGAAGTTTCTAGATTAATAGATAAAATGCATAATCGAGGTGCCCAATGGGTGAAATCACCAACTGGGAAAATTAAATCCCGTAGCAGTTAAGGCCTAAGCAGAATGAGGTTCCCAGATGGTGAATTTGGTGATGCTAACCTGCCATGCGGGATAGCATCAATAAATTCACCCTCTGGGGACCTCATTCTGCAAATGACAGACACTATCTGCAGACTTGACCATCATATGAGAAGCACAGGTACCTGTGATCAGAATAATTCAGACAATAAAGGCACCAGCCAAGGGAATAGGTGATGAAACGCTATACCCATACCCAAACTGAAAGCAGCGACCCCTACGTAAGTGCTCAATAGAACACTACCAGAGAGCAGGTACTTCCATGAGGTGGAGCTTCGATATTTGTAGACTGGAAAGTTCCAATAAAAAGTTCTATTCCAGTGCTAATGAATATGGAAATATATTCATCTGTGAGCTATTTTTTTCAAATTCTCAACACCGAGGTGATCTTTTGTTCCTCTGCACCTTCTATAATCCCTGTTAGGTCTGAATCAGACAAGGGTAAAAAGACACTCATACAATTAGTAGTAAATTATGTCCAATATTTGAATGGAATTGACTCATGGCAGTGGTCTATTCGGTGTATTGAGGGGACATATATCTGCCTTGCAGCTTGACCCATACCATGTTCTCCTGTTTGAGCACAATTTCTTAACTTTTAGTCAGCACAAATTCAGTTAAATACTCAAATTAGTGAAATGAATGCATTGTTAATATGACCGGCCGTGCACGGCAAAAGGATATCTGACCGGACTGACCGGAAGTTGTTTCGCAGAAGTACTCGGTAAAACCGAAAGCGAGGCGGCTCTTGTGCGTAAAGTACTCGTGGGAATACAGACAATTGCTGTGACTAAAAGACCCAGACCACTAGTAAGTAACAGTGGTAGCAGAGCGAGGTTGTTCGATAATGGCATCGAACATGAATAACTACAAACAACCGCCGAGATTCACGACAGATTTGCCGTATGAGAAATGGAAAAACGAACTTGCAATCTGGAAATTAGTTACGGATTTAGAAGCAAAAAAAATTGGCCCGGTAGTAGCCCTGTCTCTCACAGGTAAAGCACGCGAAGTTGCTCTTGGTGTACCTGCCGCGGATTTAGCTAAGGACACTGGTTTAGCTACATTATTGACAGCGTTAGATGAAGTTTACAAAGGTGATGCAAAGGATGAAGCTTACAAAGCATATCGTGATTTTGAAACTTTCAAAAGGACAGAAAATAGTAAGATGCATGATTACATCACTGAGTACGAACTCCTCTACAAAAGATACAAAGAACATGATTTAGTTCTATCGGATGCAGTTTTAGCTTTTCGTCTGTTGGACAATGCTAACCTTGAAACAAAAGAGAGACAGTTAGTGTTAACAGCTTGCAGTGATGTCACATTCAAATCGATGAAATCTGCACTGAAACGTATTTTTGGTGACTCGGCAGGTGATGGGACTTTGGATTCAAAATGTGATGTTTCTGGAATCAAGTTGGAGTCTCAAAGTGTTTGTTATGCTGAGAGAAGAGGTGCCTTTTCAAACAAGTATCGTGGTCGTGGCTATCAGTCCCATGCTAGTAGTGATGCAAATTCTTACAGTCGTGGTCGTGGCTATCAGTCCCATGCTAGTAGTGATGCAAATTCTTACAGTCATGCTTCAAATAATTCCAACCTAAAGGGTACTAATCCACTAAATAGATTTGGTAAGAGATCTCGCTGCACATGCTGTGATTCTTTGTTTCATTGGTACAAGGCCTGTCCTCATCGAAAGGATCATTCGTCTGAGTCTGTTAATGCTACGATGGACGTCGGTTCAGAACAGTTTGAGTCTGTTAATATAACTCTCTTCAGTAATGATTGTCAGAAGTTTGAACCAAATGAGATTTTTGTGGCTGAATCTTTCTGTGCTGCAGTTATTGATACGGCATGCACTAAAACAGTGTGTGGAACTGATTGGCTTTGCAATTATTTGAAACACTTGTCTTCAAGTGATCAGAGCAGTGTATCACGGTGCGATAGTCATCAAGAGTTCAGATTTGGTGATGGTGTGCGTGTCGTTTCTAAGGAGAATGTTGTCTTCCCAGCTGTAGTAGGTTCGACAAATTGCTACATATCAAGTGAAGTTGTTGATTGTAATATTCCTCTGCTTTTAAGTAAAGAGTCTCTAAAGCGGGCCCAGACAAAACTTGATCTCAGTTGTGATAAAGCTTGGATGTTCGGAAAAGATGTTAAACTAGAATTTACATCAAGTGGTCATTACTGTGTTGATCTACTGCCCAAGTCAGCTACCGGTAGTAAACAAGAATGTGAAACTAATGAAGTCTTAGCAGTGTCTATAGATAGTGAAGAAGAAATGATAAAACTTCATAAACAGTTTGGACATGCATCCATTGATAGACTTTTATCGCTTCTCAAGAAGGCTGGGATTACAGATAAGGATGTTCATCAGAGAATGAAGGATGTTGTCAACAAATGTGACACATGTGCCAAGTACAGGCGACCTCAACCAAAACCAGCTGTTTGCTTACCGCTAGCACAAACATTCAATCAGATGGTTGCCATGGACCTACATGAACTAAAAAAGGGCATTTGGTATCTTCACATGATCGATTTATTTTCCAGATATAGTGCTGCATGTATTATCAAAACTAAAAAGACAGGTGTTATTGTGCAGAAGTTTCTACAACATTGGGTCAGTCTCCATGGACCACCGACTTTCTGCCTCACTGACAATGGCGGTGAATTTGTTTCGACGGAGTTCCACGATATGGCAGAAAATTTGAACATAACAGTCAGAACCACTGCAGCAGAAAGTGCTTGGAGCAATGGGATTGTTGAGAGACATAATGGTGTGCTAACAGGAATTCTCAACAAGGTATTATGTGATGTTACCACTGATTTGGAGACAGCTTTGGCTTGGGCGTTAAATGCTAAGAACTCTTTAGCGAATACTCATGGGTTTAGTCCATACCAGCTTGTTTATGGCGAGAACTGTATACTACCTTCTATCCTAACAGATGAATTACCCGCTTTGGAAGCAACAACTATGAGTGAGCATGTTGCTAGGCATTTGTCGTCACTACATGCATCAAGAAGAGCATTTATGGAGAATGAAACCTCAGAGAGAATCAGAAGAGCTCTTCGTAAACAAACAAGGAACTACGATCATTTTTCTACAGGTGACCTTGTATATTATAAACGTTTGCATGATGATAAATGGAAAGGACCTGGTGTGGTGATTGGCGAAGATGGGATGGTCGTATTCGTCAGACATGGAGGTACCTATGTGAGGGTTCATAAATGTAGGCTGTCAAAAGCGCCCAGTAGGTCTAGCATTCAAAATATCTATCCTCCTGTGCCAGAGCTGGGTGATGACAATGGAAATTCGATGAGTGACTACTCTTTACCGTTGAATGAAAATGTTTATCAACAGGATTCAGATGATGAATTGGCACAAACTGATGAGTTGGAGGTTCCTCCTATAGACGTGACAGTTCAGAGTCAGGCTCAACCTAGAAATGTATGTACGCCTGAAGTAGGTCAGCATATTAAGTTCAATGTTGGCGATATTTCAACGACTGTGAAGGTTTTATCGAGAGCTGGTAAAGCTACTGGAAAGAACAAGAATTGGTTCAATGTTGAGTTTACCGATCCTGTTAACAAAGTTGGTACGAAGTGTTCCATGGATTTTGCAACGTTAGAAGATCCACAGATTGTACAGTCAGACGATGGAAATGCACAGCATGATGAAGAGATTGTTATGGTGCTTGAAGATATTGACTTTCAGCAAGCAAAAGATGATGAAATGTCTGAATGGAAAAAGTATGCTGTCTACGAAGAGGTTCCAAACAATGGTCAGAAATGTATTTCAACCAGATGGGTATGTAGTCTGAAAGATACACCTGAAGGACAAATAAAGAAAGCCCGCCTCGTAGCAAGAGGGTTTGAGGATTTGGAGAAAGATTCAGTAGAGAAAGACTCACCCACCTGTTCAAAAGAATCACTGAGGGTAATGTTAGCGGTAATGGCTCAGAAGTCCTGGACACCAAAATCGATGGATGTTAAAAAAGCCTTCCTGCAGGGATCAAATGTTTCCAGAGATATTTATCTACGTCCGCCGAGAGAAGTTCCCAATTGTAAAGACATTCTGTGGCATCTAAACAAATGTATTTATGGGCTTTGTGAGGCTTCACTATTTTGGTACAACAAGGTCAAATCGGTTATGTTGAGCACTGGAGCTTCTATTTCAGCAATTGATCCAGCAGTTTTTTATTGGATTTGTGGTCAACAAGTATTTGGTGTGTTAGCTTGTCACGTGGATCATTTTGTTTGGGCAGGGGATTGTGGATTTGAGGATAAGGTTGTAGAAGTAATTAGGAAAAGCTTGCATATCGGCAGAGAGGAATCTGATTCATTCAAGTATGTTGGTTTGCACATTGGTCTTGAAGATAGTCATATTTCTCTTGATCAGATAGAATATTCTAATCATTTACAACCTATAAGAATTGGAAAGGAGAGATCTATGCAAAAGGAATCGTTGTTGGACAGTAACGAAGTACAGTCATTAAGATCCAAGGCAGGACAGCTCCTATGGCTCGCTGGACAATCTCGACCTGATATAATGTTTGATGCTTGTTGTCTGGTCTCATCTATTTGTAATGCCAAAGTTGAGAGTTTGCTTGAATTTAATAAGATTTTAAAGAAAGTTAAAGCAGAGTTGGTCAGGGTTAAGTTTTGGCATCTTGGTGCAGAGAAGTCTGTAAAAATGGTTGTGTTTAGTGATGCATCGCTTGGCAATTTATCGGATGGTAAAAGTCAAGGTGGTTATCTAATTTTGCTGAAAGGTGAAAATGGCAAAGCTTCAATCATATCATGGCAGTCCAAAAGACTTAGAAGAGTTGCTCGAAGTACTTTAACTTCTGAGACTTTAGCCATGTCGGAGGCTGTGGATTGTGGTATTTATCTGGCGCAACTATACACCGAGTTGATATATGGCAAATCATGTCCTAATGTACTGAACATTGAATGTATAACAGATAATCATTCCTTGTATGATAATGTTCATACAAACAACATGACATGTGAGAAACGGCTCAGAATAGACATAGCAGGCTTACGAGAGCTTCTACAAACAAAACAGATTTCTGACATCAAATGGAGTCCATCTAAAGATCAGTTAGCGGACTGCCTAACGAAGAAGGGTGCGTCCCCTTTGAGTTTGTTAAAGCTCATGGAGGATGGAAAGTTTGAGTAAATGCCAATGGACTTAATGTGTAAATAATGTAAAATATTCTCAATTGTGCGTGTTGTTGGACTACATGTGTATGTATAGTTTTCGTATAAAAAGACAGAGAGAGTGGAGTGTTAATATGACCGGCCGTGCACGGCAAAAGGATATCTGACCGGACTGACCGGAAGTTGTTTCGCAGAAGTACTCGGTAAAACCGAAAGCGAGGCGGCTCTTGTGCGTAAAGTACTCGTGGGAATACAGACAATTGCTGTGACTAAAAGACCCAGACCACTAGTAAGTAACATGCATGTCGGCGATTGCTTATATCCGGAGTCTATAAAATAAGTATTGATCAATCAAATCTGGTAGATTTGCACAGAAAAACCAGCACATTCAATTTCTGCTGACCAGCCCACGCATTGAAACCCAATAGATTGCCCACACATTGAAACCCAATAGCAACTCATTTGTCCAATTTACCATAAGCACACACTGACCAAATCCTCTTTACACATTCACCTGCATTGAATATGGAGTTATCGGCTGGTAAAACTCATGCACTAATCAGCATTTCATCTCAGAAATAGCTTAAATAATTTTTTATTTTTTTTAATAATATTTTTATTGAACAACATTTGAACATACGTATACATAGCTAATACAAGTTACATCTAAAGAATGCATTAATATGCAGACACACGCCTATCGCTCTGTCTTGCGCTCTCTACAGACATACCAGCTTTCATACGTGACTTACATACAATCCCGACTGAGGCCATGTTCACGAACCGGGATACCCTGTCAGGGGAATACGTAGCATTTGACTTACATGTCAAAGATTTGCTAAATATGGAGTATAAACTACAAGTATTATTTTCAGTCATTGTATATTGGACAGTTTCGAAGCCTGGAAATATATATGTGCTCATGGAATTTTAGAGATTTCAGACATACAATATAAAAATATTTTTAAGGGTCAACTGTGTAATCGGTATTTGTGTTTAGTATCTAAAATCATATGTTCTAATGCTAAAATAATATACATTAAGAATTCAAGATATATCAGCTTAAATAAGTTGATTCAAGGATACAGACAGCTAATTTATTCCAAAGGCCAAGAAAGTAACCAGGATTCTAAATATTGGAGCCCTAGGTATACAACATGTATTTAATAGTGGGGTGCAGACTATACATGTATGGAAGATACAGGGAGCCAATCACAAGGACAATTCAGGAAAAGGGAATCAAGCTTCAAGACATTTTAGTTACCTACTTTTCATGCTCTTTCAGCTGATATGTAAAGACTGTTAAAGATTTTACAATCACACTATTTTCGTTAAAGTGAAATTTTGCGTGTTGATATCATTATTACAAAAATCTGTTACATTGATTTGTCAACAAACATATCACTATCGCATACTAAATTCAAATATTTTAGTGTAAATGTGATTTTTAGAATATCTTTCAATACTTTGATCTATTCCAATATTTAGTGTCAAGTTTTGATTAGAGATGCATTATACAATTCGATGGTCACTGTATCATCCAGTTACAACCACAATGGAAGTTCAGCAAAAGCCAAATTAGTTATCCAAATTCAAGCCTTGAAATAGTGTGTGTCATTTGGCAGAATGAGGTCCTCAGAGAGTGAATTTAGTGATGCTACCCCGCATAGTGGGCTAGCATCACCAAATTCACCTCATTCTGCAAATGACAGACACCCTATTTCAAGGCTTGTCCAAATTATTGTATTACCAATAAAAAGTCCTATAATAACAGATTTAACTTGGCAGTTTAGAGATGGTGAGTGGGGCTTACAACTTCCATATATGGTGATTCCAAGTTCAAATTGGAATTCCCCGAGATCCAGAGATTTTGAGATGTATACTCATGGAGTTCAGTAGCCCAGTGGTTAGAGTTTTTGACTTATAATGGTGTTAACACACTGGCAAGAGTTCGTGCCCAGCTGGTGGACTATAGTCTCCGCAACAGTAACTTGGCCAGATTAAGTGGTGTGTGTGCTGTTGGGCAGCATGCTGTTTCAAATCTGGCGCCAGTGACCCTTGGGCAAGGTCACTTGTACTGTGTTAGTTGGGTGGTACCTAGACAATAAATAGGGTCCTGGTTGTTGGGTATCCATAAGCCGCTCTAATGAAGTGCCTGTGAAATGGCAGCAGACACAAGACTGGGCATTACTAAAAACAGCTGGGGTAATAAGCTAAGAGCTCTTTCCAACAATGTATCACATTATTATAATCAATTAATTTGAAAAATGATCAAGGATATATGGGTTGATACAAAAATCGGACTTGGCACTGAAAGGGTTAAGCGCTTCGAGTTACACCAGGGATTAAGTGCTATATAAATGCTATACATCATTATTATTATTATTATACATTTAAACTGTGAGAGAGTGCAATTGTGAACTTTTCACAAGCATTTATGCAACTAATGTAAATTTTTTTCTATTGAAAGTAGAATTACATTGGACAAACATTCTGCAATGACAATCATAATGACAGCATAAAGACTATCTATTCTAAATAATATCTCCAGCAACAATATAAAATCATATCTACATATATGCAGACTGGCGGCATTCTGTGGTGTAATGTCATCTGATAGCTAACTACGAACAACCCTATTATTACAGTGGATACATTCCACAAAAGAACATTTTTCTCATCACGAAAAACTGTTTTAAATGATACCTTATAAGTGTTTGCAGTACTTTAATGGAACGTTATATATCATCCTGAGTAAACAGTCATGATTAAAAGGACGTGGGATTCAATAACATGGTTATCATGTATCATCTCATATCAGTAAATACAATATATCATTGGATGCATTCTACTAATGGCAGAAATATTATTAACACTCTCCTAAGCAATAAAAGTTGGAAGGATTTGCCGAAAAGGCAAATCATAATCTCAATCAAGAGCTAATACCAGGCATGAATATTATAGCCCCGACCCTTAAAGATAAAGTTAGGACTCCCGTCTCTCTTTATCATCTTAAAAAAAAAACATTCTATACTGAATACTCAATTTTATAAAAGTATACATTGTTATGCCACTATGTCATGGTTAATGGACGAGGGACTAGAGATTCGGAAAGTAGAAGGTACAGTGATGCCCTATATAATCGACTCCTTAACCACAGCAGAATTATGGGTAAGTTTTCAGGATTTAGCCGGAAATTTAGCTTGTTGCCATTCATCGGAAAGCTCTCACTGAGAGATTCCGATGAATGGCAAAAGGCATATTTCCGACTAAATCCTGAAAAATTACCCATAATTCTGCTGCGGTTAAGGAGTCGATTATATAGGGCATCAGTGAGAGCTTTCCGATGAATGGCAACAAGCCATATATCCGACTAAATCCTGAAAAATTACCCATAATTCTGCTGTGGTTAAGGAGTCAATTATTTAGGGCATAACTGTAGTTTCTGAATGTCCAGTCGCGAGTCCATTAACTGACTTAAGACACAATTTAAATATAAAAGGGGGTGAACTACTTTCATACTGGTTGACCTACTTTCATACCAATGAACAACTCCGATAAATGAAAACATATAGAAACGTTTTTCTGTATAAAATAAAAGTCATTGACTCAGCCGCTTGACTGAGAAGATAACCAAGCCCTTGACATGGTTCGTGTTATTAGAGCTTGTGTACTTTTTCGCTGAGCATGCTTGGAACGCAAATGTAGATAGTTTTATGGTTTTTGAGATATTCTCGTTATATTGTTCCACTGTAAAATTGACATAACTTGAAAGGGCCCCCCCCCCCCTGCATACAAGTCATTCAGCATCGAAGAGGTAACATGTGTTGGCACTGATAGGGTTAGATTTTGTAATTCGTTACGGCAAATGTTATGAATTATTAGGATGTCATATTTTGAAAAGTTAATCATGTGTGAAATGATCTATATCGAAATGATGTAACTTATTGATCTCCGGAGAATGGGGAGATAACCTGATGAATGATAATTGGTGGAAATCACCCGTTCTGACGCCTGCATTTACAGCAATTTTGTCCATTTATTGATGTCCTTCGTTGGAAACATGTGTTCACTTTTCACATGTTTGAGTCATATGAATTTTATCCAAAAGGACTATGTCACGTGTGCAAGCCTTGAAATAGTCATTTGTATAATGAGGTGCCCAGAGGGTTAATCTAGTGACGCTATCCCACATCTAATTCACCCTTTGGGGACCTCATTCTGCTTATGCTTCATGTTATGGGAAGTATCTATAATCTCAAATTAACATTGTTTTTAGTTACTTTTTCCCTTCTGTTCAGTTTCCATATCCTCTAATTTCCAGAAGATTACATGCATAATCGAGTTGACTAATGGGTGAACATCGCCATCTTCAACTGGGGAACTTCAATCTGAACATAGATCTCCCATAGCATTTGAGGCCTAAACAGAATGAGGTTCCCAAAGGGTAATTTGGTGATGCTTTCCCACTATGTGGGGTAGTCACTAAATTCACCCTCAGGGGACCTCATTCTGCAAATGTCAGACACTATTTCAAGACTTGCATGTGTGATCATATCTTTTATAGGGGAAAAGGCAGACTTTGTTGCATCCAAGACAAAAAGATAGCAGAAGTGCAGAAGGAATGCTATTCATTGGTGGGAAATGTTCAGATAATAAGTTCAACAAACGACCTTATTATGGATCTGAACATTTCCAAGGAAACTACTACTTTGGCATCATTATATGCTATTCCAATCTGAACTCTTCATGGGAGTGTTCCACATCACTTTAACTTGGTTGTATATTTATTCATGTGAATGGGTCTATTTTAAAAACAATTATATCTGTTGTTTGTCATAAAATCACGGTTTAATATACATACATGGCCATATAAGTTCATAACATTGCTGTCCAAAATGTTTTTATTGATACTGAATCAAAGTTCAGTTAAACTTTCAGTCATATTCTTCTTAAAGTATTTTTGAAACACTCTGGTCTAGTCGCTCTCACAACTGGGCTCTTTAGGGAATATCCAACCACTTTCTGTTTGATACTGATTCTAGAGTACTTTTCGATGAGGAATTCAGTGGTGCCGACCGATTTTTGATAAAAGGGGCCCAAATTCCATTTTTAAGGGCCTGAACCCCAATTTTGGGGTTCAGCACTTTTATCTCAAAGTTGAGCCCCCAATTAGAATTTTATTGACTTATATGCATCAGTGCCACATACAGGTATAATTTCTGATATTTTCTGTAGGGTTATCAAATATAAATGGAGAATAATCTTGTTCATAGTAGTAATTTTTACAAATATTATATCCAAATTGACAACACATAGTCATTCCTATATATTAATTAAATGCAGTGACTCTCGATGGCGAAATCATTTTCGTTAGTTAGTAAATATTTACATTTGAGCGTAGTTCAGACAATGTTTTCTATGGAGTGGTACGGTCAATTTGCTGCAGATTTTCGGCTATGTTAGTAGAATGGTACATTCCTCCAGTGGCATAGCGCCCGAACAAGTACATAATATGTCTTTAACTGCATCAAGGTTAGTTTTATTCAAAAATGGAATTTTCAGTTAACATGTCGTGCCTAAAGAGAACCTAAATATTTTTATTGATATTGGGTTGCCTGTTTGGACCACATTGCAATTGTTTTTTCTCGAATTTTAAGGTAATCTTGTATTGTGAATGATTTATTTTGACGAGTATCGCCATTTAGCGGTGTATATTTATGAAATATGATGGCTATTGCAAGAGTTAATTCCGAGGAAAAAATTGGGGTCCTCAGATCCTAAACCCTTTAAGCTTTTCATGACAGAAGCTGTGCTGGTGCAGCATTAAAGATCATGTGCCAGTGCATTATCTTAATATATATGCGAGTCTCTCACATGGAGCCTCGCATATATATAAGAGAAGGCACTGGCTTACAAGGTCAAGGTAAATAGTGTTGGGCAAATGTATTCTCTTATATATGCGAGGCTCCCAATGGAGACTCCATATATAAGAGAATGCACTGGCACAGGGTTTTCACAAAATATCAGGAAGCTCCAGTCATGGAAGGGTTAAATATTAATGGATTCTCCAACCAGTTATATATATATGCTACTCGTCAAGGAGTATTTAGTATTGAAATGGTTGAGGTAACATTCCTCATACAAGTATCAAATCTCAGGGGTGACTTCCCAATCTGGCAATAATCGACTTCTTAACCACAGCAGAATTATGGGTAACTTTTCAGGATTTAGTCGGAAATATGGCTTGTTGCCATTCATTGGAAAGCTCTGTGTTAGCTTTCTGATGAATGGCAACAGGCCATATTTCCGACTAAATCCTGAAAAGTTACCCATACAATATTTCTGCTGTGGTTAAGGAGTTGATTATTCAGGGCATTACTGTAGATGCTGGAATACTGGGAGTTGTGAAATTATGTCCTTGGAATCATATTTGTCTTGTCAGGATATGAGATATTTATAGTCTCACGGTGACAGTATCTGGCCACTGTCCAGTGAAACAATTGTAATTGTTCAGCTGGGACCACCATCACTCCTCCACAGAACAAACAACAAATGACATTAAACATCTCAAAACCAATCAACAGGCCTCCTACTGGGAATATTGCTCAATATCAGAATGTTGATTCCCTGAAATAATTCTCCATAGAGGCAAGCCTTGAAATAGTGTGTCTGACATTAGCAGAATGAGGTTTCCAGAGGGTGATTTTAGTGATGCTACACCGCACATTGGACTAGCATCACCAAATTCACCCTCTGGGGACCTCATTCTGCTTAGTCCTCATCTTCTGGGAAGTATCTATAGTCTCAAATTTAAATTGTTTTTAGTTACCTTTTCCCTTCTGTTCAGTTTCTATATCCCCTAATTTGCAGATAACATGCAAAATTGAGGTGTCTAATGGGTGAACATCATCAACTTCAACTGGGGAACTTCAATCTGATCCTAGGTCTCCCATAGCAGTTGAGGCGTAAAGCAGAATGAGGTTCCCAGAGAGTGAATTTGGTTACAAAGTGTTACTAAATTCACCCTGTGGGGACCTCATTCTGCAAATGACAGACACACTATTTCCAGACTTGAATAGAGGACTAACTAATGTTGACAATGACGTTTTACAGTCCAGTTAAATCCTTGCTTAATGTCGTCTTTGATGACTGGTTCGTGGTCTCTCTATTGTTCCCTTGTGACTCTGATTCATCCTTCCTAAATTGCGCTGTCCTTGACTGCGGAATATGAATTTATCATAAAGTGTCAGCAATATTTCTGCAACAATTTGCTAGTCTTGAAACTGAACATAATGAGTTGACTCACGGCAGTTAGTTTCCACATTTCATGGATAAGAACATCACATTTCTAAATGCCACATGAGAGTTCACATAATAGTCCTGAAAATGTTGTAATAATACTGCTATCTCACCAGAAAACTTTGACAAATATTTTCTCATAAGTTATGATTTTGAAAGTTTATATACTTTGATAAATATTTTCTCATAAGTTATGATTTTGAAAGTTTATATATTTTGATAAATATTTTCTCATAAGTTATGATTTTGAAAGTTTATATACTAAATTAAGGAACAAGGACATATAAAATAGTTTTAATTTCCTTAGAGGCATACTTAACAAAGATAAAGCCCACTACATATTTCTTTGTGATCCCTATGTATGCTGATGGATAGTTATACAGTAGTAAAACCAAAATTTACTATTTTCTAGCATGAAAATTCAGAAATTGCATATTTGCCTTCACCTTGAAAAATGTTATTTGGGAATATACTAAGAAGCTTACAATTTTATATCTCTGTTTAAAAAAAAATATTTAGCAATATCTTTCAAAAACCAATTTTCTCTGATACACACAAGTTACTACTCTTAATCACTTTATCAATTGTTCATGAAAATCTGTCCAGTCAGCTACATTAGGTGCTACCAATTATACAGTAATGTCCTGAATAATCAATTCCTAAACCACAGCAGAATTAGAGGGAAATTTTCAGGATTTAGTCGGAAATATGGATTGTTGCCATTCATCGGAAAGACCTCGATGAGAGCTTTCCGATGAATGGCAACAAGCCATATTTCCGACTAAATTCTGAATAATTTCCCATAATTCTGCTGTGGTTAAAGGGTCATATACTTCAGGCATTACTCTATATGCATGAGGATTCTCTATCCAAGGATCCCCGTTCTATATTCATAGGAAGCTGAGTCACTGTTAAAGGTGGAGGGTGGTTATTACTCTTGATTAGGACTCAACAAGTTGGCAGCATAGTTATTGGTTTTTACAATGGGAGCCTTAGGAGGTGTAGAGGCCATTAAAGAAACGAATTAAAATCCCAGAAAAAAGCCATCAATTTTAGAAAGCTTGATTGATTTTCTGGTGAACCAAGTGACTTATTACTACATCTGTGCTTCTAGGTCAGAATCTAAGTCCATAAATATCAGATCCTCTATCTGTTCCAGGGAAATTTGTGGCCTGAGATAATGGAAAGAGTGTTGAAATTACATTAAGAGAATTGAAGTGTGAATTTACAACCATTTAAATGTTTCAAATATTAGACACCATTTTGAAACCAATCTTTCACAATATTTCATCTGGTTCACAAAAATCTTTCCTTTGAAATGTGCTCATTTTGTTTGAAGGTTTCAATACAAACAATGGAGCGAAAGTAATTGCAGAATGACATATTTTAGGGTATTGAAATTAATGAACAGTTTATGTTGTGGAAGGGTTTGAGACCTGGCTACATTTCCAGACTTGTATCTTCTAATGTTATTTTAATTATTTGTTGAATTGCACCGAAAGTCAAGAGCCCTTTCTAGTGTTGAAACGATTTGTCGATTAATCGATGTCGACAAATTGTTCACTAAAAGTCGAATCCAGAAACTAGAGTCGATTAGTTGCATTAAATTGAGCAGACACTATGTTTTAACAGGGAACTTGTTAACAGCAGTATCACCCAGTGATTTACTTCAATTTTAAAACAACATATAATTTGATGACATATTTAAAGGTAGATACTTACTACATTTGTTGACAGTGTTGGGTAGATCAAAAGACATTATCATCAGGCAAATTTCTCGTCATTTTATTTAGTACTCAATGTCACATAGTAAAAGGGATGTTTTCCATGGGAATGGGGTTTGTCGATTAGTTGACTTCCAATCGATTTTTGACTGTCGATTAGTCGACTACGAAAAACCCTAGTCATTTCAACACTAGCCCTTTCAGCTTTCAGAAAAAAATAGGACAAAGTGAGAAGGTATATTCTACAAATGTCATCGAGTTTTCAAAGTGACATAAAATGTCAAGTCTCAAATTAAACCTGGTAATTGCACACGTTTGTCACATTCCATATTCAACTCTGTCAATAAATGCCGGAAATACAGACTTATTACAACTTGGAAATAGTCAAAATTACTCAAAAAGAAGGTTTTATTTTGTTCTTCGCTGCAGATTAACTGGGACCCTGTTCATCTATTAGAGACAATGATTTCTATCAATTCAATTAAGAAATGAATGTAAAGTTTGGGTATGTTTTATTGACGGGTATAGCGCTGTGCACGTTGGGCACATTGTTTGCGGTTCACACTGAATGTGCTCAGACATCCACAGCGACTAAAATACCACTCAATAAAACACACTCAAACTACATTCATTTCTTTCAATTTATATAGCTTTTTCCTAATTAATTTTTACAAACTCAAACTGACCTTTTTTAAAATGTCTGTAGTTATATTATATCATGCAGCCCTGTAAGTTAGCCCAATATTCTCTAGATTATTCTATGGCCACGCACTAAAAAAACATGCCCATTTATTCTATCTACTGCATTTAGTCAACCAGCAACAAGATGTAAAATCGGTTTGTGTTATGGTGTATTTTATTGGGACATGAAATGCATGAGCAAATTGGCAGATGACCAATCACTGAACAGGTTTTAGTGTAACACACATGCTGTGTAAATATCTTGTTGAAGCACACAAAGTCTGTATGTAAGTGTCTGATGTGCTTTATACTGACCTAACTATTTGATGCCCAAAATATGGTAATGTCCTGAAATGATAGGTTATTCTGAGGCTTAAGATTATACAAGACTGTAAGTGGTACATGGGAATTATAATTTTTAATTGGTCACTTGATATCTTCCATTAAACTAATGGATAGTTCAGTGTATTTTAAAGAGGAATTGAAATGAGATTGAGAACACTGTACTATTGATATAACGAACAATTCAATTGGAAGTAACGTGTAACAGTAGACTAGAGAACATGGTGGTGATTCAGAGTGAACATTGAGATATTAGCGTCGGTCTATAGAACATAAGCCGATGACAACGTTCCACAGGACACAGCAGGGGAAATCACCTAAAATATTACATGGCTACATTCATGAATAAATGATGAAGCAATCATCGCTCAGATACAGCCAATTCAGCTTGATGTCAGTCAAACTCAGTGAACAGGTCCATTCCATATTGAGACATGACTTAAAGGTAGAATGTCATTATGTACAAGGCTACTTCAGCTCTGATGCTCAAGTGAGCTAGCTACTCATTTCTAAAGAACTTGATAATCTTTTTTTACTTATAGTGTCAGATATCAAATAAAAGGGAAATGGCTATAATGAAAATACACAGTGGCGCCGAAAGCAAAATTATAAAGCGCAAAACTTCCAGAAAAGAGCACGATTTTCAATTTAGAGATAAAATATTAACGTTAGGGCCCGACGAAGCTTCGAGATTCGATTTGATTTCGAATCTTACGTTCCGATTCAATTCGATTCAAAAGCGGTCGGGTGATTCGGGATATTTCGAATCGTTATATACAAGTCATTTATCACCAGGAATAGACTGCATTATCTATAAAAACTGTTCATTATGTCCCCAATACTTAACCTGAGTCGCCTTCCGCGAACATCTGGGACCTCCGTGGTCCAATGTGTACAGGGTAAGTTGCCCAATAGCTCACTGCTCATATATATATATATTGGTCTCCCAGTCCCAGTGCTGGTTACTTGTGGAATGTCGGTGCAACCTGCAGGTAGGTCTGTGATGGTTCGCGTGTTCATCACGGTTGTACCGTAATAGTAGCGCACAGTTTCCCCCACTACATAAATCCAGCAATGTCACGATATAGTCCGGCCCCAGCTGCCAAAGCAAGTGAATTTCTTGTGGGACATATTTGTATGTCGGTATCTGAAATCTTACCAGAAAAGCCTATATTGCGTTACACAGTTCAATCAAATAATATACATTTTTTTTATTTCAAATTTAAAACGATATAGATATATTAAATAAACATTTTGGGCTCCATAATGTCGTCTCCAAATCCGACTAACATCTTTAAACAACATATATGTTATCCGGGAAATGGAATATTGTTGTCCATTCAGCTTTCCGACGGACAGGCCCAAGTTGGGATACTATAGTTCAGGCCTTAACATTCGACGAGAATCACTGAATCGATTCTCGTAATGATTCTCGCGAAACTTTTCCGTTTTCAGTGCTTCATGACTAACTTGATTCGGCATTTGGTTCTTGCAAAATGAAATTTATTTTGAGCCCTTTAGTTCCTGTAATCCCCTTGGCATATGCGCCATTCCCAAGTCACGATGCGCAATATTGATATCGCGCGTGCACGCCTGCTTTGCATGACAGGGTGAAGCGTACATGCGCAGAAGAGTTTGCATTGACTATAATCAGACTCCATTGACTCCAAAGTTCCAAACTGCTTACTTTTCACGAACTTCAATCACACATAGTGGCAGTGGCACAAAATATGAAATGATGTACCATTGTCATATATTAAACTGTTTTAAACTGTGATTAAATATTGTTCATATCATGTCATATAAATTAAGTTTAAAGAAACGTCCTTTGTAATCTGAGTTATCTCACTGACGTTATAAAATCATCGGACATTTGCCCCCATTATCATTCATAAATGTACCTCCCACTGATCGGTACCGCGAATCTACTAAAGTGTTTGAAAAAGATTCGATTCGATTTCGAATCATTATCATGATTCGAGATTCGATTCAATGTTGAAATTGCCGATTCGTCGGGCCCTAATTAACATAAAAAAACGAGAGGCCGATCACGATCGGCAGATGTTTAACCCATACCTTGGCGATAACGATTAGCTATTTTCATAAATCCTTACACCAACCTTTTCAACAATTCACATCTTACTATTAAAGCTACTCGATCCGATTAAGCACCCCTCAGTTACGTTTTATTTGGCTTCGGGGGTAAAAAATATTTTATTCAAATCGAGGAACCCATTCCTCAAAGCTCAGAATAAGCAGATATCAATTTTTAAAATCTATTATCTTTAACCACCTGGGATATTTAGTGGCCGTATGAAAGTTGATGAAGATGGATAACTCTAAAATCAAGTGTTTTTTTTGTGTCAGATATATGACAAAGTAGCAAAATTTCATTGTACAAAATGTTGATAAATAAAAGATTTTGGGCAATTTTATACTAGTGGACTGTGGTTAGCATTATTTTTGGGCAATTAATTGACTCTGATAACAGAAGCGGAATTTCAAAAAAACTGTTGTTGTTGGAATCTGATGGATTGAGTACCTTTAAGTTCACAAGTGGCATAAGACTTATTGGGCACCTTCCATATGAACATGGATATGGCATTTGATTCCAACCTATTAAGTCAGTTTAAAATAGATATATAGTCTTATAGAGCTCAGTCCATAGTCAGGCAGAAGAACCATACATAACAGTTAAAGATAAACTATTTAAAAAAAATTGTAAAATATGATTGATAATGATTGGATATAACATACTTTAATGCATAATTATGAGATAACTAGAGGTCACCAGGGATATGAGATTGAAGATATTAGATTTATTACATTGGATAGCATACTGTATGTCTATGGAATGGGTGGGTTAATTTTGATAATATTTTAAAGCAATTAAACCAAATGACCCTCTCTGTACAGGTTAACCGTTAGGGCAGTCTGAGTAAACTCATACCTAAATATTCATTACAACATTGAATATTAGGTCTGACGGATAACATCGCTATCTCATTTCCAAGTCCTCGGGATTCCGTAATCTGATTGATTGCGTAAATTATTTTCCGTCCAATGAAACCGTATGGGTTGATAAACAAGTGTTAATGGGCGGAGACTCCCATAATGTCACCTCTAAATATCATTCTGAACTCCTCGACCTGTGACCTCTGCGGCTGAACTCCTCGACCTGTGACCGCGACGAGGTTTGCCGAATGCTCTAAATATAGTAACAGAGCGGAATTTCGAGGCTTGCAAATTCAACAGAGACAGAAAAATTGGCTTCGAAATTATATATTCGGTACGATTCCGATTAATTTGAAGGATGTGCTGGACCTGATAGATAGGCCTGCGTATGGTACCAACTTGGCCTCCCATAAATATAAATAGAACTTTACTCATGTCAGTGTATTTGATTTACTTTATTGTAACATGGTTTGCAAATCGACAAATTATTTGCCGTAAAAAAAAAAGTCATCTGAAAGTAAAACACCGAGGAAATGACTTAATTTTATGCTTTTAAATAGTTCTAAAGCATCATTTTTGATGACGACCTTATTTTTTGCTCTCGGATGCAGCTTTCCCGTTGATGCAGCGAGTTCATCTCCCGAAAAAAGAATATTCGCACACACGACAAATATTATCTTCTGTAAGTTTTAATGTCGCGACACAGGCCTTCTGTGGGTTGATGAGTCGGCGAAGCACAACAAATAACACGTGGGGACACCTGTCAATCATCGATGTATTTTTAAAAATCCGTGACGTCATTTTGGGGAAGCTCTTTGCTGAATAAAAATGGTTTTGGCTACATTAGCTCCAGACTCTATATTTCAAATATAGAGTCAACGTTCACCCAGACTGCCGTTAGGGGTGTGTTATCATAAACTATGACTTGAAATATAATATAATCAATGACAAATATTTGAGTTATTAAATGAGATAGCAAGGGGGTTGATCTTAATCACACTAATGAACTGATAAAAATAGTCTATAAATGCATGTATATGGATTTAGAAGCCCACACAATAAGTCAGTCTCAAGAATACAAGCAACATAATTATTATCCTGCACCCCAAACGCAATAGAGGGAATTTCAAAATAAGACATTTCCTCTAATGTTTTTAGAAATCCTTACTGAACCTGGCTCAAAGTGAAAGATATAATTTAATATCTGCCTATCAGATATCATGTGTCTATGGAATGGGTTAATATAAATCCCAAAAAAGAGCTATGTTGGAGTTGATAAATCCTGAGAAGTCACTGTCCACACACTATGGAAATTCAATAAACAACAGATAGCTATTAAAGTGCAGCAGTGAGTATCAGATTTCATTACCACGTATCAATAATAGAGATTATCTCTAGTCTCTCTTTACTGATACCTCAGTTGGAAGCTGCCACAGTTATTTCTTGTAAGCAAATCTCAAATCTGTTCAATTCTTAGTTAAAAGGGGCCATAATTCTGGTATAAAAAACAGGATCTGACCCATATTCAAACTAGATCTGTATTTTGAGTTGATAAACTCGCATACCAAATTTGGTTCTTATCAGTTGAAAAATGGTTAATTTATAAAAATATGCAGAAATTCTATATCAAAGGGCCATAACTCCTTTAAAAAATATCGGATCAAACCCATATTCGAACTCGATCTGTATTTTGGTCCGAGAAACTTACATACCCAATTTGATTCTGAACAGATAAAAATTTGTTTGAGTTATGGTAGCATGCATGAATTCTAAGTCGAAAAAGGGCCATAACTCCGTAATAAAAACTCGGATCGGACCCATATTCGAACTCGATCTGTCTTTTATGCTGAGAAATTCAACTACAAAATTTGGTTCCGATCAGATATAAAATGTTCGAGTTATCGCACCATGCGTAAAGTGTCTACAGACAGACAGCCAGACAGACAGACAGACGGACGGACGGACTGACTAACGACGAGTGGTCAATCCAGACAACGACACTATGTTTACCATACTATGGTATGGGTAAACATAAAAACATGATAAAATTAAAATGCATTTTAAGTACTTTAAAGGATTGATATGTTATTACTGTTTCACTGCTGATCACGACTAAAGTTGAATTACCCATACACCTCCATTAGCAGCTAGCCAAGTTTAAATCCAATACCTTGTGGCAGCAGGGTGATTCCGGGGGGAATGGGATAAATATAGTCCGCCAGCTGATGTGACCTATATGAGTTGCAAGTTGGGTGTATACATGTCATGCTTAAAAGTTTGTGAACATAACAACCAAAAACTTGCGAAATACAGCAGATATGGGGAAATATCAATATAATGTGAACCCACAGAAGGGTAGTGCAATGGTCATGTGATCTTCTCAAAGGTAGATAGATATACACAGGTCAGGTATGTGTCATGATTTTCTTGCCAATCTATGCAGATCTATGTAGCATAAAAAGGCAATTTGTGACACCATAATGGACAACAAGATGTGCAAATGCAGCTGTCTCCCTCTTGCTTGCACACTCCCACCCCCAAATACTCTGGCGCCCCTGCTCATACAAAAGTTTTGATTCTTTTGGAAGGTCCAGCATTCATAGTGCAATAAAGTAGCAAACTCCATCCAGGGTTGATTTCCCTTAACAATTTTATGGACTTCATGACATTAATATATATACTAAGCGAACAGAGCTGCATGTTTCCCTGACCAAGCCCATAAAATATGAAACAAAGTTTGTGCAATTTCGTTCATTAAGTTTGGAAAGTCCCAACAGAACCGCAGATCTATTTCGCATAATGCACAGTGTATAAACCGTACAAACATTAAATCGGAAGTTGTTTTCGAAAAGACGAAAAATGCTATTTTTAGAACGTAAATGTGACATAAATATGACAACAGCACCACAAAATCCAGGTTTCAGACAGACACACGGTTGCACCACATCTATTAACGTAATTATAAATTGTATATACACATTTGCCTATCGTAAGCGGGGGCCATTTGAGCGAAGGACTCTGTTTAATAGATAAAAACGGCCTTTGATCACTTCAGAAAATAATTTTCTCTCAAAAATTCCCTCTTCAAATGTCATTTTAACACATATCCAACATTTGTCGGAAATCCCACTATATTGCAACGGAAAGGCCTTTACGTGTGTAACATATATGGACATGCCCTTGGCTCGAGTGTATTCACAATTTGAACGTAGAGATTTGGACACCCACTCTCAGTCTATGTACGACTAGTTGTTTAAGTTGGTGATCACTAGTTGCCAAAAATATGTACGCCAAGTTGTGATGATGGGATTTATGTGCAAAGACGAACCCATGAATTAGGTTTCCATGTTAGAGATACTCGGCCTCCCGATGGTCATTATTAACCTTCAATCACAAGAGAAAGGTACCTTTCAGCTCCATGTCCGTTTTCAGAATTTGGGATAGGGACCCACCCTATCCAAACTGTTTCAAATGACTATTTTACTCAGTTTTCCTGATCTATCTTTTCTTATCAATGTTCCGTATCATGATTACAGAAGCATTCATACTTTTATATACTAACAACACTGTAAAGTTTCAAAACAGTTCTCCAATAAATGTGGGCTGTACAGTATGCTGATGGATTGACATTTAAAATCCAAGATGGCTTCAGGTGCCCATGTTTGTTTTAAACAAATTTTGCGGAACAATGGAGGCTCCCATCTAGACGTCACGTCGAAGATCCATATGGAGTTCGGTGACGATTGGATGAGAAATGTGACCTGTAAGGTGTGCTAAAGGATTTGGTCATACAAAGAGTGAAATCCAAGATGGCCAAAATGGCAGCCATTTATTTTACAAAATTTGGGAAAAAATCGAAGGCACCCATCGAGAGGTCACAACGAAGATCCATATACAGATTGGTGATGATCGGATGAGGGATAAGATATGCATTTTGTGTTAAAGGATTTATTGATGCAAAGAGTAATATCCAAGATGGCTGCCAGTGGCCATATTTTTCTTAAAAAATCATTCAAATTTGACAGCTCCCATCTATAGGTGAACCTCGACCTATATACCGAATAACGTTGAAATCGGTCAAAGTTTGTTTTAACACATTTGTTTTATTTTATTACAGTTTTTTAATAGTCTATTTTTATTTGAAGAGTTAAAAGTACTCAATCCGAAATGTCGCTCGCAAATCTGCGCAAATTACTATTTCCGTGGCATCGGCGGTAAAAGATATTTTATTCGAGTCGCGGAACCGACCCATCAAAGCTCAGAGTGATCAGATCTCGATTTTTGAATTATATTATTTTAATTTTAGGTGGCCCAGTAAATAGTCAACGAGAAGACTTCTCTGAACAAATTGCGGATGAAGATGGATAACTCGAAAAACAAGTTACTTTTTTGTGTCAGATATTTGACAATAACATGTTTTGGGCAATTTTATACTATAGTTGACTGTGATTAACATTAGTTTTGGGCAATTACTCGATTCTTATAACTGAAGCGGCATTTCCAAAAAAAAATGTTGTTGGAATCTGATGATATGGGTACCATCGAATCGGATTGAGTACCTTTACGTGAAGAGTTTAGATTTATTTGAAGAATCTGTTATTGTTATGATTTCATTTACACCAGGTTGAATAAATGATTTTAATAGAACTATTTAAATATGAACCTTTCCATGCCAATGTGCATTGATAGATCCTTGAGCATTTAGCAAGCTGACATTTTTATTACCCCTTGGTGTCATTCCTCAGTATTAACTGCTGGTGAATTCAAACCCCCTACCAAGGGTTAAGTGCATACGTATTACATAATAGAAGCATTCTTAAAACCTTCTGTCCCATTATTTTGCGGAAAAATGACTCTAGGAAAAAATTTACAGGGCCAGGAAAAATGTGTAAGCAGGGCTGCAGAACCAACCACCGCCCCGCCTAGTGTTCGGAAAACAATAGCAGACCCCACCCCTGACCTATACACAATTTCATCACATAATACAACATATTTCCTCAACCCCCAAATACAGTTTTGTTACATGCGGAGTCGGATAAAAGTAGCTAAATAGTATCGGAATACCTTGTTTGATACAGGCAGAGTCTATAAGTTCAATGACGTGACATTTCGAAGACATAGTTATGTTTAAGTGGGTCGAAAGGAACATATCATTACTGTACGATTCCTGTATAACATCGCAACTAGTATTGTCGTCGAACACAACTAGGCGTACATAGACTGACGAGTGGGGTGTCCAAATAAATACTCTCTACTTTTAAATTGTGAATACACTCGAGCCAAGGGCATGTCCATATATTTTGCACACATAACGGCCTTTCCGTTGCAATATAGTGGGGTTTCCGACAGATGCTGGATATGTGTTAAAATGACATTTGAAGAGGGAATTTTTGCGATAATTTGTTTTCTGAAGTGATCAAAGGCCGCTTTTATCTATTAAACAGAGTCCTTCGCTCAAATGGCCCCCGCTTACGATAGGCAAATGTGTATATACAATTTATAATTACATTAATAGAACGGGTGCAACTGTGTGTGTCCGTCTGAAACCTGGATTTTGTGGTGTTGTTGTGATATTTCTGTCACATTTACGTTCTAAAAATAGCATTTTTCGTCTTTTCGAAAACAACTTCCGATTTAATGTTTGTACGGTTTATACACTGTGATGTAGTACTTTGGTTCTCTGGTTATTTTATCAACACAAATGTCTAAACCCACGTGGACAACAACACACATGGCAACATCAGTCAAATCAAACACAAGCATTCTAATTGGATGCCATTTTGCTGAGTAATATGCAAAAATCAACAAGTCAACAAAATCTCTGTTCTGTCAATATATTTTGTTCTCAAAACACATAGGATATTTTGATTTGGGGCAATTTATTATGCCATTTTGCTGGAAAAACCCATGCTTAATATAGAAACCCAGACTGGTTCATGTCAGTGACCATCAGGGAGTTTGACTCAGGTGCTCTCTGATAGAGACTCATAAAGCAGATAATGGTATGGACATGATGCCTGATGTTTCCCTATACTGTGTTTAGGATTCAGCTTACAAACTAAATCTCATTGGAAGTGGTCATTACAATCCATAGCACTGTATTACATGTAACTGATAGCCCTGATGCATGGTACAGTCAGTAATCATATAAAGAGCATGTGCCCCATAAACTAAATCAATTAATAAAGCAATCTCCCAGTAATTATAAAATTTTGTTAACTATCTGATGATTTAAGTCATTTAAAAGCCTTCCAAGATACTCATTCACCAACAGGTTGAAACTGACAAATAATTCAGCCAATTCCATAGTATTTGTCAACTATGTTCTTAACAAATTTTGTTAACTTATAATCTGAAGGTCCACATGTTTAAACATACATGGCTCAATCGAGCTTCCAAATTTTGTCTACGTAGTTTGGAAGGAGGTATAAGATAGATTGACAAATACATGAAATATTGATATACCGGCTTCATATGCTCTCAAAATTACTTGTCAGGATCACAGCCATTTTCCAGCTGTTTTAAATTTTATATAGAACTACCATATCAGGAATAGACTAACACGGAACGCTCTTTTCTGTTCAATGCATTGTTGCTTGTTTGGTATTGTTCAAAGTTGTATTTTCTGTGACTTCATTGCATCTTTCTGGTACTTATAATGCCCGTAGAAAGGTAGTTTAAGTATTTATAGGCCTATGTCGATACAGGGAAAAATTAAAAAGGGAATAATATAAGGTGTATTTTGGAGTGAAAACCGCCATATGGCTTTAAATCTTTGAAGATAGTCATTAATTACAACAAAAAGTTGAAACAGTTTACCAATCATATGGCAAAATAATATTATCTATAAAAAAAACTCAATTTCCTGAGCTAACTTATGGTATTTTACATAATTTTCACAGGACCATAATTCATTAAGAAATTGGTGCCTCCCTAAATGCGTATGGAAACCGTTTAATATATTTTCAGAAATCATTGTCTCACTTTGGAGAGAAGTCTTGTTAAAACTTAAACCTTAACTCATACTAAGTACATAAGGACACAAGGAACATTTCACTGATAATATTGTCCATAAATCTGAGAAGTAAAAATATAATACTCAATAGCCATCATTCTGACATATGAGATTTCTGACATATGAGATTAGCTAATTTCAACTAATTTTCCAGCAGTCATCTAGAGGGACCTTTCAATGACGTTATGGTATCCCTGCAGATATGAAATCATTAAGAGAGATTACAGCGGTTATTACAACCGATCACTAACAACTATGAGATAATGATCCCGCATGATAATAGGATTACATCAGTCTGACTGTTTGTGTAATGTCTCGGTGGTCTCGTGTCCGAAGAGTCGGGTTTCCATGCATTAGTGATGGCTTGCTGCGCTGCAATCTGCCATTATATATGAGTCAAGGTCAAATGGGTAAAATAGGAACTGGTCTGTTCATCTCCAACCAAATGAAAACAAGAAGTTAAACCTCGAGTGCTGGCATACCCCAAGGGGCCAAATTGAAACATGGGCAGGACCGGAACCCAAATTTAAAATAAACAAAGTATAACCCTAAAAGGAAAAATGCAAACAATCCTTTGAAAAGCCTCATGCTGGCAAATATCCATGCCAAATTTCATTAAGATCTTAGAAGTTATAACCCATGGCCTTGATACTGGTAGGAAAGCAGGGGTGGGCATTATTTTCTGTGTGCAGCTGTTCGCACATAGTTATAATAAACCGATATACATGTACGAACATGTATGAATTATCAAAATCCATCAATAAATTGCTAACTTAATATATTATCACCAGCTGGCCGACACCTGCTTGACTGCCTGGCAACTGTTCCTTGTCAAATTATACATGAAAAACTGTTCTCACTGGGGAGTTTATAACACTGAAAATGCAATGCAGCTAATCTATTTCTTTAGTTAATACTTATTCCATAACAATGTGTTTTACAGTAGGTGAAGGTCCCAGCTAAAGATTGCATGATTTAGGTGACCTTAGTGAGCCGATTCCGTTTTGCGTCGATTGCACTAATGGAATTTCTGCAGGGTTAGTAAATTCATTATTTATTGCGATATCGGCTCACAATAATCATTCGATCTTCAATTCGGTACTACCCCCTACTGAGAAAAATATTATCAAGAAATAAGTATTAACAAAGAAATATATTCCGGGCATTGCTTGTTCAATGTTATAAAGTTCCCCATATCAAAATGTTTACAGGTTTTGAGCGGGTGGAATATGATCTCTATTGGCATATTAAAGCTACAATAGAGATTCAGGGCATGATCTAGTTTTCCAGAAGAAGTGCAATCTTGATAATACAAAAATATCAATGCCCTCAGCATGAGGCTTGCAGCCAGAAGATTAATGTACTGTGAAATAGTCAATCTATTCTACTCCCCTAACCATCTATCACCAGGGCAATAGTGTGTTAAGCTGCCATAACGATCTGCCATTGTTTTAACTCATTGTCATCCCAGACTATCATTAAAGGGAGATAACCACCAGGAAAGTCGGCATGACTGATTAGAGGTCATGATAATCCCTGCTCACTCCATCAAAGAAATGTGTTTTATCATAAAGGATCCATCTAACCAAAAATGATCACAGGTGATAATAATTTAAAATCATTACACCTTATGTATAACCAAGTAAACCTTAAATTAGCACTGATATATCTGGTCTTAAAGATGCTCGTATTAAAGATTCCAAGGCCTGAACGGATGAGATTACATTGATAATCCCTAATTGTCTACAGAGACCAGGACTATTAATTTATAATTTAAGATCTATGGTAAAGATTACATGATTATTTTCTGTGCCTCCTACATGATCACTATCTACATGATCATTGTGATGATAGATATAAATGTGTAACCAGAATCAAAGCAAATCAAGAGGGGGGAATGGGGGGGGGGGGGGGGGGGTGGGGTTTTTTTTTTTTGGGGGGGGGGGGGGTTTGTCCAATCCCAGATTCCCAGGAAATAAATCAGCAAATCCTAGTTACCAGGAAAAAAATATGCCATTTCCCAGTTCCCAGGAATTAAAAGCAAATCCCAGTTCCCAGTAAAAAGAAGAAGCCAGTTCCCAGGAATTAAAATATTATATAGAGTATCGACAAAACATAAAATATGCACAAGTAATGTAGATCAATGTACATATATTGTATTTTTATGCTATCTTATGATTTACTGGCTACTGTCTGGTCAATTACATCATTTTACATGACATAAAAAGCGAACCTATATGCAAATCCATTGAACAGAATCATCAGATCACTCTTTATACACCACAGCAAATCAGGTATTCCCTAAATGTCCAGGTGATGTATGCAAATTCATGTGGTCTCAATATATCTAAGACGGTTTGTGATTTGAGATTGTGCCCCATAACTGGAATGTTAGTATGAAAAACCAAGTCACAAACCAATTGAGAAATAGGAGACAACACGGATGTACACAAGTCACCAGATACAACAGCTTAGATTGACCGAATGGTAAAACTCGTGTAAATAAATGTCTTTAAAATTTACTGGATACCAGCATACTTGTTGGTAGTTGTTACAGATGCACGGTATCTGCGGGACTAACTTGGGAAAATCCAAATCGTCGAATATCACCAAAACACATGAAACGGAACAAAACATGCCTGACTCGATCATCTTTCATCGCTGGAATACCGGTCGGGTGTGTGCATTTTTGGGAAAATCAGTTCATAATTAGGTTAATAAAAATGGAAATCCCGATTAATTAGGGATAATTTCCCGGGTCCCGGAAAATTATTTCAACCATTCCCGGGTCCCGGTGGAATTCTGTTCCCGATTCCCGGAAAATTAAATCTAACGATCCCAATTCCCGAAAAATAAAAAGGGTCGATCCCGGTGTCCCGAATACCCATTTCCCCCCCCCCCCCCTCAATCAAAGCAAAAAGAGGATCTCCAATGTTGGGATATAAGATTTTATGAAATGTGTTTGATAAATTTGATTCACAACATAATTAGTTGAAGATCTTGTACATCACATGAAAAAACTAGAGCTTTATGCCTTTTTAACAAATCAAAATCCTTAAAAGAAGCTGCAAATTGCATACATTTACAGTGTTGGCTGAAACGCTTAACAACCGTATACGACAGTATTGGGCGCTCTGGGGCTGGCGACGGAAAATGAGTCCCCCAATTTGCCTCTTTGTTTTTGTGTCTATTTTCATTAGTGCAACGAAGTTGGACAAGAATTTAACTTTAATGAACAAAGCAATCGTTTTGCATTGTCTGGTGTAGGTGTCAGATGCGGCTTTTCGAAATAGTAATAATCCGCCTGAATCAATGTAGACGAGCTGTCATTTTGTTAGCGTGATGGCAAGTGATATGTAAGTAGTGAGAGATGAGGAAATATGTAATGGCTTTTTTAATGATATAATAGGGGTTTTATGTGATAAACTCACACACACACACCCGCAAGCACGCACACGCGCGCGCAACATATTTTATTTCCAAAAGCAGATAATAAACTTACAATGGAAGATACAATGATATAATGGTATATATTTGGAAATAGAAGATAAGTCAAGCGTTTGCTTTTGAGAAGTGTTCTCCAATAATAAGTGAAGGAGGGGTGGATGAAGTGGGATGGTTTGAAAAATTTTAGTGGTTTGCAGAAATTAATTATCAAAGTTGTTATAGAGAATAAAAGGTCGCAGACCACATGTCCCCCGACTCGAGTGGTAAACTTCATGATTGGAATTGTTAGAAGGATACTATTTGCAACAATGTTATACAGTATATAGATGTTGCAAACCACCGCAAAATTTCTTGGACAAAACAACCCGATGAACAAACGCATGCAAACGCGAAAAAATGATATTTTTGTATTAGCTATATAGATGTTGCATATCACCAACATGTTAGGAACAATATCCCAAAGTTTCAAATCTCTACATTTAAAACTGTAGGTGGAGTTGATTACACCATGAAGGTACCCAATCTCATCCAAAAGGCAAAAATGTTCCAAATTTTCTAAGTCGAAAACCCCCCAAAAACATGGAAAAAATGATATTTTTGATTAGCTATATAGATGTTGCAAATCACCAACATGTTAGGAACAATATCCCAGAGTTTCAAATCTCTACATTTAAAACTGTAGGAGGAGTTGATTACACCATGAAGGTACCCAATCTCATCCAAAAGGCAAAAATGTTCCAAATTTTCTAAGTCGAAAACCCCCCCCCCCAAAAATATGGAAAAAATGATATTTTTGATTAGCTATATAGATGTTGCAAATCACCAACATGTTAGGAACAATATCCCAGAGTTTCAAATCTCTACATTTAAAACTGTAGGAGGAGTTGATTACACCATGAAGGTACCCAATCTCGGACGCACGGACGCACGGACGGACGGACGCACGGACGGACGAGGGTCATTTCTATAGTCCTCCGACGGAAACGTCGGGGGACAAAAAAGGGGGCAGATTGAGAGAGGGATGGAGCATGTGAATGAGCAGAGTGAACGAGAGAAAGGGAAGAGTTTACATGTATCACACAACCACCTACTTTATACAAAGTGGTACTGAGCTCTCCT
Organism: Siphonodentalium dalli; assembly: GCA_032622095.1. Classification (NCBI taxonomy): domain Eukaryota; kingdom Metazoa; phylum Mollusca; class Scaphopoda; order Gadilida; family Siphonodentaliidae; genus Siphonodentalium; species Siphonodentalium dalli. The sequence goes on from CP136061.1 coordinate 65,230,127, forward strand.
GAGAAGTCATTTAGGATATAAACTGGTTTAATTTATTTCCAAGTACTTTCATCTCAGACAAATGATAACTTTGAGCAGGTCATTGGATTCTGATGTAGTTAGCACCTCGTTATTTCTACTCTGGTGGTATGAGGGTATGGTGTGGACCTGATAGCCTCCAATCAGGTAAACTGTGTATTCAAGTATACTGAGATAAAACCACACTACTCAGATCTACTCATGGCATCACAGTACAGTCTGTTTATCCTTGTACCATGTATACTCTTAGTATTCATACTATCTATAATCATCTACATTTTTCCCTCTCATTTTAAATTCTTGCTGGACAAGTCCCAGGAACAACTTAATTATACCTGTTGCAAAAATGTTACCCCACATGAAGATGTATGTGGATGAGTCATTGGTACAAAAATAAGCAATGACAATCGTCATGAAATTATACACCATGTTGTTCTTAAAATTACTATAAATGCAATGACATTGATTGCATATACATGTATGTTGTCAACTTCATATTAAAGGCAGTTTTGTTGAACACATTATCTGAACATCCTTACAAATGAGTGAAAGAGAATAAAGTGACTACCCATTAGCAGTGTCCTGTTGTTAAAGGGTGACAAATGGTCTATCTCTTCCTAAATATGTTTTATATAGTTTCCATTGCATAAAATAATAGATATCAGTCGAAGACACCTGTCCATAAATGCTTCTATCAATTAATATTGACTTCATATCAATATTTTCTTGTATAATGCTATAATCAAGTGGACAAGTTTTTGTTACTATTTTTAGAATTTCAGATTGAGTTATTCTGCATTCTACGCTCCAAATGAATGCAACCCGTAAAATGTCCCACCAAATTTATTGTATGTATATTATTCCAAAAAATTTGAAATAAAATGAATATTAATTAATAGATTGTTTCCAGACAGGGATTTTCGATTCATATTTATTATTTTATACCCAAAGAAACTATATAAAACTTGTTATAGGAAGAGATAGACCCTCTTTAATAGAAATTCGATGAAAATATTTTCAGCCGACCACACGTTTGAAAACAACTTCCATTCAAAGTCATTCATAACAAACAGCCTAAGGTTGAACCTACTAGATGAACATCCCTACAAACAAACAAATGGGAATAAATTAACTCGTCCATCAATGAATATTCAACTATCAAAGGGGTAAAAACAATCACTGTTATTGTATATGTACAACTTACCTTCTTAGATAGAAGACTCTGTCGGACAATAATGTTCAAATTCTGGTTCACGTACTTCAATGTCCGATCCATGACTTCCAAAAAGGTAAGATCCAAATAAGGAATAAAGCAGGTCACACCACGACAGAGTTATCCAATTAATTAATACACTATGTCGTCAACTAAATAAATGCACAAATTGTCTTCCGAGTCACGTTCCGCTTGTCATACCATTGATTTAACATTGGAGTTTATCTGATAAAGTATAGATTTGCTCCATCACATCTGACGTCTCTGGGTCCGTATCTCCCAAAGCTATCAATCCGGTCACACTCAGACTGAAGGAAGTACAAACAGATTACCAAGGTTTAATAAAACTAAAAACCCCGACTCAATGTTGGCAAAACTCTCATCATTTTCCACCTTCTAATGCATAATATAAACATAACATTACCCCCAATAGTGATATTATAATCTTTACACAAGGTGTTTAGCATAGTAAACAGTACTGATTAACTTCAGGACAAGGGCACAAAGTACACAATATACCTGTTATCTTACTTAATGTTCAGTACATACCTTTGCTTCAAAAGGTAAATCTTACTTTTAATAATCATTTTGCTAACACTCCTATCAAATTCAGACTCGGTTCTATTGGCACAATTCTTGAATTTGGAATTTAAAAAATATTTATATGGGAAGTTTTTATAAGCTAAATATACCAATTTGTGAATATTAGAAATTACATCATTTCTCTGGGTTTTGGACAGCTCAGCTGTCTTAGATAGTTATCCAATGCCAGGAAACCGACTATAAACCACCGAAAATGGTAGTATTTATGCACACAAAAATCAAACCCTGGGTACATTCCAACCAATTTTGTAGTAGGTATTTAACATGATGGTCAAATATAAATGGGCTGATATATATAACAGATATTATTTTCAATGATTCAGGAATACTTTGTACTTTAAAGTTATAAATCCAATGAGAAATTAAAACCATAAAAACATCGATGTCCCGACAATACATAACTGGAACATTATTCAGATCCATAATCCATCAAGTCAGAACAGATCCCTCAAGTAAATCATATTACGTATCCTTGCCATATGACACTTGAAAGTCAAGAAGGATAAAGGTAGAATTTCCGAGACAATTAAATTTGTACTTAAATGGATAGACATATGTTCCTTTATCGATCTTAATCCACCCAGGGTTTATCATGTTACATAAGGTATACCACAGTCGTAAAATAAAATCAAAGAAACCTGAGTACCTAGAATGAATAAAGGGTACTGTGGTGTATATTTCCTACTTAATGGAGGCCAATATTTGCATGGAGTTATAAACCATGTGACAGTTTAAAACCATTTTATTTCATGATCATATTTTGGTCTAAATGGGAAAATAAAAATATACTTCACTCATATGTATAGTTTAATTTAATTTATCCATCATGGGTATAATGGCGGTATGATTCTGATTTCTGGTAAATCAGATGTTTATAGTGAATATAATAAACAGAATAATCACTTGATTAAACTGGTGACAAGAAATAATTCATTTGAGGCTGGGACTATTTTGTAAAACTCACGTTCCTGCCTCTCATGAATTATTTCACGTTACAAGTTCAATTAAGTGATAATTCTCTATATATTATTGCCAACAACATTCACAAACAATTGACAATGGTAGTGGGGCACCAGTGTTTGCACTTCAAGAGTTACTAAATACTCATTGACAAGTAGTAGTTTCCTTTAACCCTTTCAGTGCCAGGTCAGATTTTTGTATCAACCCATATACCCTGTGCCAATGCATTCTCTTATATATGTGAGTCGACCATAGATCGCCTCGCATATATAAGAGAATGCATTGACCTAACATTTTTTCATCATTTGTTATTATTTTTTACAATTTTTTACAATTTTAATAATTTTTTCTTATATTCTTTAACAGACTTATTTTGTAGGTTTAGTGCCAGGGAATCTTACGTTTTTCATGGCATTAAAATTACTACTATGAATACTTGGTGATAGTTTTGAGTTATAACATGCCCTAAGGTTTTATCCAGTTGGTTTTGAATTCGCTATAGCGTGCTTAAGCATACCCAACAAAAATTCAACCCAAAAAGAGATATAATTTTTTTTTTTTTTAGGGCCGATTTTACAGACCGTAAATTAGGGCCGATGAGATCGGCCCCTGGCACTGAAAGGGTTAAAATAGGAAATATTATTGCTAATTTTTCCTGAACACCCCTCCAAATGAACAGTAGACTACTACAATATATACTTTATAACTGGGTGGGAGAATCGATTCTGTTTAGAAAGGATTAATGGTCTAGAAAGTGTATGTGGTTGATTGATTGATCCATTCAAGTGTCAAACTGATTTTAGATCTGGACCTGGGTATTAGATAGCCAAGATTGGTATGTTACCCAGGAGAACAAGCTGTGTCCCAGGATACTCTAAATGAGACATCACAAATACATCAAAACAACAATAGAGAAATATTTTGTCTTCACAGAACACACAAGCATATATTGCTATTTCGGAAATTTAAATTTTGTGCCTGTACACTTTGTGCCCAATACTCTAATATGGCTACCAATATGTTGTCCCCAAAGGAATGATTAATTAATTCCAAAAATGAAAATTCAATTACATCTTATGACTATGAAAGCAAACATGTGAATTCAAAAAAAATGTGAAAGATGACTTTACATTATTCCCTCCAATAATTTCTCATCGAATATCTAAATACTTCCCATTCCTAGAGTTTATTTTTGTACATAGGTGAACACTTCTGAAAGCACAAATTATAACACTTGAAAAATCTGTATTTTCAGAAAAGTATTTGAAAAAATACTATCTTTAGTACAATTGAGCTCATTGCCCAAAATTTATCCAGATATCAGACGAATAGTAAAACTTATCGAAATAGTCCATACACAAAATGAAATGCACAGGTGAACAATCCAAAATCAGTTTTAACCATAATATATCCAGAGTGTGTTATCACACAATCAGAAGTTCATAACCAAATCCTACATTAGATGAATACAAACTGATTGAGAAATTTGTCCAAACACTGAAGAGATTTGTCCCCAAACAACATGAATCAATGTGCTGAATGAATAGAGACATTTACATTCACATGAACCCAGCCACATTGAGCCAGAATCAGGCTCCATCAATATACACAGATTCCAACAGTTGGTCTACGCAGCACGGAATTCAATAAAATAGTCAATACGGTTATTACACGCCATTTTGACAAATTTCCTTTCACAGTGGAGGGAACTCTGGTCGGGCTTGTTTTGTCCGAGGATTGGAGACCACTTGTGGACAAATTGTAATAATTCATTGCCATAATATAATCAATAAGCTTTAATGAGGCAGCATCTGTGTTGTCCATTCAAAGTGAACCAAGCATCACCCCTGAAGGAAAATATCAGAAGGAGAAGCAAGCATTATGGATGCCAGAAGCAAGCATGGGTATAAAGGGAGGGGAACAACTTCTAGAAAAGGACATTTTTTTCCAGGTATTAAAGCATAATATTAAATGCTCAAAAAGCGAAATTTTGGTGATAAAACCACATATTTTAGTTTTTTAAATATACTTTCCAGTCATGACAATATAACATTCTGATTTGTCGATATTTTAAGTAATATTACACCATTTATGATGAATGAAAGGGCACATTGTGTTTGGTGGAGGGCAGCGGCCCCTCTCTACAAGATGTACATGTATAATAAATAGTGATGCTGAATAGGTGAGTGTTACCACAATCACCACCTTTGTGGCAGTTAGGTATCCATTATTTAGTGAAGTATAAATTATGAGACCCAGAGTACAGAGAAAGTGTGATATAGGTGTCAAGGTTTATTTGTTTGATAGGTCCCTATAATTTTTTCATACATAATTTCCAAATGTTGCTGAGACCAACACGAAGAATACCTGTGTTTAGGGTAACCCGCCCGCCCCTACTCAAAACTTGCCGCCAAATTCAATTTTATCGTTTTTCAAAAATTTCCTCCAACTTCATTTTATTTTTTTGTAATTAGGAATTCGCGACTACGGAATTAGCTTAAACAAGTAAACCATTTCCTTGCAAATATCGTCAATTCACGAAAAACGGAATTGCCGCCATTGTTGTTGTAGTATATTCGTATTCCCTCGTCATTGTTCGGCAAACCTCGCCGATTTCTCGAAAGCGGAAACCAGAAAACACGCGATACTTGGGCCGGAATATGTATTAACTAGCAGGGTTGGCTGATTTAAATCAAGCGATTTTGAAATGATTGCATATGTCAAGAATTTGCAATATCTAACAAGGTTTTTTGTAAACTATAACATGATTATGATTAAACAATATACAAAATTGGATAATAGATATGAAATTGTGCAGTAATTGTCAACCCTATAGAAACAGGCATACTGCATGGTTCTGTGATTACTGCTCCATCAACGGCCTGTTCGGGTTATTTGTAACTACAATCAGATTCAGTACTCCTCATTACACTATTAAATTTCCTTTCCTTTTCTGATTGCCATACATGTAAATGCCAACCAAGTAATTCTACCATACATGCCATACATTCTACCATATATGCCATCTAAACTACTCTAGTTGTCTAATCCGACTAATGTCCATACTTGATATATGGTGTGATTACTTGGAGGTCAATAAACAATAATCCAGATATCACAACATTGGAACTCACATGGACCTAAGTGTATGCATAATTAAAGTACATGGTCGCTATATCTGTTCTACCAAGATATTTGTGCTTGATACATGTAGTTATACAAAAAATAATAAATAATAATAGAATTTTGATTAATCCAGCCTTGGATATAATAAGCAACACCTTTTAGAACCTTCATTTATCAAAGACATTGCACAATTGCATATTTTCATAACAATTAGAAAAAAAATCAAAAAAATCACCAACCCTGTTAACTAGCAAATCGAAAGTAACCGGATATTTTGCCGATTGCACATGCAGAATGTTTTTACAGGTGTGAATGCCACCACCGCTTTGCATATTGATTATGTTATGTACAGTAATGCTCTAATTAATCGACCTCTTAACCACAGCATAATTATGGGTAACTTTTCAGGATTTAGTCGGAAATATGGCTTGTTGCCATTCATCGGAAAGCTCTCGGCGAGAGCTTTCCGATGAATGGCAACAAGCCATATTTCCGATTAAATCCTGAAAAGTTACCCATAATTCTGCTGTGGTTAAGAGAGGTCGATTAATTAGAGCATAACTGTATGTCACGTTGGCGTTGCCGCATGTATGTGCCATTTCCAATGGAGGAACTCTTGTTAAATTCACCTTCTGAGTTGAATATTTAGCAAAATTTCTTAGTATTCGAGTCGGTGGATTAACAAAATATCATAAGTGTCTTGTGTGGGAAATTGAACAGTAATATGTCCACTCGTAGGATTTGGCCTGTAATATCCGAGCTTCAGCGTGAACAGAAACCGTTTAATTTCCAACACTAGACACTTATTCTATATATAATATCATTTAATATCATGCTGTATACATGTCATTGAACTTCTGTAACACCATTAAACTGATTAAAGCTACCATGACATTGATTAGTGTGACAATGACTTGCCCAAGCTTTATACGAGTGACACTGGCAGACGATTAGAAGGCACGAATACTTAAAATGAAAAAAAAATGAAAAAATAAAATAAAATGAAGTACCGCCCGCCCGCCAGGCCCCACGCTAGGAGGCGATTCGGGCGAAATTCTCGCCTTCGGGCCGACGAAGTCGCCCTCGGATGTCCGCAAGGCGAAAACGAAGTCGCCTTCCAAATTTGACAAAACTAGCTTAGGATTTACGGTAATTTTACCGGTGAAAATTTGACTCGTTTTGCAAAAAAAATATATAGTCTCAACTGTTCCAACGAGGCATTTTATTTATTAATTATACACGGTGTACCCTATCCACATATTCTAATCAGATTGAGTGTTTTTGGAAACGGCAAATTGCGCTGAGCAACGAAGTTTATGATGAGCTACTAGTTCGTTTTAAGGAAACTGGAATTTAGAATTACTTTGTTCCGTCGGGTCATTTTGTAACCGCAAATTGTATAGCCATACGTGGTCACCACCGCTCATACAGTAGCCAATGTGAACAAATAATACTGTCTTTGAATTTAAACTAAAACATATCTATGAATTTTCGATTTTACAAAAGTAGTTTGTGTCGGACTCCGTTTCCCAATCCAACTTTTTTACTTTTTGGAATTTCACATTTTTATTTATATGTTTACAACAAGAACAAGTGCTTGCTTACTATTAAACACAGAGGTTTGAATGTGCATTGGAAGTAATTAATTTAATGTTCTTGAGTTAAATCAAAGATCTACATAATAAACTATTACTATCCAAACTCATTTAAAGGGATTAATTTGTGTCAAAACTATTTATTAATTGCACATTACAATTGTTGTCAATCTATCGCTCAGGCCACGTGCTCAATATACGTCTGTCAACGGTTGCAAATTAATTGCATGTAGGCCTACTTTGTTACAATGCAGATATTTAAATAACCTGCTGGTGTATATTATAAGCTCAACTGGTCTCTGTTAAGAACACATTACTAGTAATCACTACCTATTGTTCCACAACTATCAAACTCGTCAAGTTTATTGCTTTAATCGGATTATCATCAGACATCACTGATGGCATACGGTCGTGATGGTGGTATTCAACAATAAACTCTTTAGAAACAAAATTAAAAGCTTTTACACCTCCTTAGTTAGTCCTTATTGTTTATTTTAACGGACACCCACAATACAGCAGCTGCCAAAAGCCATGCATTCCAAAAAATTTAAATTTATAATAATAATCCAGTTTCAGATATTAATAGTTAACAATTAATTTCTTCAGATCAAGTCAACAGTTTAAAAATAATTAAAGTTTTCAATTTAGTTAAAATTTCAGATTATCGTGAAGTCTCCCTAAATTTCCTGAAGTCTCCCTAAATTTCCTGGAGGGAGACTTCAAGTCTCCCTGTTCTGAACCTCTAGCCTGAGGCCTGCCGCCCGCCCCTGTTTTTTTCCCTCATGTTACCCTAAACTCAGGTATTCTTCCTTTTGGACTGATTGTTGAGAGATATTTTAAATACTTTGTTATCAAGGATTCAAACTGGAATCATCACAGTACTTTCTTTATCCCATGCATTTATAGAAACAATTGCTTTATAACCCTTTCTTTACTGAATTACAGTAATGCCCTAAATAATCGACTCCTTAACCACAGATGAATTATGGGTAATTTTTCAGGATTTAGTCGGAAATATGGCTTATAACAGTATTCATTGGGATGGTCTATTATTCATCTGAAAGGTTGTTCAAAAAATTTGAGCAGATGACAAACTGATGATACAAGTGCTGAAGAATTTCTCTTTATTGGTGTTTATTGAGATTTTGGCCATTTGTAGAACTTACTATCTGAACATTTCAAAAGGGAACTACTCGTCGATGAGTGTTCAGTAAAGAATGGGTTAAAAATCTTCATCTTTCTTTTGAGCACCAGACACATGGAGCAGAATAAAAATCAAGGTAATTTCTTGTCTTTTGATATAGATGAACCGCTGGACTATATATTTTGAGTGCATTCGAATGCTTTTTAAATTTGTTACATCATAAACAAATTTTCCAATTTTTAAGTTATGAACATTAGGTGCAGCTTTAAAGTGTCAATGAATCTATATAAATTGAACATAGCATGGAAATATATTGGCAGTTGAAAATATTGAAACACATTCGATATTTGTTTAAATTTTAAATCCTGACAAATGAATAAATAAGAATATAATAATTACTTATAAGTACAGGTACCACAGTTCAGGGGTAGGGGACACAATTCCAGAAAAAAAACTTATTTTTCGGTCAGATGTATTGGCATAAATGCTGAAAAGATCTATTTGTGGTAATTATATAGCTATTATAAAGCACTTTCCACATCCAAGCTCAAATGAACAAAATGATTGAACACTCAATTGATTGCCATCAGAATAGTGAACATCCATACCAAATTTCATTGATATCTGTCAACCGGTGGTGGAGATACAGACAAAAAAAACAACACTTCCGAATCTACAAAGATGAATAACTCTAGAATGGAAAACTGAACAAAAAATATGATTGAACACTCAATAAAACGATTGAAAACTCAATTGATTGCACTCATAAAAATTTCATTGAGATATGTCAACTGGTGGTGGAGATATCTGCTTGGACGGACCTGAAAAAACGATTGAACACTACGTTGAATGTCCTCATAGTAGTGAAGATCAAGTACCAAATTTCATTCAGATCCGACAACTGGTGTTTGAGATATCTGGACGGCCAGATGGACAGACGGACAGACAAGGCCAATCCAGTATACCCCCCATTCTCTTCTAGAGTGGGGGTATAATTGAGCTACTGGAATGGATATACTTTACTCTTATGACAATAAAACAATGTTGTGTTATCTGATATATGAGCTATTTCTTGCCATCCTATGAAGAATAAAAGGACACTTTGTACCTCCCCCCTCCACCCCAGTGGGGAGGGCAGGATGGGCAGTAGTCCCCCATCTGCTGCGCAGCAACCCTGAATACCAATTGGAGTGAATGAATGCAGATGGTTAACAGTATTCTGCTAAGAAACACCCAGCAACACACAGATTCATCAGAGCTGTCAACACTTCAAGGTTCTCATAGGACCCATTGTGTTGATTTCCTGAATTCATCTTATCGGACAAAATGACCGCCAGTAAATTGTGTAACACATCGGTCATCTAGACCCGTCTGACTGTCCGTATCAGAGGACCGTCTGTCTGTCATGGGAAGAAGATGATTGGGTTATATTGATTTGCCAAAGTCTCCTTCACAGCTCCAGGAGACAATCGTAGTGAGTCATGCTGTCTTAAGCCACTTATAAGGTGCAAAATTGAATATCCAAGTTACAAATTGGCAATAAAAGGAAGCATTAATACTAGCTTTTGGCACATTAGCCATTTCACACCAACAAACCAAAAATGCCATCACATATAGCCTCAGAAATAATAACCCTCCAAGAAAATTACCTTTGAAGAAAAACAGTGAATTGACACTCTGGGACTGAATAGAGTTTTTCGAAGCCCATGAAATGGTGTTTAAGTAGTTGTGAATTGGTCCGTTATTCAATCATGTTCCAGATAACATAATCCAGGGATGCAGAATGTATTATATACTTTGTTAATTAGTTTAAATATAACAAGATATTAGACATTCATATCCTGTAAAGCAGTTTACTGATATTAAAGATTTAAAGTGATATGAAACACTCTGCTGATCAAATGGGACTATACAGCATAAAGGAGTTATTTTCATAAATTTTGTATCCAAATTGGAAGCACACACTTCATTGTTATAAATCAATTATATGCAGCGACTCTCATTGGAGAAATCATTGCCGCTTGTCCTGAATAAATGTTTACAATTGTGCAAAAGTCCAAACACTGCATGTTCAGTTATATTAGTTGAATGTTATATTCTGTCAGTTGGACAAAGTGTCTGGGTACCCATGCTATCAGTTTGTTTCACTGAAATAAGTACATAACATGTATTTAAGAGACAACAAAGTAACTAAATACCATACCTGGGTCAGTACTATAAACGTTCTACACATGTAAATTAAAGTTAAAAGAAATGCGAGTACCATACAGGTAGGGTCCTGCGAATTGGAGATTTTGATCGAATCGAATATCGAATCGAATCGACGAAATCGAACCGAATCGAATCATAACTGTGTGTCGTATTCTCAATTAGGCATGTTTTGTCAACGATTAGATTATCTGTGAAATGTTCTATGAACTTCCATGAAGTACCATCATATTAACTTATGTGGCGATCAACCGTCGTTCGCGATACTATTAACTTCAATGGACAATAGTCGAGAATAAACAGATTAAAACGTCCATGCGGCCGTCACGACAATTAATATATAACCACTAAACCGATTATCGGAACTAAAATCACGCTAAATTTGTAGAGTTTGCATAATCACACGTGTAAGTTCCTGCACTGCCTGCAGCTTTGTCATGTTTAAAATAAACATGAATAACGGACGACATATTGTCAAGACTTAGTGTCAAGGAACACTCCGAAACTGAAAGTCATCTTCAAAAGAAAACACCACACAAATGCACTTTTCGACGCCGGGAACACGCGTTGTTTACATTCTCAGGTATATTACATATAACGCGGAATCTGAGACGGATAGTCGGCGGATAACGCCAGCGATTGCTCAGTCTCATCATACTCTCATGGCTATTATAATTTATGCGCATCGTCGGTCCATCGGCAATCTCCAAGCTTTTGGCTACCATGTTCAAAGCTAGAATTCAGACCTATTTAGTCATCCTATAGTGGCTAATTACTGGCTATACTAAATTAATAGCATGCGAACATTTGCGATGTACAATAAGAATTATAAGGTGCATATAATCATATTTTTTCGGGAATTAAATGGCACAGAAACAGCTAAGATCGACATGTATATTCGAAATTTCGAGTTGGAATTTTCGACTCAAATTTGAGTTTCGAATCGAATCTCGAATCAAATTTCGAATATTCGCAGGACCCTACATACAGGGACCAGCCGAGAAGGCAATTTGTGAGATGTCATCTCCCTAAAATGTGTCACTTCTCCCTATTCTGGACACAGTGAGAAGTGATTTCTTTCTCATATACCAGTATGCATATGTCCCAACAGCATACTTAAAAGCATATTTTTAATGATTGTAATGGGGTTCTTTCTCACTATAATGGTTTTATATATGGGCTCTTATTAGATCATAGAAGGGTGATATTGGGGTGTAAATTTGAACTTCAGGCATTGTTACTTCTCAGTGATAACCAAACAAGGAGAAGTGACTTCTCTCAATTTGAAACTTCTTGGCTGGTCCCTGGTACCATAAAAGTTAATTAATGGTTCGTAAGCGTATGATCTTTTTATTGATGTTGCGCGAAGATAAACAATATTAATAAAAATCCCATCAAATAATTGCTGGTTATTTAGTACACGAATAATACTGACCCCTGGTTCAAAAACTCTGTTAATAATTTTTTCAGGTACATATCAAACAGTCAGGAACCTATGTCATAATTTTCTCGAAAATGGCTGCAAGATATCAGGCCTGGCAATTTCAACATTCATTTTTTTTCATATTTTCCAACGATATCAGCATGCTATTATGGTAATATTAAGACTAGTGAGCTGTCCCAACAACTCATCTCGGATACTACAAAAAATGGTTATCGAACAAATTTGTTTTTAATGAGATTTTGTCGTTAAAATTTCACAACCTGGAAAAATGGTGACCAAAGTAATTTCAACGCAGTTATCTTCTTAACATGGGGACAGGATTCAAATAATACATGGCTCATTCATTATACAAGTGAAGAAAACAATGAATAATAAATAACTTCAATTTGGGATATATCTTGACGCCATTTTCAGGTTTATTATGACATAGTACCCGGCCCCGTATCAAATATGGCCATTGGATTACGAGGACTTTAGGATTGCACTTTATAACAGTTTTGCATAAAGTATGTATTCACATAAGATTGCAGTTGAGATTTGAAACCTTGAACTTCATCAGTCAAGTAATATCAGGCAATACTTTCATCATTGTGTGGTGGGAGATCGTGATCAATCGCAGAAGAACTATAGTCTGTTGATAAGCTCCTCATAACCCTGAGTGTGAATTGTTACACATGAGTAGCAAGTTTTAATTAATGCTTACTAAAGTAGGGCATGATTCATTTCGCATTGACAACTATTAACAAAATCGCTGTGTTATGTTGCACAGAGTTCGTTAAGAAATAGAACATAACTGTCTGAGAGAAATATAGATAAAGTGAAATATAGTCTGTTATGCCTTACAGGCAAAGTTAGAAGTTTTTCAATCTAAACCTCCCCACTATCACAACAATATCTTCTTAGATCTAATAAATCCTTCAGGATATAAATGGAATTTCTTGACTGGTGACCAAGTTAGTTTTATCTGATATATGATTGATCACGATTTCCAATTTCCATCACAGCAAGCTTTTCTAATCCACTGGTTAACAGCATTCTTGCAGAATATGTCATATGTGTACTGGCGGAGTTATACGGTTGGCACATATATTGATTAGTTTGTTGTCCTGGGATAAAACATAAAATCTGATGCAGTATTGATTTAGTGTACACCGATCCATGAAGTACACTTTGGGAGTGAGGTGACCTCACTCACGGTCCCACAGCTGTTACCCCACATCAAATAAATGTCATAAAACGTGTATCAGGCCATCAGGCACTCAAGCTGTTACAAACCTACAATAAATGTGAACAAACTGGCAAGGGATTACTATACATCGAATTCCATCTATCAAGGATGTGATGATAGGGGGGTTCAGGGGAGGGGTACTTTTGGTCAAAATTTTGAACCAAAATGACCATCAGTGGGAAATTCCAACCATACTATAAAGGCTGAAGGGGTCACTCTCACCAAAAAAAGTGCTGAAGGGTACACAGGTTTTTGAAAATGTGCTGAAGGGTACACAGGGTTTGTGATTGGCACTAACACAGTTAATTCAACTGTGTTTCTGAAAGTCTGGCGTCCATCATCAGTTTGTTTTCAGTTCATTTTAATTTTAACGTAAAATGTTTTTCTCTTACTGAAATCATGGCATACACGAAAACTAAATGTCATTTAGAATGGAATTTTCAAACCTGTGTACCCTTCAGCACTTTTTCAAAAACCTGTGTACCCTTCAGCACTTTTTTCGGAGAGAGTGACCCCTTCAGCCATACTAAGGGCGTGTCAGGTTGGAAAATTTCAAAAGTTTGAAAGCTTGAGATACCAGTTGGAAAATCCAACCCAGATGGAATTTCCTGGATTCGGGAAGTTTTGCGTCGCTGGCGACATCATCTGTAAAGAGTACTAAAGACCTTACTAATATTTACTAGTGGTAGCAATTTTGACTGGGTAAAAAAAAACTTCCGGAAAAACTTGATAATCAAACTGCTCATTTGTATGAACCACACAGAGACATCCAATCAGTGCTGCCAATCACTCGTCCACTCTTCAACACTCCAGAGACACGGCACATATGTCCAAGACATCAATAGGACATCCCAATAATAACTCATTAGTGAGTCATAGACGAGACTTATTATGTTAGGACTGTGACCTGATGGGACTGTGACCGGCTGGTCACATACACCATATTAACACTGGGGTATAAGTGCTAAAACACAGAAAAACACCTGGAAATTTGTCCAAATTTAGGAATTAAGAATATTTAGAGTTTTAGTTTAAAAACAACCACATTTATTTACATTCATCAAAATTAGAATGATAATTTAAGTTATTCAATGAGCACTAAACTCTAGTTCTAATTAGAAACAGTTCTTTTAAACATAACGGCAATGTTATCAAATGAACAAGGTCAAACGGGAAAATAGATGTCAGGATATGGGGGGGGGGGGGGTTGTGGTGGTGATGGTGTCCAAATACACCCTATGGACTAGTCACAATCATATTTGTGTAACTAATGGAAAATTTCAGGAAGAATTTATTGTACACCTCCTCCTCATATTGTAAGAAATTTCTTGGGGGAGGGGAGGGCTTGTGAATCTAAAATTCCACCAGCACACTCCAGACTATATTTTGCTTGGACATTAAAGTGATGTGAAACACTCAAATAGAAATGGAGTATAATCTTGCTCAAAGTAGTTATTTTTACACATAGTATATACAAATTAACAACACACGCCGTCATTCTTATATATTCATTAAATTCAGTGACTCTCGATGGCGAAATAATTTTCGTTAGTTTATTGATGACAGTCGCGTCCCGAATCGAGATGTAAATTAATACAATTGATCGTATTTCAGACGAATTTTTCTATGGCGTGGTATGGTCGATTTGCTTGAGATTTTCGGCGATGTTAGTGGAATGCTACATTCCTCTAGTTGGCATTGCACCTTATTACTAACTTATTAGTTTCACGCACCCGAACAAGCCCATAATATGTCTTTAAAATATCAGAACAAACTGAACCTTATGTTCCCATGTGTAATTTATAACTGTTCTTGTATTTCAGACCTTTCAGACTTTGTATTGTTGAAAAATAGTCAGGATTAGGGGACAACACTCCCAGTTTACAGTCTTAAGATTTAGAGCACTGCTTTATTCAACAGGTAGCTCACATCATGAATCTCTACTCCAATAGATATAATTTTCCACCCATTCATAAACCTGGCAACTTTTTTATGTCAGCATCGGTTCTGACAGGGAACTTTCATAACAATGAAAAAACATCGCAGGGAATATATATTTCTTCATTAATACCTGTTCCTTATTAAATGGATTTCACAGAATGGGATAGTCCCAGCTCGAGATTGATTACCCAGGGACATTCAATGATTGTATTAAGCGACTCAAAGCAAAATAGCCTCACAAAAGTCACCTAAATTATACAATCTCAACATGGGACCTTCACCTACTGTGAAATTCATCATTAAGGAACAGGTATTAACTAAGAAATATATATTGCCCACATTGTTTTTTCAATGTTATAAAGTTCCCAGAACATCAAAAAATAAACTGGTGGAGTATGATCTCTACGGGTGTAGTCAGAATAGATATTCATGGCATGATCTATTCAACAGGCAGCTGTCATGAATCTCATGGTGTCCTGGGACTGTGATGCTATTTTCTCGGTCCCTATCACCATGACTCAGATCAGAAGCCTCTAATTTAATGATCGCTAATTGTCATCAAGGCTCATCAGTTCCTTCAGTGTTGCAGCAATTCCGTCAAATTATTGGAAAACTCCACGAAAATTTGTCAGCCAGCACCAGGCTATCAAGATGCCACACTGTCTTTACACACGGGATTTTGTTAACTCCAATAAAGACACAATAAACACGGGCTAAAATCAATGACACCACAAAAGTGATGACAAATGTCAAGTTAAAATGTCTTCAACAGCCATGGGTTCTAAACCAATTGATAACGCATAGCATAACAAAATTAGCGGCACCAAATGCAAACTTTAAAGGTCGTTTGTTATCAATGTTCAAATGCATTCATCAGAGCTGATGTTATCATGAATTGCATAGTAAATTATTTTGCTTTAATGCCATAGTGTAGTTGCAAATTTGTGTGCTTAGTTAGCATGATTTCAAATTTTGTTTTGTTCTATCTGATAATGTAGACCTACATAAAATGATTTCTGCATTCATTATTGAGAATTGTAATTCAAGCGAATATTTGTCACTGAAGCACACATTCTGATTGGCTAAGAGCTGCTGGTTTTTGATTCACCAGCATCAGCTGCTGATCAGATGACAAATTTTGAATGTCACTAGGCTGCCAGGAGTTGTGTAATCGAGTCAAGCACAATGTTGTTTTCTATAGAAACGGTTAGAGGTTTAGAGGTGCACAAATTTGCTTGCGCCTGGAATTGAAAAGTACCACACAAAGAGT
This sequence comes from Siphonodentalium dalli, assembly GCA_032622095.1. Taxonomy (NCBI): domain Eukaryota; kingdom Metazoa; phylum Mollusca; class Scaphopoda; order Gadilida; family Siphonodentaliidae; genus Siphonodentalium; species Siphonodentalium dalli. Next base: position 65,246,877 of record CP136061.1, read on the forward strand.
TGCGGGCTTCATGATCTTGGTCGAGTGGACTCAATAATTAACTAGTAAAATGCAACACATAAGAGTTTGGTTAACAATGATCATCATAGCATCAAAGGTTATACAACAAAGTATTTTTGAATGGTCTGCCACGGTTGGTGAATATACTGTTCAATGTGTGTGAGTCACAGACAGTCAAAGCATCATTGATATTGCAAGGTCATCACTCACTACCTGTATAAGCACGTGGTGCTAATGCAAGTGCAAGATAGATTCCCAATCCAAGTCACAACAAGCAGTCGCAGATGGCGGTATCCCCCACCGAATTGTGCAGCGGGGAAGTGCATTCTCAATAATGTTTGCGTTCTCAGTATGTGCTAAACAAGAGGTGGGATCTTGTCAAAAAGCCTGGCTTGCAAACTCATTTTAGGTACTGACATTTGTGGAAATTAGCCATGACATGGTCCATTTGCACACAAAAATAATAAGTCCAATAACTCTGCTGAAAATATCCGGCTGGAGCTGGTTTGCGAACTCGTTCTAGATACTGGTCAAGTGAACTCATATACCAAATATCTTTGAAACCCGTTGAGATTTGTGGAAATGAGCCCTGTGACGTCATCTATTTGCTATTTGGTAAATTAGACAAAAATAATAAACAAAGTCCAATAACTCCGGTAAAAATAACTGGCCGGACCTGGCTTGCGAACTCATTCTAGGTAATGGTCAGGTGAATCCATATACCAAAATTCTATGAAATCCATTGAGATTTGTTCAAGTTATGACTCTTACAAATTCGGGACAGACAGACGGACTTCAATTTGGCGGGGGGATAATGAAAGACACCAATCCGTACAAAACTGTATCAAGGAAATGGCACGGGTTACCGATTTACCATTATGACTTAACATTGAAAATGTGATCCCACTTGAGTTGGTGCTGTACAAAACTTTTTGGTGAAAAAACCAACCATGGACATTTTTATTTTGTTCGAAGTTTTATTTGATTAAAACAGCACAAAACAATGTTACTTGAGTAACATTTTGCATTTTGGAAGATTTTTTCATATAATAAGTTCAACAAACGACAGAGCTAATTTTGTTGTTCAACAAACTGCATTTTTTGCTCGTTTTGTTGAAATGTTTACATGTACATGCATAAGATTATTTCCCGGTAGGTGAACCAATGCAAAATTGTGTGCCTGGATCCAAAATCAGGTGCACAATGAACTGCTCTTGCATTTTTCAAAATTGAAGGACTACAGTTAACAACATGTTGTTCTGGCGCTGTTACAAGTAACCCCATGGAAAGGTACTAAGACATTTGATCATGGCAAAAAGAATATCTCGTTTCAAAGCATGTAATGTCGATAAAAAGTGTTATTCGTCCAGTTTCTTTTAATTTTTTTGGTGGATTGAATTACAATGGAGATAAACGTACCCTGTTTCATTGGATAGTCGAGGATTCGAGTATGAAAACAGTTTGTGCCGGCTCCACTAGTTCAGACTGTTTTCATGCTTGAATCCCTAACTACAATCCAACTCAAAAGAGTATGTTTATTTCCTAATGGAGTCATATTCCACAGGATAATATAAAGAGTATGTTTATCTCCTAATGGAGTCATATTCCACAGGATAATATAAAGAGTATGTTTATTTCCTAATGGAGTCATATTCCACAGGATAATATAAAGAGTATGTTTATCTCCTAATGGAGTCATATTCCACAGGATAATATAAAGCCAAATAAACATTTCAACAAAACGAGCAAAAAATGCAGTTTGTTGAACAACAAAATTAGCTCTGTCGTTTGTTGAACTTATTATACGAAAAAATCTTCCAAAATGCAAAATGTTTGTATAAATGATGCCACTAAAATTAAAAGGTCAAACAGTTACATGCGCATCCTTAAATACCGATATGCTCTACAAATACTGAATTGAGCATTATTAACCCTTTGGAGAGTAGAACAACATATATGTTGTTTCAGGAACTGTTATTTTATGTAGACATATCTTCAATAAATCATCTGATTTATAAATGATTTGTATAGGAGTTATTTTGATTAATATAATGTCCCAAATGTATAAGTGCAATCGATTATGATAACACACGTTTAAAAAATGCACATAAAACGAAATATTGGACCCTTTTGACCCAAACTTGTTAATAATTATTTCTATGACGTTGACGTTAAATTTACTCATGACATCATGTATATGACGTTGCAGATACTCTCCAAAGGGTTAACCCTTTGAGTGCCCAGTCCGATTTTTGTATCAACCCATATACCCTGTGCCAATGCATTCTCTTATATATGCGAGTCGACCATAGGTCGCCTCGCATATATAAGAGAATGCATTGGCCTAACAATTTTTCATCATTTGTTATTATTTTTTACAATTTTTTACAATTTTAATAATTTTTTTAAAATCTAAAAAAAGGGCCGATTTTACAGACCGTAAATTATGGCCGATGAGATTGGCCCCTCGCACTGAAAGGGTTAAAACAAAAATTCATTAAATTTCTTGAAATAAACTGGGATATTTTCTGCCCAAACAATTTAATTACCAACACCAGAACTTTAATCATCAATTTACTAAATCTACTGAGGAAATAAAATCTCCAGATTTCCTTTAATTTCCACAATAATTGGATTCATTACCAAGGAAGCTCGGTTAATCAAGGAAATGATGTATTATGATAGGTCACAGAATATAAACAGGTAATGTTTGAGAAATGTGGTCCATAATTACTCATTAGGCAGAAAGTTGTAATGATTTTCTGTCTGCAAACCATCTCTGACGACTCTGGAGTATGCTTAAATCGTAAATTACCATTACTATATCGAGATTCTAGGAATGGAGATGTATGAATATATATACTGCAGACTATTGATTCTCAGAATGTTTGGTGTGTTTTATGTAAAAAAGTAGAGATCTAAAGCACAACTATAATCATCACGTGCCAGTTACAATAAGAGCTTGTCACAAAACTGCAGTACAGTGTATAATCATATATATTTAAAGATGTAATCAGTGCTCTGAAGATTTTAGGAGATAAATATACTCTACTGCATGAGTAGAATATTCGGGGAATCGATTCATGCTCGATTCCCCCAAAATGCAATGAAAACCCAAATTGCTACATAAAGAATGTCCCTGAACACTGCAAAAAATCATTGGACAAATCCCAGAAGTCGATCATCCTGTATTTTTAGAAAATTCAGTCAAATGTGTCAAGTTTGTTAGTGATCAACCAAGTGTAATTCTAACAAGAGACAGAAATGAGAAATAATTCCATTCCAACAATTGAACAGAGCTTGACTTTTTTTCAGACTGTATCATTGTCTTTATTCCCCATATACAGCCAAACATTTTGATATATAATACATCTTGGTGGTGGCCGATCACATAAACATTTAGAACTGTTTTTTCTGGACTCACATACCTGATTTTATATTCAAATCCCCCAATTTCCACCCGATATCCCCATAACCACAACCTTTGACATATTTTGTGAATTAATCACATCGAAAGCATAATTATAGCTAGATAAAATTAGTTACTGCGATAAATTGCATCCATTAACGACGTATATTAATCTTGGTGGATTCCAGAATTCCATCATTTTTCACAAAAAATGGCAATTTTTACCCCAAAATGAACCCTAGAACATTGAGATAACCATCGAAACTTTTATAACATGTAAACATGATCATACTATACAGTTCAGGTGAGTTTCCAACAAAAAATAAGGTGAAATGTTATTCATAGAGCCAGGGTTTCCGCCAAGGGGAAATTAATGAGTCCGTATCGGGCGAAAATTTTGTTATTTGACACTGAAAAGTAGCCATTTCCTTGTACCTGAGTGTCCCACAAAGTAATCCAAAGCTACGTATATTATGCAAGTCGATCATTTTCCGTGGGTGCATTAATTCTGTTGATGGTATCCAGATAATTAATCATGTAATTACGCACATAAGACTATATCAAGCTACAAGTTACAGTGTTTATAACTTTATACAATAAGATTCCGACAGGTATAATGAAACTAAACACTAAAAAACATCTATGCATTGTCCAATAATACATAGCTGGGAGAATTGAATTAAGTATTTCCTAGAATTTCAAGTAGCTTCCGTGAAAATGAAACTGATATATTCCATGTATTCTGTCAATTGTAAAACTATTTGTGCACTGTGACGTCATATATACTGCAGGGTTTGTCTGGTGGAGATATTTATAGCGGCGAAATATAATTGAGTTTTGGCGGGAAATGGGAACATGTGCGCCGTTGTTTGTGTTTGGGGACCCAGGCGGGACAACGAAACTATTATTGACCGTACTTTGACTTTATCTCCATATTTGAGGGGGGGGGGGGGGGGGGGGGGGGGGGGGGGTATGTTTTTTGTGTTTATCCTCCATGCATGTAATATGGGTCAAATGAATGGTGTTGTCACTATGAATTCCCGCTATAAAGACTGATTTGGGACAGGTTCCGTATTGTAATAGTACGATAGCACGGGATCTCGGAGGTAGATACCTCCTTTGGTATGAGAACCGCCTGTTGGCGTATGATGATCCCTACTCTGCCTAACTCAGCAATTGGCATTCTTTGATCAAATTATGTAATCGTACGATAGCACGGGATCTCCGAGCATGAGTAGTTTCAACGACAGAAATCACATTCAAAATAATATCCGTACTCAGCAGTCCGACATTCTTTGATGTTACAGCGACATTTATTACGCTGTATATAACGTCGCTATTTCAATGCACACCAAACATTACGTTGTAGTTTTGTTTTGTAGTTTTGATTTCAAAGGGTTACGCTGTACCGGTAACACACTGTGCACAATTGACCCGCTTTTTCACCAGTATTCTGTTTAACCCCCCGAACTCCCATTGCAGCCAGATTTTTTATGACATATTGCTGCTGACTTTTGGTACATGTATGAATCAAACAGATCATCTGCGAGGGGAATGGGTCCGTGGGACGGACCCGCAGCCGGCCTGGCGGAAACCCTGATAGAGCTCAAATCCAGTTTTCACTGATTTATTTATGAAAAAAGTAGTTTTTCCACAAAATCTCAGTTCGCCCAGATTTTTGTTTCGGACTATCTCAGTTTTCATATTCCTCATATTTTTATTCTGCTGCTCCTCTACTAACTCGGGTAATAAATAGGCAGCATGCACTGCTGTAAACATGGTCAGGTTATAACATGTTTTGAGATTTTCACTATTTTTGGACCCCGAAACCAGCCTTACTCTATTCAACAAGAGAACTTGCGTTAAATGCCATAAACGGAGAGGAGAATGTCTACAGCAATTTCTCATGACAGCTTTAAAGGCCCATTTAATTTTCGAGTCACCGATTATTTTTTACATAGTGCCTTGATATATGGTTTTATTAACAATCTATGCCATAAATATGATTAAAAAAATATAATTCATCACCATTTCGAATGTCTGTCTCTGAAGGTGATCATAGAGAAATAGAAAACAGCTGAAATCATAGAAACATTTCCCCCGTTATGGTTCCAAGAATGCAACAGAATTCAAACCAAATATTTATTTTCAATTGAAGGGGAATAACTCTATTATCTTAAGATATAGTTATTCCCCTTCCATTGAAAATAATTAAACTTGAGCACAGAGCACATGTCGGTATCTCAACAAAAACAACATGTTTATTACACAGAATAAGTTGATAATACAATGTTTTGGAGCTTTCTCTTTCAAATGGTATATAATATGGCATATATTTTATATAAAATGATCTGGGGGTTTGAAAATTAAGGGGGCCTTTAATAGATAGCAATGTTCATTCATGAAGCATTCTTATCTACATAGAGATGAAGAAAGTCTATTTTATTCAAATGGACTTAAACATCTGCAATATACGAACTAAGAAGGTTGTCCTTGTCCCAATCTCCTGACCCATTCATAGTAACTTGACCCTTTTTGCGGCACTACCCTACCCTGGAGTATGACTATCTAATCTAATTCCATTCACTAATTAATGGAATAAATGCTTTTCTGAAGCCTTTACCCCCCCCCCCCCCCCCCCCCCCCCCTCCAAGGGTCCACATGTATACTAAATAAAAATTAAATACCTATTACTCTTAGAAGCAAGATGTATATTCAGACATCGACTAGTGTTCAAAGGGAAATCACCCAACATCTGAAGTCTAATGCCCGCTGTTAGTTATTGATCACAAAAAAATGTCAGGAAAGAGAATACTCAGAATACTGTCAAGAGTTATCTCTCATGATGCAGCATATTGCTTTCTGCAATAATGTGGAGGACTGGCACTCTGTTGATATTAATTGTGAATATTCAGTCACTGGAACAGAGGGGACAGCTACCCATCTCGGCCTCCTACTAAAATACCGGTTCTTGAAGGGGGTATACCTACACAGTGGGGTGAGGGGATGGGTGTTTAGGGCAGTTGGCCATGTTTCCTTCATTTAAGAAATGAATGTTGATTTACAGTCAATTTCACTTAATTGCATAGCGTCAGTGCACGGCTTTTCTTATGCAATTAACCGAATAACGCATGAAGCTGAAATCACGTAAAACCCACCCCAAGCTTTTTTTCTGTCATCAGCATCAGTCTACAAATACAGTGTATTTATTATGTTTCGTTCATTCAATTTCATCATCAATTTATATTGTTCAAAAATAATATCTATAAAGAGCTTCATCTATATTAATTTGTCTTAATTTTATTTTATTCCTTCTTATATTATAATAAAATGATTTTCTTGCCTGGAATGGCAACATCATTGATAATAAACTCACTACACACGTGTTTATATGAGGTCCTCAGAGAGTGAAGTTAGTGATGCCAGCCCGCTGTGCAGGGTAGCATCACTAAATTCACCCTCTGGGGGGACCTCATTTTGCAAATGACAGCCCACTATTTCAAGGCTTGCAAATTAGGCTATCTTCCCTTTGTGTGGATCACAAATGAGAGGGGGGGGGTCAACCACTTTCCCCCTGGAATTCGGTATCGCTCTAAAATTATGGATGGCATGTAGAATACTCTATAACAAAGGTGAGGCATCCAAATACTATATTTTGTCTTCCATCTTACCTGAGTTCAATTCAACCAGAAGAACACATTTTGGTAAAAATGAGATACTATCTCCGAGCACTATATCTATGGGTTATAGAAGAAAATATAGATCATTCAGAGTCCAACCTACGAGGTTCCGGCATCCGGATTACTCTGTAGCAGACGCCGTAAAATGGAATCGAAAAAGGGAGTTGACCGTCTCACAAATTGGTGCTTACTGGGATTCACACCAGCTTTTGTTCACCTAATCCACAATGCACCTTTCCAACTGAGCCATTTAGCAACCAGGTCAAGGAGAATTATGAGGCAAGCCAATAGACAGGCAGGACTCAGCGAGTCTGTTAGTAAGATATGAATATGATATATACAGTATTAAATGCCCTAAGTAATCGATTCCTTAACAACAGCAGAATTATGGGCAACTTTTCAGGATTTAGTCGGAAATATGGCTTGTTGCCATTCATCGGAAAGCTCTCGATTTAGTCGGAAATATGGCTTGTTGCCATTCATCGGAAAGCTCTCGGGGAGAGCTTTCCGATGAATGGCAACAAGCCATATTTCCGACTAAATCCTGAAAAGTTACCCATAATTCTGCTGTTGTTAAGGAGTCGATTACTTAGGGCATTACTGTAACACACATAGACTGGGTTATGTTATTATACTGAGTGGTTTATCAGGCTACAATCCAATAGATTAATACATGTGATAGCCTGCAGTAGAACACAGAATATGATTGCATCACTGATTATCGAGTTCTTGACATAAATGCTCAAACCAATAATGAAATATATACCAAATATTTGCATAATGGAGTGTGTCTGGTATGGTAATTCCTCAGGGTCTGTTGTGATACAGTAAACTGTTAGTATATCTGTCTGGGGAAAACCGTGAATATTTCCAACAGTCTCATTGGTAATATGACTTGTTTTAATGAACTGGCTACAAACGAGGAAAAAAAACATTAATTATAAAGTTCACTTTAACACTTTCCGTACTAAATACTCATTGACAAGTAGTTATTCCTTTGGAAATGTTCAGATAATAAGATCAATGAACTCATTATCTGAACATTTCAGGCCTTAAAATCCAGATTTTGCGAGAATCAAAACATAGCATTTCTACAGGGTTCAAGACTTTTTACAAGAATCAAAATTAAGGACTGCATTTACCTCCAATAAATAAGGACACCTTCTGTACTGTTATTACCTGTCGTCTGCTTGTTTAATCTGAAAACCCCTCCAGATGAATAATAAACCATTACAATGTCTACTTTTTTTATAACTGAGTGGGATAATCCATTCAGTATAGAAAGGGTTAATGGGACTCAAAGCCTTCGAAGTGGTTTCATGCGATATAAAAGAAAAGTCAGTACAACAACTATCATCAAGTACATGAAAAAATAGATTCATTTTGTTCTTATTTTCATTATTTTTTGTTTAGGCTTTAGATATTCAACATTAATAACTATCCAATAAAAAGATTAGCATATCAAAATTGTTGTTATGTAAACATTACTGTTACAGTGGAAATTACAGTTAAATTAGTCCAATAAGATAAAACAGTTTAATCAAAACATGACAGTCAATATTGGAAAAGGTCAAAGCATCGACAAATATTTTGAAAATCATATTCAGACTAAAATGTTTGAACTTATCACATGATTAGCGATGTTTGTTGAAAATCACTGTAACAGTTTGGTTTATATAACAAAGGTTTCACAATGCACCATTTTGTTAATGGAGAACTATTAATTATGAATATAAGATTGATAATCTATCTATTTATTACTCCATGTTCTTCTTATGCCCGTTGTATATGTCGCACCAAACACAACTGGCCGTCATTGTGTCTTTATGTATACTTCTAATATACAGTGCATGAATCTCGGAAACGCGTTCATTGGTTTCAAAATCGGGATCTTGTCATTCATCTCCCTTGAACCTTCATATATATATTGCAATATATTTATTCCCAAATTCCCTGAAATGCCCTTTGTCAGTCAATATATAATGTATACATGCGCATGTCCCCCTAGTACCCCATACTTTACCATTGCCTTCAATGTATAATGTAAACGTTATGGCCAAGAGTCGGCACCACGTCTCTGGCCCGATGCTGTTTAATACGAGTTGCCTGACACAGGTCGCGCTAGGATGACTCAGAGATAATGTATTTAAATGATGCCAAAAACTTCAAATTGTGCATCCTCTCCACCAAAGGGTCCTAAATGGGGAGTGATTTTCCCTTAACCCTTTGAGTGCCAGGTCCGATTTTTGTATCAACCCATATACCCTGTGCCAATGCATTCTCTTATATATGCGAGTCGACCATAGGTCGCCTCGCATATATAAGAGAATGCATTGGCCTAACAACAATTTTTTTTTTTTTTTTTTTTTTTTTACAATTTTAATAATTAATTCTTATATTCTTTAACAGACTTATTTTGTAGGTTTAGGGCCGATGAGATCGGCCCCTGGCACTCAAAGGGTTAATCATCTTAGCATGACCCGTGCTGAGCACTTCATATAGAACAGCATCAAGCCACAAGTCGGGTCGTGCCAGAGAAATTCTAACAAGTCAGTTGGTTTTATACATCGTGCTCCAGTCGTGCTATCTTGGACTTTTGTCATTTTCACACTGATTAGACTGGCGTGACCCGTGTGGCTTGACGTATAAAACGGGCCCGAGTGGTGCTGTTTTTACAAACTTTTATATTTTTTGCACATCTGCCCACTGCGGTGCCTTGTTTCCCTTTAAACCTCATGTGCAATGTGTACATACAATTTCAGTTTATTCACAGGTGTTTATTGAACATGAATGAATGGTAAACAAGTAACTACATCAGAAAGTAAGGTTAATTTGAAGTCTGAAATGACTGCTATTGAAAAACACACTGAATGTGTATCTCCGCTTATTCCAAAAATGTTGTTTTCTTAGTAAACACAATAGTTTGATTTTATGTGGTTATTTTCTACAGCTCTATCTCTGGTGATTCTGGGTTCTCCCTGGTTACGTTGCTAAAGGTGACGTGACATAACATGAATTTCAGAAGTTGCAATGTCAAATTTGTTACAAGTCGAACAATCAGAAAAGCTCTGAATAATATTCATTAAATAAATATAAAGCATTGCGTTGATTTGGGTGAGAAATTATCACACTCAGTGAGATGGTGTAAGAATACCACTTGAACCTGTGGCTCTTGTGGTATCCTTCCGTCATCAGCTTTCATGAGATAATCACAAACTAAAAACAACACAGTGTGGCTCTATATTTAACAAATGATATAATGCAAAACCTGAATAATATAATAAGTAGTTCAGATAAGTAATCGGAACATGTTATGAGCTATCGCTAGAGACAATAGTCAATATAATGAGCTAAATAGAGCTACTCATCAAATTAAACAAACATTAGGGGCACATGTAATGATGAAAAACATGTCCCATTATTGCTGATAAACAAAGTAATTGGACAGGCCAAAACATTAGCAATATGTTTGTACCAAATCTGAAATAAAACGTGCCCTATGATCACTGATAAACTCAATCTGATGAGCACAGCATTTATATACTCATTGATCACTGATCAGATATACGAAGTGATCAAGCTTTCTATAAACAACATAGTTTGTATACATTCGATCTACATTCGATCTACAGAAGATTACTGCTGATAAAATCTACCATCAATTACAGATTCATATATAATCCTCTAACATCAATAATATAATAGGACATCTCTGTACAGATGTCATATTGGTGCATGTATGAAGGATCTCAGGGAGATGTACTACAATAGCACGGGGGTGGGGAGAGGGTGGCGGGATGACTGATGCAGATGTACTAAAATAGCATGGGGGTGGAGAGAGGGTGGCAGGATGACTGATGCAGATGTACTAAGATAGCACGGGGGTGGAGAGAGGGTGGCGGGATGACTGATGCAGATGTACTAAGATAGCACGGGGGTGGAGAGAGGGTGGCGGGATGACTGATGCAGATGTACTAAGATAGCATGGGGGTGGAGAGGGGATGACAGATGCAGATGTACTAAGATAGCACGGGGGTGGAGAGAGGGTGGCGGGATGACTGATGCAGATGTACTAAGATAGCACGGGGTGGGGAGAGGGTGGGGGATGACTGATGCAGATGTACTAAGATAGCACGGGGGTGGAGAGAGGGTGGCGGGATGACTGATGCAGATGTACTAAGATAGCACAGGGGTGGGGAGAGGGTGGGGGATGACTGATGCACACTGGTAACTGTATGGATTCACACTGGTTATTTGTAGAAAGCCCGTCACATGTGGTCCCGGTAACAGGGTAATTTAGTGCACTATTTGGTGATTATAGAACATCACAACTTTTCCAATTTCTTCAGAAGATATTTCGCTAGGAGGACAGTATTGAATTTTCGTCAAATATCACCTTGATATTATTTTTAATGCTAGATTTCCGAAAGAGTTCTCTCAATTTTGAGACATTCGCATGGAAGAAATGATACTAGATGGCACTTGATAACACAATCTGGTATTTTATGCATAATCTGTTAAGACAAATCATTTCTAAGAGGTTATTTCCATGCGAAAGCTGAAATGGCCGAGCTGTTGAGATTGAGTGGATTCTAATTGTCTTTAGAAAATAGAGTTGTGTCTCTTAATATGAAACACAGAACTGATTTGGAGCCAAGGTTTTCATAGGTCAAAATGCCAAATACTGAAGATACCCAGGCTGAAGATAATTGTCAGTGGATTGGTCATTTTCCTGTAGAACACATTCAATTGACACATTTATTGGCCGACATATGTGACATAGTGACATATAAGGCAAGCGGGATATATATACAAATCTGCGCTCAACATTTAATAAATTCCCTAATCAAAGATCCATATGGGATTATTGCGTTCAGTGTAATTGTTCGCGGGGATTTTCATTACGTTTTCTTCCTCGTCAGATGACAAATCGCGGATATTGGATTCCGGGAGAGCTGTGCAGGTCAGCCTATGGTGTTTACTGCAGAGCACAGAATTAGATTAAAATGTCTGTTATCATTGAACATATATATGGTGTGAGATGTTAGCTTCACCATTCAGATGTCTCAAAAGAAATTCATTAAACATCAAACCTAAAAACTAAATCTATAATCTGCTTGAATACCATGTAACACAGATCTGACGTGGGTATTTGATATTGCACAGTGGAGATCGGGAGTACCCACTATTCCTTGAGCAAGAATGAGAATACCACATACACCACAATAAGATGTTTATCCATTCTATCACGTAACTGCAATTATTGAAAACTCCCCACCACTGTCATCATTTCACAACTTCATCTGTCCCCCTCCTGTCTTCTAGTTTCTCTCTCTCACACTCTGCCTCCTGCTATCCCTAACACTATCTTCTCCCTTTTTTCCATCTCTAACTCATGCAAATTCAGTTATATATCTCCATTTCTACTAAAACAATTATTTCAAATCCTACCTGTCTTATCTATACCCCTCCCTCACTTATTGGGGATAGGGCATGTCGCCAAGAGGAGAAGACTTCATATAAGCCCGAGGGCTTGTTGTCTGATCCTCGTTTCCATACATTAACTCTTCTATTTTGCATATATGTGTCATCTGTATAGTATGTTATTTAATTGTTTGGATTTGGAAATAAAAACTACATATGCTGGAATCCAGTTATTTGGGTAAAATTGTAAAGTGAATATTGAGGAATATTTACATGCAGAATAATCAGATTTGATTATGCTAATCAGAAATATGTGATAAATTTAATACCATACATGGTGTACACCTGAAATTAACCCTTTCTATATCTATACTTAATGGATTCTTCTGTTCAGTTATAAAATTATACATCGGAATGGTCTATTATTCATTTGGAGGAGTGTTCAGGTAATAAAAGTAGAAGACAGACAGAAAAACAGATAATACAATAAGAGATTCATTTATATTCATATGTGGGAAATGTTCAGATAATAAGTAAAAAAAACCAACCTGTTTGATCTAGAAATAACCCAAGTGGCTAATTAAGCAACAACCAATTGTTTGACAGCTTTTCTTGTCGTGAATTGAGAGCTTAACATTATCATGACTGGAGCTTCCTGAAATTTTGCAAAAACCCTATGCCAATGCATTCTCTTATATATGCGAGTCTCCCATAGGGAGCATTTGGGAGCCTCGCATATATCATATAATGCATTGGCACAGGGTTTTTGCAATATTTCAGGAAGATCCAGTCATCAAATACTAAAGCTATCAATTAACGCAATATTGTCGAACAATGGGAGACTCGCAAAGATACGAGAATGCAATGGTACAGTTTTTAATGCAGCACCATCATGAAAGGGTTAAGATTAAGTTATTTGAAAATATATGCAATCACAGCTCTGGTGATACAACGATCCCACATTGTTGCAAAGATAAATGAGCTTCATATCAGCTGATGAATTTGACATTTGGTTTGTTTCCATATAAGGTACACGAATGACGTAGAAGTAATGTTGAGTACAAAGGTATTGACTACAGAGTACCTCTGTTCCCCTCAATCAAAAGTAAAGATCGCTACTCTGCATAGGGGTAATCCAAAGATGCTCTGCAAAGCATTGACAACTATCATTGGTCTTGTATGGGTAATCAAGTCCGATCACTTATAGGTAAGTATGTTTCAGATTTTCTTGTAAGTTTCTGTAACACCAAGGCACCCTGTTGACTCAGTTGTTTAAGTGCATGGTACATTACGCCAACATAAGCTATCGAGTGAAGCATGTTGGAATCCCGGTAAGCACGTATTTGTGATCAATGCAAAGGAAAGGTAATTGGATTCGTGTATTTGGGCTAGGCCTGTAACGATACGCTTAGTCACGATACGATACGTATCGCGATACGGGGCCAACGATACGATACGTATCGCGATACGCAAAATTTGATCCCACGAGTAAATAGCTATTCAAGTTCAACACTCCAACTTTGCACAACTCTCAGGTGTTATCATAGAATGATGAACTATACTAAATTTAGTGAACAGTATATCATTTCACAGTTGGCAGTCAGTTGCTGGAGTTTCTGACTGAAAATGAGCTTTACTGACAATATACTCAGATATAACTATTGACAAGTAGTGTAAGCACCCACTGTGACCCAGCGACAGTTCGCCATGCACCATTAAACTATATGCCTAATAATGGCACATGACATGGGCAGCTGGGCTCTTATACACTACTTTGTATTATAGTTATATCTGAGTATATTGTCAGAAAAGCTAATTATCAATCCGAAACTAATGCAACAGTGATTCAAGTTTTATTTTTTAAATTCATTTCATATTTTAATCAACAGTAATTCAAGCGAGCATGATGGAGCATCAAACATTAACTGAGTGTTCACCCGAAGTTGATGTTCTTATTCATGAGGCATTGAATGATTGAAGTTATGCTAGGTTTTTACATGTTGGTCGTAACACCAGTCTTGTAAGAGGTTGCCGTCGAACATAATTTGCAGATCGTTTTAGTTCTGTCTGTCTTAATGCGTCCATCCTCTTCAATGGTGTACGTCCAAAAACCGAAATACTGCCAGACTTTCGACCTGTAGGCCGCTGGCGGATTGACAAGTTTTAAGCTTTGAGCAGACATCTTTCCACGGCCCACGTGTTGTTGTTTTGCCGCAGACGATATATCCAATATACTAGTATTTGATTGGTTGAAATCACAGCAGTTCATCAAATCAAACCAATCAGAGCATGACTTACAGTATGAGGCTAGGTTACGGAGGTCAGTCATTTCACTTCCGCCAACGTTTGTGTCAAAGGTCAAAGTGCGAGCTCACGGAAACAAACGAAATTTACAGATTCACTTCCGATAACACTTCGTAAGCATTCACAGCTTACGGAAACGAACGAGGGGACACGATTGACTTCGTATGGTAACTGCATAATAGCGGAACTGTATCGAAGTGTATCGAAATTACAGTCAAATGAATCGCATATAGAATCGTGAATGACGAATCGCGATGCATCTAAATCGCGATGAATCGTTACAGTTTGTCAATTGCTTTCCGGGGTGATCTGTGGTTTCTACATGCATTGGAGTGATTCCCAGTTAAATTTACCCTCTGCTCAGTCTTCCCTCCACCCATAATACTAATAATGTTGTCATATGGCCAAGCGGCTAAAACAACATTAAACCCCAATAAACCCAACCAATTATTATCATTGCTTTCTGTGTGGGCGACGATTGACGATGAAACGCCGGGAAGACCAAGGGACCAGCCTTGAGGGTGACTTGGCAGACAACTTCTCCCTAAAATGTGCCTCTTCTCTCTATATTTGACCGAGGGAGAAGTGACTCCTCTCTCATATACAAGTTTCCATATGTCCCAGAAAGGTATATAAAGTGTACTTACAGATTATAATGATGTACTTTCACACTTAATGGTTTTATAAATGGGCTCTGGTGTTGCATCATACTTATTGGATCATACAAGGGTGATGTTGGTGTGTAAACTTAAGCCATTGTTACTTCTTCCCGATTACAGTCCACTTCTCCCTAATAACAGGGAGAAGTGACTTCTCTAAATTTGAAACCTCTAGGCTGGTCCCTGGAGAGACCCAATTTGGGGACAATGAATGAAGACACGTTCTATATAACTTGGAGCTCCATGGTCCAGTGGTTGTTAGTTGTCCATCTTGTCTTCACAGACAACACATCGAGATGTGTTTGCAGCCCACCGGTGGACTATTGAGCTTCACATACACAGTGGTTAGGTTTCGAATTAAGCCGATTGTGACTGTAGGGTTATGCAGTGTTCAAACCTTATGCCTAAGTTTGACCCTTGAGCAAGGTCACTCGTACTGTGACTGCTTTGCAGCACTCATTGGTTAAGGGAGTATGCAGTTCACATGTTGATAGGTATTGATAGGTATTGTCAGAATGCTTAACCTTGATATTGGCACAAATTCATTGCAGCTGGGATTGCTCCCCCATTGGAAGATGGGAGTGACAATGGTGTGTGTTACAGTAATGCCCAAAGTATATGACCATTTTATACCCACAGCAGAATTATGGGAAATTTTTCAGGATTTAGTCGGAAATATGGCTTGTTGTCATTCATCGGAAAGCTCTAGGTGAGAGCATTCCGATGAATGGCAGCAAGCCATATTTCCTGAAAAATTTCCCACATTCTGCTGTGGTTAGGGGGTCGATTATTTAGGATATTACTGTAACCTCGATATGTGCACAAATTTGTTGCAGCTGGGATTGCTCCCTCATTGGAAGATGGGAGTGAAAATGGTGTTACGTGCAGTATGAGACCAAAGCAATAGATTATTCATTATTATTATTATCAGGAAAGTATTCCTGTTCAAATGTTACCAAATATATCTGTTGTTTGCTATATCAGAATAGATAACCAATTTATTGTGTGAAGTTGACTGGAACCATTAAATCAAGTAATTACGATTCCTGACATTTACACTGTAGGCGGGACATTACCAATAAATATCACAAGTCTAGACCAGGCAAATAAATAACAAAACAAATTTATCAACTGGCTTCATTATTATGGCCATAAAACTGAAGTCTTTGTTCTATCATTCATGAGGATCAGTTAATATGGATTGAGAAACCTGCAACAAAATAAATGGCTTAATTAGTTCATATGGTTTTATTTGGGAAATTGTTTACAATATTTCGGGCATGGAATATTTTATCCAGGGGGTTATGAGGTATGTAAGGGTCAATAATATGACAAATGAAATTTAAACTTCAAATATTTTTCGCAATCAATACATCTGAATGAGCCAGCAAAATAAAAATTATAATTTGAAAGTTTCACAGTTCGTTAAAGGCATGGATGGTCTTCGTTATAGATTATAATTTTGAAATAACAGTTTTTGTATTATAAAAATTTCCTCAAGAGTATACTAATAATATAGTATAATGATAGTAGGAAAGTGATATTATCCACAGAACACACGTTTGTTTATATACAGCGCATAAATAGTGAGCAACAAGCAAAACATCCAACACCATTGCCATTGTTTTAGTAGTGGCCCAATACCCTGAAACAGCTAAAAAATATTTCCAGCATTTGATTTTAGTGATGTTTGACAGTAGCCAAGGGACACACAACTGAGCGTAAGAAAATCCACTAACTGTCCTCCAAGGAGCACATTTCCTGCCAATTTCCTCATTAAGACTCTTCATCAAGTGTGATGTCGAATTCCAAAACAAACAGTTCCCCTGGCAGATCTTTATACGCACATATAAACAACATTCTACAGAAACCTCTCAATGATGCTAACAATTCTTACAAGAAGGATTAATTCCTACTTAACATAGGTCTGTCATTTACACATCATCAAACAACTTCTAATAAAAGTTCACAAAACATTCTTAAGTAATACACAATCCAGGGAGAAGTTCCGACTTCGGTATATCCACAATTGTTATTTACTAGTCCTATTGCTGGAAAAAACATTCCGATTCCACGTCCCAAACAATTTCATAATGTTCAAGCAACTCCAAATATTTACTCCAAATATTTTCATGTTTTTTTTGCTGCCCGGGAAACCACATCTTGAAGGGTATAGCTCTCATTTAAAGAAATATTATGGACTTGTTCCGGTGTGTGAAACTGATCAGTTAGTATTCAGGCGCTATGCCAACTGGAGGAATGTAGCATTCTACAAACATTGTTGAAAATCTCAAGCAAATTGACCATACCGCTCCATGGAAAATATCATCCGAACTATGCTCAATTGTAAATATTTACTTCTTGATTCAGGAAGCAACTATCAGAGATAAACTAATGAAAACGATTTTGCCATCGAGTCATTGTATTTAATATATGTATCAATATATAAGAGTAGGATCTGTCTGTCTGTTTTGATTTTTCTCAGAGACCCCTTGACCAATTTCAACCAAATTTGGTGTGGTGACTCTGGTTACCCTGGCAGAGGTTATAACGGTGTTAAGTTTTTAAAAATTATGATTTTAAAAAATCTAATTAATTAATTTGAGCAAGGAGCTCAATCTAAAAAAAAAACATTTACCGGTATTTGAAAAAAAAATATTTAATTGTTTTTTTTTTAAATGAAACTGTAGAAATTATCAAAATATGGGCCACCTCTGTCTAAGGTCAAAATGTGCTGGGTGTCAACAAAGGGGCCACAGGCCTGTAACACACAAAGGGGTCACATGCCCCTTTGTGCAGGGGCCGCATGCCCCTCCGATGCTGAATAAAGTCTCCCAAAGGGAGCCTGTTTCAGCTAGTTAATATAAAAAAATGACATTGTGAGTTGTCAAATCGGATATAATCTTCGGAAAAATAACTACTTTTAGCAAGATAATTCTCCATTTCTATTTGATCACCCAACCTGGGTGCTTTAAATCACTTTATCCTTTATTTGACTAAATGGATTCTCCAACCAAGTTATAAAATTTTACATGTGAATGGTCTATCATATATTTTGTGGGATGCTCAGGTAATAACTGTCGACTGAGAACAGATAATACAACTGCTGAAGGATTCATATTCACTGGTAGGAAATGTTCAGATAATAAACTCAACAAATTACGTTTATTTATTATCTGAAAATTTGCTAAGGGAACTATTCCTCAATGAGTATTTAGCATAGAAAGTGAAGTAATGTGGAACACTCTCACTAGGACGAAGTGATCAAATGGGAATATAGAATAAAGTATTATAAATTTTATACTCAAAATTAGTAGCATGCAATGTCATCCTTATATATGGTAATGACCTAAATAATCCACTCCTTTAACCACAGCAGAATTGTGGGTAATTTTTCAGGATGTAGTCGGAAATATGGCTTGCTGCCATTCATCGGAAAGCTCTCGGTGAGAGTTTTCCGATGAATGGCAACAGGCCATATTTCCGACTAAATCATGAAAAATTACCCATAATTCTGCTGTGGTTAAGGAGTCGATTATTTAGGGCATTAATGTATGAATTATAAAGCAACTCCATTTGGCAGAATCATTGCCGTTTGTTTATCGCTGAAACCTGAGAACTTCAGATGTTGTGTTTTCTGAAATAATATGTTTGAAGTGGCTGAAATTTTCAGAAATATTAAGTTAAATGCTATATCGTTTCAGTGGGAAAGGTGCCCAGGTACTCACTTAACAGTTTGGTTCACTCCAATAGGCAGACAATCCTTAAATTAATTAATTGGGTTAAATTTAGGCTGGAAAGATCATTTAGCCCACACCCAGGAGAGATAACAATAGTTCCAATGGTTGAGTTCTGTGATATTGTGCATTTGGATTGAGTTGAAATAAATTGAGTTCGTAAATTAATTTAACCGAATCATCAATAAGATTTAATTGTAGTGCAAACAATTCAACAGCCACCATCACTGTTCAATGCAACAGAATTATATAACCTTGTCATGCAATCATTTCGCTGGAGGAAATAACTTTCTTTGGAGAAAACCAAGGGCAATGTCATGTCCAATGACTTCTATTGCTGTTTACGGTGCCATGCACTTCCTTAGATTTCCTTTGATGAAGAGATAAGGACACATTTTTGTTGCCTACCCGTGATTTTATAGGAATGATCATGACTAAGTTTTGTCAATTAGCACCCCCACCCCCCCCCCCCCCCCCCCCATGAGATGTTCAAGCCAAGCTACAAAAAGATTCAATGTCTTGATTGATTGCAATTTTCTGGTAATTCCGGACTGCCCAATAAACAATGTTCCACAAGATCGTCTCCACATTTTAGTTTGACTCAGGTAGCTCGCTTCCACTCAAGAAATTTCCAAGAATTTGTATTATTTTTCGTTTTTTATTTTTATTTAGTGGTATTAACTTAATAACCCTTTCTATACAAAATGGATTATCCCACTCAGTTATAAAAGTATACATTGGAATGGTCTATTATTATTTTGAGGGGCTTTCAGAAAAAACAATAAAAGTACAGGATTGAGTCCTATTTATTGCGGGAAATGTTCAGATAATAAGTTCAACAAATAAACTATGGTCATTTGTTGAACTTATTATCTGAACATTTCCTACGGTATAACTACTCGTCAATGAGTAATAAGTATAGAAAGGATTAAAGCAAATAAAGAATCAAATGCTTTGCTTTTTGTGAGTACTCAATGAACACATTGCAAATCATCTAATATTTTCAGTTGTCTCATTTGAATACATCCGGAGAAATCCCAAAATTGAGGTACTAAAAAGTAAAGTGGATGTTGTTGGAAACAAATAATGATTCGAGCATGAATTGTCATTCACCACACTAATTTAGTGCCTCTAGGGAGTTATGTAATACCAAATAACTCCATTGGGACACTAAATTGGTGTAGTTAACTCCAAGCCATGCTCTATTAATTCAATATGATACTGTCATCCTATACTATGTACTATGTACTGGAACAGACATCATGATAAGTGCAAAATTACCCATATAAAGCCAACACCTGTCAATTCTTAATATTCCCAGCCATTAGTGTCATAATATCAGGTTAAACAAATTGGGGACCTTGGGACTGCTACTCCCTGTCAGATGCTGTACAGAGTGACTACATATCCAGTCTATTTTGTCCTCTATCGACAGCTTTTTTCATCTAATCGTATTTGACTTCTATTGAACCCCAATAGATGATGCTGCCACCTCTTATATAATATCCTAAACATATTCAGAGTAGCTAGGCCTGTTAGGTAAGAAATGTCTAACCCTTCCATCTTTGGAAGATTCAGTATTCATTCACATGATCCGCAGCATCCGCTATACTACTTTTTGTGATATAACCCCTTTCTATACTAAATTATTCATTGATGAGTAGTTATCCCTTAAGGAATGTTCAGATAATAAGTTCAACAAAGGTCGTTCTTCCCACCAATGAATTAGAACATCCTTCAACACTTGTAATATCTGTTCATCTGTCTGTTGTCTGCTTATAATTCCTGAATTCCCTACAAATGAATAATATATCATTCCAAGGTAGACTTTTAAAACTGAATGGGAGAATCCATTTGTCCAAGAAAGGGTTTATTTATTGTCTGTTGTCTGCTATATTTCCTGAATTCCCTACAAATGAATAATATATCATTCCAAGGTAGACTTTTAAAACTGAATGGGAGAATCCATTTGTCCAAGAAAGGGTTTATTTATTGTCTGTTGTCTGCTTATATTTCCTGAATTCCCTACAAATGAATAATATATCATTCCAAGGTAGACTTTTAAAACTGAATGGGAGAATCCATTTAGCCAAAGAAGGGTTAAAACATTAAGAATTAAACAAGGACCTGACCCGCCTTTTGATCTGGTATCGTATTCGCCAATAAATCTTGTATTTTGCTCATAGTTTTCATCATCTTCCCTATATTATGCAAGAATTTTAAGAAACATGCTTGGATAAATCTTATACGTCTGCGAGAAACGGCCCAAAATTTGTATCCACTATACTGTGAAACCGCTGTCTATATGCAAATTATTTCCGGTGTTAAAAGTACACAGTAATGATATTGTGCTTAATTATTTGTTCAATTTATACAATGCCTTATTCTTACTGAGAAGTAACGGAAAACGGAAGTAAACGCAGATATAAAATCTAGTTATAGTAGCTATATACTGTGACATCACCAATGACACATTAGAGTTTAAACTTTCTATTATTTATCTGGAGGGCTCTTCAGTTTTGAAAATGTTAACACAAGTTCAACAAACTTATTATCTGAAGATTTCCTAAAAGATTTACTCTTTAGAAAAGAAAGATTTAACATAATCTTTTTTTTTCAAAGCGAGCGAGAATTTTCAGAGCTGGAAATTTGAGAAAGCATTATTTAATGGATCGCAAATACAAATGATTTCAGTCCCAATTTTGAACATGTCATCAGAACTAATAGCTCCATTTGCGAGCCATCATGGTTCAGAGCTCTGTTCTAACCACAATGTTTGGAAATTCTTATGAAAATCAGTTGTTAAAGACACACACACATCTGTTTAATAATATATTGACAAGTATGAAAAGCTGGCCAATTCTAAGATGTATTCAGGGTTCCAAAACAATAACAACAAATTAGTTAAAAATTATCTCCTTTGTTCTGTTGAAAAAATACTGAAGACCAAATATGCCATATAAGTTATACCTATAAATAAATTATCATTTATGTTGCATGTATTGAAAAATTCACAAAACACATTTTTCGTGTTCCTCTAAAACTATGAAACAAAATGGTATCTTTCTTGTAGCACATCTTGTTTCAAACATGTTATTTTATAAACTAGAATCCAATTAAAAAGTAAACAACGTTTTGTAATAATTAGCTTGAAACCTGGAAACCCCGACTAATATCTTGAATTCACCACAGATTTGACTTGTGAGATTTACATAGCATGCAGATGTCGGCACTGAAAGTTGCATGATGTCAAACTGAAAACGAACATGGTCTGTCTGCCCAGATATGAAATCAACATGACTACACTGAGATTCAGCTTGCATGTGTTCAGCACATGAGCTCGTATTAATTGGGGAAAGTACAACATTATGTGGAAAATATAGACCCAATCTGAAAAAGTTGGTTCCTTGCTTCTGATTTGATTCAGATTGAATGATTATTCATGACTCGAGCATACATTTATATATCTTGATATATTTCGATGAAGTCACTTCGCCTTCATCAGTCTTTTGTTGACTATTGGCATTCACTGACCATTTGTGTTCGAAAACCAACCACAAACATGCAGGGATGAGGATGGACTGCATGGAGCTGCCGTCGCCATACAGATCTCTCATGTCCTCATGTGACTAAACCAGTCAGTTGACTGTCAACAGTACAATGATGCCGAAGTGACTTCATTGAAATATCTTAAGATATATAAAATTATGCTCTCAGTCCTGAATAATCAATCTAGACAATCTATTTTGGTAAAATTTGCACTATTTGATGTCTGAGTTGATTGGTCCTGCCGCTATTATAGTTAATTTTCACTGGGAAACTCTTTCCTCCTTGAAATTAACTACTTTATCTATACTCACTGTAACTCACAGCTACATCAACATCAGCAAACTTACCTGAAATGAAATAAAACATAGCATGTAAATTCATATGAATAAATACAAGCTATTATTATTATTGTCAGCTGCACTTGCTTACCGAAAAACATGCCAAAACACTGTATCCAAGTTCACACTTTAAATTCACACAAAACTATTTTTTATTTGATAATAGTTTTTTAATTAGCGTACTATGAATTCAAAACAACTATTACATCAGTTTCAATCTTCAGATATCATAAGTCAATAAATATTGTACATAGTTTCATGGCATCGTTTGAACCAAATAAAAAAAAATTCACATGGAAGAGAAGGATTTAGTACTAAAACCATGGGTTAATGACAAGTTCAGAGATTTAAAAGGTCCTTGCACTACATGTAAGTATGAACAAGAAACAGAATTTATGAGGAACTGATAATGCCTCCACAAAGCTCTACAATGAAACTGAACTTATACAGAGCCTAATTGAAACCCGTCAGATTTGTTTCGATCTAGTTCCCTATTCCCAAGCCTTAAAATAGTGTGTCTGACAAATGCAGAATGAGGTCCCCAGCCTGCCCCAGCAGGTAAATTTAGTGACGCTACCCGAACAGCCGGCTAGCATCAATCAATTCACCCTCTGGGGACCTCAGTCTGCTGAGGCCTCATCTTCTGTGAACTATCTGTAGTCTCGAATTAACATTGTTATAAATTCACCCTCTGGGGACCACGTTCTGCAAATGACAGACACCCTATTTCAAGGCTGGCCTATCCCATGTTGTTGGGGTAAGAGGTGCCAGTAAAAACCATAAGTATCCATGTTGATCAAATCTCGCCAGCACAACATGTGACACCAGAATATTAAGTCCATAATGGCAGTGTCCATGATATTTTGTGTACCATTGACATAGTCTCAATGATATCCAATTTAAAAGTTTTTAAGTTTTTTAAAAAGTCAGTTTTATCAGCAGATATATTAAACTTCATTAGCCCTAGACCTATTGTACGTTGTAACATCTTTTGTCCCAAACTCTTTGAAACAAGCAAATCCAAGACAAGATTTTACCAACATGTGTATTGTAGTACTATTAAATCTTTGCGAACTTGGGCAAACAAATATCCATGGGCGCCGAAGCAGAGAGGCAGATGGGGTCACATCCCTCCCCCTCCCCATGGGGGCAAGAAAAACCTCAAATATCAGCTATTAAAACAGCATTGGGTTATTGTACTAAGAGAAAAATATACCCATTCTAGTAGCTTAGTATGAGCTTGCATGGTCCCATAAAGTGTTTAAACATGTGGCATGATTTCTAAAATTTTGTCATTTTTTGCATTTATGCCAACACATTTGACTGAGAAAAGTGCCAGCACTTG
The DNA here is from genome assembly GCA_032622095.1 of Siphonodentalium dalli. Lineage (NCBI taxonomy): Eukaryota > Metazoa > Mollusca > Scaphopoda > Gadilida > Siphonodentaliidae > Siphonodentalium > Siphonodentalium dalli. Next base: position 65,271,322 of record CP136061.1, read on the forward strand.
TCCTTTATTGCTTCCCTGAAAATATATAATTTTGCGAACCTGCATGGGTACACTTGTACTCAAACCAGAGGATAAGAACCAATTCAGTGACAGTATAAAAGGTCCGTGCATTATACAGAATTGATGAGGAACAGATATCACCCGGAGGCCTCTACAATGAAGTTGGATTCTCGTCGTATACAGAGCCTAATGGAAACACATCAGATTTGTTTCTATCTAGTTCCGAGTTCCGATCAACGAGAATTAATTGCCTAGCTGCATCTGATGTGCAGTGAGAATTGTTCCATAAAACGGTTCACTTATTTTCTCAATCACGCTGAATGCAATCACACCAGGAGCCGATAGATATCGATAAATAATAAATGTATATGCAGCGTTTATGTAATAGTGCTATCCTTTGGGACGGCCTAATGATCTATGATCAAGTTTCACTTCAGTACTAACAAACTCACTAGTAAAGTCAATGACATATCAGGCAATTTCTATGAGACAGATGTGCCAGAATATCATCAATTCCCGAGAACATGAGAACATTTATGGTTTGCGCTACCACTTGACAAAATAAAAAAACAAGAGCATCGCTAGGGCGTGGCAAAATTCGCCCATGGTTATTTATCCACAATGGGCCATAACTCAGGTGAAAATTGGTGGGGAGAACCAAAATTCGAACTTGGCCTGTATTTTGGGCTAGTAAGCTCAGGTACCAAATATCATTCCATTCAATTCAGACTTACTAACGTTATAATCCGGAAATGAAAAAAGTGAACAGACAGACGAACAGGCGGATGGATGGACAGACACACCAATGACAAAATATGTCACTTTTTCAAAACAGGCGCATAATAATTCACATTTGGTAAAAGCTATTTTCATTTGGCAAAAGTTTTGACAAGCGAGTTTTCATTTCCACAAGAAAGTAGCAAGTATTTATTTAGAAACTGGTTGCCTAAACCATCCGTCACGAATGCCTCTCAGCAGTTTTCTGGTAGTGACTTATGCAGGTTAAAGGAAGTTAACGCCTCTATCAAGAGGTAGCTAATCTGACTGAATATCAGATAGATAGGTCCTGCTTCTGATTGGCCCAAATCCTGTCACAGGCCAGGCGACAAATCACACTGTCGCCCGCTAACCAGCGTGACATTGTTTTTGTCGCCCGCATGATATTATATTGCAAGAAGAATATCTCCAATAAAACTCACTCAGCGATTTCACATCACAAATAAAGTACGAGAATCATAAATCTTATATACCCCACAGGTTCGCAAAAAGCACAAGTTATGGTGTTTGCTAATTTGCATATATTTAGTTAACACTAATATTTGAACTTTTAAGTTGATACTTTAATCAGAAATGTGTTATTCAGTACTTTTGACATTGTAAATTCAATTCAATAATTCAATATCTTCGTCTCAAAATTATGGTGCGAGCTTAAATGAGTAGATCCCTTCAAACATAACCTGTATTTCGTACTAGTAAACCCACATACCAAATGTCATTACATTCTATTCAGACTTTCTAAAGTTATCATCCGAAAATGAATAAAGTGAACAGAAGGATCATTAACATAACCAGGGTTTCCGCTATACCGGCAGGAGGTCCCCTTGACAGCCCCGTTCCCCGCCAAGTTTTCCCCTCCTGCCATACTCCAGGACATACTGCATGTCTATAAAGGTATAAAGATGTTTAAAACTTCTGAATTTTGTTGGAATAGTACTAAGGAATTTTAAAAGGTGAATTTATTTTATATCTTGTGAGTGTACACACTCTAAACGCGTTGTTATACAGAAAATTGAGACAGGAAGTGATCGGAACTGACATCGCTAGAAGCTATGCCTTTGAGGCTGGTTAGTTACGTTGCGGTTAGTACCCGGTTATGTTATGCAAAAGAGCAGTATTTTAATCGTATCTGTCATGTTTTATACCGCAAAATATACTGTTCACTTTGTAATAGAGCGAGAGAGAAATGTGGAAGTAGCCGCACCAGGCATCAAGGCATCTTACCACTGCCCACAAAGAATACTCATCGGCCAGATATGTAATCAGCCTTCTATATTTACACTGCAGCATCTAAAATATATTCCGATTACTTTATGCATCCGAAATATCTGCTGGGTCTTCCACAGTGAGTCTTTTAACATTAAGGAGCACGTTTAATTCGGGATCCAAATTACTGGTGTTCTGTACTTCGTAAATTAATTTATATCTAATAAATTTACTAGTTTTAAAGTTACAGGTACATGTATAAGGTTTGATAGCTTGGCACTTGGGCAGAAATGGAACAAAACAATCTGCCATTTCTACTCTCACACGATTCTATTGGCCGATATAACGAAAGTAGTTCAACCAGTGCTAAAATAGGCTACTTTTACCTGGATTTTTCCCCTTGATGGCTACCGGCCCCATTCCACTACCCCCTAGCGGAAACCCTGACATAACACACGTCAGTTTTTGTCAAAATGGGTATAGAAAAAAGAATTGCAAGGTTTATTCAGAAACAGAAAAGGATAGATCATGCCATGAATCTCTACTCTGGTTAATAATGCCTGTAGAGATCATATTCTAAAATAACTCGAGGTGTGACTGTCCCAATGGGACTACGGATACCCCCCTGTTTTAAAAATATACTCAGATGTTTCACATGTCAGTGAACATTTAGTTAAAATAATAAAATAACAGTTCCCATTGCAGGTGTACAACCATAACCCTAATCTTAAACCTATTGACCGAAAAATGTAGGAATAAAAGCTTGAACAAAATTATGCATGTTGCGAAAAAGGGGAATAACTCCATACAAAGAATGTCGGACAGACGTCATAATTGCAGGTGGACAAGTTCCCATGGTACTAAATATCAGTGCCAAGATTAAAAAACATTGACCGAAAAATGTAGGAATAAAAGCTCGGACAAAAGTATACATGTTGCGAAAATTATCTAAGTCGAAAAAGGGGGGATAACTCCACCAAAAAAAGTCCGACAGATGTCATAATCGCAGGTGCACAGGTTCCCATGGTGGTTGATGTCTGTGCCAAGTTTCACGGAAAAACGACTGAGAAAAACTCCGGACAAATTTGTGTCCACAGACGGACGGATGACGGACGGACGGACGGACAAGCTGACTCCAGTATACTCCCCCTAACTTCGTTACGGGGGGTATAACTAAGAAATATGTTCCCCGCGTTATTTTTTCTACTTTCTAAGGTTCCCTGTCAAAACTTCAATAAGTTACAAGGTTTTGTACTGGTGGAATATGATCTCTGTTGGGGTTAGACAGAGTAGAGATTCGTGGCATGATCTAAGACAAGGATTTTTTTCTCATGTGTGATGATGCTTTTATTTTATAGTTAAAGGTTTCATGGATGAGGTGAACATCATTTTACATTATGTAACGTGCCTGGAGAATGACAGGGCCCAAGACAATGGAGCAGTGTGATTTTCAGGAACAGGAATATATTTAATTCACACTTTTTGACGGAAGTGTTTGCCTTGATACAACATTGCCCTAATCTGGTGGAGAGAACCCAATAATCACTAAAGAGGTTCTTTCAAAATAGATTCATCAGAATATTGCCAATAGTATAAACATGGTTTGTTCTTCTGGGGCGTATGCTACCATTCTTTTATCTGGGATTGTTACAGCATATTGTTACTGTTTGTTATTGTGGGGCCTGTCAGGAGGCAGAATGCCCTTTGACTAAGCTTAATTAAGTCTTTTATACTCCAATATCTACAAACGGAGGGAGTACAAAAAGGGGGAGATGTTGCATAGATTTTTATAATAGCAGGACATGTATGAATTTAGCAGGGAAAGCTTTCATCTGATTACAAACTGTTAGTTGTTACTTTGGAAGAAGAGATATCTCTTCGTGTGAAAACAAATTCTATTAACACTTTCATTGCGGGAGCAGCATTGAAGATTCTGTGCCAGTACATTCTCTTATATATGTGAGTCTCCCATATGGAGCCTCACATATATAAGAGGAGCCTCACATATATAAGAGAATACACTGGCTTACAAGGTCAAGGGAAATATTGTTAGGCCAATGTATTCTCTTATATATGCGATGCTCCCTATGGGAGACTCGCATATATAAGAGCATGCATTGGTACAGGGTTTTCACAAAATTTCATGAAGCTCCAGTCATCGAAGGGTTAAGGTGGTGCGAGGTTACCAAATATTTTGCTACAATCGCAGAAATCCCAATTTCCCAACTAAAAATGGAGATTCATGACTCGATGCCACTGATTACTATTTATGGTTGACTTGAAATATGGGTGCTGTTGAATTTCAATGGGAAATTATTTTTAAGCTCAGCAACAAACTGTCTTATGAACTTCCAAGAATCCGCAAGTTATCAAGTTTGTAAACTTAATGGTTTCTTAGTTCATATATTCTTTTGAGTAGAAAAACATTTTCCCTTGAAAATGTTTAAGTGTAGTGTGCCAATATGCACTAACAGTATATCTTTTACCAGAAAATAAACCAATGCTTGCCCAAATTAAAGCCACATTATGTTTGTTCTCCAAAATACAAATAATAATATTCTCTTTTGTATTTTTCCCAGTATCAAAAATAGGTCGATAAATACCTGAACTTAGTTTTATGAACATGCTATGTCCCAGAAAAACGCAATGAAGTCATAAACAATACAATTCCTGTGCTATTTGTATTCATTAAATTCTGGAATCGGACACGGAATAACATGGAGATTCAGCTTCATTTCTGGAAGATTTAGTTTTGAAAATTTGCCATTAATGTTTAAAATGTTTCATCTGTATGCCACCTTAACCTTTTCTATACTAAATAGATTCTTCCTCTAAGTTATAAAAGTATACATTGGTATGGTCAATTATTCATCTGGAGGGATTTTCAGAAAAAATAAGCAGGTAACATAATAAAAGTACAGAAGGAATCCTAGTTATTGGATGGAAATGTTCAGATAATAAGTTCAACAAACCGGTCATTTGCTGAACATATTATCTGAACATAAGGGATAACTACTCGTCAATGAGTATTTAGTAGAGGAAGGTTTAATACACGGTCAACCTAGGTTTTCTGTATGATTCTGTCCCAAAAGAGTGTGTAGGAGTGGTGGAAGGACTCAAGGGTAAAGATGGCACAACCTTTAGAAGGGATCTTTTCTCAAATGTATATTATGCATTTCGTATGGATGGGTGTCAGTGGTTGACAGGGGAGTAGTCTGCATGCCCCAATTCCCTGCTGTGCCACCAATGCTGTCTGAAATTAACCCTTTCATGGCGGGAGCTCCGCTGATGCAGCATTAAAGATCCTGTGCCAGTGCATTCTCGTATAAATGCGAGTCTTCCATATATAAGAGAATGCACTGGCCACTGGCTTACAAGGTCAAGGTAAATAATGTTAGGCCAATGCGTCTCTTATATATGCAAGGCTCCCTATGAGACACTCACATATATAAGAGAATGCATTGGCACAGGGTTTTCCCAAAATTTTAGGAAGCTCCAGTCACGGAAGATTTAAGAGACTCATTACTATGAAGTCCCACTGAGATACAGCGAATTCTTTGATGATAAAGCTCTTGACTATCAATTGTGGAATATTACTAAAGGCCAATCTAGTTAGACACTCGGTATGAATACCTGCTGAATATATTAACGCTCACAATCGTCCTCAAGTCTGGACTGTTAATTTAGATATTCAGCCGACTGAATTCATCACTGAACTAAACTCTCTCATGTCTGAGATGAAATGAGTCTTATCATCTTATTCATTTATCTCAACAAAGTTGTGTGCATGATGAATATTCCTGAAGATTACACCACATATTAAGAGTAGTGACCAGTGTACACACAAAGACTCTCCTGAGTAGTCGCCATCTATTGGTTGGTTATGTGGTATGATGGCTATGATGAAGATGTACCCTTTGGATGCTTGAGGTCATGAGTCTGGTTCTCGGGTGAGTCAGGTGACCTTAGTACTAACTCTTTTGATTATATATGTTACATGATAAATGGGAATCCCTTCTTCTTTATAAACATTTTTATTACATGTTTTTTGCTGGAAAAAAAAAAGATCCTCTGCCTCATCCGGGTGTCATAATTTTTAAGCCATTACACAAATGTGTGTGGAATGAAATAACATTCTATTCACTTAATGTAAATAATGAGGATTGCTATCAATAATGATCTTAAAAATAAAATCATTACACATATCACATAAGGATCAACCACAAAAAATCTTTGAAAACAATCAGTTAGGAGATTGGTCGTGTATGCAATAAAGACAGAACCACACATGTGTCACTGGCTGATAATATAGTTTATACATGAGTGTAAATCTCAAGCTGTTATACTGTGTACGGTCTGTTCTTCACCTTATATGTATGTATGCTTTTAATATATTATACAAAGCTCAAAGTGAGTATATTAACCCTTTCTGTACTAAACACTCATTTATGAGTAGTTCCCTCAGGAAATGTTCAGATAATAAGTTCAACAAACGGCCATAGGTTGTTAGTTGAACTTACTATCTGAACATTTTCCACCAATGAATATGAATCATTCTGCACTTGTATTATCTGTTTTTCTGTCCATTCCAATGTATACTTTTAAAATTGAATGGGAGAATCCATTTAGTATAGAAAAGGTTAAAGCTAGAGAGGAGGACACTGTCGATTGGGATTAATAATGATAGGAGTGAAGAGGCACTGTAGAGCGAGGGGAGGGTACAACATTCACAGTGGGCTAGCATCACTAAATTCATCCTCTGGGGACCTTATTCTGCATGGCCTAATGCAATGGGAGACATGGACACATATTTAAGTTCCCAGAGGGTGAAGATGGTGGTGTGCACCCATTGGGCACCTTGATTATGCAATGTGTCGTCTGCCAATTTGGGTATAAAGAGAAACTAAACTAAACTAGAGGTGTGACTGTCCCAATGGGACTAAGGATACCCCCCGTATTTTTAAAATACTAAGATGTTTCACATGTCAGTAAACATTTAGTTAAAATAATAAAATAACAGTTCCCATTGCCTGGTGCACAACCCTAACCCTAATCTTAAACCTATTGACCGAAAAATGTAGGAATAAAAGCTCGGACAAAATTATGCATGTTGCGAAAATGTTCTAAGTCGAAAAAGGGGGATAACTCCACCAAACAATGTCGGACAGACGTCATAATCGCAGGTGCACATGTTCCCATGGTACTAAATATCTGTGCCAAGTTTTAAAAAAAAATTGACCTAAAAATGTAGGAATAAAAGCTCTGAAAAAATTATACATGTTGCGAAATATTTCTAAGTCGAAAAAGTGGGATAACTCCACCAAAAAAAGACTGACAGATGTCATAATCGCAGGTGCACATGTTCCCATGGTGTTTGATGTCTGTGCCAAGTTTCACGGAAATTGATCAAAAAACGAATCAGAAAAACTCCGGATAAATTTGAGGGGGGGGGGGGGGGGGGGGGGGGGGGTATAAAAAAGAAAATTAACTTTCTAAGGAAGTTTCTAAAGAATCTAAAAAAGACTTGTACATTTGATAATAAAGTTACTTTCCAGAGGAGATGAGGCCTAAGCAGAATTTAGTGATGCTAGCCCACTGTGGGAAATATCGTCACTAAATTCACCCTCTGGGGACCTCATTCTGCGCTTGTCCAGCACAATATTTTGAGGCCTGTGTACAGTGTACGTGTCACCTAAGGACTTGGTGGGCTGGAGTCCCCTGTGTGCCCACCTGCTCTGTTGCCCTTGGATAATGTTTCAACCTCTTCATGCATTATTTGTTACACACAACTCTATAGTGAGTTGCTCACTATACACAACTTAATAGAACCTATTAGAGCCTATATCCAACAAAAATGCCAGCATGCTTGGGCATGTGAAAATAGAAAACCTTTAGAAATCAAAATCGCTAGCTAAAGCAATAAAGTTGAAAATATTGATGAAGAGATATACCGTGTAACCAGGAGATACAACTGTTTATGCTTTGACTAAAGAGCCTGAGAGTAATAAACCGAATGGCAAATATTTACCGAATTGATTCCACATAAATTCCTACCATATATGTACTCTTATAATTCCCTGGGATAATTCAGCTGGAATACAGACATAAATAAGCCATCACTCGGTTATTCTGTGCCCCGTATTTAATGACAGGAGACTATCTATAATTTTCAAGGTCCACATGGGATTGAAGTTTGTGGCTGTGGAGCCATTTACAATTTATGATGTGCAGTTCAGCTCAGGGAATTGTAAGCAATTGTGACCAAAATGGAACATCATGCAGAAATTAATTTTTTACACACTTTAATTTGTATTGTGGGACTTTTTTTTTTAGATATTACTAGAAGATGACCCTGCTGATTTGAATTTTTTTTGGAAAAGTCACATGCGTATAAAACATTCAAAAACATGTATATTGTAAAACATTCTAATAATGGCTCTGTTGGTTTTTGCAAATGGCCATAATTTAGATTGCTACTCCTGTCAGCATGCAAACACCAGCGCCACCATTATTAAAATATTAAAAAATATATTTGTTCTTAATGTTTCACAGTCACTGTGGTTCTTTCTACAAACGCTTAGATTAATAGCCAAACACCACAAAAATGAAAACTCTAAAGGTACTTTTCTTCACAAAATGATTTATTTCCAACCAGCATCATAGCAATTCAGCAAGATCCAACCAACATCATAGCAAATTAGCAGGATCATTTAACCAGGGCTGAAGTTTTCCAAATATGGATACTAATAATTTTGACAGATCACAGACTTGCAAATCGGGCCTGCCCTTTCATATCTCGACACAGAAAATCACCTAGTTTGTTAATAGACAGTAAACTACCTGTATATTACCTGTACAATAACCCTAATTAGGTAGATCTTTAGTACATTAATATAAAATGCTTGTGATTTCACCAAGGCATTCTGAGATATGACACCTCGGCTTCCTGTCAACAAGGTTAATGGAACGAATGAAGAAAATTCAGATTTAATCAAGCAGTATTAGCACGAATGCCCTCAGATGACTGGGCCGATCACCAATTACCACAATTTATCTCCCGTGGTTTTCATCAGCGATTTCAGGGCACAAGTACTGTACCTACACCAGCGATACCAAGTAACAATCACAGCCTAATAACATGACTTTGTGACCGATGGGGTTTTCATGGTTCTTATTTAATTTGCACCTGTCAATTTCAGCGACAATGGATTCAAGCGAGCAGCCCAGTAAATGGGAATAAAAGTCAGGGATGTGGCTAGAAGTTCTTTGTTGGTTATGTCCAATCTTTGATTTTCAACTGCAACACCCACCCCATCACACCCCCACCCCTGATAACTAAAACTTGCACCATATTGCAAGTTGGAATTGTATTTCAAATAATACATTAAACTCTCAATCTAAAAAAAATTCAACATAACACCCCCCAACTCTTAATTATGACTGGAATATTCAAACTGATGGTCAATTCAGTCTAAAATTTTGACTGAAATAGGAAAATGTGCATATCTTGGTCTAGAAATTACTTCTAGCTAAAATATCAGCCAATTTTCAGTCTGAAACTTCCAACTGATGTTGACTGGATCAGACATGAAATTTACAGTTGTTGAAACTTCTGAAACGCCAACACCTCCAAAAGGTAAACCAGATTGGCCTGAAAAATTCTGTGAATTTGCATCATGTGGCTAGCAACAAAAATGAATACTTTAAAAAATTTGACCATGTCTTATGCCATATATAAATGGAACACTATTTCTCTGTTCTTTTTTGTTGTAAATGTTTCAAATTTGTATTTCAACTGCTAGTTGTTTTTATATATTTGTCATGAATGGCTTCATTTTCTTAATATTTTCATTTCAAACCACAGATAAATTAAAAACATTTATCAGGTTTCAAAGTCCCATGTTATTAATGCTGAAAGTTCAAAAAGGTTTAATAGACTTATGAGGTGTGATACTATCATCTATACTTGGTATTATGATGTCCCACAATTATTCCCCAATGCCTACTTCAGAGTTACTGCACATATGTACCTCACCGTAAGATAGTCAGTATATCCCCAGAGCGGCCATTCTCGAATCTAACGATCATTCTCAGAATGACACAAAAGAGGTAAATAGGTCAACCTCAAGTGTGACAATTAATCGAGCTCCGTCCAAAGAGACTCCCAATTGCAGCATTTCCAATCAAGTTTGTTAATCATTTGCTCGCTCAAACTCAATAAATGACCCACAGGTCATTTGCAGACAAATTTAAGATGGGTCTCACACCCAAATGAGCGGATGTATGTAATTTAGCAAGAATGGCCACTGCTCGATCGGCACATTGACAAATCTCCGGAGATCTCATCGTGAAAGCTTCTAATCATTTTTGATTGAAGAAAGATTACAATGTAATTGACACTGTGAACTTCAATCAATAATTCAACAACTGGAAAATGTGTGCATGTAGGAAGTGTCATGGCGAAGACGGAACGACATTATACACCGCTGGTCCGATGCCGAGTGCCAGTGACATATTGTTCTTAATTTGAAGACATTATCAATGATGACTGACTCGTGCCTCAATTATAACAATCAGATTGATAGTTAGTTCTTGCTGATGCCTTCTAATCTGGCGTGGAAGAACTTGTCAGCTGGAGTACTGTCTTCAATTTCGACATGCTAATATGGGAATGATCTGCCTGAAATATATAGACTGTCGAACATCATTGATAGTCTGAAGTCAATGGCTTTAATATTGTTGTACTTTCTTAGTTAATTTAGTATAAAAAAGTAGTTTTCCACATTTATATGGCGTGATCTATAACATTTCAATGTACTTGTATGATATGTAGACAGAATGTTATTTTGGGTTTCATGCCAGCAGTTCTAAAACAAAGGTTCATATTACTCCGAAGCCTTCTCAATGAAAACTGACTTGTGCCTCAATTATAACAATCCAACTAATGGTTATTTCTTCGTTGGCTGAGTAGTCTTCAGCTTGGACATGCTATTATGGGAGCAATCTGACTGACAGCACAGACTTCACTTAGGCAGCATCAACAACAATTTGAACAAGAGCACACCGTCGGGGCATGGCATAATACGCCCGTTTCTGGAGTAGACTGGGGCAAGGTTTAATTCATTTGTTTGAAACCTTTGACTTAAGACGAAGTAAAAACATAAATAAAACACAATAATCTGGAAACCGCATATCAGGTCAAATCTAAGTCGAAAAAGAGGCATAACTCAGTCAAAACTTGATCTGTATTTTGGGGTGGTAAACTAATAGACCAAATTTGGTTCAGTTCACTTGATTCAATCTAAAGCTATCATTCAGAAACCGCAAATCAGGTAGAATCTAAGTCGAAAAAGGGGCATAACTCAGTTAAAATCAAGCGGACGAAATCCATATTCGAACTTTATCTGTATTTTGGTGTGGCAAACTAACATACCAAATTTGGTTCAGTTCACTCGATTCAATCTAAAGTTATCATCTGGAAACCCATTTACATAATACGACAGTAAAACAAGAAATCTGCTAAAATGTAGATATTTAGTCTTTCTTTCGTCCCGAAGTATTACACTGATAAACAAGCAAGAGTTATTCCACCAACCATGCAGTCACTACAAATAATTTATATAAAATAATGACATTTGTCTGCCAATTTTGATAGAGCATTATTGAAAATACTTATTTATTCATTAATTTACTGACATGGAGCAAAAGTGGGTATGAAAACTGGTGCTGGCAGACAGAACAGAAGATGGTGCTAACTTGAGATCTCTACAACTGGGTGAGGGGTTTATTAACATTCAGAATCAGGGCATAACATTCAAGAGAGCTGGTTTGGCAAAACAGAATCGCCCTGGACATTTGTAAAAAAAATAATCAATTTTTATACCAGCCTTCCTGGAATTTATGGCACTTGAACCCAAGTGAACATTAGTGCGATATTTACAGGTAACCAGGGAGTTATGTTGGAGCACCCGTCTGCAGACGGAAAAGTGTCGCTCTTCCTAGGACTCAATAAACCTCATTGACCGGTCTCAAGTTCTACTATTTCCCCGTTGGCTTGATGAGTGCATAACGTTTTGCTTAATTCTCATCAACAAGGCCCTCCAGTAGTGCAGGGTCATTCCACCAGAAGTATTAGTACTGTCTTGGGCTTAATAATTTTTATTCAATGACGCTTCTTTACCAGATGTTTTGCAGGCTGCAGATTGGTCACAGGAGACAATGTTTATTTAATCTTATGTCATCATCTCTTGTGTATAGGCCTATGATGTGTGTATCAAGAGTGGTAGAGGGCAGGGTACTAGTAGGAATGTAAGCGCTCTGGGCCATAAGCCATCTGGGATAAAGCGCTATATAAATATTATTTATTATTATTATTAGACACTATACATGAAGCCTTTAAGTTTGGAGGTCCTTTCATGACAAAAGGATAAATACATGTGAATGTTTTCCAAATAATTTCATCAGAATTTGTTGGAAATTACAACAAATTTATATCCAGTATAATGTGTTTTCCTTTATCTGGCGAGTTCCTCAAGTAGAGAATATATATACATGTATATAAGTGACTCACAATGTGACATGGAGGTGACTATAGGAGAGATACAATATTCTATAAATAAAGTATGGACAATTGGTCTGTGCCATGAATTTAACTACTGACAATAGGTCCAACACACCAAATGCTTTCTAGGGGCAAGTAGAGATATCAGATAAAATGTGTGATAATACTGTTCCTAAACACTCCTGACACATACTGTGAAATAGGTTATATTCCTATCATTAACACTGAATACAGAGCATTTTTATGATATAAAAATAAGATGTAACAAGAGCTACGCTGGGCGTGCAATATACGCCCTCTCTTGGGTCGGCGGAAACTGGTAAAAAAGGGGCATAACTCTGGTAAAAATTGGCGGACTGAACTCAAATTTGAACTTGACCTGTGTTTTGGTGGGAGAAAGTATTATTCCAAATTATCATTGAATCCGATAAGCTCTAGTAAAGTAATCATCCGGACAACAAATTTCAGGGATTTTCTAAGTCAAATTACGTCAAATAAGGGGCATAACTCCGGTGAAAATTGGCGGACGGAACCCAAATTCGAACTTGAGCTGTCTTTTATCCTAATAAACCCACATACCAAATTTGATTGAAATCGGTTCATTCTAACTAAAGTTATCATCCGGACAACAAATTTCAGGGATTTTCTAAGTCAAATTACGTCAAAAAAGGGGCCATAACTCTCGCAAACATTATCGGATTAAAACGAAATTCGGACTTGAGCTGTATTTCGACATATGTAATCCACAAAAAAACGGGTTTTGCGTATAAACATTCCAAAATCGAGTTATCATCCGGAAACCGAAAAACATAAGGAAAACTGAATTTTCTGAGTTGAAAAAGGGGCATAACTCTGCCAAAAATGGTCGGACAGAACCCAAGTTCGAACTTGACCTGTGTTTTGGTGGGAGAAAGTAATATACCAAATTTGGATTCATTCCGATAAACTATACTAAAGTTATCATCCGGACAACAAATTTCAAGGATTTTCTAAGTCAAAAAACGTTAAATAAGGGGCATAACTCCGGTGAAAATTGGCGGGCGGAACCCAAATTCGAACTTGAACTTACTTTTTGGCATAAACCCACATACCAAATTTTACTAATTTTGGTTCACTCTAACTAAAGTTATCATCCGGACAACAGGTTAACGGACGCCCGCCCGGACGCCCGCCCGGACGCCCGGACGCCCGGACGCCCGGACGGACAGACCAATACTATAATACGGCCTTTTTTTCAAAAGGGCGTATAAAAATGAGATGAGAAATTTGTTTCTCAAATTATAGTTTTATGAGTAAAAATGTATTCAGTGTTAACAGCCCATCATCTTCCCCTCTGTGGGGAACATGGATGTATATTATGGGTTGTGGTGGAAGTTTCTGATCTGCCAGGATAGGAATGAGAGCCAGGGCCCAATTGAGCAGACACAGCAGGTAGGGATTTAATTTTAAATGTGACCCTCAACACGGGTCCTGCTCGGTGAAAGAAGGCCAATTTATTTTGACCAAGGATAATGGATTCACATCGTTAAAGTTAACACTGAATACTTCCCATTTTACTAATAAAGCTATAATTAGAGAAAAACATTCTAATTTTTACTTCAATTTAATCCTTTCTATACTAAATGGATTCTCCCAACCAGTTATAAAAGTATACTTCGGAAGGGTCTATTATTTATCTGTAGGGATGTTCCAGAAATAAAAGCAGATGACAGATAATAGAAAGTGCAGAAGGAATATCCTATTCTTTGGAGGGAAATGTCAACATAATAAGTTAAACAGACGACTATTGAGCTTATTATCTGAACATTTCCCTCCATGAATATTCATTTTACCTGAACGTACCTCCAAATAAATAGTAGGCTATTCCTTTATAACTGAATGGGAGAATTCATTTAGTTTAAAAAAAGGGTTAAACATAATCTTATAAAATGAACATTGACAAATAGGAAATTAGATGTCAGGCTAGTGGGGCTGGTGTCCAACTTAATACATGAGAAGATACCTTCAACCATGACCTGCATGCTCTGATTGTGACCATCTGGGTTAATATACAGTAAGAAGGAGTTAATTGTAAGATGGATGGCTATCCCATGCCATCCATCATTCTAACCAACCTCTCTTTATTGATTCTCCTCAAGAGGCTGATGAGGATGTTTTACAAGGCATTAGGCAGCAACAATTGTCATAATTCCACTCATATAAAAACTGGCTCAAAAGGCTCCAAGTTGAACTAATTCGTTAAGAAATTGATGGCAGATGCATCATCGTGCTAAGTGATACTGACGTGACTGCTGTGACACTGATCATTGAATCTGTGTCCACGAACATTTTCTGTCTGTGCACCGAGTTGTGCAATCAATTATTCAGAATGAAGCTGCTTTTTTTCAATTCCTGACTAAATCTGGTGAAATGAATTTGGAATTTGATTGCAGAAGTTATACATCATTCAGACAGAATTCTGCAAGGCTTCAGTGAGCAACACCTGACAAACAACAGAGCTTGTCAGAAATAGATTGAGTGAGGCAGCAACAAGTGGAATGTGTATGAGTTATTTATATTCGTTTCAAGTTTCAAAATAATAAATCTGAGTCAAGGAAAACAGTATAGTGTTCAACATGTTTGGGCCAAACAGTTCTGAAAGTAACAATGCAATGGTCTATTCTTCATTTGGCTTGACACTGAATTCAGAATACTTTTAGTTAGTCTTTCCCAAGCTAATGCATGATAACATTAGAAGCTATACAGCCAGTCCATAATAGGGGTATTATGTGTACTTCAGTAGCGAATTCTCAAATCAAAGCACTTCAAAGTATATAAATCCAATATGCAATATATGAAAAGTATCTACTTTTGACACGAGGGTCACATATATTTTGCTGCCAGTTATTGCAACAGCAAATAATCAATGTTTAGACAACACACATTTCCTGTTCTAGAAATGCCTTTTTAGCATTGCACCATTTTGTTATTCTCTGAAAAACCATTTAATCAATTGAACAATTGCATCAGTGATATTATGCGGGGACACACACAACATAGAGTAAAAGCAAACAGGTCGGTACAGGAAGTCACTAAAAGGCAATCAAATATCCTCGCGTTATAGAAGGTGTTTTGGACTGATGTGAGACAAATGGAATATAGTTGTACAACGGAATCTCAATATAAATGAGATGTTTCAAATCAAACGAGAACTGGGAAATCCAGCTCATAGATTCATTGATCAGTATGCTCAGCTTTCTGACAGACTTTATAGGATTACGAGGGCAGGATCAAATATCCATTATCCAACTAACAATCATTGAAACCAGCCAGAAGATATCGTTGTCAAAAGAAATGAGACATGAATGTTATATTAAGCACCAGACATAAAGATGCTCAGAGCAACCATGTCATATCATAATACATTTTGGAAAATACTTCAAACTCCATGCCTCACTTTCCATATTATTCATTTTAAAAATGCAATGCTCTTGTATAAATAGCAAATCTCACCATATGTATGTGGAAGTACTGGTCGCATATTAAAGACATATTATGTACTTGTTCGGGTGCGTAAAACTGATAGGTTAGTATTCAGGCGCTATGACAACTGGAGGAATGTAACATTCTACTAACATCGCCGAAAATTTGAGGCAAATCGACCGTACCACTCCATAGAAAACATCTTCAGAACTATATACGCTCAATTGTAAATATTTACTACTCGATTGGGGACGCAACTATCGGCGATAAACTAACGAAAAAAAATTCGCCATTGAGAGTCACTGCATTTAATTAATATATAAGAATGACGGTATGTGTTGTCAATTTGGATATACTATTTGTAAAAATAACTACTTTGAACAAGATTACTCTCCATTTCTATTTGATCACCATACTGGAGTGTTTCACATCACTTTAAAAGTGTTCTTACATTTTCTCAATTGCGGCATTGCCATTAATCTACACAACTGGACCAGTCCATGCTCTCCAAGAATCAGGCCTCCAAATATGGTGCTGCAGCAGCTGTACATTTGTAGAATGAGGTCCCCAGAGGGTGAATTTAGTGACGCTACCAAGCAGTGGGCTAGCATCACCTTCACCCTCTGGGGATCTCATTCTGCTTAGGCCTTTATTATCTTTTTCTGTTTTAGTTTAGTTTCTCAATATCCCCAAATTGGCAGATGACACAACATGTACAGGTGGAGCCCAGGCATTCATGTAAACACCCAGAATGTGATTAGTCATCTGACATGTACGCGATTAATATGTCTTCATAATGATATATCATCTACCATGATAGAAAAAGGTATAATGATGATGTGATCATTTAATGTATTATTTGCATGAATTTTCTGATAGCGCAACAAATCAAAGTTCTCTGAAAAACAAGGCTTTGTTTACTTATAAATCTTGTTGCTTTGACATTCAACGAACCTCCGATATATGCATGTTTTATATCATGCTTGGGAAAGGACACCCTCTATGTTCATATATGCAAAGCTTCCATTTGACCTAATGATATACAAGCAAGATAACTCCCACCCATGATTCTGGGCATACAGTCTGTTATAGAAGAGAAACGGGATAGGACTCAATCCAAAACAGCATCAACCCAACTGATATCCCAAGCTGCTGTGGCCCGAGAAGACTTTGTCTACTATTCTGTGTTCACAGCGAAGGTGGCATCTCCCCAATGTAGAATGTCAGTTTATAATGAACACAGGGTTATTTGTGTGATCAAAAGTTATTTTAAATAGAAGAACATAATTTCGAAACAGGTTCCGAATGTGGGCAGTGAGTATAGCTACTTCTGTCTGCAAAAACTACATTTATTTCTCCAATTTCACATCAGCAATTGTGTCGAGCATGTGACCCAATTACCAAACAACAAAATCGTACAGTGAAACAGGCTTTTTAGCCAATCAGGAAGCATACGGATGTAAGATGATCTCATTTGGCTTATGTGATGCATATGAGCCGCATGAAACGCAATTACTTCAGTCAGTATGCCAGCTGTTTATATAATTTTAATGAATACATGAAATTCCTATAGGCCCAGATAGGCCTAAGAAATATTTATTGAAGTAACATATATTTATTAACTGCTTTCAACATTCCGGACAGCAGCCACCTCAAGTGAACTTTTATTGTTACCATACCATTAACAAGCTAATATATAAACAAGAGGTGTGCACTCGAGTGCTAGCATACCCCCACCGTGGCAAATTCAACCCGCATTATCCGTAAACCCAACAAATTTTTTTTTTATCTTTAAAGAAAAATTCGGACTAATAATATCGATATGGTGTCACAAGAAGCTTGTACAGAAAAAATTATTCAAATTGGTTCATATTTGTTAAAGTTATTAAGTCGGACAGAATTTTCTAAGTCAAAATAAGTCGAAAATGAAGTGTAATATTACGAAAAACAGTCTGAGCCAATCCCTAGCCGCATCATGTAGAGAGGGTATTGTGAGAAGCATGTATACCACAAATTATTGAAATCAGTTCATATTTGTTAAAGTTATTAAGTCGGACAGAATTTTCTAAGTAAAATTAAGTCGAAAATGAGGCGTAACTTAAAAAAACAAAGTCGGACCGAACCGCAATTAGCAGCATGCGGAGAGGCAGTCCCAAGGAGATTGCATACAAAAAATTATTAAAATCGGTTCATAGTTGTTCCGAGTTATGAGGTCAGATGGACGGACACACGGACGGAGAAAGCGTGACGGACAGACGGACAGACGGACAGACGCAGTCAATCCAGTATACCCCCCATTTTCTTCGAAAGTGGGTGTATAATAAGGAACATTCTAAATTTTTATATCCTGGAAAAATTTAAACTGGGACAGTAATTCTTGCCGAGTTGCTAATTTGTATGACTCAATAAGTATTCCTCAGGCATAAAGTCCTTATTAAATTATTTCATGTATCTGTCAACCTACTTAATTTGATTCGCAAAAAAATGACAAAAGCGATAGCCTATTAGCTTCATGCAGTTTGAAACTGTAAATTTCAGGTCACTTTAATGATTGAATTTTCTTTGACAGGTAAAGCTTGTACCTTTTCACAGTGCACACTCAACATTGGAACGGAACATTGAATGCTTTCCATAATGACAGTTTTAAAACCACTTAATGAGTCTCCAAGCAATAACAAAACAGGGATCTATAATTCATCTGCAGACTAAGTTGCATATCTGCAGATTTAGATTTCATACCAGATAACTGATAGGCTGCTGGTCTATCATTATGGATCTTGCGCCACAATGCTGATAGCTGCCTTACTCTATCATTATGACACATTTACAGGATGAAATATGTGCAGTTACCTAGTAAATTGACACTTGTAGCACAATAATGAAGACATTTCTTCTCAGTCCATCAACAAACTGCGTATGATCTAATATTCTAAGTAGTATTTACCGAGTGTAAAATTATAGTAAATCAGCCAAAAATTTAAATCCAAGTTCTGAACGTCTACGGTAATATAAATAGACAAAATTAAAATTGTTTTTTATTTTTTAACAATTTGAAGGGTTAAGAAGTAATGCAAGGGTGTTGTCATATAGGGCTGAATATAACCAGATAACCATTGATACCATACTGTTTAATATATTCCTGATCACCCTTCAGTAGATAACATCTGGACCTCGTCTACATAATCATAAATAATAACCAGACAGAACAGTGTGTTCTTTGACAATGTACATGTAATCGCACATAACAGGGCAGAATCAACCACATGGCCTTTAGTGATGTCTGGTTCATTATCATTCACAATAAGGCAATAATTGTTGATGTGTGTACATATGTACATATCCCTGAAAAGCATTCTTTTCATGCAAAATGGTTCCCTTGTGATCAGCGTTAGCCGGCAATTAAAAGTATCTTCGTTTATCATTCCCTGTTGGTGTTACCTGGTATTTAGTGGCAGATACAGTTGATGTAGGCATAGTATCAGTACAGTAATGCTCTAATTAATCGACTCCTTAACCACAGCAGAATTATGGGTAATTTTTCAGGATTTAGTCGGAAATATGGCTTGTTGCCATTCATCGGAAAGCTCTCGGCGAGAGCTTTCCGATGAATAGCAACAAGCCATATTTCCGAATAAATCCTGAAAAGTTACCCATAATCTGCTGTAGTTAAGGAGTCGATTAATTAGAGCATTACTGTAGGCATAGTATCAGTGGGTCAGAGGGGAAATTTGGGTGAGGGGAAAGGTACTCACTGCCCTCTAGCAGAAACACTGCGAGAGGGCAGTGCAGATGATGGAGTCACACCCAATATGAGTAGCTCCCAGAATCACCAACTGGTCACCCATCCAAGGACTCTGACCAAGAGATCCATCTAGACCTCTTGTACAGATAAGTCATCGGCCTTCTATATTTACACGACGACGCATAATTTGGCGAAAGTTGGACAATGTTGTTACTTGGTAGTTTTTTACACAAACTTTCTCAATGTCGGAGCTTATTTTCGACTGACAATAGCGCAACTCATTTCAAAGGTAAGCAAGTGATATATACACAGACCAACTCAACTGTGTTAAAGGTACTCAATCCGATAAAACTCCTCTCAATTACTATTTCAATGGCTTCGGGGGTCAAAAATATTTGATTCGAGTCGAGGAAGTCACCCATCAAAGCTCAGATTTGTTAGATATCGATTTTATAAATCTATTATTTTTCATTATCGGGAATTCTTTCTGGCCCAGAAGACAGTCAAAATTTCGTTATTATTACCACTTGATTATAGAGTTATCCATCCTTGTCTGTTTGAATCGAGTTTTGGCGTAAAATCTCGAGCAGGTTACCAAATTGACGGCAGTTATTAGTACTCATCTCGAGCAATTAACAAATTTCAAAAATCAATATCTAATAACTCTGAGCTTTGTTTGATGGGTTCCTCGACTCGAATCAAATATTTTTTACCCCCAAAGCCAAAGAAATAGTAATATAGGACCCTCTGATCGGATTGTTGTTGTTGGAATCTGTTGAGATGGGGACCCTCTTTACGGATTGAGTACCTTTAATGGTTTGTCCATATGGCACAAGTACCAGTGCAGAAGGATGGAATGAGAGGCGCAGTTGAATGGATAAGAATTAACACTTTCTTCACTAAATTAATTCTCCCATTCCGTTATAAATGTTTCTATTGGAATGGTCTGTTATTCATTAGTGTTCAGAAGTTCAGAACAAATTAGTAGACTGACAAAAGGCCAATACAATAGTGGAATGATTCATGGGGAAATTATCAGATAATAAGTTCAACAAAAAGGCCTTGTTTGTTGAACTTATTACCTGAACATTTCCAAAGGGAAACTACTTGTTAACCCTTCCATGAAGGGAGTTTCTTGAAATTTTGCAAATGCCACTTCATTCTCTTATATATGTGAGTCTCCCATAGGGAGTCTCGCATATATAAGAGAATACATTGGCCTAACAATATTTACCTTGACCTTGTAAGCCAGTGCATTCTCTAAAATATGCGAGGCTCCCTATGGGAGACTCGCATATATAAGAGAATGCATTGGTACAGAATCTTTAATGCTGCACCAGCGCAGCTCCCATCATGAAAGGGTTAAAGAGTATTTAGTGTAGAAAGGGTTCAAGATTGGCATCTGATAGTGTGCGGTCTTGTTGTTCAGCAAGGGATATGTGTCATTAATTGTATTGGAGATCATATGTTATTATCAAGGATGCATGTCGAGGAGCATACAGTAATGCCCTAAATAATTGACTCCTACCCACAGCAGAATTATGGGTAATTTTTCAGGATTTAGTCGGAAATATGGCTTGTTGCCATTCATCAGAACACTCTCATTACTGTATAATACCATGGCGGCTAGTATAAACTCGCTGTTTTCTAAAATAGTTCAAGATGATGAATACAAGTGCAGGAATTTTTCTTAACATTCATCCAATGTTGACCTAATTTTAAAAGCTGAATTGAGCTGTCAATACTAGATGATATCTCGGAGATCCATTTCCCTCGTGGATGGAACCTTGAAGATCAAATTCAAGATTATGATTCCGATTTTGAAATGATCCCTCGGAGAATGGCCCATTTTTGCTCGCTGTTGCAATATGTTGGCTGCCGACCATGTAAATTTGAGTATTGATTTGTGAGAAGAACCCTGACAAACTGGCAGCAACAAAGATTTTATGTCCTTCGAGGGAGCTTTAAGAATTCATCGCGGAATGATATTTCGGAGATATTAATGATGTGGCAGTTATCTGCTGAGAGGAGATTTTTTAACACTGTGATATATAGCGACACTGGTACTAAACACTGACTGATGAGATGCTATCAAATGTCAATTATTTATTATTGATCAAAGAACAAAAATTGCTTCGGTGTCAGAAAGTGTGTTCATCCCGTGAGTTAACCATATTAAAAGTACAGACCCGGTTTGCAAAGCCAGTCAAATTTAACGAAATACAACAGAAGTGTGCAATAATACGAGGGCTTCAAATAAAATATCCTGTTATTGAGTCGAACTGATAAGGGGATACCCAGACACTTTTCTGAATAAAAGAATGTAGTATTAAATTAATAGTACCATAAATACCACCCAAACTGATCGTACATTTCAGAAAACACAATGTCCAATTTAAAGTGGGACTGTACACTAAACCCAGCTATTTATGGGACCATCACAAAAGAATATATGCAACAAATTAATGAATTTGAGCCATAGATTACTGCAAAATAAACTCAAGTGTCTATGAATGAATGATGCAAACAACATGGAAACTATAATGATAAAAGGTCAGCCGACCACAGTGTCCCCCGAGAACGTGGCAAGTCGATGCCGCTTTGTTAAAGAAATTAAAAAAATGTTGAAATTTTCTAAGTCGAAAATAGTTAATAACTCCGTCAAAAAAAATAAAATCCGTCATCTTTAAGCATGTTGCACATCTTCAATATATTGTCAACAAACAATATTCTGAAGTTTCAAATCTCTAGGATGAAAACTGCAGGAGGAGATGATTACACCATGAAGGTACTCAAAAGTGTGATGGACGAACGGCTAGACGAACGGATGGACGAACGGCTCGACGAACGAACGGACGGACAGACGAACGGACGGACGGACGAACAGAGCCTGTTTCTATAGTCTCCCAAAAATAAAATTTTCGGGGGACAAAAATGAATTTATGGCTGTTTGTATCGTTCATACGGTAAATGAGTGTATTTTGCACTCATCCATGGCTCAAATTCATTCATTTGTTTCATATATTCTGTTCAGTATAAAATGAGATTGTCCAAAAAATGGCCATATTTAGTGTACAGTACCCCTTTATGCAAAACTGGAAGAATTTTTTCCTTAATAGGACCATTCAGTCTAGTGATCTGATGCTACAGTAATGCCCTAAATAATCGACTCCTTAACCACAGCAGAATTATGGGTAATTTTTCAGGATTAAGTCGGAAATATGGCTTGTTGCCATTCATCGGAAAGCTCTCACTGAGAGCTTCCGTTGAATTGCAACAAGCCATATTTCTGTCTAAATCCTGAAAATTTAAATTACCCATAATTCTGCTGTGGTTAAGAAGTCAATTATTTAGGGCATTACTGTATTTATTATAGAACAGCGAGAGCATGTGCATTGTTTATAAACGGAGAGTCGAACATACTCCAGTATTAGTACATTGTCCTACCTTGCGTAATGCTAATATGTTACATGTTTCCTCATAAAAACAGTGCTGGCGGGTCTCAGAAGAAAAAAAGGAGCCACCGCCACTATTGCTATGGCTTATGCAACAGAGACAGTAGGAAAAGAGGCAAAATTCACTTGGAAGGTTTTTTTAAAGCCAAAAACGAACAGAAAACAAGGTTGTGCATCAAAGATGGCTCTGGTCGAGTTGTTTTGCCCATAAGTGTACATCTGTTCGACAGAGAATTTAGACGAACTAAAGAACCATAACTCAGGACTAAAACCATAACTAAGGTAAAATAAAATCTTGACAAAGCTGGTTTCTGAACTCAATCAAGATATTGTTGTGAAAGTTCCATATACCCAAAGTGAATGGAATCGGTTAAAGTTTTCGCACTAACGGTCATGAAATTGCTAAAAATAGACTAGACTTGTTGTGAAAGGTCAACATATCAAATATGAATGTAATCGGTTGACAGTTGCTACTGTTGCACTAACAGGTCAAAACATTGCTAAAAATAGACAAACTAAGGGCCTTAACTCAGGTAAAAAATATCAGACAAATATAGTTTTCGAAATAGTTCCGAGATATTGTTCTGAAAGATCCATATACCAAATATGAATAAAATTGGTTGATGTTTGCTCAAGTTATCATGCCAACAGACATACATTTGCTAAAATTGCTAAAAAAAAAAATTAAAGAACTAAAGGGCTGTAACTCAAGTAAAAGAAATCTGTTAAACCTGGTTTTCGAACTCGATCGAGATAATGTTATGAGAGATCCATAAACCAAATATGAATGAACTGGTTGACGTTTGTTCTAGTTATCGCGCTAACGGACATCAAATTTCTATAAATAGAAATAAGTGGCATAACTGGTTAGAAAGACTGGGCAGACAGATTTTTGGTGTACAGCTATCGCGCATGGCAGTTAAACACACATACATAATACCCAACATCTGGTAAATTATTCCGATTTAGGATGCAATATATAAAATGGTCATCGACTGTTTCATGGCATGTTAAAACATAATACCGCAGGCACTTCATCCTGCCTCAATTTTATGTTAAAAAACGGGTGACTGGGCATTGTTTCTATAGAGTTATGAAAACTGGCTCCAATGAATGTCCGATACTGTTTACATACATATACTAAGTTAACTCTGCCCCCATTTGATGACATCTATCGTGAAAAGCGCTAAACAAATGGCAATGGTTATGCCAAAATGATCGAGTCACTACATGTTCACATATGAGAATGACATTGCATGCTGCTACTCTGGACATCAAAGTTATTAAATATTTTCATTCAATCAGCCCACTGGAGTGTTCCACATAACTTCAACTTGAATCCAGCTTTTGGTTCGATCAAAAATATAGGTCAGAATTCACTGGAAACTTATTGTCATAAATACGACCCAAAGGCTGAGATTAATCAGCTTGTAATTAGAGTTCTTCAATTCCCTACTGCATTCATGCCTCAGTTGTCTATGGATCGGGACATTATTGCCCGCGTACATCAGCCAACTCTTCGCCATATATGTCAGCGGAATCGTCATAATAGAATTACTTCCTGATGACAATCTCCTCCAGATCACAGAAAACCTTCTGGGTTCAATGCCACAAATTCTTTGCTCTCCTATCAAGGAGTGTTCAGACAAAGGTGTTGAATATAACGTGTACTATCCATTGGAATTATTATTTACAATTTATTACATGCCTGTTCCATAAAAAAAACACCATTCAGTCATCTTAGGCTGTGTCATCTTTATCAAGTGATTCCACACACATGTATGGAACTGCACAATGTTTATGTCACATGATGTAAATAAAGGGTCGCATTGAAACTGGAAATATAAAATAAAAGAATCATCACACACTTTAAATTCTAAAAGACTTTTTAGTTTAAATGTCTGTCTGTTCGGATTTTTCTCCCACACCCCTAGACCGATTTCAACCAAATTTGGTGTGGTAACTCGGGGTACCCTGGTGGAGGTTATAAGGGCTTTTCAAAAAAAATTATTTTAAATTTAAATTAGTTAAATAAATAAAAAAAACACACACACAAAAATAAGCTCACTATGGGCCAATTTTAGAACCAAATAAATGTGAATATCTAGGTTCAATATGAACCTATTTGCAGACCAGATGTACGTTTTTTTATATTATATGTTTTCATGGTGGCCTGAGCCATCCAACAGAATAACGGGTCTAAGTCCACTATGGGCTTATTCCAGCATCAAGAAAGTCCAAAATGAACCAATGTCAACACGGCTGCAGGCTCCTAACCCACAAAGGCCTCTTTGTCCGACGCTGAATAAAGGCTCCCTTTGGCAGCCTGTTTCAGATAGTTTTTAATATTTATCTGACATAATAGAACAGAAAACAAATTATTTTCATTGAATAAATAATATATATCATGATTCATATAAAATCAGATATCAGTTTAGCGCTATGAATGCCAAAGGAGATTTTGCATGTGGGAGTCCTAAAAAATAAGCCCAGTCCCAAGCTTTTGTGTCAAATAATTCACAAGCCTCCCAGGCTTACTGATGCCCCCCCCCCCCAGGCTTACTGATGGGTGTGTACAGTAATTAATTCTAGGACTGGTGGTGCGTATATCTATACAACACAAAGCACAATGAAATCCGATAAATTAACACCCGAGTTACAAGGTGATATGTTGGTACGGACACCCTGACAGACGCACGAATGGAGCCCTCAACTATATACAACGAACCACCTTCAGGGTCGGGGCCATAATAATCTGAAGAAACTGACTTTCAAAGTTGAAAGATAGCTTTTCGTGAAATATATAAAGCACATGATAAAAGGAAAGAGAAATAAAGTTGTTTATGGGTTGAACATGATTATGTTTACACTCCTTTACTGTAACTTTGATCTTCTTCAAAGGGAGTGTGTCATGTGATACAAACGGAGAAATCGGTCCTCCTCTCTAAGGTATTGGGTTATCAGTTTATTTCTCCGAGGTATTGAGTTATGTATTTTAAATTGATACAAAGATAATATCAAAGGAAGAAATCAATGATAGATATGAATAATTCATCATCCCAACTTTATGGTTACAAATCGCAAATCACTTCTTGGATACAGGTGAGACCAAGGAAATATGAAGCAAGGCAAGAAAACGCAAGAAGATACAGGTAAATCGTGCAGAGCATTCCTGCTATCTTTCATCAGGGAGGAATTAAGTCTTATAGTTGGTAACCACCAGCCAAGACTCTACTGATCTATTTTTTTTAACTGTTAAATTTGAGTTTAGAAATTCGTTATTAATTTATTGAGATAATAGCAATCAATTTGGCAACAAAAACACTTTGTCCACTTTATGTGTCCCATGTGGTTTTTTTTCTGTTTTTCTTTTTTACTTTATGGTTAAAACTTCTTGGATTGCAGGTGAGACCGAAGTAATAAGAAACAACAGCAAGAAAACAGAACAAGATGCAGCAAGATGCAGGTAAATCATGCAGAGCAATCTGTCATCAGGAAACAAGGAAACAAGGAAACAAGCAGCCAATACTGCTCCAGATTGGCTGGAGTTTCCTGAATTTGTGCCAATGCATTCTCCTAAAAATGCGAGTCTCCCATAGGGAGCTACCTTGACCTTGTGCATTCTCTTATATATGCGAGGCTCACTGTGAGAGAATATAATATATAACAGAATGTACTGGCACAGGGTTTTAATGCTGCACTAGAGCAGCTCCCATCAAAAAATGGTTAAGTACTACTAAATTTACATCATTGGAAAACACGGTCCCAAGTATCCTTATCCAAAAGTCGTCTTAGGTCAATGTATTGAATACTTCGCATCTAAATGGAGTGAAATTCAAACTTTATAACCAGTATTTTTTAGGTCCGAGAGATAATCTTAAAATTTTGCAATACAGAACTAAGGTCCAGACAGTATTTCATATGTATTCATAGAACTTAACCCTTTCATGACGGGAGCTGCGCTGGTGCAGCATTAAGGATCCTGTGTCAGTGCATCCTCACATATACAAGACAATGCACTGGCTTACAAGGTCATGGTAAATATTGTTAGGCCAATGTATTCTCTTATATATGCAAGGCTCCCTATGGGAGACTCACATATTTTAGAGAATACTTTGGCACAGGGTTTTCGAAAAATTTCAGGAAGCTCCAGTCATGGAAGAGTTAAGGAGTTACTAATAGGGCAAGATTTGATGACGTCACACAACACGTGTTCCTAGCAGTGGTAGGCAAAACATTGACCAGTGTCTACCAGATGTTCTTTGTTTACACTGAAGTGCGGTCAAAATATGCGTGTTTAAAAAATATGTATGAACAACAAAGAAAGATAAACGGCAAAAACAAAATATGGGAATAGTTGTTATGTTAATGGGTGTTCCAATTTTTCGTGTTTATATTTCCGTTTGATAAATATAACAACTTATATGTTCAGATTAAGGTATTGTTTATATCAAAGACATGTGTATATGATACGCGGAATAATTGTAATCGACGAATTCATGAAATACTATCATCAGAATAAAACATCTATGAAGTTGAATGACAACTTCAGCTTTTGTTTATATTTTCAATTTGATCGCTAAATGGTTGTGACAATTAAAAAACTTCCCCGAGTTCGGTGCAATTCTCAACGCGACTTCTATCATTTTCACTAGCACCGATGTAAATTCTTATATATACATATATACACCTGGCTGTGTTTATTTTATTTCTCTTTCGTTTGAATGTATTTGTCTAGAAATTTATTATTTTGTACTCCCGTTTCTAAATAGCATGCATGGGGCGCAAGGATATTAACCCGATGGTAAAGATGGGCGAGGCAGTGTTTTTTCTTGTGTATGGCACAACTCAGTTAATAGAATATTTGAAACCTTTGAAACAAGTTGTTAAAAGATACAGGCTGCGATGGTGGGGGTATGCTGTTGAAATATTCACCACCGTCAAAATCGCCATAAACAGAAAGAATAGTAAAATATAGACAGATTTTGTTCTAAAAAACAATCAGAAATATGGAATAAACAGTATGTTATTGTCAATTTCCCCCTTTGTTTTGTAAACAAAAACAAAAAACGTTACGTTTCCTGGCTTTTGTTTAGATCCGGATATGGTAAACATAAAGAGCGTTTTTTTTTTTATTGTTTTCCCGATATGGAAATAATAAAGAGCGTTTCAGAGCGTTTATATATTTTTTTGTATGATAAACCAATATAATTGCGCTGTGTTATGTAAACAGAAACACAACTTCTGTAACATGAGCAGGCTCTTGTTTACGTACACCATCGTACGTCTTGACGACGATATACTATTTACGTGCTGATTAATTATGTTTGGCATATGAACAAAACTATGTATATTTTAATATTCCTTCTGTTGATGACGATTTGAACAAATGTGAACATTTCTGCAACGTACGCCGCCCGTGCCTTTACACGGTAGAAAAAGACACACTCATGTTTCAAAAAATGTTTCTTGCACACGAATCAATAAAGAGCGTTTGTCGTTACTATGTTCAGATGTTGTACGAACAAAGAGCGTTTATCTCAGTTATGTTTCAAAAGAAATGGACAATATGTGACAATATGCGGTCCTTAACTGGTGCATACACCTAGTAAATAAAGAACATTGGGTACTAATTTCCGCTCGTATGTGAGCCATGTTCCTTGATTTTATAAATTCATATATTTTGCTTGTTACAATGTCAGTCAATCAACATCTATACCTAATGGGACAATTCACGAACTGCATGATAAGCCAACAGAGAGACCAAATTACAATTGCATTTGTCGCTGCACGTGTTATTGATATAAAATGAATATGCATGGTGGACACAATTGCAACCAAATACTTGAACTTGGTGATTCATTTTATATATCGCGCGTGTGTGTGTGTGTGCGCTAGTAAATGGAACACCCGGGCGAATTTACCAAATACAAAACAATAACACCCGCAGTAACCGCATGACCACGTGTCGAAATATCCTCCAAATTGTCACAAAATCGTCAGTTATAATTATAATCCGTGCCAGTGTTCACGTACATATATGTTATTGTGCCACTGGAAGAACTTTACGTTAAATATTTCATGTATAAGAGGAAAGTATAGGGTGTTTTGCGAGACACCATTGTGTGTTTCTGTGTTAATCTATACACAGCTGGCCTTTGTTTTGCCCACCAGCAGCCAACACATGTGGTCGCTGTGACGTCATTGTTTGTATACAAAATTCTCCCCTATATTTTTATTATCAACAACCCCCCCCCCCCCCCCCCCCAAATATCTTGCACGGGACATAATATACATGTAGTTATATATGGAGTATACATCACTTATAAGACATAGGATGCCATATGGCACCTGTGATCTTTAGGCACCCAAACTAGACACATGACATATTTTTTACTGTTTCTTTTATGATTGGGTATGGGACTTAAAATTTCTCTCTAATTTTCTTAATTTATCACAAGGAAGTTTTTATTTAGATATATTTAGAATTTTGGATGTGGAAGGGATATCATTCTGACAAGAAAATAAATTACTGATCAATTATTAAGTATTTTCTGATGGGGTTCCATCCATGAACCTCGATTTTTATGTAGGCCAATTTATGGAGTTGCTCAGAATAAAACCGCTGGAGATTAATTTACTTTTTGATTTATGGAGGATCATGTCAGATGATATACCATGCTGGTAGTGATCCTCGGATACTCTGATAACAACGATAAAACATGAAAGCGGTCAGGAGGTTTTTGCCATAAACAGTCAAGCAGGTGTATTACCATCGTCTCACATCTATCATAGAAGACATGTGCATGAAATGTTTTATTGTCAATGAATGTGATAGTTTCCTAATCATCAGCATCATTAGAAGGCTTTAACCCTTTCAATACTAAATGGATTCTCCCAGTCAGTTAAAAAGTGTACATCGGAATGATCTATTGTTCATTTGGAGGGATGTTAAGATGATATTTATTGAGTGAAATGTTTAGATAATAATTTCAACAAACGACCATAGGTTATTACAGACCACTTATTATCTGAATATTGGATAACTACTCATCAATGATGCTTTAGTATATAAAGTGTTAACCTCTCTACTGCTAAAGGACATCATTTACATTGTGCCCTAAACAGTTGACATGGCCATCGCGTAGTGGAGAAATGTACCGGTTTGATTTTGTGAAAACGCTAAATCTGATCCCAAACAAGCTCATTTGCTAGGAACAGTAATCTGCGGCTACTGGCATTTGAACCAGCATCGCCATCACTGGACAACATATGCTAGTCCAATGCAACATACACCTGACCGACTGAGTTACCAGGGACCCCGCTTTGTTTGATGATACAAAGTAACTGAATGAATTTATTGAATGAATGAATGAATGAATGAATGAATGAATTTATTGAGCAAACCAAAATACGATGGTATATTTCAGTACAATAATGTGAATATATACATAACCATAATGGACGCCCCCACCCCCCTTTTTCATACGCCGTATTCCATGCCCTGTTATGAGGTATGCCGTATTCCGGCCCCTCTGTTAGGAGGTATTCGGTATTCCAAAAATACCGGTATTCGTACGCCGACCTTCAAAAAAATGAAGTTTTCATATATTTTTATGTATTCCATATGGCTGTTAACTGGTATTCCGTATTCCACCGTCTGTGTTAAGTGGTATTCCGTATTCCATGGGGGGTGGGGGCCTCATAATGTGCATATGAGACATATTAGTAACATGTAAAGCCGTATAATAGCTTCAGAATAACCAGATTAGGCCGTAAATGCTTTTATGAATTCGCATATGTTTTGCCTCACAGGTACATACATGTACTGGATTCATGTACTGGATTCATGAGGCTTTTCAGAACATTAAGCGAATCCCTCAAACCTTCAGTCAATTGTTGTATATCTGCTTTAAGATCTAATTTTTGGAGCATGATGGTAGCCCGTTCATTTGTAAATTTCTTGCAGAACAAAACTATGGAACTAGGTGATCAAATGGTTAGAGCGTCAGGCTTGCTGCACTTTCAAGACAATGATACGAGTTTGACGCCTGCCAGCGGACTCCGGAGTTTCATAACAGTGGCTATTTAGTTTCAAGTACAGCAATATGTGATTGCCAAGCCTGAGTTTAGAATGCCTGTCATTTTCAGAATGAGGTCCCCAGAGGGTGAATTTAGTGACGCTATCCCCTATAGCGGGCTAGCTTCACAAAATTCATGCTCTGGGACCTTCTTCTGCTTAGGCCTCATCTTCTCTGGAAAGTTTCTTTCATTATAAAATTTCTATAGAAACTTCTTCATATATAGATTCTATTTCTATTTTAGTTTAGTTTCTCAATATTCCCAAATTGGCAGATGACACATTGCATAATTGAGGTTCTCAATGGGTGTACATCGCAGTATTCCCCATTTGAGAACTTCAATCTGAGTCTATGTCTCCTATAGAAGATGAGGCCATGTAAAATGAGGTCCCAAGATGGTGAATTTGGTTATGTAGCCCACTATGCGGGATAGTGTCACTAAATTCACCCTCCGTGTACCTCAATCTGCAAATGACAGGCACACTAAACTCAGGCTTGTTGATTGCCAAGTCATATGACAAGTTGTGACCCTTGTGGCCTCTCATGTTGTGCTTGCTTCATCATACCAGGGCCCTGTTTCATGAAGGCAACTTATGACATAGTTGGGACTTAAGATGGTCATAAGTTCAAACTTCAGTCATAAGTGCGTTTCACGAACAAAGTCTTAACCTAAGATGGTCTTAACTTTGGTCTTAACTTTAAGACTGGTGTGAGGTGTCATAAGATAATCTTAAAGTTAAGACCTACGTTGTGATTCGCAGTTGGTCCGAAATGTGCATGGGATCTAGTTCATGTATATATCATATTATAAACACATTTAACTGAATAACACCTTGCTAGCACGGAGGGGTGTTTCAGAAATGGTAGTAATTAATAACCAACTGGTAAGCTATAGCAGTGACGTGGCCAGTGGTTGCAAGATTGGCGGGGTGTCCGCTATTAACTGTAAACTGCCAAGACCGGACTATATATACATTTCTAATTGCTGTAACAAAAAGTATATATTTACATAGAGTTGAACATCTTTTGCGATTCAAATCACCCAATCACACTGTAGACAATAATCATGTTGAGACAATTAGTCCGAACATTTTCACATCCAAGCCTTGAAATAGAGAGCCTGTCATTTGCAGAATGAGGTTCCCAGAGGGTGAATTTAGTGATGCTATCCTGCACAGCGGGCTAGCATCACCAAATTCACCCTCTGGGAACCTCATTCTGCTAAGGCCTAAGCAGAATGAGGTCCCCAGAGGGTGAATTTAGTGATGCTAGCCCGCTGTGCAGGATAGCATCACTAAATTCACCCTCTGGGGACCACATTCTGCAAATGACAGGCTCACTATTTCAAGGCTTGTTCACATCGAGGATAATAGTGAATTATTTATACTCGTTTTTTATTTTTATAAATGCTTATGTCAGCTATTATTATTATTTACTTGCCTTTATATATTATTATGTTATAATTTGATTGTAAAATGTATTGTATATGTACCCCGTATAGATATCGGCAAGATAATAATACATAATATGTGTTATTTTATTATTATGTATATTATCATAATCTATTAACTATGAAATAAAAAGATATATAGCATGTATATAGTGTACGGACCGCGCGGGCACACCGGGATCCGCGAAAGAACATATAATATCACTGTGAACCGGCCCACAGACCGCTGGGGGAATTACTAAGATACCAATATAGACTATATATACCAGTGGTATCCCCAGGGGCCTATGAACCGGCCGTCTGTTCACGTGTTGTTAATTATAAACGCTCTTTATTAGAAGTTGTTGATTTGGTTTTTATTAAAACATATATGCAGAATGTCGTTCAACGTAACGTACTTTCGAAGTTCATACGCAGTTTGTTAATTATAACAGGCGTTTAGCACATTTGTCAACAGAACCAGAACAAATGACATTAACATCATTTATATATATGGCTTCTACAAGTATGTCTCAGATTGGAAATAAGTCTATTTGGAGCACGATATGAAGTCCTATTCACATTATAGCAATATAAATAAAGAGCGTTTTGTGTTAGTATTCCACGAATGTTGGCAATCAATAAAGAGCGTTTAGCTCAGTGCTTCCATTGTGGTGTATTGTATGTGTATGCCGTCGTGGCGACATATTCGGTTTCCAGGTATTATAGATGCTTCAAAGACGTATAAACGTATTAGAACCTAATATCAGCATTAAAAGGAGCGAACATATATGTCTCGCGTCGCCTTAATGACATGTTAAAAGGGTGAAGGTTCACATTCTGAGTTACGATGTATAAGTCCCTTTAATAACTGAAATAATATATTTGAGCTCGTTAAGTTTGTATAAAATAGGCATTGGAAGCATGCAGCTATGTGTGGATGGGGTATGACGCGAAAACACAGTTAAAAAGCGCGCTCGTGCAGTTAAGTATGCACCAGTCATTATACTGATTATCGCCCTTGCATTAAAATATCATAATTATTCTTAGACACGCCCAAGTATCTGTCACCAGACACTGTACCTATAGGCATATAACATACACAGAACCAACATTTTCTGTGCATAGCTGTAATAAATTGTCGAGAGCCAGTCTAAAAGCGCGCGAATTTAAATTACTATACTTAAGTAGGACTTAATCTTGTTTTGTGAAACGCGTTCTTGAAACGGAAAAGTTACATCATAAGATCCACCTTAGATCTTAGATTAAGTCCATCTTAAGATAATCTTATGACATTGCTTCATGAAACAGGCCCCTGGATGTTAAGACAAGCTTAAGATGTTCAACTGAAGCACCTGTAAAATGGAGCAGGCAGTACGCTCGCCATTGCTCAACAGCTGGTGTAATAGCGTTTAGAGCCCAATTGGCCTCTGTGGGAGATAACTCCACAAAAGTCTGACGGACCTCATATTCGCAGGTGCACAGGTTCAATGGTACTAAATATCTGTTCCAGGTATAAAAAAAATTGGCCGAAAAATGTAGGAATAAAAGCTCGGAAAAAATTGTGTCCATGGACAGATGAACTAGTCCAGGAGATCGGGAGGTAGTGTTGCTCATATTGACGGACAAGCTGCGACCATGTTATTTTTAATGTTTTAGGTATGGTAATGAAGAAAAATCATGATAGCAAGAACAAATTTGTAGCCTTCTTTGTTTTTTTTCGATTTTTTGGGCATTTTTCGACATTTTAAGCCCAAAATTTTCATTTTTTTTTTCAATGTGTAAAGATTTCATTTTAGTATGATTTTGGTGATTAAGTTGAATAGTAATTGTGTTAATAATGTTAAATAACTAATTGTGCTAAAAAATTGAAGAATTTAAATGTTTTTGTTTAAATTTTTTACCATTTTTAAAAACTTTTTTACGCAAAATCGTCCAAATTGCAACCATTTCATCTTAGTATGATTTTAAGGTTAAAATTCACCATAATTATTTTAATATTGTTAAATAATTTACAACTTGGCTTCTACAATGTTTTTAAATGGATTTAAGAAGGTTTCTACTTGTTTTCTAAGTTGAGGGGGGTCTAATTCAAATCCAATTAAACATTGTACTGTTCAAAATTAGATAAATTTTTTAAGGCATATGGTAGATATACGTAACTAGTTTCCAAAACGTATACATATGCCTTTCTATCCTGTGCGTTATGCACGCGAGTCGGATTTTACAAATTAAATTATGATGAAAAACCCTGAATTTTGGGTGTGGTCACATTTGTGGTCATAATATTCCGATTAGAGAGTGGATGGACATGGGGCATGCGACACTATGCAGTATATATGTATATAACAAGCATGACATGAGTCATTAGTATCTTTCTACTAAACTGTGCTTCCAGAGTTATCAGGAATCGAGTATCGGTGTTATTTCTTACCCCCCCCCCCCCCAAAAATGGTCAATTTTAAAACGGGGTATGTGTGGGTCAAAGGACCACTGGGAGATAATAGGATGTCCAATGACTTCTATATTTCTATCGTGTCACAGTAAAGCTTTTTTTGTAAAATTGGCGCAGGTTACATGATCAAAGTTCGATTTTCTTTACAATTATATGTTACAGGCAACTAATTATATAGGGTTACGCTTCTTGAAACTCGAGTCAGCATAACAAAACAATCTGGCTGCTGATTGGTTGATTATCATTGAGGGAAATATCCCTAATCGGGAACAGAAAATCATAGCCTACATAAATATGGCGATCGTGTATGTTTAGATGTTCAGGAAGAGCCTGGTGGTATCTAGAAGTTACGGAAGGGGTCTGGATATGTTTATGCTGCTGATTTTTGTGCAGTAAATGGGGTAGTTGTGGAAATGCAAGACTATCGTTTGAAAAAAAATACCGAAAATGGCGCGTTTTTTGTCACATACTGGTGCAGCGGATGACGTGCTAAGGGAAAATTGACCACTTGAAGTTCAAATAGGCTTAACCCATAGCCGGCGGGACTTTTAGTTAACACTGTCGCCTATGGAAAATAATTAGGGGTTTGTAACCTATAGATACGAAGCTTCGGTACATTAATTATTATTTATATATTACTATATTTAAATCAGATTTATGCATACAGTCGACGTCGAAACAAAAACATGAATGTACCGATTATTCGTGACATTCAAGTTAAATGTTCAATAATAGAAAATTATACTGTGACTGGTTCATTCAACATGAAGTTAGTCAAGGTGTATCTTTATTAATAACAGTATACAGTACTATCAAAATCAGAAGAAACATGTGACCCTGGGTACTTATCTCCCAGTGCTGTGGCAAAACAAAAATTGGCAATGCATTCTTAAACCCAAACCTGTGGCGGTTTTTCATCCAATGCACCGAAGCTTCGTGCCATGTACCGAAGCTTCGTGACGTGTCAGAACTCCAGGACATCATATGGTAACGGTAACAAACGTTGAATGGTCACCAGAAACCCGGATATTAATAATTTCAGATCATAATTAGCATCGCATTATATATTAACCCATCGAGGAATATGTCATAATGACACACTATATTACACCTACTATATAACTGCTCCCTCCCTGACACAGGGCTACATATAATAAGTTTATCGATGTCTACTTAATGAGAGTATACAGTTCCGTCAAAATCTGACCGAAAATGTGACCTCGCATCGTTAACCCCAATCTGTGGCGATTTTTCATACAATTTACCGAAGCTTCGTGACACGTACCGTCAAATGGCATCAAACAGTGAATGGTAACCATAAACTTTGATATCAGTCATTTCAGATTGTAATTATCATGGAATTATATATTAAACCATGGTGTAATTATGTCAAAATGACACACTATATTACATCCACCCTATATAACTGCTTCCTCCCTGACACAGTGCTACATACAAGAAGTTTATCCATGTCTACTTAATGAGAACATATAGTTCTGTCGAAATCTGGCGAAAAATCTGACCTTGCATCATTAACCCCAAATATGTGGCGGTTTTTCATCCTATGTACCGAAGCTTCGTGACATGTACCAAAGATTGGTGACGTGTCAGAACGGGACATCAAATGGTATCAAACGTTGAATGGTCACCAGAGATCTCGATATTAGTCATTTCAGACCATAATAACATAGCATTATATATTAACCCATCGAGAAATATGTCAAAATTACACACTATATTACACCCACCCCTATATAACTGCGTCCTCCCTGACACAGGCTGCATATAAAAAGTTTATCCATGTCTACTTAATGAGAGTATAGAGTTCTGTCAAAATCGGGCGAACAATTTGGTCTATAAATCCCGTAGTGTGACACATTTAATATAGACCAAAACAATAAACACCTTTCAACCCAAAGATAGTTACATTTTAATTGCAAAAATGCATGGTCTAAACATGAAAAGTTTTTGAGAGACAAGTCCAATATTTGTGGTGATGTCAGTGGTGACAATAGTAACAATTAACCATGGCACATCAGACATGTTAGTATTCAATGTATAGAAGGCAGAATAGCCAATTTTGTACATCATCCACAACTTGTAATAGATTGCAGAACACGCTGGGGCAATATTTATCATTTCTACTAAACTGTGCTTCCAGAGTTATCAGGAATCGAGTATCGGTGTTATTTCTTACCCCCCCCCCCCCCCCCCCCCCCAAAATGGTCAATTTTAAAACGGGGTATGTGGGTCAAAGGACCACTGGGAGATAATAGGATGTCCAATGACTTCTATATTTCTATCGTGTCACAGTAAAGCTTTTTTTGTAAAATTGGCGCAGGTTACATGATCAAAGTTCGATTTTCTTTACAATTATATGTTACAGGCAACTAATTATATAGGGTTACGCTTCTTGAAACTCGAGTCAGCATAACAAAACAATCTGGCTGCTGATTGGTTGATTTTCATTGAGGGAAATATCCCTAATCGGGAACAGAAAATCATAGCCTACATAAATATGGCGATCGTGTATGTTTAGATGTTCAGGAAGAGCCTGGTGGTATCTAGAAGTTACGGAAGGGGTCTGGATATGTTTATGCTGCTGATTTTTGTGCAGTAAATGGGGTAGTTGTGGAAATGCAAGACTATCGTTTGAAAAAAAATACCGAAAATGGCGCGTTTTTTGTCACATACTGGTGCAGCGGATGACGTGCTAAGGGAAAATTGACCACTTGAAGTTCAAATAGGCTTAACCCATAGCCGGCGGGACTTTTAGTTAACACTGTCGCCTATGGAAAATAATTAGGGGTTTGTAACCTATAGATACGAAGCTTCGGTACATTAATTATTATTTATATATTACTATATTTAAATCAGATTTATGCATACAGTCGACGTCGAAACAAAAACATGAATGTACCGATTATTCGTGACATTCAAGTTAAATGTTCAATAATAGAAAATTATACTGTGACTGGTTCATTCAACATGAAGTTAGTCAAGGTGTATCTTTATTAATAACAGTATACAGTACTATCAAAATCAGAAGAAACATGTGACCCTGGGTACTTATCTCCCAGTGCTGTGGCAAAACAAAAATTGACAATGCATTCTTAAACCCAAACCTGTGGCGGTTTTTCATCCAATGCACCGAAGCTTCGTGCCATGTACCGAAGCTTCGTGACGTGTCAGAACTCCAGGACATCATATGGTAACGGTAACAAACGTTGAATGGTCACCAGAAACCCGGATATTAATAATTTCAGATCATAATTAGCATCGCATTATATATTAACCCATCGAGGAATATGTCATAATGACACACTATATTACACCTACTATATAACTGCTCCCCCCCTGACACAGGGCTACATATAATAAGTTTATCGATGTCTACTTAATGAGAGTATACAGTTCCGTCAAAATCTGACCGAAAATGTGACCTCGCATCGTTAACCCCAATCTGTGGCGATTTTTCATACAATTTACCGAAGCTTCGTGACACGTACCGTCAAATGGCATCAAACGTTGAATGGTCACCATAAACTTTGATATCAGTCATTTCAGATTGTAATTATCATGGAATTATATATTAAACCATGGTGTAATTATGTCAAAATGACACACTATATTACATCCACCCTATATAACTGCTTCCTCCCTGACACAGTGCTACATACAAGAAGTTTATCCATGTCTACTTAATGAGAACATATAGTTCTGTCGAAATCTGGCGAAAAATCTGACCTTGCATCATTAACCCCAAATATGTGGCGGTTTTTCATCCTATGTACCGAAGCTTCGTGACATGTACCGAAGATTGGTGACGTGTCAGAACGGGACATCAAATGGTATCAAACGTTGAATGGTCACCAGAGATCTCGATATTAGTCATTTCAGACCATAATAACATAGCATTATATATTAACCCATCGAGAAATATGTCAAAATTACACACTATATTACACCCACCCCTATATAACTGCGTCCTCCCTGACACAGGCTGCATATAAAAAGTTTATCCATGTCTACTTAATGAGAGTATAGAGTTCTGTCAAAATCGGGCGAACAATTTGGTCTATAAATCCCGTAGTGTGACACATTTAATATAGACCAAAACAATAAACACCTTTCAACCCAAAGATAGTTACATTTTAATTGCAAAAATGCATGGTCTAAACATGAAAAGTTTTTGAGAGACAAGTCCAATATTTGTGGTGATGTCAGTGGTGACAATAGTAACAATTAACCATGGCACATCAGACATGTTAGTATTCAATGTATAGAAGGCAGAATAGCCAATTTTGTACATCATCCACAACTTGTAATAGATTGCAGAACACGCTGGGGCAATATTTATCATTTTCCATATTTTGGCAGCCATTTTGAGCCAAAGTAAGAATTTTGGTTCCAGTGAGTTGGAATATTCATAGGTATAATCATATGCATCACTTACATTACAAAGTTCTGTTCATTTCTTGTTAAAATATGACTATAATCCCAATTGTGATTTTTTTGTGAAATTTTATACTGCGTTCTGTAAATTCGAATTTTGAGGGAACGGAAGGGGCTAGGAACCCAAAAAGTGCATATTTAATTGCCCCAATGATCAGTTACACAAAATATAAAATAAAGTCGCATTACTCAACCAGTTCCAAACAGCATGAATCGATCTAGAAGATATTTGTAAAAAAACAAGTCATATTTTCAACTTCCGGCGGCCATATTGGTGGCCATCTTGGATGGTGAGTTTCAATTTTGCCCCAAAAAAGTGACATTATGTCTTAGCTTCACGAAAATATATTCATTTGTATACAGTTTACAAGATTTTCACTGCTATAATTTGCATAAAACTGACTTAGGGTCTGGTCTGAAAAACGGCAGCCATGATGGACGCCATTTTGTCTGGAGTCTATACGGCCACTTTTTTTTCTTGCTAACATTGCTTAAAAGTTGAAGGACATAATAAGGAACAAAATGAGTTGGGAGAAGTTAAGTCCCAGGGGGTGCAAGGATACCCATATTAGCTCCCGGACTAGTAGTAATATGACGTCGCCGGAAAATTCTTTCATTTTCGGTCATCGGGTAGGTCAATAAAAACACATTTTTCGCCAATTAAGCTACAAATTCACCACTGCTATCATGGATTTTCGTAATCTACATATATTTTACTACAAAATTAGACCGGATAGCACTCGTCCGTCAAAATGAGCAACATTTGTTATTTCTTGGGGTCGATCTCCTGGACTAAACGGACAAGGTGAGTTGTTGGGGTACAATAATAGTGCGAAATGTAATTTCTAAACTGGATCCCAGAATGTTCGTGTCAATGTGGAACTTTACCTCAAACAAATGAAATCTGTACTTCCATGGGTATGTGACATTTAATTAAATCAAATGTTAGTCGCCGTAATCTGTCTAGTTTCACAATCAGGAGCTTATTGAACCTAGCCATATTTCCAACTATATCCTGAAAAGTTACCCATAATTCTGATGTGGTTAAGGAGTCGATTATTTAGAGCATTACTATAGTTCGCACTCGGGCAATATTTTATGGCCAGTTATATTTGCTATGATACAGGTATTCACTGCCTGGCTTCTGGTGGTACCCTCAACACAACATGCGATATTGAATAGTGCAGGTGTCTTTCGAAGGCTAGGGAAGCTGGAGTCCCTACATAAACCATTATCCGCCTTTCTGGTAGTCTGTACTAGTACTACAGGCCTAGCCATCGGAATATAGATGCTAGACGAAAAGCCAAAATGATATCTCACATTATAAATTAATGGTAACAAGACATTATGATCACTTTGTGATTTCAACTCTATATTCATTGCATTCACAGACAAAGTTAATGTCAAAGTTTAATAATAGCGTGACATAGGAACTAACACAGGACCCAATGGTTTCTTTTTTTCCCCACCTTTATGAGTGAAATGTAATTTCCTGATTAAAATGGAACCTGAAGCTGAGAATGTTCGTGTCAAAGTGGTACTTTATCTCGAACAAATGAAAACTGAACTTCCAAGGATCTCTGACATTTAATTACATCAAATGTTAGTTGCAATTATAAAGCTTTAAAATCAGAGTCATTGAACAGAGTACACACTTTAGGCAATATCTGATGGCTGGTTATATTTGGTATGGTAGACATGCAAATGCTAGCATCAGCAAATTCACCCTCTGGGGACCTCATTCTGCTTTGGCCTCATCTTCTCTAGAAAGTTTCTTTATTATAAAATTTCTATAGAAACTTCTTCACATAGATTCTATTTCTTTTTTAGTTTAGTTTCTCTATATCCCCAAATTGGCAGACGATACATTGCAAAATCAAG
This sequence comes from Siphonodentalium dalli, assembly GCA_032622095.1. Lineage (NCBI taxonomy): Eukaryota > Metazoa > Mollusca > Scaphopoda > Gadilida > Siphonodentaliidae > Siphonodentalium > Siphonodentalium dalli. Next base: position 65,312,826 of record CP136061.1, read on the forward strand.
GTTCCCAATGGGGATTACATCACAATACTCACCATTTAGGAACTTCAATCTGAGTCTGTCTTCCATAGCAGATGAAGCCATGCAGAATGAGGTCCCCAGAGGGTGAATTTGGTGATGCTAGCCGGCTATGCAGGATAGTGTCATTAAATTCACCCTCTGGGGACCTCATTCTGCAAATGACAGGCACACTAAACTCAAGACTTGATCTGTGTGGGTAACATTCTAGTAACACAGCACATGATATTTAATAGTACAGCATCTTTTGAGGGCAAGGCGAGCTGGAGTCCTGGCATGTCTATCTGAATACATGCTGCCCCATAAGGTTACCACAGGAATATAGATGCTGGACATGAACTACAACAACATTTTACATTTACTCTGCCAACCTGAGCAAAATAGAATCATTAAGTATATTCATTGCAAGCACAGACAGAATTAATGTCAAAGTGATTTGTTCTGTGTCAAAGTGAAAATTTTCCTCAATTAAATGAAAAATGTACTTCCAACGCTCTGTGACATTTAATTACATCCAATGTTAGTCGCCATGATCATGTTTCAAAATCACGAGATTATTGAACCAAGTTTGTACTCGGGCAATATTTGATGGCCGGTTATATTTGTCAGGGTACAGACATGTACTGCGTGGGTTCTCGTGGAACCCTCGACACAGCGCGTGATGTTTGATGTCGGCATAATTTATTGCACACTGTGCAATATTGCCAAGCATTTCTCTATTGAAGGGCCTTCCTATAGTTTCCTGGGTTTACACAAATGGTTGAGTCAATTGACATATGACATAATCGTTTCCACTGCATCGGAGAAGGCCAGTGTGAATCAATATAAGTTAGCATAACATGAAATGTAACAGTTCAGGAAATGTCAACACAAAACAATCTCGGAAATCATCCCCGACTATTGTCCGCTGGTTTCATTACATACGACGTCAGCCTCATCAGGGATTTTTCAACCTGTTTTGGGAAAGGGTCCTGGGCCCTTGCAATTGGGATAATTTGCACCATAGAGACTTATATTAACTCCACCAAAAGGAGTCCGTCTGAACTCAAAATCGCAGGTGTACAGGTTCACAGGCTGGTTGACATTTGCACCAAGTTTTAATTGGAAAATGATGGAATCCAGACTCGGACAAAAGATGCGTCCCAGAATTGGACGTTTCTATGTCAAAAAGGGCAATAACTCCGCCAAATGAGTCTGGGGGGGGCACAACCAATGAGTGGGAGTATCCCTTATCTCAATCAACATTGATATTCTTCTATTAGTATAGGGAGAGGCAACTTATTGCAGACATAATAGTATGGGATTTCATAAAAAGTTCCTGGCCAATCATATTTATCTCTCTAGAGGTCCTCCACCACCTAAAATAAACGACCATACCATTTGTGTCCATAATTGGTATTAGAGAAATAAGCTTAACTACAATCTAATTAATGTACAGGTCTGATATTGAGAGCAATTGAGATAATTTAAATGATACTTCAAACATGCTTACTCCTTTATTTATTAAATTCTCATTGATGAGTAGTTCCCTTTAATAGGGAATTGTTATTTGTTGAACTTGTTATCTGAAACTTTGCTGCACTCAATATGAATCCTTCTGCTTTTGAATTATTTGTTTTTCTGTCTGCCTTCTGCTTATATCCTGAACACCCCTCCAAATTAATAATAGACCATTTCAATATACAATGTTATAACTGGGCAAAACCCTTTTAGTATAGAAAGGGTTTAAAACAACTGACAATTTACAGCAACACGTGACAAGAGTGCCACAGTTGTCATGAAATCCATCATCCCCTTCCATGCTGCATTCTCATTTTGGTTCTAGAACAGTGTTTACCAGTTTATTTCTTCACAACATCGCAGTTAACTCCTCTGTGCTGAACTTTAACAGAGTCATGATTTTATTATATATACTACTAATACTGGGCCCATCACATGAGATGCCAGTTATTTAAATAGGGGTAAAGCTTGTAAGTTTTATGAGATATCAACCAACTCAAGAAAAAGCATTTGAAATGAGTAGTTTTGTTTCAAGTTATTTTAATAATCTCGGGAAAGTCACTGGGAATGAATGAAATTCTTTAAACCATATTAACGTTTTATCTGTATAATTCGCGATAAAAACATGGCTCTGGCCAATTTCACATAAAAGCTTAATTTTTTGTTGGTTTGTAGTCGAAAATGAGTTATGTCCCTGTCTCCGCCCCCATTTGACCAGGTGACCCCCATTTGAACAAAAAATCTGAATCCAGGATAATAAAATGTTTTAAGAATTACTGTTGAGAGAAAGAGTTATGTCCCTGGCTCTGCCCCTATTTTGTGACCTGGTGACACCATTTGAACAAATGGGAATCCCAGTCACCAAGGGAACTTGCATACCAAATATTAACCCATTATGGTTCTGGAGAAGAAGATCTTCAAAGAATTGCTGACGGATGGATGTACAGGACAGATGAACAGACAACGGATGGAGAGCGATGACTATCACTCCACCTGAGACTTTGTCTCAGGTAATTAAAAGTGCACCTCCGGGCACCAGAGTTTTATATCTTCAACAGCTGATGTAGTGAAGCAAATAATGATTACTAGATATGAAACTTGAGGAACAACCAAAACCTCAAGTGATCTAAAAGCCCCCAAATATCTGATAAATGGCCCACAACCTGGGCCTCCTCAAGGGCTTAGATGATGTCACAATATACCCTTATAGCTAAAATGATGATAAACTCCAACCTGTCAGCTGGGTTGATTTGGTTTATTGTCGTTAACTTCCAATGTTTAGGCATTAGGCCATATCAAAAAGTTTACTAATGGAGGAAAGACCACGTAGAGGGTTATTTTCCAAGGAAATCAATTCATTCACATAGAAAACATCGACCCACAGAAAGCTACTGAATATTTTTCAGATATTTGAATCAGGTTATCTTTCCTCTGTGTGGATCACAAATTGCCACTTATCGGGATCCGAAATGCACTTTACCAATTGAGCCACGTGAACTGGGTGCACCTCAACCTGTCAGACTTTAATAGGGTTCAAACTGCTACAAAAGCTATGTCTTCCCATAATCATGCCTTCTGGATTAAAAACCAAGAACAGTGGTCCATACTAAGCTGGGAGACACAGGATGTCGTTGACAGGATGGTCGGTGTTGGATATTATAATGTAAATTTATCGAATGGCAGCACCACCTGAATATAAATAAACCATCCTAAAATGATGAAAATAGGCTCCAAATCAAATCATAGGCTGGCCACCAGGGGTCGTTTATAGTAATTAGTGGTCGACTAGAGAGAATATTTATTGCAGTTTGAAGGCTGCTGAAGTCTTAAAATTCCCCAAACAGGCAATATAATAAGATTAGCCTGGACCACAATTATCTGTGTGGGAGAGTCTGGAGGCCATTCACTATGATAGCACACACCACTGACCCTGGGTACTGACACTTCAGTATTAACAGCCAATGGGATGTAGTGATAGGGGTGCATGTCTCTCAGCAGCCCTATCCCCATCATGATATACAATTGGAAATGTGAATGTTGTAATATATCAAACATGAATGTTGTAATATATCAAACATGAAGATCTAAAAACTAGCTGAAAAATGATATAGTCTTCCAACTGAAATGAATGACTTGGCCATTTTAAGTTCACTAAAGACTGATCTGATTTACATGGCAGTAAAAGGTTTTAATTCCAGCAGGACAAAGTTCAGAATGGCAGAACTGAATAATTGAAAACAAAAATGACATGTGAAAATAACATTCTGCAAATCTGTTTTACCATATTTTTAGAATTTTGAAATGTTGAAGCCACTAAATCAAAATACACATAAAATACTCCTTGATCAACACGTTTTAACCCTTGCTTTTCTCAATTCCCATTGAAGTAGTTGAAAATATTTGTATAGTTCATGGAAGAATATATTTAGTAAAGAAAGGGTTAAATGACGATTATTCATAAGCACAAGAGCATGATGTCATGCGAATATCAATGTTGTCAAATCTGTCCTTCACAAATCAACCAAGTTTCTGTGAGTTGGCTATTTTAACCCTTTGGCGGGTAGAACAACATCTATATTGCCGTATGGTTGATGGGTGGGACGACATTTATGTCTTTTACAGTAGTTTTAGGGTAATATGTTACTGTGTTAATTACATGTACTTCATATAATCGTCCACTAAATGAATGGGAACTGTTCATGGATACCATGCAGAAGCATATTATTTGTATTATCTACATTGACTTGAGCTTTTAATAATGTTGGTTGTATCAGGTTGTATGGTTTATTTCTGACAATAGGCCAATCTTACAATATTAGTCAGTTTATTTGCAATATAGACTGAGGAACATGATGTCATATATGACGTATTCACCCGCCAAAGGGTTAAGGGTCATAAGCTGATAAAAAAAATGTAGAGAATAAGGCCCATATTCGACCCCTGTTTTTCTCAAAACTATCGTGGACTATCATATACATTGTAAGACCTACCACAGACCTACAAATTTGAGGTGAATGACCGTCCAGTTCACTTGGAGGTTACTTAAAATGAAAATGACGCGAACGAGAAAAAAACAGGTCGCGCAGATGAGAAATATGTTGCCTAAATGTTTTGTGAAGGTCGAATCTCGCCATCACTAATTGCCTCCATCATTATTCAATCAAGTGCTTAAAACATGACATTCAAAGAATAACAGTTGCTCATTATTAGTGAATAATTGCAGTGGAAGATTGTAGTGATTTAAACATTCTATAATGCAACAAAATACTATGTTGTGACTGAGTGAAAATTAGCTGATGAAAATTGGGAGCTTGATCATAATGAATTAAAAATGAAAGTGTCAATGCTCAACGATAGGAGATAATGTCATCTATTACAGTCAATGGAGTGATAAGGAATGTGGAAAGTTTAAATGTTAGTAATACCAGGGAAATTTCCAGTGATTGCTGGTGTTTTTAACAGTTTGTATAACCTATGGTTTATCTGAACATGATTCCAGGGGAACAAACTACAGGTTACCTATTTTTAAGCACACACTAGGGGAATGAAAAATAGGTTACACAAAATTTTGAAATTTGCAAACCTCTAATTAGGTGAACAGCTGCTGAAGACATAGGTAGGCCCTCAGGCATTTATCTTAGGGCTGAAACTTATCACGCTGGCATCGTGGAACTACTACACTAAAATACTGAAGCCACTATTAAAAACTCAGGGCACAGACAAAACTGCACTCAATGAATGAAATGGTGATTGAAGCTCAAGATTATGATGCATTTGAAAAATCTAATAAGCAATACTGTATGATATGAATCCTCAAATATGGAAACACAATTTTCAGCCCGCTCTGCAAGAAATGTACCTAGCAATCGATTGTTCATGGAAATTGGTCCAGCATGTGAGAGTGATAATATTCATTAAGACCTACCGTAATTTTAGTCAGCTGAGCTGCTGCCGAAGACACAGGTAAACCCTGAGGAGCACTTGTACTTTTTGAGATTGGTGGTGACAATCCTTGAGAGGTGTTTGTCCGAGCGGACGGTGATGGGACGGGAATCTTTGTAGCACCTTGATGAGTGGGCAATGATGATGCCATGACCAGAATGGAGACAGCTCCATCAATCACCTCTGTACACCTGTCATCAGCACACCTGTCCACTAATTATTGTTACACATGTGTTAAGCATCCACTTAGAAATAGCACCATATTTTTAAGAAAATTTCACAAAAACTGTTCTTCAATATATCTAGAAACTCAACTGAGAAAAAGAACAACTTTTCGATGAAATGTTCTACAACAAGCGAAAATTTCAAACATATATAAAATACACAAAATAATTCTCCTGGTCCCAAATCAAATCAAAGAAAATAGCAATCCAGTTGCAATGAAGAAACTTTTTGCACACGTGCATCAACGTCATGCACCAGAAATGCACCTTTTGACTTGCGCATTTTAAATATCCATTTGTGGAATCGGCATTTCTGTCGACAGAGCATTTTGTTAATACACCAACTTTCTCAACAAGAATCAATTAATAATCCTGGAAAAGCACAATTCCAAAATCATTAGGTGGAATTAGAGAAAACGATTTCGCGTGTACAACCTCCACAAAGACATCAATATATCTCGGGGCTGTGAAAGCCTATCAACAAAAGTACGTGAAGGATTCTGTTTTGCACTGGAGCCAAAGTCGTTGTTCATTGACTTATTCCAATCGCTGAGTGAATTAACCTGTTGGCTAGATGTGAGGACTGAATACACCGTGGGGACGACTCTAGTGCGCGGGGATGAATACACCGCCTGGCTTCTGTTCAGGAGAGATGTATCATGATTACAGTGGATTCCTATCGAGTGGACAAATAAATTACAATTATCAAATGGGCATCCGCAAGAAAAACAAAAGGATTATTATTGGATTGGATGTTGTTATATGCTACTGGACATTCACATTGCACTTTTCACCATCATTAACACTTCACTGTATAAGATCGTGTTCGTTATTCTTAACCCTTCAATCCCATGATATTTTGGGACAAATTTCACATTCACTACCAGTGTTCAGTACTAGCATTAACCCTCCACTGCTTTGGATTGTGTACAACTTGTTCACTAACATTAACCCTTCTGTTGTGTGACATTTTGAAACAAATGTCACATTCACATGAAGTGTTCAGCATCATTAACCTTTCACTGCTTAAAATTGTGTTCAGCTAGCATTAATTCTCCACTGGTCAAGATTGTGTTTTAGCTTATTCACTAACATTAACCCTGCAGTGGTATGACATTTTGAGACAAATTTTACATTCACTGCAGGGTTCACCAGCATTAATTAACCCTTACTGCTTAAAATTGTGTTCAGCTTGTTCACTAGCATTAACCATTTAAACTCATGAGATTTTGGGATAATATTCACATGCTGGTTCATTAGTATTAACCCTCCACTGGTTCAGATTGTGTTCAGCTTGTTGACTCACGTTAACCCTTCAGTCCCATGACATTTAGGAAAAATTGTAATTCTTTAACCTTTCCATGACTGGAGCATCCTGAAATTTTGCGAAAACCCTGTGCCAGTGCATTCTCTTTATATATATGCTCTCGCATATATAAGAGAATGAATTGACCTAACAATATTTACTATTACCTTGTAAGCCAGTGCATTCTCTTATATATAAGAGGCTCCCTGTGGGAGAATCCCATACATAAGAGAATGCACTGGCACATGATATTTAATGCTTCACCAGCGCAGATCCCATCATGAAAGGGTTAAGTCAGATTAACACTTCAATTTCATGATTTCTAAAATATCATAATTAAAACATCAATTTTAAGCTTCACCTCCATAGATGCAGTGACAACCAGCATTAACCCTTATTACTTGCTTATGCTTTTGATAATCATACTCAGTAAGATTAACCCTTCAATTCCGTGACAGTTCTAAATTTGAGCTTCATTTAATAGATCATGCAATTCTTCAGTCCTTACAAACATTTAACCCTTAATTTAAATGATATTTTCACCTTTACAATTCTATTAAAGTAATATTTACATATTATTATACTGAATTATAAATTTATGTTTGAATGGTTAGTACTGTAGAAGACCACAATTTCAAGCTTATATTAATTAACTTTCACATTCACATTAATCCTACAGGTGGAAAAGAAAAGACTGAACGGTCATGTACGTATTAGTACATTCTGTTCATAAACATAATTACCTGATGATGCCAGATGATGGACCAATTAAATTTGATTAAATCTTCGACATTTTTGTAACGACTTAATTAATTCATATTGTATGCATTTTCATAATAACAAAGAGTAAAACTGTAAAGTCTATATGGTTTTTCGTTAAATGTTCAAATGATACAAGGCAATAGTGGTGCACAAAAAATATTTGTTGTTGTTGTAAAATTGGATATTTAATTGAGAGATCTTCAAATATGTTTCATTGGCATCTTGAAGTTTTTTTCCCCATTTTTATGTGAATTTCATATTGATTTTTCAAATACAAGTCAGGACTCAGGAATTGGTAATTCCAGAAAAAACTTACACCAAAAATAAATGTACTCATACAATGGGCCAGTTAAAGGTACTCAATCCAGTCAGACGGTCCCCATATCATCAAGATACAACATTTCTTCAAAATACGCTTTAGTTATCAGAATCAATTTATTGCAATGAAATCATGCTAATAACTATCAACTATGGTATCAAATTTCCCAAAACATGTTATTTATCAACATTTTGTTCAACAAAATATGGCCATATTATCACTTAAGTATCACAAAATTTGGCCGTATTACCGCTTGGTTTTAGAGTTATCCATCTTCATCCACAGGGATCAGTGCTGGGGCCGTTGCTCTACACTATATATGTACTACCCCTTGGCGACCTCATTAGACGACATGAATTATCTTTTCACTTCTATGCGGATGACACACAACTGTATATTCATTTTAAGCCGGATTTTGATTCTACAAGTTCTACCAAATATCAGCTTGAACGATGTGTCGCTGATATTCGATCATGGATGACAATCAACTTCTTAAAATTGAATGCAGATAAAACTGAAATAATATATATTGGTTTGCGACAGTCAACTTTCAAAATGTTCTAGACATAGTCTTAACATTGAAGACAGTGTTGTCTCGCCATCCAGCACAGTTCACAACCTCGGATATTTCTTGGACGAGAACCTGTCTGCTGAAAAACACATCGAGCAAGTGTGCAGGTCCTCATATTACCATCTCAGAAAAATCAGCAGGGTGCGGAATGTTATCGACGTCAAGACCACAAAAACAGCTAGTACATGCCTTCGTTACCAGTCGTCTCGACTACTGCAATTCTCTGTTGTACGGCTGCAACCAGTCCTTCTTGGACAAAATCGAAACTGTGCAGAAATCTGCATCACGAGTTATTTTTATGAGCCGTAAATATGATCATGTCACGCCATTATTGTGCGAGCTCCACTGGTTGCCTCCGAGGGAACGGATTGAATTCAAAATTTTGAAATTAACACACAAGTGTCTGAATAGCGAGGCCCCATCATACTTGGCAGACATGATTTCTCGATATGTTCCTCCGCAGCCTCTGCGTTCTGAAAGTTCTCACAGCCTTGTGTTTGTACCGGGTGACCTCGTAACAGCTGGTGACCGGGCCTTGTCCGTGGCTTCACCATTTCTCTGGAATAAATTGCCTGGTCACTTGAGGGCACCCCAGTCGCTCAAAATGTTCACATCTAAACTTAAAACGCATCTGTTTCAAAGTGTGTATCATCCGACCCACTGATGGTAGCCAGATGAGCAGCTCATTGTACATAATTGATATTTCTTACTATGTTCTAATCATCATTGTATATGTATTGATGTAAAGCCTAAGTGCTCTATGAGGATTTACGGCTTTAAACTAAATTTATTATTATCTGCAAATTTATCCGAGACCTTCCATTTGACAACGTGTTTCTGGGCCACATATTATTACACATCTCAAGAAATAACAAACTTCAAAAATCAATATCTGATCACTCTGAGCTTTAATGGGTGGGTTCCTTGACTCGAATCAAATATTTTTTCGCCCAGAAGCCAAAGAAATAGTAATTTAGGAGCATCTGATCGGATTGAGTACCGTTAAATTTAAGACTGTTTTATATTGATATACCTGCAGAAAACCTGCTGAAGTTCCTGACAACTACATGTACTTCATGTATAACTTTTGCTCTGGGGATTTTCATGGAAAGTGCCCATTCAAAATTGATCACTTGACCTCCCCCTGAAGCCATCGGTCCATCATTCTCACCAAATATCTAATTGTAGCACCACATTAACAAGACACCCGAACCCAACTTCGCTAAATCTATTGTGCATCATATGCACTGCTGATCACAGATAAAGATTTATCGTTTTAAAATTCGGCCCTTCAGCATTTTTGCTTCAATAATGAAGTGTTTTCATCACAAATGTGAGAACAGTCATGAGTATAATTCATCTGAGGTGACAACAGCCCCCAGCATTAATATCCTAATGAGGACCGTGGATGGCAGTGACAATATAATGCAACTCATCCAATTATTCCAAGGATTTACTAGAAGGCCCAAGATGAAATATTTGTGGTTGTGGTTTCCCCCATTACCCTACCTCTTCACTGCCTCATGATGTTGTGTGTGGGGCCATTGTTGACATTCTGGCCATTGTCTAGTGGAAAAATAACACGTGAATATCAAAAATACCTCAACGCTGACTCCGTTGAATAGATTTTTTTCATTCACAATCATGGAACATCATACACTGTTTCAAATGATGAGATACAACGGTTCCCAACTACTAATTTCTTAGTTTGGTTTATATGTTTGATGAGTGGTTGCTAGGGTTTATATGTTTGATGAGTGGTTGCTAGGGTTTATATGTTTGATGAGTGGTTGCTAGTATGCTGAAGTACATCCATACTCAGTACTCAGCACACAAACATTTTACGTCCATACTGAGTACTGATGTATAGCAGCCACGAGATTAAAGTCCTTCTCCTGAACATATTCTTGTGATGTTTTTTTTTCACATTCTGTTTGTTCTTTAAAAAACAGCCAATTTGAACGAGAAACAGTCTCCTTTCATGTGATCCAGCAAATCCCAACTTGGGCTCAAATAATTTGGTTTCTTAGGTCTTGATAGTCATCTTCTGAGGGGATAAAAAAAACTAGTTATTGAAATATGAGGCCAGAATATAAATTTTTTTTAATAAAAGTTCAAATATTACAAAATCCCTCTTTGGACCTTAAAGTGATGTTTACTCCGCTGAGTGTTCAGAACAGAATAACAAATAATCATGCCAAAGTAAGTTATTTTCAAAAATTTGATATCTAAACAGTCATTTTTATAAATGAATTACACACAGTGTCTACTATTGACGCAAAATTGTCGTAATGTTTATGGCCAATAATACGTCAGGTAGAAAATATTTACATTTGGGCGCAGTTCAACAGTAGTGTTCTCTGAAATAGTAGAAGACGATTTTGGTTGGAACTTTCTACAATCTTAGTTCATTGCTACATTAATTCTTCCAATCGGGATAATGTTTGGATACTAACTGATTGGTTATAGTCAATGAAATAAGTCCTCAATATGTTTCAGCATGAAACCTCAGCAAAAAAATTATTTTCTTTGGCCTACGTCTGTAACAAGCAAAGGGATATTGTGTAATAACATGTGGATTTCAAGTCTGCAAAATGTGTGTCCGTCATTTGCAGAATGAGGTCCCCAGCAGGCTAGCATCACCAAATCCACCCTCTATGGACCTCACTCTGCTTAGGCTTAATCATCTGGGAAGTATCTGTAGTCTCAAATTAACATTATTTTTAGTTACAAGAAAATGCATAATAGAGGTGACTAATGGGTGAACATCACCAATGTCAGCTGGGGAAATTCAATCTGATCTTAGCTAGGTTGCCAAAGCAGTTGAGGCCAAAGCAGAATGAGGTTCCGAGAGGGAGAATTTGGTGATGCTAGCCTGCTGTTCGGGATAGCATCACTAAATTCACCCTCTGGAAACCTCATTCTGCAAATGACAGACACAATAGTTGAGCCTTGGTGAATTTTACTTGTTCTGTCCTAATAAAGAGGGGGGTGTTATGTGTGATGAGAAGTACCATCCCTGAGTCTAGGCAGCAGTGAGTTTGAGAGATTATTAGAGGAAGTGACCCATCACAGAGTGGTCTGCAGGACCTATCATAGGAGACCATAAATTGTTTTTGGCAACCAATGATTTTCCTCAAATCTGGGACCATCATGTACAAACAAATGTGTGATATATTATAATGTCATTATACAATGTTGTGTACAGTATGTATTTTTCCTGTACGAGTCCAGGTTGTGGTGAAAAGTCATATTGGACAATATGACTTTTCTCCACAACCTGGACGAGTACAAGAAAAACTCATACTGTACACAACATTCTGCAATGACATTTGTATTATCCTTCTGTATGTTTATCCAAATTTTGGGCCGGTTGTGGTGAAAAGTCATATTGGACAATATGACTTTTCTCCACAACCTGGACGAGTACAAGAAAAACTCATACTGTACACAACATTCTGCAATGACATTTGTATTATCCTTCTGTATGTTTATCCAAATTTTGGGAAAAAACTTAAGTGGTTACTTTTGGAATTAGTCGGCACTTAATTCTCTATAAAAGCCTGTATTTTATCATCAGAAAGCGTGATTTGGAACAGTAAACACGGAAGTGAAAAAAAAAACTCAATGTGGAAGTGAAACATCTGCTAAATCCACCAGTGTTGCGTGCGCATCACAATTTCACAGATTCACTTCGCAAATGTTAATTTGTGACGTCACAGAGTCCCGATAAAAAGTCATATTGAACACCTGGGAGTCCAATATGACATTCGGGAGTCCAATATGACTTTTTCCAGGATTATCACGTTGCGGCTTTTGCCCAATCAGAAATAGTGTTAGTTAAGTGATGGATAATAATATAATTTATAGGCAAAGGATCAACTGTAGATATAACAGGTGACCATGTCAGATGAAACATGGTGAAGAGAAACCAATTATTAAACCCTTCCTGATATTTAGCAAAAACCGTGTGCCAATACATTGGCCTAACATTATTTATCTTGACTGTGTAAGCCAGTGCATTCTCTTATATATGCACCAGCATCTACAGTAATGCCCTAAATAATCGACTCCTTAACCACAGCAGAATTATGGGTAACTTTTCACTGAGAGCTTTCCGATGAATGGCAACAAGCCATATTTCCGACTAAATCCTGAAAAGTTATCCATAATTCTGCTGTGGTTAGGAGTCGATTATTTAGGACATTACTGTATATAAGAGAATACATTAGCCTAACAATATTTACCTTGACCGTGTAAGCCAGTGCAATCTCTAATATATATGCTAGGCTCCCAATGAGAGATTTGCATATATAAGAGAAAGCACTGGCACAGGATCTTTAATGCTGCACCAGCATCTAGTTCAAATGGATATAAACAAAAAGTATGTTACAAACTCATCCCATTGTAGAATGGCAGATGATACACAAAGCTAATTGCATAGGATGTTGTATATCTTCTAATTCACTGTAAAAAGTCAATAAGAGAGACAGGGCTGGTGCCTTGTAACTCCCTCCAGGCATCTCATCATATGGCCAGCAACACACCAGCTACTTATTCAAACCTAATGGTATTTGACAGCTAGCTTGTTTCATGTTGGGACAATTCCTGCTCTCATCAAAGCCATTCTTGAGAACTCTTACAATATAGAAGAATATACAATTACTATTTTGATGTCATCAACTAACCCTTTATAACAAATGTAGAATTTTTTTTTTTAATCTATTAATTGAGTGTATTTGATACTCAATCTACAAGGGAAATAATGCCAGCCAGCCAGTGACCCAAGTGTTAAGTGTCCCAACTGTAACAAAATATTAGTGGTATTTAAGACAGTGTAAATGATGTGAAATTTCATTTGTTTATGTTTAATGAGTTGATTGAGGGAAAAAAGAGCACTTTTTTAAAAGAGCACTTTTTTTAGCCAGATAAGTTTGGTAAGAAAGAAGTTTAGAAAGCAGGACCAAGCTAATATTAACCCTTTCATAATGAAAGTTGCGAAGCATTAAATATCCTGTGCCAGTTCATTCTGTTATATATGCGAGTCTCCCATAGGAAGCCTCGCATATATAACAGAATGAGTTGGCTTTCAAGGTAAAGGTAAATATTGTTAGGCCAATGTATTCCCTTATATATGGGAAGCTCCCTATGGGAGACTTGCATATACAAATGTATAAGAGAATGCATTTGGCACAGGGTTGTCGCAAAATTTCAGGAAGCTCCATTCATGGAAGGTTTAAGCCACTAGAATGGATTTACTTTGTCTTTGAACAAACTAACAATGCTGTTCTAGCTTGTAATTAAAGTATTTCTTGCCATTTTGTAACGATTGAAAGAGTTAGAGCTCCCTGATTGAGGTTGGGCATCATTTCTACCATTAATGACATTTAAAAGTGTTGTAAGGTTTTTTGATGGAGGACGATATTCGTGGATGTTATAGTTTCACAACAGAACCATGTCAGTGAAAATAAAACCCATCAACTTCTGGTAAACAACTGAAAAACCAGCAACAGATAAATAAATTGGTTTAAACAGTCAGCATTCAATGGATATTGTCAGTATGCTAATCCTGATGCACTCATTAGCTGCTCCTATTGCGAGGATGGGTAATCAATGCCATATGATGGGGCAATAATCATTTACTATTTAATATTAGACATGGAACATCTGCTTATTATGAGTAATTAACATAATTGGTGCATACTGAAGTGAAATGAAAATGAAATTTCAGTGAAATTGCAATTATTTTTCATTGGAGAAACTATAGATCAAAACCTGGTAATCAGATATATGTTCAGATAAAAATTCTTTCACCCCTACTTCTGTATACAAATGTACCCCAGATAAATCTAAACAAGCTTGTGGTTTTTCCATTACCAATGGTTACGAGGACACCATCGATCCTCTGCATAACACCACACAAAATTTGTTCTCCTGTCAATTAAATATGACTCGTAGATGGATAGTATAGTAGGATGTACATTACATGCGATCACAAAACTCCATATAATATTGACATAGACCATCAGAGCAGGATATTAATGACAGGTTTTATAGGAGATGGGTGGGCTATCAACAAACAACGGGTAACATTGACATGAACTTCTATACTCGCCCTACGAGTTGATTCCATATTTGGTCAAGCTACAGAGCTAACGCATAATTCCAATAAAACAAACAGATTGTATACTGAAGGTGAACCTTTGTGTGTTCATTAAAAGAAAAAAACACAGTGATGTCCAAACGCTCAGTATATTGTCAAAGAAATATGGTTAAGGAGTTTTCTCCATGGCTTTAAAATTCATGGTTCTTATCGCTATGGGAGCAGCTAAGATACTAAAGGCTGTGAAAGCCAGAGGTGGTGGAGCAGGGGGGAATTCCGGGGCTCCAACCCCCCTGTCCTGACTGATGATTATGTCAAAGTATCATTTACATTGGGAAAAGTGCCAAATAAAGTTGTTCTAGCCATCTGTGGCAAAAGAGAGACCTTCCTCCAAGACTGTGTCGAGGTTTTTTTTGCCCATAAGAGTGAACTGAAGTAAATAACGAGAGGCCGATCACGATCGGCAGATGTTAACCCATCCCTTGACGATAGTAAATTACTATGATCGGAATCATAAATGAGAGTTTTGACGTTGAATTATAGAGTATACGCTTATGTACTATTATAGACAAATGTACATAACACAAATTATTGGAATTTATGAGTCACTCGCATGTATATAAGAGAATTCACTGGTACAGGATCTGTAATGCTGCACCACCACAGCTTTGGGTTAAATGTGAAAAAGGTGACCTGGACATGGAATATTTGGGTTAAGAGAGTCAAATTTAAGTTTACAAGGATAGTGTATCAAATTCTACCAACACCCATCAAGATAAAGACACTCACTGCTGACCCATTAATATCAATTATATAGCAGAGCTGTCAACAAATCAGACATTGTTTATATTGATGCTGGCATCTCTGTTAAACCAATAACATTTATAATGACCTCAGGCCATCTGTCGAGTGATATACTTAGTGATATACATAGCTTTCTTTATTTGCACATTGGCATAAGAGACATCAGAAAATAAAATCGCCTTATCAATAGCTAAGTAGTCCAAAGGCATGGGATAGAATTGGTGAATTGGGTTTAAAGTCGCTCCAAACAAATTTACCAGTACATAGCACAAGAGTATGGACCGTTTTAAACCAAATTTGGTGTGGTGACTCGGGGTACCCTTCGCAGAGTTATAATGGTGTTAGTTTTTCAAATTTTGTTAACTTTAAATTTATTTATTTTTTAATTATTATTATTTTTTTTTTTTTTGAGTGAATATATTTTTTAGAAAAAGGGCCATAACTCAGTTAAATATAGTCGGATCAATCCCATATTCGAACTCGATCTGTCTTTTATGCTGAAAAATTCATATACAAAATTTGGTTCCGATCAGATAGAAAATGTTCGAGTTATCGCACCATGCGTAAAGTGTCTACAGACAGACAGACGGACGGACGGACTAACGACGAGTGGTCAATCCGGACAACGACACTATGTTTACCATACTATGGTAAGGGTAAACATAATGAACACTGTAGCTCAACTTGGAAAGGGAATAATTTAATGTATTACAGTCAATGGAGCGATTAGGAATGTGGAAAGTTGAATGTCTAATACTAGTTTATTGACATGAAGAGAAAAGTAAAATCCAAGATGGCTGCTGGCAGCCATGTTTTCAGCCGAATGACCCCAAAATGAGTTGTTCCCATCTACATGTCATCGTTAACATCCATGACAAATTTTATGACGATCAGACTAAAGGTACGACCTGTAGCCCATGCTAAAGAATTTAGTCATACAAAGAGTAAAATCCAAGATGGCTGCTGGCGGCCATGGTTTTTTTAGGCCGAATGACCCCAAAATGACTCGTTCCAATCTACATGTCATTATTAACATTCATGACAAATTTTATGATGATCAGACTAAAGGTACAACCTGTAGCCCGTGCTAAAGGATTTAGTCATACAAAGAGTAAAATCCAAGATGGCTGCTGGTGACCATGTTTTTTGGCCGAATGACCCCAAAATTACTCGTTCCCATCTACATGTCAATATTAACATCCCTGACAAATTTCATGATGATCAGACAAACAGTACGACCTGTGGCCCGTGCTAATGGATTAAATTTTGAAATCCAAGATGACCGCTGGCAGCCATGTTTTTTGTCCGAATGACCCCAAAATGACTCGTTCCCATCTACATTCCAATTTCAACAGCCATGACAAATTTTATGATGATCAGACTAAAGGTACGACCTGTAGCCCGTGCTAAAGGATTTAGTCATACAAAGAGTAAAATCCAAGATGGCTGCTGGCGGCCATGTTTTTTGACCGAATAACCCCAAAATGACTCATTCCCATCTACATGTCATTATTAACATTCTCGACAAATTTTATGATGATCAGACTAAAAGTAGGACCTGTAGCCCGTGCTAAAGGATTTAGTCATACAAAGAGTAAAATCCAAGATGGCTGCTGGTGACCATGTTTTTTGGCCGAATGACCCCAAAATTACTCATTCCCATCTACATGTCATTGTTAATATCCATGACAAATTTTATGATGATCAGACTAAAAGTACAACCTGTAGCCCGTGCTAAAGAATTTAGTCATACAAAGAGTAAAATCCAAGATGGCTGCTGGCGGCCATGTTTTGGGCCAAATGACCCCAAAATTACTCGTTCCCATCTACATGTCAATATTAACATCCATGACAAATTTAATGATGATCAGACGAACAGTACGACATGTGGCCCGTGCTAATGGATTAAATTTTAAAATCAAAGATGGCTGCTGGTGTCCATGTTTTTTGTCCGAATGACCCCAAAATGACTCGTTCCCATCTACATTCCAATTTCAACAGCCATTACAAATTTCATGATGATCAGACTAAAGGTACGACCTGTAGCCCGTGCTAAAGGATTTAGTCATACAAAGAGTAAAATCCAAGATGGCTGCTGGCGGCCATGTTTTTTGCCAGAATGACCCAAAAAAGACTCGTTCCCATCTACATGTCATTGTTAACATCCATGACAAATTTTATGATGATCTGACCAAAGGTACGACCTGTAGCACGTGTCAAAGGATTTAGTCATGCAAAGAGTAAAATCTAAGATGGCTGCCGGCGGCCATCTTTTTGGCCAAATGACCCCAAAATTACTCGTTCCCATCTACATGTCAATATTAACATCCATGACAAATTTCATGACAATAAGACGAACAGTACAGCCTGTAGCCCGTGCTAATGGAATGAATTTTTAAATCCCAAGATGGCCACTGGCGGCCATGTTTTTTTTCCGAATGACCCCAAAATGACTCGTTCCCATCTACATGTCAATGTCAACATCCATGACAAATTTCATAATAATCGGACCAAAGGTACGAACTGTAGCCCGTGCTAAAGGAAATTGTTGACGCATCACGCACACACACACACACGCACACACAGACGACGGATACCAAGCCATGGCAATAGCTCAAACTTTACAAAGTAAAGTTGAGCTAAAAACTAGAGGTCACCCCTAAGATACATATGAAGTTTGGTGACGATTGGATGAGAAATGTGCCCTATAATGTGTGATAAAGGATTTAGTCATACAAAGAGTAAAATCCAAGATGGCCGTTGGCAGCAATTTTTTTTTAGCAGAATTGTCAATGACACTGTAGCTCAACTTGGAAAGGGAATAATTTAATGTATTACAGTCAATGGAGCGATTAGGAATGTGGAAAGTTGAATGTCTTAATACTATTTATAGACATGAAGAGAAAAGTCAAATCCAAGATGGCTGCTGGCAGCCATGTTTTCGGCCAAATGACCCCAAAATGAGTCGTTCCCATCTACATGTCATCGTTAACATCCATGACAAATTTTATGACGATCAGACTAAAGGTACGACCTGTAGCCCATGCTAAAGAATTTAATCATACAAAGAGTAAAATCCAAGATGGCTGCTGGCGGCCATGTTTTTTCTCCAAATGACCCCAAAATTACTCGTTCCCATCTACATGTCAATTTTAACATCCATGACAAATTTCATGATGATCAGACGAACAGTACGACCTGTGGCCCGTGCTAATGGATTGAATTTTGAAATCAAAGATGGCTGCTGGTGGCCATGTTTTTTGTCCGAATGATCCCAAAATGACTCTTTCCCATTTACATTCCAATTTCAACAGCCATGACAAATTTTATGATGATCGGACTAATGGTACGACCTGTAGCCCGTGCTAAAGGATTTAGTCATACAAAGAGTAAAATCAAAGATGGCTGCTGACAGCCATGTTTTTGGGCCGAATGACCCCAAAATGACTCGTTCCCATCTACATGTCATTATTAACATCCAAGACAAATTTCATGATGATCAGACTAAAGGTACGACCTGTAGCCCGTGCTAAAGGATTTAGTCATACAAAGAGTAAAATCCAAGATGGCTGCTGGCGGCCATGTTTTTGGGCCAAATGACCCCAAGATTACTCGTTCCCATCTACATGTCAATATTAACATCCATGACAAATTTCATGATGATCAGACTAAAGGTACGACCTGTAGCCCGTGCTAAAGAATTTAGTCATACAAAGAGTAAAATCCAAGATGGCTGCTGGCCGCCATGATTTTTGGCCGAATGACCCCAAAATTACTCGTTCCCATCTACATGTCAATATTAACATCCATGACAAATTTCATGATGATCAGACGAACAGTACGACCTGTGGCCCGTGCTAATGGATTGAATTTTGAAATCCAAGATGGCTGCTGATGATCGGACTAAAGGTACGACCTGTAGCCCGTGCTAAAGGATTTAGTCATACAAAGAGTGAAATCAAAGTAAAGTTGAGCTAAAAATGATAAGCAGTCTAGCGGTCACCCCAATGATCCATATGAAGTTTGGTGATGATCGGATGAGGGATAAGCTCTATAGGGTGTGTTAAAGGATTTAGTGATGCAAAGAGTAAAATCCAAGATTTTCAAAATCTCTAAAAATAGACAAACTAAGTCCCAGACTCTACCGGCGGCCATGTTTTTCATTAAAAATCATTCAAATTTTATAGCTCCCATCTAGAGGTGATCCTGGACTAATGTACCAAATATCATTGAAATTGGTCAAAGTTAGTTTGTGTTATCATGCTAATGGTCTTGCACCTGTCCGGATACAAATCCAGATGCCCACTCATACACTCCCTGCCCGCCTACCGACATCGCCAAACTATAAGTCGAGTTTTTGAAAAAAACCTCTACTCTCACTTTGGCCCTATTTCAGCAACAGATGTATGCTCTTTATATATGTGCTTTCACTGTGGCCAGCGCCATCCAACAGAAGTATTGCATAAGTCCACTATGGGTTATTCCAGAATAAAATTTTGCACTTTACCCACTGAAATAATGTAGCCATCAACTATTATATCACCGAAAATGCCAACTACGTTGATTGTACCATTTCATTTAGTCCTTAATTTAAGACAATTTTTTTTTTTTATTATAATTTTTGTTCGAATCAAAAACTTAAACATGTATTTACAAACTGTGGCAATAAGGCAATACATTGTTAAAATATCATTTATTGACAAATAATTGTTATATTTTTGGTTGGAATGTGTTGCACATGCCATCCCAGAGTAAAGAATAAGCTATGTCTGGACAAATTTTTCATTGATGAACAAACGACAATGATTTTGCCATATAGATTTGATGCATAAATTGCATATATATAATATATTAGAATGGTATTGCAAACTGCCAATTTGGACATATAATTTATGAAAATAACTACTTTATTCTATAGTCCCATCTGATCCACCAGCGGAGTGTTTCATATCGCTTTAACAGAAATTATTTTATTTCAAACTTTATAATAAGAAAAGCTAAGTCTTGTTTTTCAGAGCATTATTAAAAGTAAGATGGATTCTGAGTTTTGAGAAAATGACATACAGAGGAATACCTGATAGGGGTGTAGACATAGAAGTTTCATCATTAACACTGAAGTTCAAGTTGATGTTGTCAAGGTGCTGTTTCAATTCTCAATATTCGATATGAAAACAAGAAAAGGACCAACTGTGTTTGTTTCTCCAATAGCAGAATCAGAAGATTTACAGGATACTTAACATATGAGAAAACACAAATACATTTATAAAACAACAGGAAACAAACTTTTATACTCCAAACATCTTTGATTATTTCACCAGCCAAGTAAGGGACATTTTGACCATATAGCAATGGAAAGGTCCCACCAATCACATATCATGACATATGTACAATAAATTTGGGTTCACAAAATATATTTCCAGTAAACTATTAACAACATAGATCTTCATCATTAACATGTATGTTTCAATATTCTTGGCCGGAATATGTAGATATTAATATTATTATGGAATGCTCAAAACCAGTCACGTGCATTTAATTCATTATTGGATAATCCATGCTTCCCTCTCCAAATGCATTCAAATTGAGTGATCCTCATGGAATAGGATATCACCTTAACTGCGGGATAGTGATCCATCCAATAAAACAATGCCGGACCTGTCGGAGAAATCTGTTGCTTTCTCTCACAAATTGATTATCCTATCAAAACGAAATTCGATTTAAAATGGAATTTATTAACAGCTAGCAGAGCTATGCTAGAATAGTTAGAAATCCATTACCATAAAATACACCATTATTAACCCTTTCTACAGGACCCCAAATGTTTTAATTACTTCCATGCTCTTGAATTTGGGACCATGAATGTTATATTTGATATAAGGCTCACTGAGAATTGACTGTGATGGGAGGGGCAAACTCTCAAGACTGATTACACCTATCCGCACATCTTTTCAAAGTGATTTGAAACACTATGCACACCTGTCAGCATATAAACTTACTCAACGCAGGTAATTCAATAAAACTTTATTCTATCTTGTAAATTAAATCAAATGACCATATTTTATAAAAACATTTTTGTTTTTTAATATCAGTGATTTTTTTTAAGGATGAATGACGGACTGTATGTTTACATTGTTGCATAGTCTATATTTTGACAATGATGGTTAATAAATGATGCATTCAACAATTTGCCATTTTAAAAAGTACCCATGTATCTTATGGCGATGTTTTGAAATCATGCTTTGAAATACACGCGAGAATCTGGAATATATCAGACATGAACAATAGCCAATATCAAACCTGATATATAAACAATTGTCAAAATCAATTCACAAACATGTAAGTTATAGAAAATAAGGGCTACCAACTGCTACATGCCAAAACATTATTCACCTCGATAAAATTTATCAGTTCAGGGGATGGGGCATATGCGTTAAGTAAGGTCAACATTAAGGGCCGTTTACCATTATGAAGGCTACAGATCATTTACATGAAATTTTTCCACCATAACGATATACCCTCATCTTTTCTACTTTCCATAGTTTAAAAAATTGGAATAGAAAAGTGAAAATCCCTCTGAACTCAACTGCTGGAGCAAACAATACTGGCTTGCTTCTGACAAAAAAGTATACAAAGATACCCCCCCCACCACTATTTGTTAGGTAGGCGATAATAAAAAATCTAATATGTTATTTGAATGAAAGTTATTCTGATGCACAGGATTGCACAAAGGATGTGCACACAGAAACCCCGTCGCTAATCCACACTGACAAAACGGTTCTATCTCCTTAATACGATATTTGAGAATCATTTACGTCTATCACACAGAACTCATTTGAGAGTGATCAGCGGAGTTGACAGAACGGAGTACTCTTTGAAAATGATAACTAAAGCAGGCAATCAATACTTCCACACATTTGCTTTATGAAATGATGTGATCTTTTCCAATTCCAATTTCCTAGTATGCCAGATGATCATTGAGCTCAAACCTATATAGAGAGCATCATCCCATTCCTCCTCTGACATAATTAAAATTTTCAATGGAACTGAAAAACTAATTTGTAGCGGAGATGCCAGCGATAAGTTCTGGTACTTTCAGTTCAAGGTCCGTATCCTATATAAGTAATTGGGAAAGGACATCTCAAAACATATACCTGTAGTGCAGATTTTCAATTTATTTTATAGGTATAATCTGCGATATATTGCCAAATATTTACTTTGTGATTATACTTTGTCAAGAAGGTTCATTTCAGTCTTCACATACACAATTTTGAATCACCTCCCTCTAGGTTTCATTATATGTTGCGTGTGTGGAGACAAATTATTGTTTCCTGACTTCTTATAGATATTTGTGTTGTCTCATTTCAAAAGTATCGGAATCCACAGTCGCACAATTATTGTTTTCAGAATAATACCAATCTGGGTTACTGTTTTGCTTTCTCCCTAATTATTGACTAAAAATATCAATATAAAATCATGAAATAATATGCTTTATTTAAACTGCCAATGGCTTCAGTTTTTATTTGACATGACAGTAACGTCAGGCAAACACTTGAATCAGCTGGCCGCCAGTAGCTATAGTAACCCATTTAAAGTTTGAAGTTTTACAATCAAAATCTCCTCATTGACACAGTTGTGCAATGGACTCAGAGATGTTCAGTAACTGGAGATATCTTGGATAATACAACCCAACAGCAAATTTCCCCTGAGTCTTCCCAATAATGAACAGCTTTTACACAAATTAACATGACATTGTATCACAGAGTTATCACACAATCATCAACCCTAATGGCCCTGTATGAAGACTGCTGTGTGGGGAGCAGCTCAACATTAGTATAACACTCACAGAGTAACCAGGTTACTACATTTCTATGCGGCTGCAACTTTGGACCAGAATTGGTTAACTTTATCATCAACCGAAAATGTTGATTCCTTGCTCTGGATTGATAATACTGAATTTTTATCAAGTACTCAAGAGCATTACTAGTTTTTACCTTGGAGACATTTCGTCCAACTCTCTGATATTGGAGTGACATGTGACATCAGGAGGCCGCTATGTTTATGGTGGGTTTCTTCCTCTTGATTTCAATGGCTTCTTTAACTTTCCCCTTACCGGCAATTAAATTGTCATTGGAATTAATATAACTTTCGTATGACTAGTGTCGATTTTGTGGTTCTTCACCAGGCATATCAATAATGAAAGTGTGAATGACACTGTAGCTGAACTTGGAAAGGGAATAATTTAATGTATTACAGTCAATGGAGCGATTAGGAATGTGGAAAGTTGAATGTCTAATACTATACATGAAGAGAAAAGTTAAATCCAAGATGGCTGCTGGCGGCCATGTTTTCGGCCGAATGACCCCAAAATGAGTCGTTCCCATCTACATGTCATCGTTAACATCCATGACAAATTTTATGACGATCAGACTAAAGGTACGACCTGTAGCCCGTGCTAAAAAATTTAGTCATACAAAGAGTAAAATCCAAGATGGCTGCTGGCGGCCATGTTTTTTGGCCAAATGACCCCAAAATTACTCGTTCCCATCTACATGTCAATATTAACATCCATGACAAATTTCATGATGATCAGACGAACAGTACGACCTGTGGCCCATACTAATGGATTAAATTTTGAAATCCAAGATGGCCACTGGCGGCCATGTTTTTTGTCCGAATGACCCCAAAATGACTCGTTCCCATTTACATTCCAATTTCAACAACCATGACAAATTTTATGATGATCAGACTAAAGGTACAACCTGTAGGCCGTGCTAAAGGATTTAGTCATACAAAGAGTAAAATCCAAGATGGCTGCTGGCGACCATGTTTTTTGGCCGAATGACCCCAAAATTACTCGTTCCCATCTGCATGTCATTTTTAACATCCAAGACAAATTTTATGACGATCAGACTAAAGGTATGAGCTGTACGTAGCCCGTGCTAAAGAATTTAGTCATACAAAGAGTAAAATCCAAGATGGCTGCTGGTGGCCATGTTTTTTGGCTGAATGACCCCAAAATGACTCGTTCCCATCTACATGTCATTATTAACATTCTTGACAAATTTTATGATGATCAGACTAAAAGTACAACCTGTAGCCCGTGCTAAAGAATTTAGTCATACAAAGAGTAAAATCCAAGATGGCTGCTGGCGGCCATGTTTTTGGGCCGAATGACCCCAAAATTACTCGTTCCCATCTACATGTCAATATTAACATCCATGACATATTTCATGATGATCAGACAAACAGTACGGCCTGTTGCCCGTGCTAATGGATTGAATTTTGAAATCAAAGATGGCCACTGGCAGCCATGTTTTTTTTCCTAATGACCTGGAATGACCCCAACATTAATCATTCTGGTCTAAATGTTGATGTCAACAGCTATGACAAATTTCATAATGATCCGACCAAAGGTACGACCTGTAGCCTGCATTGTTGACGCCTTATGTACACACGTACACACACGGACGACGGACGACAAAGCCATGGCAATAGCTCAAACTTTACAAAGTAAAGTTGAGCTAAAAATGTAAAAACCAGTAATACTCTTGAGTACTGGAATCAAATTGAATATGACTATATCGTCGTTTCAGATCACAGGCACAATCAATATGTCAGTTTTATGGGTGGAAGAAAGACTGTGCAGATAGTTTATTTCATTGGGAAATCACTCCACTGCAAGTACAAATCATCTACCCCCAGAAAGAAACTGACGAACTTGCCCAGATACACAAATCACAAATCCAACTCAGATTCCAAAACAGCTTCGGCATCACTGGACAGCTTATGTTGGCTTAATATGCCATGCACCTACCAACTGAGCCACCCTTCAGACCGGGAACTATAAAGTCAAATCAACTAAATTTGCCATAAAATGCCCAAATAAGATAATAAGCTGTTAAAAATATATCCTTTAGAATTCCGGTGTCTCTATGGTACAGTGATGTCCTAAATAATCGACTCCTTAACTACAGCAGAATTATTGGTAACTTTTCAGGATTTAGTCGGAAATATGACTTGTTGCCATTCATCGGAAAGCTCTCAGTGAGAGCTTTTTTCCGATGAATGGCAACAAGCCATATTTCTGACTAAATCCTGAAAAGTTACCCATAATTCTGCTGTGATTAAGGAGTCGATTATTTAGGGCATTACTTTATAACCTTTACAGAATTCCAGTGACCCTATGGTATATCATCATGGTATAATCTCTGCATTTATCTAGAGATGAAATGCTCTAAATCGTGGTGCATATTTTATAAGATTAGAGTCCGATATCGCCTACGCTCTTCTAAACGCGCTCCTCAGAAATCACTGATAGCCATCTCAACACAGTGTTTTTGTATTTCAAGTTTACAAGTTATTAAGATTTTCAAATCGATTAGATTAAGATCCCTGGGTTCAATCAGTTTGCGGAACAAAATTACATTTTTAAATTTGACAAAATTGAAGTGGGCATCGAAGCACACATCAGTTGCAACCTATCATATCTGATCAGAAGTCAATATCTCTGAATCAGATTTGTGAGGCCAAACAAAGTCAACTTCCTGTTTCTCAAGCCCGAAACCCAGCACATGCAACCTTTTTTAATATTTGTGTATGATGGGTAAAATTTAATTGGTACGAAATAATATGTTTTTGTACACAAATATACCTGGAAGAGAGATTGAACAGATCTGTTCTCAGTTCAGATTTCCAATTCATTAGCGAGAAGCTTTGTGGTCCAGTAGTTAGCGTGTCCAACTTGTCTTCGCTGTCAAGGTAGCTCGTTCTGAGACTGCTTCGCACCAATCATGCATTAAAAGAGTACTCAGTGGGGTGTCAACAGATCTTGTCAGAATTATTATAATCCTCATGTGCATACATATTATAAATTGTTGTCACTGTGCCCTATCACACTGGGGGGGGGGGGGGGGGGGGTCGGTAGTTGGGACGAACTTTTCACGGATGCTTGTTGGGAATATTGGCCATGGGTGACTGTGATTTAACTCACAGCTAGTTTATATGATGGAGGAGGATACTACATTGGTGTGTGCCCCAGGAATAAAATATAGAATACAAGAATGTGCGTGCATGACTGTGAAAACTTATTATCATGAGAAACGGTAATTTGATTTGAGTGGATTTAGTGACCTATTTATTGGGTTTAAAATGAGATTCCCAATATTCGTCCTGAAACACTTGTCTAATAACCAATTCTACTCAGATGTTTTAAATTCTTTCACTTCATTAAGCACTGAAAAATCTAAGATAATCACACCAAACCTCATCTTTTCAATTATCTTTATGAGATAAATCTTAAATTTGGCCAAATTGATTGAGACAACCAAGTGTGTATAGATTGCGTTACATCATAACTGATCAGAAGTTAATATCTCTGGATCGAATTCTGGGTGACCCAGTTTCCATCTCTAAATGGAATATGAGTGAAGATATTTCGACTCTACTAAAATTTGTGGAAAGGTCATTTATCAGATTACATCTCATGACAACCAATGCATGGCTAAATATGCCCGTATGTTTGCCCATCAAAATGTTATCAATTCAGGTAAATTCTAAGTCAAAAAGGGGGCAAAAACTCATAAATATCATTGCCCCTAACCTAAATTCAAGGTTGACAGATATATCTAGAAGGGAATCACACATACCAACTTCAGTTTCGAGCAAATATTAATACATGTACCAATCTGGAGTAATCGGTACGAAACCAATGTTATCAAATTCGGCAAATTTAAAGTAAAAAAAACTCATGCAAATATCATTTAACCGAACACATGTTTGAACCTGACCTGTATTATTGGTTGAGAAACAAATATACCAACTAGGGTTCTAATAACAGAACCCAAGCTGGAGTTATCGGTTGGGCACCAAAATTTTAACAAACTGACAGAAGAACAGACAGACTGATTACATAACAAATCGATTTTTTTTCTCAAAACGACGTACAAAAAGCACTTCCTTATTAACTATTGAACAAACAATGCATATTCTCTGCATATCATCAATGTAAACCCTTACATGACTGGAGCTTCATGATTTTTTTTTGCGAAAACCCTGTGCGAATGCATTCTCTTATATATGCGAGTCTCCCATAGCCGGTGAGCCTTGCATATATAAGAGAATTGTTTGACCTACCAATATTTACCTTGACCTTGTAGGCCAATGCATCCTCTTAAATATGCAAGGCTCCCTATTGGAGACTCGTATATATAAGGGAAAGCACTGGCACAATGTTATAATGCTGCACCAGCGCTGCTCCCATCATGATAGGGTTAACAAGCGTATTCTCTGCACATCATCAATGTTAATCATGATTCAGTCAAGACTTTTTTTTATTATTTAATTTGACCTGTCATTGAAACTTTTAATTCAACAATATTGAGAGAGATATCAAAGAACACATCCGTTGCATCCTCCATGATATATGAGCGAGACACATCCATTGCATCCTCTATGATAAATGATCAGACGTCAATATCTGCGGATCCGATGCTTGTGACCTAGTTACTCTTCCGGATCGTAAACCGAGACCATAGGATCAGATTTGCCGATGACAGAAAGATGCTAATCCCCAGCATATATGCAGACCGACATCCAAATATCACATATAATCCAGGATTTAAGCTCCTCTGTGATGGACGCTCTGTGATCATCTCAGATTGGTATCCGCATTTGAATAAATCAGCCAATCATAGAACGAGATCACAGAGATCACCATATAAACAGCAAGTTTAATTTTCTAGGTCTTTTATAATTTATAGAAGTGGTCAGAATTGTGTCATGCTTAAAATTGACAGATAATCTGACTGAAAATCATGTGGTGACCTTATTTATTACTACATAATAATTCAGAATTGCAGCCGGTCCAAGGCTGGTGGAATACAGTTCCCACTACCACCACCTGCCCTGTCAGAAATTTGGGCTGGTGATGACTGATGATTTGTTGAATATTTCAAGAAATATATGTTTTCAGAATTTGGTAATATTTCAAGATATTGTCAGCTGATATTGTTGGAGTTGGAAATTTAAGATGAGCAATAATAATCCAGAAAATAGAGAATACATTACCTTGTTTCAATCTATTTGATTAAGAGTCACCTTATTATTATGAAGCAGCTTAAAATGTACACTTACCTGTAAATAGATAGAAAGATTGATTAGATATGATAATAGAAATGTATGTATGCAATGTAAAATTTGCAGTTTACTAGTAAAGATTAGGTTTCTAAATAAATACCAAGCACATTGCAAAATTATACAAAGTAATTTATGTGATAAAATCCAGAAAACAAGAACAGTGTATGATGTATCGATACCAATTATTAAAGGGATACAGTACTCTAAATCCATCCATTTATGGGACCATCTCCTTTTATACTCCACAGAAAATATGCAACAAATGAATGAATTTGAGCCATGGATGAGTGAAAAATACCTGTGCTCATCAGAGTTCATCTGAACCAATTTTTACATGGGATACATAAAATTGATGAGTATTAAATTAATATATTTCTACCTATATATGAGGCGTTTATGTAACAAATAGTATTTTTGTGTATATGGAACAAGATTGTGGGCATTAGAAAATGGAAAAATTCTAAGTAGGATACATTTCTATAGGATACTGGGGGTGGGGTAAATGCAAAATCACGGACTATTTTCCCTTCAGTCAAAATATTTCCATGTGAAGACAAACATTTCTATGTCTGGGCTCATCATCATTGGAGTGGATGAAGAAAGATAACTCTACATGTCAGAAAAAACACAGGATCCTCTGTATAAGGAAGGACAACTCTAATCATAATGAAGGTAATCAATCTTGCACTGGCATTATGCATATTCCGTGGTCTCAAGAATATGCAACCAATATGCTCTAAATCAAATGCATGTTTTGAAGGTAGAAAACAACCTGGAAACAAGCATGATTATAAGCGTTTAGTCAAGGACATTGTCATAAGTAAAATTTGAAGTGACCTGCTCGATTGATGTATGACATCATGACAAAAGTATTTTTCTCTGATCTAAGCAGACTGAAAAATATGATGAAGGGTCAACATGTTGAGATGTCAATATTTAACTTTTAACCCTTTCATGAGGGAGCTGCACTGGAGTAATATTAAAGACCCTGTGCCAGTGTATTATAGGGTGCCTTGCATATATAAGAGAATGCACTGGCTTACATGGTCAAAGTAAGTATTGTTAGCCCAATGCATTCTCTTAATTATGCAAGGCTCTCGATGGGAGACTCGCATATATAAGAGAATGCATTGGCACAGGATTTTTGAAAAAATTTCAGGAAGCTCCAGTCAAGGAAGCGTTAAAACAGCAACGAGTCTGATTAAAAGTGCTCAATCAAGGACATGGTCCCGAACAAAATTTGAAGTGATCAACTCAAATGAGTTTGTGTATCTTTTCCCCTGATCTGAGTAGCTATATTATGAGAGCCTTGAGATATCGATACTTTTGCTTTTAAACAATTGTACCAATGTATTCTACATCTAAGTTTTATTTTTAAAGAAAAAAGAACCCAGTTATATTGCAAATCTACAGAACAAATTTTGAGGATTGACAACATGACATCATTTCATAGTATTATATAATTGTTTCTATGTCTCTGTCTCTAAGAATGTTCTAGACGAAAAGGCCAGATGGAGAGGCAACCATGCCAAATTTCACTCAGATCTGGTAACCCATGGCTGAAAATATAAGCCAGGACAGATGGACGGACAGACAGACAAAGTCAATCCAGTATACTCACCCATTTTCTTTGAAAATTGGAGGTACAACAACATTCATGATAAAAATAACTCCAAGAAATATTAATGACCTGCTAGTCATAAAATCTTTTGCTGTATTTTGGCTAGAATCTGTCAGTAACTCCCTCAAAGATAACTTCACTCAACTATGTGACAGAATCGGTCTCTGATTGAAACTACCTGCTTATACATGTAATCAAAATTGGTTCTTCTTGTACTTTTTATGTAGCTTCTTGGCTAGAGAATAATAATACTGAGTCGTAGACTTGTAATCAACATAATTTGTGACACGTAATTTTCATCATACTGTTTTTTAGTTAAAAATACAATTTGTTGCTCTAAATTATCAGTTTTTGTATTTTGTAAATTGTTTATGGTTATGGAAATCCTACTAATTGGGAACCTAAATACATCTTTAACCCTTTCTATACTAAATACTCATTGATGAGTAGTTTCCTAAGGAAATGTTCAGATAATACTTTAACAAATAGCCATAATCATTTGTTGAACTTAATATATGAACATTTCCCAACTGAACTGATTTGAGGCTCGATTCGACGAAAAAATTGTGATTCGCAGGAGCCTAGATGTACATTACTTCATAATTTATTTGGGAATGGTCAGACAGAACAGGTATATGTGATAGAATTGTATTTGCAAAGATATTCAAAATTTATTAATTAGTTTGTATTTTCTCCTAACATATGGATAAATTATGTCACATGCCAAATAAGGATTGTTTACTACAATTGTAGAGTAATTTTAGTCAACGCAGGCACACATGCATTCTAATTAATAAATAAGGAGATGACGCAACGTGACTGCAGTACATGCAGCTCAATTACATTTATTATACAAAGAACAGATAGCGTGTTTATGGCCATTTATACCACGATCGCCTACTGGTATCTTACTATATAAATAAAGCCATCTGTTTAAATTTTACATTTAATCAACACCTGTTGATTAAACGTGCCTACTGTTGATTAAACTTCGCAGAGTGGATTAAACTTTCTCCATACAATTTGAACGGAAAAGTGTTTATCCATCGCATTGTAAAGATCGTAGCATAAACTTCGCAGAGTGGATTAAACTTTCTCCATACAATTTGAATGGAAAAGTGTTTATCCATCAAATTGTAAAGATCGTGGCATAAACAAAATATACGCATAGTGTTTCTGAATAACAAATTTAATCCACTCGTGGGATTGGCGATTTACATAAATCACCAATCCCACTCGTGGATTAAATTTGTTATTCAGAAACACTATGCGTATATTCTATATATCTTCATTTCATTGTTCTCTATTATATAGCATCTGACTGGTGAAACTTGCATTCTGTATATTGTATTCTGTGAAACAAACCACGGAATTTGATTAGAAGGTGCATGTTTACTTGACTTCATGTGGACTTGTGTAGATCTATGTGCGGATTGCAATTATAAGTGTTGCCTTATTTGGACACATGAATTTTAATGAGTTTTCACAAAATGAGATTCCCCCTTCATCCTTGAAATCAGTTAGAGTGCCAGTGTCGTGAGACGTTGAAATAAGTGAGTTTGAAAGAAATGAGACCGAGTCTGGATATTTATCAGACTGACTTCACCTCTGAAGATATTCCACTTATTTTCTAACAGAATACTTTGCATGATGCTGGTATACAAACAAAAATAGAACCCACTCCCACTGCATATGAAAGATAATGATTATGCTCAAAACAAGTACAGAACAATAATAAACTTTTATACTCCACTTTTATTTTTTTAATATTACATCTTTTTTTTATTAAATAACTGAATATAATAAATATATATTCATTATATGGATCTTTCTAATCTATACTATATATTTTGAGACTTTGTATATATGTGTGTGTGTGTGTACTTCATAGAATCCAAAACGCGTGTACAGATTGAGATCAAATTTTGTATGTAAGTGTAAAATACCACCGACACCGCTGTAGTCGTGTTTTCGAGAAGCTCCGAGCACCCTTTATCCACTCCCAAATCACCGCAAAGGCACGGCGGGGGGTTAAGGCAATAACGCTCTTTATCTATACCTTATACGGAGGTTTTAACAATTAACGCTCTTTATTGCAATGGACGTGGCTAAACGATACCCCATGCGTCCGATGCGGATTCCAATGGACGTGGCTAAACGACTGACCCCATGCGTCCGAAATACGGATGCGGACGAAATGCAACTAAAAAGGCAGAATTGATCTAAGAGCTCGAAATATTATGCAGAGGGATTTCACGACGGGATTAATTGACTGTCCGCTCTGAAGTTTAGGACGGGGAGGACGGGTACCATGAATTAACTCATTGAAAAACAAAGAATGCGTTATCTCGCAAACGGGTGGAGCTATCGACTTGAAATTTGCTATGTGAATGTATCTTGCCCCGGATACAAATTTTATCGGGTGGCCGAGTCCGTGCGACGCCAGCTTCGCGCGCATGCGCAGACGAGATCTCGGAAACCGGTGGAGCTATCGACTTGAAATTTGGTATGTGAATGTATCTTGCCCCGGGTACGAATTTTATCGGGTCGCCGAGCCCGTGCGACGCAAGCTTCGCGCATGCGCAGACCAGATGTCGGAAACGGGTGGAGCTATCGACTTGAAATTTGGTTAAATTAAAAAAATGTCATGTTTCTGAAACAAAGCCATGAGACGAATGCCGCCAGTGGCGGGCTAACATGCTAGTATTACATAATATAGAATATTTGATAAATACAATATATAATTTGAACATTATGTAGGTCATTAAAGATGCATAATATGAACCAACGCTCCCAAATTACTATTTCTTTGGCTTTGGGGGTAAAAAATATTTGAATCAACTTGAGAACCCACCCATCCAAGCTCCGAGTTATCAGATATTGATTTTTGAAGTTGGTAATTTCTCGAGATGTGCAATTATTTGTGGCCCAGAAAACAGTCGTCAAACTGACGGTCTCAGACAAAATTATAGATGAAGATGGTTAACTCAAAAATCAAGTGATAATATGGCCAAATTTTGTGATACTCAAGTGATAATACGGCCATATTTCGTTGAACAAATTGTTGATAAATAACACGTTTTGGGAAATTTTATACCATAGTTGACAGTGGTTAGCATTATTTTGTTGCAATTAGTTGATTCTGATAACTAAAGCCTATTTTGAAGAAATGTTGTTGTATCTTCATGATATGGGGACCGTCTAATCAGATTGAGTACCTTTAAGAAATCTTTTTTTCGACTGAGCAGAGCAGAACCAGCTATAATAACATTCAAAAATATTGCTATAGGAAGCTGGTGCAACAGGAAGTTGATGAACATGGAGAACAGAGGTGGCGGAACCTATTAATATTCCAGATGCACAATCGGTGATGTATCTCACCTGGGCGATGCTTATCACAGGTATATTATGCATTATTCTTATTGCTCAGGTAACTTCCGCAGTTCCTGCTTATATCAAGCTGCATAAGCAATGATGTCTGTTATATCTCTATACTGTGTGGTGCTAATAGAGATGAGAATCATTAGGCAGGGATATTAGTTTACCAGATCTAGCCCATGGTTTCCATCTACCCCAGCTCAATAAAACCATATCAATCTACCCCCACATCTACCGCCACATGTTTTCCATTTACCCAAGATCTATCACATGGTCTCCATCTACCCCAGTTTTACAAGACCATATCAATCTACCCCAGTTCTACAAGACCATATATCCATCTACCCAGTTCTACAACACCATATCAATCTACCCCACTTCTACAACACCATATCCATCTACCCCAGTTCTACAACACCATATCAATCTACCCCAGTTCTACAACACCATATCCATCTACCCCAGTTCTACATCACCATATCCATCTACCCCAGTTCTACAACACCATATCCATCTGCCCCAGTTCTACAACACCATATCCATCTACCCCAGTTCTACAACACCATATCCATCTACCCCAGTTCTACAACATCATAAGTCGTCGCCTGCGCTGTAAAAAGGGCTGTCGTGATTAGAATAGGTCTGTGCATTGTATTAGCATCGCACGCCTTGATTGTATGACCAATGTTTTGTCAGAATAATCCAATCGGGAGGATGAAATATTCAGACGATCAAGCCCTTCCCCAGATCGAAACAGTTCATGCCGAAAATGTAATCCAATGTGGGCAATATCCTGCAGCTACTCTCCTGAACAGTGGCACTTTTGGAAGTTCCACCTCCCCCCACTCCAGTGGCACATTTGGTACTTCCCATCCCCTTCCCCTTTGCCAAATGACTAAAAGATAGTTACAGTAAATAAAAGACCACATTCGTCAAGATCTACTTGTGGTATTATAAATCAGGATTCAAATGCATGGAATAAATAAATCCAATAGGAAGGAATAATGTACATAAGAAAACGGCTCCTCGGAAGAACTGTTATTTTTTTGTTAATATTAATGGGAAAACTTCAGTTGGATCAGCGATTGGGGTCGTCATTTTTATTCATTAACTTTAGATACAATTGTAAGTTGATTTAAGCAAATTTCCTGGTAGATTCTGGGACAATGACTTGATACTCCCTCACTGGCAGTCACTGCAATCCTCGCAGTTGTCCATTGATTGCAATCTCAAAAGCACTGCATTTACCCAGGCTCTAGAACACCATATCAATCTACACCACATCTACAACACCATATAGATATACTGGATGGCTTCCATCTACCCAAGGTCTACAACAACATACCAATCTACCCCAGCTCTATAACAACATATCAATCTACCCAAGCTCTACAACATCACATACACCTACCCCAAATATACTGGATGGCTTCCACCTACCCAAGCTCCATAACAACATCAATCTACCCCAGCTCTAGAGCACATTTTACATCTGCCCCAAAGACTACAGCACAGTAATGATCTTAACTTATCCGAGCTATATCCTACAGTATGAATGTACCGTACCCTACAGTATGAATGTACCCTACAGTATGAATGTATTCTACAGTATGAATGTATCCTACAGTATGAATGTATCCTACAGTATGAATGTAAGTATGAATGTATCCTACAGTATGAATGTACCCTACAGTATGTACCGTACCCTACAGTATGTAGCGTACCCTACAGTATGAATGTACCCTACAGTATGAATGCATCCTACAGTATGAATGTACCCTACAGTATGAATGTACCCTACAGTATGAATGTACCGTGCCCTACAGTATGAAGGTACCGTACCCTACAGTATGAATGTACCCTACAGTATGAATGTATCCTGAAGTATGAATGTACCGTACCCTACATTATGAATGTACCCCAGCTCTACAAAATTGTATCAATCTCTCTCACCTGGGCCACTGGAAGCATCGCATGTCAAGGGGCAAAATATAAAAAAAAGGTCACGCCTTCATAAATTTTTGAAAATGCAATATAATGTCACTCAAACAATCAATCTCATAATTATTAAGCTATCAGATTTCCAGTGATTAAATGATGTGAAATGTCATGCGCATAACATTGTTTCAGATTGGATATATTTTGCTCTTTATATGACATTAGCTGATGAGCCCGACTTCGTCCGGGCCTGGGCAGAATATACAGCATCTGGACTCGAAAACTGACAATGAGAGATTGATCTACAAATTCAAAGTGACAAAAATGTTGAACAATACTGAGTGTGAGCGAGATCAAGGACACGGATGCACGTGAAATTGGACCCGCCAATGTTGTTCCCGGGATCATAGTAGGCCTACATACCACATTCGAGTCGGATTGGTCAAGCAGTTTTCAAGTCTATAACACACATACATACAGACAGAAGTTCCAAAATATATAATAGATGAACAATAGTTTTTTGCCCATCATGCACTCTTAATTTCCGTACTGTTCTAAGCCCTGGTTTGTTACTTAATTTATTACTCCATAAGAGTTACTAGCCTCTGGTGAAAAAAAACCTCTGCATCTCATTTGAGGGAAAAATTTATATGCTACTCGGAAGAGATACCTTTTGTCTATTAAATTTTCTAATACATATAAAGTATACTCCAGAGGGCTATAATATACCACCTAATGTGGGAATACCATAAGCAAGTCTCAGTTTATTGTGCCTGTCATTTGCAGAATGAGGTCCCCAGAGGCTGAATTTAATTATGCTATCCCGCATAGCTGGCTAGCATCACCAAATTCACCCTCTGGGGACCTCATTCTGCATGGCCCCATCTGCTATGGTAGACATAGACTCAGACTGAAGTTCCCAAATGATGAATATTGTGATGTACACCCATTGGGAACCTTGATTATGAAATTTGGCTTAGGCCTCATCTTCTCTGGAAAGTTTCTTTATTATCAAATTTCTATAGAAACTTCTTGACATAGATTCTATTTCTTTTTTAGTTTAGTTTCTCTATATCCGCAAATTGGCAGAAGACACGAGGTTCCAAATGGGTGTACATCACAATATTCACCATTTGGGAACTTCAATCTGAGTCTAATTGTCTCCCATAGCAGACGAGGCCATGCAGAATGAGGTCCCCAGAGAGTGAATGTGGTGATGCTGGCCCGCAATGCTGGATAGCGTCACTAAATTCACCCTCTGGGGACCTCATTCTGCAAATGACAGGCACACAAAACTCAAGACTTGACCCCAAGTAGAAAAATCATTGGATTATGACCATTCTCAATCACATTAACAGGTTATTTTAATTTTATTTTTAAAGCTGTTCTTCTGTTGAATATCTGTATACCAAATTACATCAAGATCCAGTAATGTCTTAGATATTTGGTCAGATGGAGGGAAGGAAGAATGGATGGACAGACAGACAAACAGACAGATGAACATGAACAGAGGACTGGACATATGTAATCCATTATACACAACATTCATTTCAATCGTGGATGACCCACTGGGTGTATAAATAAAAAGTTCAATTCAGTGTTTATTGTCCCCGATTGTCATATACTAGCAGGTTAGCCCGCCACTGGCGGCATTCGTCCCATGGCTTTGTTCGAAAAAGCAATTGCAACAGGTTCCGAGACACTTGTGCTGCATTTGTCAGAAACATGACATTTTTTAAATTATTTTGTTTTTATTTATTTTTGTTTTTTATTTTTCAATATGAATTTAAATTTTTTTAAATTTAATATTTTTTTTTTCTGAATTGTTTTTTTATTTTTAAATTTTTTTAATTTTAAATTGTTTTAATTAAATTTTTTGTTTCTGGCGGAAACATTTACCTGTAGAAATCCCCCCTTCCTAGGAACGACAGACAATGCTCGAGCGATAACATTGCAAACGCTTCCCGTCGTGAAATGTCTCTGCATAATATTTAGAGCGACAGGCTACAGACTCCCGTCATACAGACAAGTAGATAGCGAAACGAAATTTACCCGTAGAAATCCCCCCCTTCCTAGGAACGACAGACAACGAATTGAAAACAAACGCTTCCCGTCGTGAAATGTCTCTGCATAATATTTCGAGCGACAGGCTACAGACTCCCGTCATACAGATAAGTAGATAGCGAAAACGACGCTCTTTATATAGACACTGCGGAAAATGAACGCTCTTTATATATCAACGCTATTAACCCCGAAGTGCCGATTGCGGTGATTTGGGATTGGAGAAACGGTGCTCTGAGCTTCTCCAAAACGCGACCACGGTCGTGTCGGTGGGATTTTACACTTACATACGAAATTTTAGCTCAATCTGAACACGCGTTTTGGATTCCATGAAGTACCCACATACATATATATATACACACACATATATATACGTAGTTCTCAAAATATATATTAGATATGGGTTGATGACCGTTTCTTCTTTACTGGGGATTTTGTGTCCAATGAATTGTGGAAGAATATTAACTGATGAGTTTGACACACGCTTTGAGGTAATATAAATAGAACCAACCTCTTTTTCCTGTCTGGTTTTTGATGATGTATTCTTCAGATTTATGTGGAATCTAGCTAAATTCACTGCATATTTAAATTTCAACATGACGGCTGTTAGTTTATCTTTGTGTTAAGAGTTCTTCTCCTCTGGCAATTATTTTGGAAAGCTCAATTTATAAATCACAAAAATTCCATTGTCACCAAGTTCTCACAAGCAATTCACTTGTTTCACAAGATACTAACAGATGTTCCAGAACATACACAAGACAGTTGAATGCTTTGGAGCATGAAACAGTTTCAATTCAGCTAAGAAATTTAGCATGTAGAATGATAGAAATGTGATATCCTTGCAAAAAGAATCCAAGGTGAGAAAGTCCAGTTCATCTTGTTCAAAAACTGAACTCGTTGTAATGGTAAAGTTCAAACAATACATGAACATCCAATATGAATAACCAATAAAAAAACAAAATTAATCTAACAAGCTCCTCAGCTTAATAGAAAGAACAAACTTCAAAGAAAAAAACACCTGATAACATTTTCCGAGTTTGAAAATTTATCACGCATGATTAAACCAAATACTCCATAAACTGTTATTACAGATAGATAAGCAAAAGTCAGATGATAAAAACAGCTGAACCAGTGGCAAATGATAGGAGTTCATATAGTAGCATCTAAATATCAAAGCGTTTCTTACGTAAAATGAGTTATAGTGCAGTTTTGTTGAGGCCAGCTGCAGAAAATTAACTCAGGTAAGTTGCTCTGGGCCTGCCAGGTGAGGAGATGATTTAAACAGATATGACAAATTAGCCGAGATTTTTACTAGGATATCATTAGAGAGCAAATGTGTAAGAATCCACTCATTGTTAGCTAAGAATGGAAAAACAATATGACTTTGGCAGCAAATGAATGACAGAAAGAAATAGAAAGGGAATGAAAAAAACGGAGTTTACTTCTGTTAGAGTAATCAAATCTTCTTATCACAATGTCATTACTACTTACTCACAAAGAAACAATGCTTTACTATCATTTGTTTGTAACAGAGGGCAAACGCATGAGTCAAAATATTATGACTTGAGACCTGGAGGCTCCACACTTTTTTGTTGGGATGAGAAACATCTGTCAGTTTGGACCTTGGACAAAGTAGTATAACCTGTTCACTAGCACAGGTCTTCATGTTGGGTGATTAGCAAGCCTGAGTTTAGTGTGCCTGTCATTTGCAGAATGAGGTCCCCAGAGGGTGAATTCAGTGATGCTATCCCACACAGTGGGCTAGCACACCAAATTCACCCTCTGGGGACCTCATTCTGCCTGGCCCCATCTGCTATGGGAGACATAGACTCAGACTGAAGTTCCCAAATGATGAATATTGTGATGTACACCCATTTGGAACCTTGATTATGAAATTTGTCGTGCCAATTTGGGGATATAGAGAAACTAAACAAAATATAATCTATGTGACGAGTTTCTAAACTTTCCAGAGAAGATGAGGCCTAATAAGCAGAATGAGGTTCCCAGAAGATGAATTTAGTGATGCTAGACTGCGATGCGGAATAAATTCACCCTCTGGGGACCTCATTCTGCAATTGACAGGCACACTAAACTCAGACTTGGTGATTATTGTGAAATTTTTTAGAGTAAATTGACTCAGATATTCAGAAAACTCTAAACCTTGAAAGCTAGTTTTTTAGTCTAGAGTTGGTATATACTTCAGTCATGTTTAAATTCATGCAGTAATATTTTTTGTCCATTTTTAAATTCATGCACATGCAATCAGTGGCACGCACATTCAAAACTGACTAAAATATTTCCATAAAACTTTCCAAAAAAATATTTGGCTAATGTTTTTTTTCATTTGGCTAATAAAATTTTCATTTGGCTAAACTTTTGGCTAAAGTT
The DNA here is from genome assembly GCA_032622095.1 of Siphonodentalium dalli. Classification (NCBI taxonomy): domain Eukaryota; kingdom Metazoa; phylum Mollusca; class Scaphopoda; order Gadilida; family Siphonodentaliidae; genus Siphonodentalium; species Siphonodentalium dalli. The sequence continues at coordinate 65,352,892 of CP136061.1, forward strand.
TTTTTCGGTCCAGCGCAAACACTGCATAAAAGTCATGTATATGAGGGCGGTTTTGGTTCTTCCGACGTTCCTGGAAGTAGATAGACTTATCTATTGTACTATTCTTGACCCAACAATTTAAATAGTTTTGGGTATCAGCGATATGAAATAGAAAGATAAGTAGAAGTAAACAAAGGCCATGTAAATACATGTAGGCCGCTGACTTCAGAAAGTCATCAACCAGCTTATAGCTGATTCTTACACAAAAGTTTTGAGCCATACTATTTTTCGCACATTTGTGGGTGAAAATAGTACTGCACAAATTTAAATACGAGTAAGGTAGATCCACCAAACTAAATGGTACTTCTCCACCAATTAGGTTAGAAGGCACTAAATGTTCTACATACATGTAGGCCTTGGTGTTAACGTTTGGCCATGTCCAACCTAAATTCGAGAGTTCCGACGATGCATAAATTCATGAAGACCAACACTTCCGACATCTTTTGCCATGTAGGAGTAGTATCTTAACCATATCATTTTTCAAATTGTTAACATACGTTTCCACACTACCCCACTTTTTGCAAAAAAATAGAAAGACTGACAAAAGCCAATACCCAGCTACAATCTCCCGCCATTGGTTGAACATGAGCGCATTTCATAGATATGGCAAGGAATGTGAGCAGAATAAAACAGGGTCACCATTTTCGTTTCACGAAGAGGCCCTTGAAACAAGTGGAAACATTTGAAACAGACATCCTGCCAAGTGAAATTTTCATTGCAGTCCGTTTCAGAGCCAGTTTAGAATATTTTTATTTATTTTTATTTTTTCTGAGACGATGGAAACAGAGGAAACAGAGGTAACAAACCATTCCCTAAAAATATTAAGATTCCCAAGCAATTCTATTTCAAGATGATTCAGTGGAAACATAACGAACCAAATTGCGACAGTGGTTACACTATATATATATATTATTTTTTTTTCTGAGATGATAGAAACAGAGGAAACAAACCATTCCCTAACAATATTAAGACTCAGGAGCAATTTTATTTCAAGTTGATTCAGTGGAAACATCACGAAACAAACTGGGACAGTGGTTACACTATATATTTTTTCTGAAACGATGGAAACAGAGGAAACAGAGGAAACAAACCAAAAACTGAATCAACTTGAAATAGAATTGCTTCGGAATCTTAATATTGTCAGGAAATGGTTTGTTTCCTCTGTTTCCATCGTCTCAGAAAAAAAAAGATATTCTAAACTGGCTCTGAAACGGACTGCAATGAAAATTTCACTGGGCTGGGATGTCTGTTTCCATTGTTTCCACTTGTTTCAATGGCCTCTACGTGAAACGAAAATGGTGATCCTGTTTTATTCTGCTCACATTCCTTGCCATATATGTACTGATTTCAAACCCATATTTTTACATGTCATGGGTATTATATTTCTTGAATTTGTAAACTTATTTGAAATATTATATGCCAATCGCATGCCAGAATTTTGTTAACTCATATTTGAGATACCCTGTACAAACGAAAGGGACGTAATTCTACTTATTAAGCTCATTTTAACCCATACAGGCAGCCCTGACCAGACTATAGTAAAAAGAAAATCCCAAGTGCTGCATTTTAATAGGCAGTATTTCCACAATGTTTCTTCCTTGGAAAAAATCTAAATTGCTCAGAAGTACAGAGCTATAAAAATCCCTCACTATGTCTATTAAGTCTATTACCAGAAATGATATGTTTACGACTGGTGGTATTGCCTGTTTACGGTTTAGAAGTAAAGCCCTATCTTCTGGTAATTACAGTGATACGGAGATGTCATGACACCCACAATTCTTACCTCTCAGATGAATTTATAGACTCACTTAAGTGCGAGGAAGCTTTCTCTGAAGAAATCCATTCATTTTAACAAGCACACTTCACCTTTATACCCAGGAGATGTCAGTCTCAGTATATATGATATACTCTTCCTAATGCCATGTCTGATTTAACACCTTTAAATTACTATTTCTTCAGCTTCTGGGGTGAAAAATATTTGATTTTAATCAAGGAACCACCCTTCAAACCTCAGAGCTATTAGATTTTGATCTTGAAATCTATTAATTTTTTATAACTCAAGTTTGTGCCAGCCAAGTAAAATTCTGTTTTTTTTTTAGAAATAAACGGACTTGAGTGGAAGCCATTACAATAGTTTGAGAGGTCATGCAATGTCACAGTTTTGCGGTGGCTTAACATGTTGATCAGAATGTTTTTGATAACTAAATCACCTTGTGATGAAATTCCATTGTTGTTGTAACTGAATGATATGGGAACCCTCGAATCGGACAGTTTATCTTTAACTTTGGGTTTGTTTAAATAAGCTCAGGCCATGGCCCAATACTATAAAGCTCTGGGCAGTAGAGCCAGGTACAAGTGACTTTTGATAGTTGTGCACAACTCGGACATGAGGTAGCTGAGTACTATTGTGGCAGAGTCTTAGTATTTTTAGTCTTGATTACACAGACTGCAGGGTTAACAAGTCTTTTGCCTACACTTATTTGTGTATTAGTTGTGTGGCATTGTTATAAATTTGTGGTTGTCAGAATAAATTATAAATCAGGAAATTACGCAGGAAAGCTAATCTTTTAATTCTGCATGTGCACCTTTAATTCATGGAAGCACGCCCACTTCCTTATCTAAACAGACAAATCATATTTTATTGTCATGGTGTTAGGATGTTCATTTTATCTACCTATTTCTTTTCTTTTATAAAATCATATTCAAACATACCAGTAATATTTAATGCTCTTCAAGTTTTGTAGCACTACATCCAGACTCTAATCATATTGATATGGTGAGTGTAACTAGTTCTGTAGCTCATTCTAACCAATACAGGTAGCCCTGACAATACTACTTACAAACTTGTTGGTTCATGGTAATCATTTGGCTCTACACTTGGGGGTAGCGGCTAATTTCTCATAAGTACAACTGCCCAGGGTTTTATAGTACAGGGCACTGGCCTGGGCTCATTTAAACAACCCTAAATTTAAAGATACATTGTCTAATTTGACGGTTCCGTATCATTCAGTTGCAACAACAATGGAATTTCATCACAAGGCGATTTACTCATAAAAAAATTCTGATCAAAATTTCTTATCACCATGATATAAGCCACCACAGCAGTGACCTTGTATGAGAGTTGTCATTCAATACAGTATTCATTGCTATTTTTCAATTTTATATTTGTTCAACTTTATTTGTTCCAATTTATCAGATGTGTGCATCACCTTTGTAAATGTAAACTACTGAGTAATTAGCATGGCATATCCTTGATTGTTTCTTTTAATTTAATTTGGACAGTCTTCATGCTGGACCACCAACTAGGTTTAATAAAAAGTGGTTTGGGCTATTCATATAATTATTTATATTGTCCTTATGTTTAGAACTGTGTTATAAGGTGTCTGCACGCATGAGCTATGTCAGGAGGTGGAAAGTTTAGATGGACCTACACAGAAAACTGCTTAATTGTTAAGCTAGTACACCACATGAAGGAATCTTAACTATTATATAACAATAAAATAGTCTAACTGCTATATTGTTATGTAAAAAAAACTGTTCCTGTGATTTTTCAGCAAACATCGCTAATCGTAAGTTAAAATGTTTTAGTCTGAACATGATTTGCCAATGTTTTGACCTTTTCTATCCCTGCTCCTTGAATATGTCTAATTTGATTTGACACCATAAACCTATTGCATGTTTTTTATACCAGAAAATAATGAAAATTATCCTTTTATGTTTTTCTTTCCCTTTAATAATGAATATTAAAGAACATTAAAAAAAAGAAGCTTTTATTACACTTTATATCAATATTTTGAATCTTCTTGTGCATTTTAACCCTTTCATGACTGGAGCTTCTTTAAATTTTGCGAAAACCCTGTGCCAATTCATACGCATTCTCTTATATACGCGATTCTCCCATATGGAGCCTCGGAAATATAAGAGAATACACTGGCCTAACAATATTTATCTTAATCTTGTGAGCCAGTACATTCTCTTATATATGAAAAGCTCCCTATGGGAGACTCGTATATATAAGAAAATGCACTGGCACAGGGTCTTTAATGCTACACCTGCACAACTCTGGCCATCATGAAAGGGTTAAAGGTTATTGTTGGCTCTCAGCAGAGATATCAGACTGGCCTCGATGATGCCTGTGTGTTAAAGACATATTATGGACATGCTCCGGTGGGTGAAACTGATAAGTTAGTAGCCAGACACTATGCCGACTGGAAGAATGTGGCATTCAACTAATATCACTGAAAGTCTCAAGCAAATGGACCCTACCACTCCATAGAAAACATCGCCTGAACTACATGTATGCTCAGATGTAGATATTTATTTCTTAATTCGGGACGCAACTAGCGGCAGTAAACTAATGGAAACGATTTTGCCATCAGGAGTCACTGCATTTAATTAATATATAACAATGACTGCGTGTGTTGTCAATCTGGGTATAATATTTGTAAAAATAACTACTTTGAGCAAGACTATTCTCCCATTTCTATTTGATCACCCTACCAGAGTGTTTCACAGCACTTAAAAATGACATTTTGCAACTAACTTTCTTGTTTCAATGTAGTAAGCGGAAAAATTAACTTTGGAATTTTTACTAAAATGTAGGTGTCAAAACAAATGGGGCATATTTAAAGTGACCCAAGCCACTTGCAGTGGGTAAATGTGTAAATAATATTTAAGTCTAAAACCATCACCACTGAGAAGTACACAGAGAAATAGATCAACTTTATTAGCAGTTCCCAAATAAAAACATTTTGAGTGTTGAAACTGTTATGTAAACAAAACCTGGTTTAGTTGGATGTCAAAAAACTTCACTAATTAAACATGTAATAAGATCAAATATTTTAGTCTGAACAGCTGATCTGAAAATGATTTTCAGAATATTTTTCAATGCTTTGACCTTTTCCAATGTTTACAGTCAAGTTTCAATTAAACTTTGGTATCTTATGTGGTTTTGACATGTGAAATCTCATTATATGAGTTATCATGCAATAATGATATAAGAACAGTCAATCTATTTTTCCATGCACCAGTGCATGTTGATGGCTAGTTACAGGCTTAAATCCCTGTCAGCATCTGTAAATATGTACTGTTATATCTTCCAGCATACTACTAAAGTGTAGAGTTATTCCTCTTTTCCCACATCAAATTTAATAGAATAACAGAGTTGGAACAAACCAGAATTGAATTGTGTCATTTTATAACAATGTTGGTGATAAATATTTTTACTCCGGTCAGTTCACACAAACTGATGCGTTAAATACAAGCTCCATTGATTTTTCAGGCCGGAGTAACCAAAGAATCAAAGACTTGCGCAGACCATAAAGACACGCATTAACCATTTCTACTGATCTTTGATGTAAAAACTTAAAGGGATTCTGCCAGAATGAGGAATGGAATGAGGCTTACTAGTACCTAGTGACTCACATAATCTATTAGTCGCAGTTCCAGTCATCCCACATTATCGTTGTGGGAACACATCATAATGATTACACTGTTTCGAGTTTTTACGTCTTGGAATGAGGACCCAATTAGAGACTTTTGTAAGGCGAAAATAAAATGTATGCGCATTTCCGTTAAAGGCCTCCCCAATCTCAAATACGCGTCCAAAACTATTTTTCATTATTTTTAACAGTTTTCATAACTGAACATTCTTTTTTCGTCAATGATAATCGCTAATATGAATAAACACAATTTATACACTCATGTTGATGTTCTGTGTCTTATCTATGCATGCATTTTGTGTAAATATTATTAATGATCCCAAAGAATCATTCAATTTTTGTATAAATATATGTGAGGAAGAAGTCTGAGAGTGGTTATACAGAGCCATATATCCTCAAGAAAGGGTTAACCCTTTGAATGCCAGGGGGCGATCTCATCGGCCCTAAACCTACAAAATAAGTGTGTTAAAGAATATAAGAATAAATTATTAAAATTGTAAAAAAATTGTAACAAATTGTAAAAAAAAAAAAAAAATTGTTAGGCCAATGCATTCTCTTATATATGCGAGGCGACCTATGGTCGACTCGCATATATAAGAGAATGCATTGGCACAGGGTATATGGGTTGATACAAAAATCGACCTGACACTCAAAGGGTTAAAGACCTATTATGGACTTATTTCAGTGAATAAAACAGATAAGATAGTAACAACACTATCTCCACCTCAAGCAATCAACTTTTTTCGAAAATTCCAACCGCATCACCTGTACAATTTCAGAGAATACAAAAAATGAGTTACTTTCCAAACACTGTCTCCACCTGAAGAATGTAGCAATCTACTAAGATTGTCAAATATTCCAACCACATGGCCTGTACCATTTCTGTGAACACAGTGTTTGAACTACACACACATGTAAATAATTACTACTTTATTAGGGTCAAATTATTGGGCATAAACTTACGTAATGATTCTGCCAACAATATAGTCACTGCATGCAATTTGTTTATAATATTGACGCTGTTTTTTGCCTATTTTTATATCAAATTATGAAAATGACTTATTTTGGCATGCATGATTATTTGTTATTCTGTCCTGAACACCTCAGTGGAGCGTTTCACATCACTTAATAGTCGGATTCCTTATGTCATTTTGCATTTTTGGTTTGTTAAAAGCGATCTGAAAACGGATTATGTATGCCTAGTAGGTGTGTTTTGAGGATTCACTTGTTTCCATTCTTGAATTTTGGCGGGTCGGCCTAAATCGGGGTCAACATAATTTAGAAAGTGTTTTGTATTTACAGAAAACGATAGATGGTGCCAGCTGGCGTATGGTGATCGGTGCGATTTGAAACTTCTCCAAACCACTAGATATGACCGTTACATGTATTTTTGAAAATTTTGATGTGATCGGTTCATTCTTGTTGGCTACAGTTGTGATCAAAATTTAACACTGAGCCCTATGGAGATTCTAGTACTTTGGATAAATGGCGCCATTTTGCGTATTATGATATACGCGTATTGATATTCCTAAAAAATTACTAAGTATGAAACACAGACGTAGTTTTAATAAGAATGGATGTGATCAGATGATTCTTGCTAGGTACAGTTGCGATCAAAATTTAACACTTAACCCTATGGAGAATTTCGTGTTATGCTCACACGTTGATTGTAATATCACTTATTGGCAATCATGCGCAATTATATATGTTGAGTAACACTCGTGTTTGACCCACTGTAGCTATCCGTGATTTAATAGATGCAATATATGATATAGTTATGCCTCAAGATACAGTAATTGGCAAAAGTAAGTGTCGAATTATGGTTTTGTAATTTCGATAATATGCAGCCTGTTGAATCAAACGAAAATATTCACAACAAGACTGTTCCCGATGTGATTACATATTATATTATTGTTTTATTTGATACTTGTCTGTCTTGTTGTCCACCGACTAGTTTTTAAAAACCACATCGTTGATGATAACATGATGTAGTGTCACAAATACACAGGTATAGATGGTAGTTGTTCGTTGTCATTAACTCAATCGTTGTCATCAAGAGTCTATCCCACATGCACTGGGAGAATCTGTGTTTTCGCAGGATTTGTTCTACTGATAAATGGACATTTTGGTGCAACTGAGATCTTTACTATAGCGGTATAGGCTTTGCTTTCACACTTCCCACGCCAGTTACATTTGGCCAACTTCAGTACAGCGACTGAAACCAAACATTCACCATCAATATTCTGACCACAGTTAATCTTCACGCTTCGTGTATAGATAAGGAGCTATCGGGACCGGTGGCAAAGTCTCCCGATCTTATAATGACGAGTGGCCTATATGCTGAGCATGGCTGCATATAGTTTTAGACATACGTGTGCCCAACTTTGAACAAAACCAGCACCATGTAATTAGACACTGACTAAATTAAGGCAATACGAATGAATAATTAGTACACCATTGTGGCATTTGATTAGCAACCATTGCTAACCTTAAATAAGACATATGGTTCACTTTGACGGCCAGGTATATCTCAAATCTCACATTTGGGTATTAACTGCATCGGAAACGCAAACGTTGAATTACGACCCTAATAGCTACAATTGAAATTTCCAGTGAATTCCCGGCAATTTCCTAGACTAAGTTTCCCGATCTTATAATGATCAGATATCGGAAACGGGTGGAGCTATCAACTTAAAATTTGGTATGTGAATGTATCTTGCCCCGGATACGAATTTTATCGGGTCGCCGAACCCGTGCGACGCCAGCTATGCGCATGCGCAGACCAGATCTCGGAAACGGGTGGAGCTATCGACTTGAAATTTGGTATGTGAATGTATCTTGCCCCGGATACGAATTTTATCGGGTCGCCGAACCCGTGCGACGCCAGCTTCGCGCATGCGCAGACCAGATCTCGGAAACGGGTGGAGCTATCGACTTGAAATTTGTTTTTTGAATAGCCTGGACAACGTCGGGCTCATCATTAACTCATTGAAAAACAAAAAATTAAATTAATTTTAAAAATTTATTTTAAAAATTTAAAATTGTCATGTTTCTGACGATGGCCGCCAGTGGCGGGCTAACCTGCTAGTACTATATATAAGACCAAGCACATAATGCACATATATATCTTCTTATAAATAAATTATCTCTTAGAAAGTGTCCAGTGATGTCTTGCCTATTTATACTGACAATTTATTTTTATTCTTGTGGCAAAGGATTTGAGGGAGTGATTTGCTATGTTAACTAAGCCAGGTGTTAATTTAGTATGTGAAACATGTATCCCGGTGGATGTATGTCCAGAGAAGTGGTTTTTTTTATCATCAGATGAGCTCCCAATTTTGATAAACCCGACGAGGAATTATAGAACAACCATCTATATATGCCCAGCAATATTTAGCAATACATATGGACATGCTACCATTGTTTAACATTTTTAAACAATACCACCCGATCCACATGTATGGCTAAACATATCATTGGCATAGATGAGTTGTTGTAGTTGTTACATTGATGCTGGTTGGGTTTCTCCATATTTAATACTAAAACAATGATCCATAAGCTACGGTGGTTTAGGACATGGGAAATTGTTTTTTTTTTATTCCGTGGCAACGAAATTCTAATTCGTGGCGAATTATACCTGATTGACCTTTGCATTTATCCAGATACCTTTACGGTATGGTTACACTTGATGCTGTTTTAGAAACAATGCGTACGAGAGAAGCTACTATAAACCCTTATGGCGTGGGACCCGCGCTCTATGGGGATATGCACGTCCGATATAAACTAGCCCGGGGAAACACGGGTCAGGTGGCTCCAAGACAAACTGAATATTCATTAGTTTTTACCACAAGGAATCGAATGGGAATGACATTTCACTCTGCATATTGGCCGATTTAAATCAAATAAGGGGTTTTGTAGGGTGGGCCAAAAACAAACTTATAAATATTCACACCTTTCAACCATACCCGATCCAAAATGGTCGCCGCTCAGAAAGGGTCAAATAGGGTACACATTATTTCTCGGTCACTTGACCGATATTGATCAAATAAAGGGTGTTGCACGGTGGCTCGCAAAGCAAGCTAAATTTTCACACCTTCAACCCATTCGACCGAAACTGATAACTGATCAGAGGGGTCCATATATAGTACCATGCATCCCCCCTCCCATTTTAGGTCGAATACAGTCTGTTGTAGGGTGACCCCTGATGAGACAAACTAAATATTCACCACTTTCACCATCCCCGATCCGAAATGGCCGCCCCAGATGGGTTCAAATATGGCACCTATACAATTTCTCGGCCCCTTAACCGTTTTATGTGGTATAATTGGTGCTGTAGGGTGGCCCCAAGATATACTGATGTTGTGGGTGCCCTATGTGATCCACCCCCAGGACGGCGGCAACTTTGGGTCGGGTTTGTGAAAGGGGTGATTACTTAGTTTGTTTTACGGGCCACCCTACAACACCCTTTATCTCAAATCGCCGTGGCTCATGCCAAGATGGTGGACAACTACAACCAGGTCATCTCTATCCGCTTCCATTACAACAATAGGACTGACGATCGTTAATCACAATTAGTTATTTCATGGCCATGAATTAGTTATTTCGTGGCCACGAATTAATAAAAAAAAATATTCCCATATCCTAAAAGTTTTGACTGACACTTACTTTTGTCAATTGATAAAAAACACAACATCAATCAATTTTACAACGACATCCTGAAACTTTAGTCATGATAAACATTACTTTATAGAATAGTGGACATTATCACTGAAGCACGTGATTGTGATGTATATGATTGATTTGAACCACTATTGTATCTGGTGTCCTGACTATATTGCAAGTGAATTTGGTAAAAATAACATGTAGTTACAATATATTACATGTAAGAGCCATGCATATATGATAGCCATTACGTTCCACCACTGAACATTTGAGTAAATTGTCAAACTCTCTATTGTTCGCAACTGTAGTACACTTCCCGCGGAGACTTATCTGACGACACCATTCTCGAAAATACATTTCAGAGTAATACTTGACATATGTGCATAATTTCAACTCGCACCATTCATGAAAAAGCTAATCGTGTTAGTAAATATATATGTATAATCAGGAAACGCTCTTTACATTTTAAAAACCGTCCAAACAATTTGTTTCCACTAAAATGTCAGACTGGAAACGAGTAGACTCTGAAAGTAGACCGCCATATTTGATACTTTTGTTAATTTCAACTCGCAGATCCACCAGAAGGTTAGTTATGAGGATTAATATTTGTATAATAAGAAAACGCTCTTTAAATTCTTAAAACAGTCCAAAAACACTTTTTTCCAATCAAATTTCAACTGGACACAGGTAAACTCTGAAAGTAGACACGCTATTGATAAATAAACCTTTCGCATGTCGTTTTAGACAATCCGAAATTGTGAAATCAGCGAGGGTGGGGGGTAGGGTTAGCTTTTCTGCGATATCTTTACCAAAATTCGATGTATCGAAGTTTTGTTTGTGGCATATGATCAAGATATCCTTGTAGATTGTTCATCTCCGTCTATATGTGATGTAGCTGATTTTAAGAATATAAAATACCTTAATATTTGGGAAAGAAAATTGAAAATGCAGTCAGAAATACAATTCATCTGATGATTTATGATAAAATTCCACATTAAGATATGTAATTAAGTAATTTGTGGCAAGATCTCTCCATGTTTTTCGATTTCTAAGAACAAAGAAAGCCACTTACCGAACTTGCTATGCGTAATAGCATGTTTTTTATTACCAGGTGGATGGGGGAAAATAGAGGGGTACCCAAACAAAAGCCTCACACAAACCTGTTTCCACTAAAATATCAAGCTGGAAACAGGTAGATTCTGAAAATAGACACACTGGTGGTATAGAAACTGTTCTCATATCGCTTTTAACATTCCGAAAACGCGCGACCATTGTTTTCGACATAAGGAATCCAACTATAAGTATATATACAGCATAATTTTATTATACCATACTCATATTTTATACCATACAACACTTTGTGTTGTGGTTTGCCTATTTTTATATCAAATTATGAAAATGACTTATTTTGGCAGGATTATTTGTTATTCTGTCCTGAACACCTCAGTGGAGCATTTCACATCACTTAAGTATATATACAGCATATTATACCATACTCATAGCTACAATGCCATACATGACAGACTGACAGCAAAGCACAACACAAAGTGTTGTCATGTATTATTAACCTTAATGGGTCATTGAGTTTGATGATTGTTCGATTTAGTCCAGTTTAACAGTCGCCCTGACCTTGCTTCATTTAGAATGGGTAATTAACCATGCTCAAGATATCCGGCACAATATTCTCAGGCCCGACATTGGCCAAACCTATACCTCACATAATTGTGCTTCTAACAGATAAAATGCTCCACAAAAAATACTCAAAACAGAATATTGAATATGGATTTATTGAAGTTGGGCAGAACAATAAAACGAAAACATTATAGTGCAATCCCCTCCAGCGATGCTCTAAACCCCATTTTGATCTCATTTACATTTCTCACATTTTTTGTGTGCATTTAAAATTCAATCAAGCAATGCCGAAAGAGGAAGACCAGAATAAATCAATCACATATTATAGGCACGACAGTCGACACAGCTGACTATGTCACCTCCTTTATTCAGAAACGTGCGCCGGCCACTCATTCCATGAAAACTAATGAGGCTTCAGCAAAGTCCCTATTATCAATGACAAATTCCCTGAGGGTTTATTGTGCAATGATTTCATGGGTAATAGAAATATAATGAAAAGATGCAACACAATGTCAACATAGTTTTGTAACAGGTTCCAAAGTTCATTATCAAACAAATGAATGCCTGGAACTTGTTGAGTCATCAAAGACAACTGTATCTAGAAGACACGCAATCCAAGGGAGAAGGTGTCAATGACAATGAAGCTCAATGTTACAAAATACAGACTGGATACGAGATCCGTATTCAAGTTGAATAGTCAATAGACTCATCATCACAGATGCCCAGAGAAGGTTGCGAGACTTGATTATCAATCACGGGAACATGCAGGGTGGTGATAACCAATTTATCTTACAATTCATTCAACAGAATATCGAATATAATGTATTTTGGCAGAGGAACTATGTTATAAAAAATAGCAAACCACACAGTTGATGTCATTGTGCGAAGAATTACATCATCAACGATTCACTGTGTCAAAATAGGTCTGTTTGTAGATATGCGTGGAATGAAAACATTGCTGTTTTCGTAGAATACAACCAATTTTAAAGTCTTCTTTGCCATTATGTCCGGAACTATATCAGATGATTTGAAATTACATACATATACATATGTCGGATGAGAATAGAAATAATTTAGCCGATTTCCCCAGTAAATCAATGTTTTATAGAAACGAAGCAAGTTACTGCACAACTCACAGTTGCCATCTAGGATGCAGCTTGTTGAATCGGAAACCACCGTGTCATATTTCTGCATGTATTTGAAGAACAAGTGGCTAATTGAAAGATAAATGGAAATATCCAAGTCACATTCCAATAACTGATAGATCCAGTGGTAACCAGGAATCAGCTTATTAGCCTTTTAACCCTTTCATGACGGGAGCTGCGCTGGTGCAGCATTAAAGATTCTGTGTAAGGACATTCTCTTATATATGCGCAATGGTGCGCATATATAAGAATATAGACTTCCTATATATAAGAGATTAAAGAGAATGCATTGGCTTACAAGGTCAATGTAAATATTGTTAGGCCAATGCATTCTCTTATATATTTGAGGCTCCCTATTGGAGACTCGCATATATAAGAGAATGCATTGGCACAGGTTTTTTTTATTATTTCAGGAAGCTCCAGTCATGAAAGGGTTAATAGTAGGTAACTTTGATGAAATCGACTCATTAATAATAATAATAATCAATCCAATTATATAGCGCACTCCACAATAAGTTATTTCAATACGATTTACACTGATTATTACCCAATAGCCATAAGGTATGACTCTGTTGTCATTCCCACCCTCCAATGAGGAGGCAATTCTGTGCTGCAACGAAATCATGCGCATAACAGGATTTCATACAGACAATATCCATAAACTCCCCACCAAGTTCTCCTTAAGGCATGTGCGGTGTGTTGCATTCACAGTATAAGCAACCTTGCTCAAGAGTCACAACTAGGCCCAAAATTTGAACAGTGCTTAACCAGGGTTTCCGCCAGGGGGGAATTAATGAGTCCGTATTGGGGAAACACATAACGCGACGGGACGTTCATGGTTCGTCCTGTCGGGCGAAAATTTAGTTATTTGACACTGAAAAGAAGCCATTTCCTTGCACCGGAGTGTCCAACAAAGCAACCCAAAGCTACGTATAGTATGCAAGTCGATCATTTCCGTGGGTGCATTAATTCTGTTGATGGTATCCAAATAGTTAGTCATTTAATTACGTACGTAAGACTGCCGTCTGATTGAAGACTATACAAATGAACGAGCTACGAGTTTAATACAGTGTTTACAAATTATAACTTACAATACGATTCCAATAGGTATATATAATGAATCTAAACACTAAAAAGCATCTACGCATTGACCAATAAGACCTAGCAAGGATAATTGAATAAAGTATTTCTTAGAATTTCAAGTAGCGTCAGTGAAAATGAAACTAACAGGATTATATGTTCTGTCAATCGTAAAACTATTTGTGCGCGGTGACGTCATACTGCAGGGTTTGTCTGCAGGAGATATTTATAGCGGCGAAATACGAATGGTAGCGAAATCTTTCACCTGGAACGCGTAGCTTGTTCAATAGTCGGTATTAGTCCAACAACTGATGACCGCAGCTATAGAACATAGTTTTAGCCAGCGTGTTATAAAATATAATTGAGTTTTTGGCGGGAAATGTGAACATGTGCGTCGTTGATTAATGTGCTTGGGGACCCAGGCGGGACAAGGAAACTATTATTGACCTTACTTTGACTTTATCTCCATATTGGGTGGGGGGTATGTGTTCGTGTTTATCCTCCATGCATGTAATATGGCTCAAATGAATGGTGTTATCATGCTCTATGAATTCCCGCTATAAAGACTGATTTGGGACAGGTTCCGTATTATTGTGAAATAAATCACTTTGGGATTTTGTTAAGTATGCATGGCAATATACGCATAATAATCAACACACGTAGAGAATCACATGTATTTTCAGGAACTTCGCTTACTGGTACATCGAACTAAAAAACAAATGGTAATACAGCAATAAGATAAATGATCAACATTGAGTATTTTCATCCACGAAAATCCTGTGCATAAAAATATCCCTGACTCAGCAATTGGGTGTTCTTTGATCCAATTATGTAATCGTACGATAGCACGGGGTCGTAATCGTACGATAGCACGGGGTCTTCGAGCGTGAATAGTTTCATCCATGGAATCCCGTGCACACAAATATCCGCACTCAACAAGTCCGGCATTCTTTGATGTTACCGCGACATGTATTACGCTGTATCTAATGTCGCTATTTGACATGCTCTTTCTTATTGTTTTTTCGGGAGATGGACTGTGTCGATTTCATTTTGTCAATATTAATGAAAATAAGTGTAGATATATAGCCTGTTGACACAGACAAGACTGAAAAAGTTTTTAATAACATCATTTATTTGTGTATGAGCGGGATTTCATGCAACGACTGACGGGGGGAATGGGTCCGTGGGACGGACCCGCAGCCGGCCTAGCGGAAACCCTGGCTTAACCCTCCAGTCAAACATCCACTTAACTCAAAACCTAGTCACTGCCGTGCAACTCAGCAGTCAAACAATGAGCTTCGAGCTCATGTTGTGTTTGTAGCGACTACAAGCCAAATACTATTGAGCTGCCACGCTCCAAAGAAATTCCTTTATAATCGATCAGTCCTCAAAATTGGCCATGGCAATAAGCAATGCCATGGAATCTATAATGCTACAGAATTAAATTTGCCGTGTGAATTTTTTCCTAATTTTGAGAGCTGTATACTGATAATGAGTGGCAAATGCACCCCCCCCCCAACTTAATGACCTATTACATGGGTTCCCGAGCTGTAATTGTATGTTAAACCCATTCTTGTAAACTAAATACTCATTGATGAGCAGTTCCCTTAGCATATGTTCAGAAAATAAGTTAAACAAATGAACACCCCTCCAAGTGAATTATTGACCATTAAAATGTATATTTTTATTACTGAATGGGAGATTCACAGAATCCATTCAGTATAGAAAGGGTTAACCCTTCCATGACTGGAGCTTCCTGAAATTTTGCGAAAACCCTGTGCCAATGCATTCTTTTATATATGCGAGTCTCCCATTGGGAGCCTCGTATATATAAGAGAATACATTGGCCAAACAAAATTAACCTTGACCTTGTAAGCCAGTGCATTCTCTTATATTTGTGAGGCTCCCTATATTAAACAGACCCGCATAACAAGAGAATGCACTGGCACAGGATCTTTAATGCTGCACAAGCACAGCACCCATCATGAAAGGGTTAAAGATGCTCTCATCTCTCTCTGGCAGTGCTTCTACCAACAAAATATCAATGAAACTCCTTTTCATGACACGTTTCAACTATTAAAGACATATTATGGACTTGTTCTGGTGCGTGAAACTTAAAAATTAGTACTCAGGCGCTATGCCAACTAGGAGAATGTAGCATTCTACTAACATCGCCCAAAATCTCAAAGATAACGACCATACAACTTCATAGAAAACATCGTTTAAACTACGCTCAATTGTAAATATTTACATCTTGATTCGGGACGCAACAATCGACGATAAACTAGCGCAAATGATTTTGCCATCGATACTCATTGCATTTAATTAATATTCAAGACTGACGGTGTGTATTGTAAATTTGGATTAATATTCATAAAAATAACTACTTTTAGAACGATTATTATCCATTTCTATTTGATCACCCAACCGGAGTGTTTCACATCACTTTCACAAAAAGGGTACAAGATAAACATGTGGTCAAAGATAGATTTCTAATCCAAATGCTGTAATGTTATAATATAGCCATATTTTCTGTTCTGGTTCACAGAAAAAATAATGGGAGAATTCAATTACTTCCTAGTAACACAAGCTCCTGTTGTCTAGTTTCTCACGACTCCAAATTAATATTTTATACCCAATATATGTACAGAAAGTTCAGGGAAGTGATACACACCATCATTAACAGTTTGATCTAATTTAATTCCATATTAAATGTTAACAATTCCCCAATATGAATTAACCACCAATTTATTAAATTAATTCTGTTTAGTTTGCCTCAGTCATGTAGCTTGTTTTGCAGATTATAGGGTAGTGAAATCATTGGTTAGTATGCCAAAAACTTGTCATTATTGCCAATTTCTGTTGTGAAATTTAATATTGATATTATCAATATTTATCAATATTGACTCAACATTGTTGCCATATTCTCAAACAACTTCTACCCCAATTTATCAATCAAAATCGCACGAGCTTTCATCAATATTTATTAATGATTCATCGATGACGGTCATCAAATTAAAACTAAATGTTCAAAAATTCAAGAAATATTTCAATGAGGTTCATGTAAACATTCAATGATTTTAAGGACTTGATATTTTCCAATTATAAATTTGATGGAAATTTGCTGAACATTTATCATAGACCAGAGTTTTCAGTGAAAGTTCAGTAAATTACAGTTTGACGCAACAATGGAATTTAATAAACATTTACTGTAATTTCATTTTCAATTGCATGGGTTTCTACCACCAGAAGCTATGAATGATGAAAAGCTACATAAAATAAGGAAATTAACAAAGGGTGTGACCTTAAATAATGACTCATAATAAAAATTGAGACAAAAAAGACTATCATCATAAGGAAAATAACCGTAATCCTTCTAAGATCAATTCTACTCCCCTGATCTGACTATAAAAGAATAAATAGCTAAAGTCACAGCTTCATTACTCGAGATCGTTAGAAGTAATAGGCTGTCCGAGTCATGTTCTACACCTTATTACTCCCATCAGGACACTCTTCATTTCTTGAGACAGCTTACTTGAGATGAAACGAAGTGATCATACTTAACTTCTACTTGGTCATGTGAGCCTGTTACTCGCCTGTTACTAACCTGATTTCAGGGCTAACGATGCTTCAAAATTCCATCAATTTCAACCGTGTAATGAAGTAGTAAATTGGAGACATTAGCGTTGGAATATGCTAACAAGTCTAGTTTAGTATTGATTTCTATCGATCAGGACGCAACTCAGTCAAGAATGCTGTTTGACAGAGAAAAGATTAAAGTACTGAAAGGCTTCCCAAGAACACGGGTCCCCGTTATAATTATATTACATCAATGCATCACATTTCATATTTATCTTTTACAGGAATTTGCTGAAATTTCACTGAAACTGCAACTCCTGTGTATAATAACACTGCCCAAAACACTCAAGAATGCTTTTTGACAGAGAAAAGCTTTTAAGTACAGAAAGGCTTCACAAGAACATGCATGGGTCCCCATTTTATTAAATAACATTGATAAATCAAATTTCATAAATATCGACTTGATCACTGTGTTGGTAAAATTTATGAAAACAGTTTCATTCAAATCACTGTAGACCTATTCAGCTGGTCTATTTGAAACTTTTAGAGAAAATTCAGTTTAGTTCCTTAAAAAAAAAATTGGTAATTTAATTTAATTTAATGCAGATGAAACATCTAAAAATATTCTTGGAATTTGGATTTGAGAATTTTGTTTCACAGATAAAAGCTTTACAAAGTACTCAAAAGCTCCACAAGAAAGTGGGTCCACAGAAGTCTCAGAATAAATACACTCCACATAATTGTCTGAGTGCATCATCATATACCTGCCAAATCCTTGTGAGATTTATAATAGATAAAACAAAGTGCATCATGCAGGGAGCCGTTTCTTAAATTGAGTGTATCCATTAAATTCTAGTTGTGATAACAAGCTTATCACATATAACAGTAGAGATAAAATATCTTCTTCTTAGAAAGCTGCATGTTATCAGAATACCAGTCACATTAAAAACCATGTTTATATTACGTGATAATGTATTATCATTCACATGCTTATAAGACTAACGTTAATTATTAAAAACATCGAATGACATAATTATGAGAAAAGATTATCATTATGAAACTCATTCACCATGATGCAAGGTATAACTCAAGACAAGCTGTCACCGATGGCGGTATCCCCCCACCTACAGGTTACACTGGTGTAAATGTTTTCCATAGGCCTCAGTGTTAACATTTTAGCGTATGCTGTTGGCTATATAAATATTGGGTCCAAATTTTTTTTTAATCTGAAAAATTGACATTTGGGGAAACTTTTTACACAAAAAAATCATGTCTGTCTAGCAGGGAATTCGCCTTTAAATGTTGTGTTTTCATAACTAGTGTCAGATCCGCATAAAAAAATACAGTCATATTTTAGACCACACCAAAAAATTCAAACTTCACTACAAAGGGTTAATTCCTGTGCCAATGGCTATTTTACCTATGGGAAATCACAGGGAAGAGGTGTATTATTTTTTTTATGCAAAAAGCACACAAGGCTATTGACCAATCAGGGCCCAGTGTCTATTTTATTCTCTCCTATATATTCCTCCCGCATCCGCTAGATGTCACTCGGAACCTTATTTACACCAGTGTAACCTAAAGCGATAGCCCGCTTTTTCGCGGAATAATTGTAACTCCCTACATTTCTTCAGAATTGCCCATCAATGGAAAAAATGTGTTCAAAAACAATATCACTTGTGTGGTTCTTTATTTATCACACTCAATTTAACCCCACCCCCTTTAACACATTATTCATCAAAAAAGCACAATTTTCCACCACAAGTCATGTTCAGGCCCCATTTTCACACAGTTTTTGGGGTCTGGTGTTGCAAACTTGGCTATGGAAGACTGTACAATATTCTTTCCATGAGAGAACTTCTGGTGATGTGAGGTCATTGAGTCCGGATCCGATCAGCTGAGCATAAAGCACATGACTTTATCAGCACATGGAAGACTAAAGTATGACATTTTCAGGTCTGCAAGGGTAATGCAAGATAACTGGATGTGGGTGTATTTAAGAAATAAATACACGGTGTAGAGGTGTGTATGGTCAAGTTGTACCACAAAAAACTGATTGTAGGACGACGCGTAGCGGAGTCCTACAATCAGTTTTTTGTGGTACAACTTGACCATACACACCGATACACCGTGTATTTATTTCTTTTGTAATACGACTGAAAGTTTATGGTCACAATTCGACTGAATAGTCAACGAAATACTGCGCTTTTTCGGTCTCAGGTGAGAAATCATTTCGTGGTGTAATTCGTATTGGGCGTACTCGATTCTTTGCATGGAGTACTCTAGTAATTTGTTTGCGTAAATAATCGTTGTGATTGGCTAAAAAACGATGTGTTTTCAGCGGCGCCCGTGCCTTTCATTTAAATTGTACAGGAAATACGATTGCTGTCATTTCTGTGTTGAACGTTGTTGGGACAACATGAATATTATCATCGACTATGGACCATTTTCCTTACACAAAGCGATCTAAATGAACTAGTTTACTAAACTAATCTTATTCCCCTTCTGTACTGGTGAACAAGCGCTTTCATTTTCAACTTGATTCCGAAATATCGAATATGATCGAGATTCGAATCGACGAATGCACAGCCCGGCCCCATGGATTTAGTTTGTCATTTAATATACTTATTAAGTAACTTTCTTTGGTCGTAACGTATATCAGTATATAATAACATCATTTGGACCATATTCATTGGCAACCAAACTGGTTTCAAGCGAAAAATCGCTAGAAAATTCGCAAGATTGTCAAGATGTAGCAAAATAATTCAAAGGGTTACGGGTGCGGGTGTACTCCGTTGATGCCCCGTTTGCGCGGAGTTAGAAAAGACGGGAAAAGTCGCGTGCGGCGATATGAATAAACCAATTTTTTTCGTGGTACAATTGGAAAAAGTAGAATTGTACCACAAAACTGGAACGAGATAGCCATGGTAACTCGGGCCACTGGCCAATCAGGACATGGCTTTTAAGCATAGTTAGGCAGGGTCGTATTACAAATTGAATTAGTTGAACAAAGATATGCTCTTTGAAATGCTGAAGCATTTTCTTAAATGTGTCCAAGATTTAGTGCTATTAACCTTCAAATGGCCATACCTACCAGTGAAACTGACACACTTTTATATATATCTGTATATCACTGGCTATAAAATCCAAAATACTTGTTAGATTAGCTTCTTATAACAATTGGTATGTGTGTCATTGACATGCTCGTGCTATGGGTCATTTGCATTATCATGTGACTATTACCACCTTGAAATTTTTTGAAAATACCTTGAAAAATTGGCATTTTTAGGCCGAAGTAAGTGAAAGAAGACATCAGCAGCAAGAATAGCCACACCATGCATTGGAGATTCATTGGACTGAAAGACCAGGCTGTGAAAAATGCATTAAAATACTTTAAAGTGACTCCCAGGAATCAAAAATGCCAAAAAGCTCATTTTTCCCTTTAGGTTACACTGGTGTAAATGTTTTCCATAGGCCTCAGTGCTAACAATTTTTTTAATCTGAAAAATTGACATTTGGGGAAACTTTATGGGTAACTTTTCAGGATTTAGTCGGAAATATGGCTTGTTGCTATTCATCAGACAGCTCACAAAAATCATGTCTGTCTAGCAGGGAATTCGCCTTTAAATGTTGTGTTTTCGTAACTAGTGTCAGATCCGCATAAAAAAATACTGTCATATTTTAGACCACACCAAAAACTTCACTACAAAGGGTTAATTCCTGTGCCAATGGCTATTTTATCTATGGGAAATCATAGGGAAGAGGTGTGATGATTTTTTTATGCAAAAAGCACACAAGGCTATTGACCAATCAGGGTCCAGTGTCTATTTTATTCTCTCCTATATATTCCTCCCGCATCCGCTAGATGTCACTCGGAACCGTATTTACACCAGTGTAACCTACAGTAATGCTCTAATTAATCGACTACTTAACAACAGCAGAATTATGGTTAACTTTTCAGGATTTAGTCGGAAATATGGCTCTCAGGGAGAGCTTTCCGATGAATGGCAACAAGCCATATTTCCGACTAAATCCTGAAAAGTTACCCATAATTCTGCTGGGGTTATGGAGTCGATTAATTAGGGCATTACTGTAGGCGGGCCAAGTTGGGGATGGGCTTTTCAAAATATGATAAAAAATTTCAGTTAGTATTTGTTTGAGATTGGTTAATAATTGTTTCAGTTGTATATTGGGGCATAAAATTTAAATTGCAATGTAAAAAAAATGGAATGAACAGCAGAGAAATGTTGCATGGAAATATGGTAAAAAATTACAATAAAAGTGACAACATTTAAGGGGTGCTAAAAGCCAAACAAGGACAGTCAAAGAGCGATAACTCTGTCAAAATGTACGGCCGGGCCAAGTTTGCGAACTCAATTCAGAAACTCCTCTTGTGAACTCATACACCAAAATCTTTCAAATCCATTGATAATTGTTCGAAATAACAACCCCTCCCCCCAAACAACTGTTTGTGGGTTCTAAATGCCAAAGAATGACAAAGCACCGTAATTCTGGTGAATATGTCTGGCCGGTACTAATTTGCGAACTCGTTTCATATACCCCTCTTGTGAACTCATAAACCAAATATCTTTCAAATCTTTTGATAATTGTTCAAAATAATCCCCAGAAAACTTTTCTTGGGTGCTTAAAAGGGGATGATTGTACACTAAATCTGGCCATTTATGTCATCTCATTTTATACTCAACAGAATATATGCAACAAATGAATGAATTTGAACCATGGATTAGTGCAAAATACACTCATGTGCTCTATGAACGATGCAAACAACATGGTAATTATAATATACATGCAGTCCCCTATAACGCAAAAAAAAACAATCAAAGGGCCATAACTCTTGTGAAAATGTATGGCCGGGTCTAGTTTGCAAACTCATTTCAGGTATTCCTTTTGTGAACTCGTACCAAAAATCCATTGATAATTGTTCGAAAAATAACCCCGGACAACTTTTAGGAACAGACAAGCTGACGGACGGACGTGCAGACTGAACAAAACTTTGGGGTATAAGAAAGTGACATTCTATCCACATACCAAATGGCAAGAGGTCTATGGTTACATTCACAATTCTGAGTGCATTTTAATCGGGTAACCATAAAAACCCAAAATGTCCCAAGGAAAATTAAATGTCAGTATGCTTTATTACAAGTGACTATATGAGGATTTCAGCATGATGAATATGCGTAGACAGATTTATTACGATTTATAGCATGATATTATTGTTACCCATAATGTGAGGTGCATCTCAAAACATCAAAACCTGAAGTGGCATTCTAATCATTTATCGAAGTTCAGAATTCATTATTTTAACCCAAAATTATGGAATTAGAATGAAAAATCACTAAATTTTCCAATCAATTATAATGCCAATATGCTTATGTAAGCGACTATAAAAGGATTTGAAATGAAGTTATAGATATTAAGAGAATCAGACATCAGTTGCACAGATAACAACTGTTGTTGAATAATTCTCATTCCTAGCAGATAAAAATTCATACTAGATGATGTCTGGAGTTTATGTTGGCTCTGTCTATGAATATTAATGACTGTGTGTGTACCCTGGGCCAACATCAATGTCTCCCTTTATCACAATAATTGTTACTATTTCATGGTTACTTCAGATGGGATAACAAGAGTACTGCACACTGTTGGAACATACATGGTCTATACGCACCAATGATGAATCTGCAGGGACACAAAAGTGGGCGACATGCATCCAGTGATATGTGCCGATGATGCATTTTAATACGAGGGCAGTCTTTATAACAAGTTATGAAATAGAGATAACATATTAACATGAACGAATATAGTGATAACATATTAACATGAACCCATATAATGATCATTGGTGCATATAGACCATGTATGTTCCAACAGTGTGCAGTACTCTGGATATGATGAAATCAAAGGTCTTTTGAAACTATTATTCTGAACATTTAGACATGGAACTAATGAACCAGCTTTCAAATCAGGATACATAATTATAGCATGACTAGAAAATTTGGGAATTTGTTTATTTATTTTAATGTTGTCAAGCGCCTTGAAACCTCAGTGATATGTGCGCTATACAAGAAATGTGTGATATATGATATGATATAACATATGCCATAATAATGACAGGCATGTGCCATAACTTCCCTTTCGACTATTCACAAGGTATTTGGCATATAACAAAGATCAAAATAAGTTGGAAAAGTTTGGTATACAACTCAGGTAAAAAAAATAGCAGACAACACTCAGATGATATGGAAATCCATCCCCACTTTATAATTGATCGATTCCATTCCAGCAGCTGAGATAGAGACTGATGCTGGTAGGGAGCTATAAAATCTACAGATAACAATGAATTCCCCTCCAATGGGGCAAAATCTATAATACCCAATGTCTGTCTGCATGTTTCTAACTCTGCCACTTGCTTGTAAAATTTTATCCACATGTTCGATTTAGCCCAAATTTTGACTGCATCCTGCAGTACCACTAATAATGAAATGGAACATGACTTAAAGGGCAAAATTGTTAGGCTGCGCGGCGCAATCAAAAAGTTGTCAAATTTCAATTGTATACCTAAAACCGGACATATAGAAATAATATTTTATTTCATAAATTATTAAGTTGACATACAGTACCAAATATTTTATTTCAATAATTATTAATTAAGATATCATCTGGGACAAAGTCATGCACACACTGACAGACACCAAGTCCCAACTTTTTCTTGCAGGAGATATCATTATTATTGCGATTATGAAAATGGCCTTGAATTAACACTTGAAACGACCTGGCATTGTAGCAGTAAGATATTTATATAATTTCAATTAGATTATTCGGTTCAACAAAGCTGATTCAATAAATTTTGCTGATATAACAATGTTAATCAAGTAAAGGACAACTCAAGTGGAAACGAGTGAGAAAGTGTGTCAAAATAGAATAATGACAAAGTGTTGATGCATATTGTTATCATTTCTTCTGTGAAATCTCAATACAAACTTAATCTGGATAATGCTACATGAATATCCGAATAGATAAACAAATGATGGCATTTGCATGTAATCAAGGCCTTTATAGATACCACTGACAGTGTCACAGAAATGAATGACCAGTCCTATGTGGGTCACTATAGCAACGCTGTTCACAATTAATTTAGAGATGATAAATGAGGCTGCTTTACAGCAACAAATGACAAATGTTTTGTAGGAAATATGGGCCAATAGACCCATAAAGCAGCATCCTTTATCACCAGTACCTATGAGAAGTGCATTCTGCCAGATGATCTGTCTGATTGATAGAAAGTTGATAAATATATTGAGAGCACACTAGTCTTCCCTGGATTCTCTTCACAGTCCAGCAGGTGTTGGGTGGATAGAGGTTGAAGGGCCGACTTTCATCTCTATCTGATCCAATTGAGGTATCCTTCACATTAACCCATGTAAGATCATATACATGATCAATTAGGGATATCAATATATATAATAAAAGAGTCGTCACAATATACCTGGGTATAACCCTTGAAACAACCTGGCAATGTAGCAATACAGTATTTATATATCTCATCAGATGAATCTGACATGTATAAGAGAATGCACTGGTTTATAAGGTCATGGAAGATATTGTTAGGCCAATGTATATATTCTCTGATATATTCGATGCTCCCTATGGTAGACTCCCATATATAAGATAATGCATTGGCACAGGGTATTTGTAAAATTTCAAGAAGCTCCAGTCATGGAAGGGTTAACTGAGTAGGTCAGGTCAACTCAAGTGAGTGAAAAGAAAGAGAAACAAGCCTTGAAATAGTGTGTCTGTCATTTGCAGAATGAGGTCCCCAGAGGGTGAATTCACCCTCTGGGGACCTCATTCTGCTGAGGTGTAAGCAGAATGAGGTCTCCAGAGGGTGAATTTGGTGATGCTAGCCCGCTATGCGGGGTAGCATCACTAAATTCACCCTCTGGGGACCTCATTCTGCAAATGACAGACACACTATTTCAAGGCTTGAAGAGAAAGTGTGTCAAAACAATAGGATCATGAAAAATCGTTGATGAGTATCGTTTCGCTCTGTCAAATCTCAATACAAACTTAATCCAGATAATAGACCATTTTACAGATAACCATTTTGACTGTTGCATGCTGGGACAGAAAGTATCCAAACAAAGCCACGTGCTTTACGGCCGCATGAATTTACTATGGGGGATTTAGGGTGGGTCTATAAAACTAATTATAACTTTGGTATCTGTTATAGTTTACGCGAGAAATTTTATATCAGGGACATGTACCCCTTCTAGAATGTTCAAAAACATTTCCAGTTGCTTGTCGTATTTTAATTGATTTTATGCGATGAAATAATGCGAAAATTCAGAAAATTGCACTAATTTCTCAATATTTTGCGGTTTTAGTAAACGCCTGATAAAAGTCGTTCTATTGGGAATTTTTACACCAAATTTTCAGAGAATATAGAGTAAACACAGTACTATCGGAATATCGTAAAGGAGTTCCGTGGATTTGGGAATAATTAACCCTCAGACTACCGAAGCTGCCGTCAATAAATTTGCTTTTTCGTGTTCGACGAAAATGAAACTTGTCTGTTTAAAGGTCCCATTTTCGTGTCGAATGGTGATAGAATCTCCATTTGTCAAGTTCATGGATAAATTACATCACACTTAATCGGCTTATGTCCACGGCCATAAACCTGTGTTTTTATAACAATTTATTTGACACAAACTGTTGCGCACGTATCAGTCGACGCTTATCAGTTGAAGTTAATAATCGTACAGCCTGCATGTGTAACAAATGTTCAAAAACAACAGGAAAAAAAACTACGCCAAGTAAATAGCGTGACCAATGAGCATTCACAAAACAATATCAGTTTTGAAAACGATTATAAATGAAAACGCTCTTTATCGTGTACCAACGCTATTGTGCAAGAAGGTTTTTAATGGACGCAATCATTGGATTTTGTTCTAAGCTTAAAAAAAACAAACAATACAAAAGGAACAACAAAGAAAAAAATATATTCAACCTCTCAAATGTATAAAAATCCTTTGTTTTCGTTGTCTCTTAATAAATGCTCAGATTGATCTACATACAATGAAGATGATGATATGTGAAATTCAAGATTTTTCGCCAGATAGATCGAAAGATATACTTTGTTGAAATCTCTTGCCGTATTTTCTGTATTTATGCAAAACATGCATCTCCATCTTAACACATCGATGTAGATTGAAAACGACATATTTGCGGTCATGTAATGAGAACATAAACGCTCTTTATTGGTTCCGTTTTATATGGTATAAAATGACCTTCCGAGTATACTTCGAATATAACTCTAAACTTGAAGTTTTTTTGAAGAAAATCAATAAACTTATAGTACATGTACGAATATTCATATCAAATTAAATAATACTCACGTTTCTGGGTTACGTCAGTCATTATTGCAACCGAAAACTGCACAGCGATTTGAAGGCATTTTCAATTTATGATTTTGTAAGAGTATATATAGTAGATGGGCGCGAAGCGAAGTGATTTTGTTCTCCAAACCAAGTCGCATATATAGCATACAGTGGCGGCATTTTCAGACAACTTTAGAAGAAACCCTAGCATATGGATTAGGTTCAACCTAATCATAGCAAGGGCTTCGTTTCATAGTTAAACAAACGACGGCAAGACCTCCACTAGTGTGTTGATAACTGTTGATAACTGTTGTGAAAACAATACTAATTCGTCCTGATGTGCAACCATCACAATAGACATGAAAGAGTATCACCTCGCCCTCTCACATGCTTCAGTTGTCAATTAAAACACCAAGTTTTTCATAAAACAGTTTCATTTTCGTGAAACGCATGCGAAGCCAGATGTGTGAAGAGAGAATTTATTGACGGCAGCTTCGGCAGTCTGTGGGTTAATTAATCCCAAATGCACGGAACTCATTTACGATATTCCGATAGTACTGTGTTTACTCTATATTCTCTGAAAATTCGGTGTAAAAATTCCCAATAGAACGACTTTTATCAGGCGTTGACTAAAACCGCAAAATATTGAGAAATTAGTGCAATTTTCAGAATTTTCGCATCATTTCATCGCATAAAATCAATTAAAATACGACAAGCAACTGGAAATGTTTTTGAACATTCTAGAAGGGGTACATGTCCCTGATATAAAATTTCTCGCGTAAACTATGGCAGATACCAAAGTTATAATTAGTTTTATAGACCCACCCTAAATCCCCCAAGTAAATGCATGCGGCCGTAAAGCACGTGGCTTTGTTTGGATACTTTCTGTCCCAGCATGCATCATTCTCGCTATCTGTAAAATGGTCTATGCTAAATGGATATCTGGATAGATAAACGAATGAGGAATGTGTGTATGTAGTCAAGGTCTTTACAGTTACCATTGACAGGTGTCGAAACAGTCCATGAAAACAAGTTGCTTGAATGACTGGCCCTATATGGGTCACTATAGTGATTCCCAATTAATTTAGAAATGATAAATGAGGCTGCTTGTGCAAGCCTTGAAATAGTGTGTCTGTCATTTGCAGAATGAGGTCCCCAGAGGGTGAATTTAGTGATGCTACCCTACATAGCGGGCTGTCATCACCAAATTCACCATCTGGGGACCTCATTCTGCTGAGGTGTAAGCAGAATGAGGTCCCCAGAGGGTGAATTTGGCGATGCTAGCCGGCTATGCGGGGTAGCTTCACTAAATTCATCCTCTGGGGACCTCATTCTGCAAATGACAGACACACTATTTCAAGGCATGTGCTTTGTGTTCACCTTATTGGTCATATATGGTCACCACACCACTCGCCAGACATCAGACATATAAATGGCCTGCAGTAAAAAAAGATCAATTTGACGGCAACAAATGACAGCGTTTTGTATAAATCTGGGCCAATAAAGCCACAAAACAGCAGAATCCTTATAAGGGTGCCTCGGGGAAGAGCCTTCTACCATATGATCTGTCTGATTGCTAGAAAGTTGATGATAAATATAGAGAGAGCACACAAGTATTACCAGATATGATTTCTCTTCAGTCCTGTGTCTTTTGCTGGAAATGTATTTCAGGGCTCTCCTCTCCCCCAAAATCAAGTTGTTAAACGTCATGCCCAAAATATAGAAATGTTCCAAAAATAAAAATGAGAATGGAATGTTTGCCATTCATTGTCTGGCTGTATTTATATCGTACTGAGAAACACTTGAAATTATTCCATATTGATATCAATTGAAAAACTATCCTGGAATCGACCATTGTCTGAAATCGAATGCAATGATTTCAAGGTTGTTTGGTTGAAATTTGAAACTTTTATCCTGCTACCAGGCCAAACAAAGTTTAACCCTGATGATGTTGAAAGACTGAAATCCATCTCTATCTAATCCAATTGAATCATGGCCATTTTGGTAACATATGAGTGTTTTTATGTTCGAACAATAAAAGGGTTGCTTCGTCAAGAGGACAAATTGAAATAAAGAGGATTGGCCATGTAAGCACCACCATGCAACACACTGCTACATGAAATTGCAAGGCTTTACAGAATCATGAAATAAATGGTATTGAGTAACCAGTAGTTTCAATTTTTTCGAGGAATTGAAATGTAGCTTGCCAAATCTTTTGCCAAATGGAAATATTTTTTGCTTCGGTAGTCTGAGGGTTAATTATTCCCAAATCCACGGAACTCCTTTACGATATTCCGATAGTACTGTGTTTACTCTATATTCTCTGAAAATTTGGTGTAAAAATTCCCAATAGAACGACTTTTATCAGGCGTTTACTAAAACCGCAAAATATTGAGAAATTAGTGCAATTTTCTGAATTTTCGCATTATTTCATCGCATAAAATCAATTAAAATTACGACAAGCAACTGGAAATGTTTTTGAACATTCTAGAAGGGGTACATGTCCCTGATATAAAATTTCTCGCGTAAACTATGGCAGATACCAAAGTTATAATTAGTTTTATAGACCCACCCTAAATCCCCCAAGTAAATGCATGCGGCCGTAAAGCACGTGGCTTTGTTTGGATACTTTCTGTCCCAGCATGCATCATTCTCGCTATCTGTAAAATGGTCTATGCTAAATGGATATCTGGATAGATAAACGAATGAGGAATGTGTGTATGTAGTCAAGGTCTTTACAGTTACCATTGACAGGTGTCGAAACAGTCCATGAAAACAAGTTGCTTGAATGACTGGCCCTATATGGGTCACTATAGTGATTCCCAATTAATTTAGAAATGATAAATGAGGCTGCTTGTGCAAGCCTTGAAATAGTGTGTCTGTCATTTGCAGAATGAGGTCCCCAGAGGGTGAATTTAGTGATGCTACCCTACATAGCGGGCTGTCATCACCAAATTCACCATCTGGGGACCTCATTCTGCTGAGGTGTAAGCAGAATGAGGTCCCCAGAGGGTGAATTTGGCGATGCTAGCCGGCTATGCGGGGTAGCTTCACTAAATTCATCCTCTGGGGACCTCATTCTGCAAATGACAGACACACTATTTCAAGGCATGTGCTTTGTGTTCACCTTATTGGTCATATATGGTCACCACACCACTCGCCAGACATCAGACATATAAATGGCCTGCAGTAAAAAAAGATCAATTTGACGGCAACAAATGACAGCGTTTTGTATAAATCTGGGCCAATAAAGCCACAAAACAGCAGAATCCTTATAAGGGTGCCTCGGGGAAGAGCCTTCTACCATATGATCTGTCTGATTGCTAGAAAGTTGATGATAAATATAGAGAGAGCACACAAGTATTACCAGATATGATTTCTCTTCAGTCCTGTGTCTTTTGCTGGAAATGTATTTCAGGGCTCTCCTCTCCCCCAAAATCAAGTTGTTAAACGTCATGCCCAAAATATAGAAATGTTCCAAAAATAAAAATGAGAATGGAATGTTTGCCATTCATTGTCTGGCTGTATTTATATCGTACTGAGAAACACTTGAAATTATTCCATATTGATATCAATTGAAAAACTATCCTGGAATCGACCATTGTCTGAAATCGAATGCAATGATTTCAAGGTTGTTTGGTTGAAATTTGAAACTTTTATCCTGCTACCAGGCCAAACAAAGTTTAACCCTGATGATGTTGAAAGACTGAAATCCATCTCTATCTAATCCAATTGAATCATGGCCATTTTGGTAACATATGAGTGTTTTTATGTTCGAACAATAAAAGGGTTGCTTCGTCAAGAGGACAAATTGAAATAAAGAGGATTGGCCATGTAAGCACCACCATGCAACACACTGCTACATGAAATTGCAAGGCTTTACAGAATCATGAAATAAATGGTATTGAGTAACCAGTAGTTTCAATTTTTTCGAGGAATTGAAATGTAGCTTGCCAAATCTTTTGCCAAATGGAAATATTTTTTGCCAAATGTGAATTATTTTTGCATTTGGCAAATGTTAGCGCGAACCCTGCGTATGCAGAACAGAACCATATACTGCCTTACAGGATTCATTCATATTCAAATGTATTCATACTGTGTTCTGCTGTTGTTCAAAATCTGAGGTAGCTATGTTCTGTGTCGCTCATCAAACCCATGTTCAGACTCATACTCAGCTCAACTCTTGCTGAAAGGGCTGCTTTTTATGAATGTCCATTTGGCCAAGGCTTGGTTAGATCCGACGGTAGTGGTTCGAACCTTGAAATGCAACACATCATAATGAACACATACAGTAATGCCCTAAATAATCAACTCCTTAACCACACCAGAATTGTGGGTAATTTTTCAGGATATTCAAGCCTAATTTCCGACTAAATCATGAAAAATTACCCATAATTATGCTGTGTTTAAGGAGTTGATTATTTAGGGCATTACTATATATGGCTGATTGTAACTTTATTCACAACATGGCTATTTCCATACGAATAAATAATAATATGTTTTTTTTGCATGTTACACAGAGTGTTGCAAAGAAATGAAAACATAATACTGAATACAAGTCAACACAACAGGGACCAATTTCTGGATCTCTTTTCACATTTGAGAAATTATTAAGTCGGGACAAACTACAGTGAGAAAACTGGAAGATAATATCAAAGCACATGTCATATATATTTAAAAATGTTAGTACAGTGATGAGATAAATAACAACATCACAAGTTTTATATATCTTTCAACAAATGTAACATGTATTGGTCATATATGAATCAGCAAATCATCTTGTAACCCTCGATATCATATGCCAAGACAAATCATTCTCCTGCCAACTACAGCAGTGAAATGAGAACTAATGCTGAAATTCTCAATTGCCACTTATTACCCACATATCAAATCCGGCCTGATACAAACAACAGTTACTGGTGGTTTCGTTCTATATCTGTGCCATGTCATATCTATTTAAAAACAAATTCTCGCTGGATACTAGCAATAGTTGGTTTTATTGTGGATTTAAAGGCATGAGTAGTTCCCTAAGGAAATTTTTAGATAATAAGTTCAATAAATGACCTATCTTTGTTTAACTTATTATCTAAACATTCCCTCCAAAGAATATGACTCCTTCTGCACTTGTATTATCTTTTGGTCATGCTCTCTGCTCATTTTACCTGAACATCCCTCCAAATGAATAAGACCATTCCAATGTCCACTTCATTAAATGAATGGGAGAATCCATTCAGTATACAAAAGGTTAATCCTGTGTGTGGTCTTTCTTCCACCAATAAAATTGATGGTGTGATATGGCATTGTGGCTAAAACAACACTAAACCACAACCAACCAGTAAAGGGAGAGTGAACGGTTTTCAATAATTTATCGAGGCTACAATGATTCAGACATTGAACATGTTTATACAACACCATGCATGCATGCATAATCACTTGTATTGTTATATCTGATTCCCAAATGATCAGAATCAAGATTAATTACAAAGATAGGTTTGTTACTGTTAAAACTTTAATAGATCTGAACTCCAACTGATGAATTTGCATGTGCTTGTTGGGCAAAATAAAGGCCACTTCCAGTGGCAGAAAATGGTCACAATTATAATTTCTGATCACTGGAAAGCTTATCCGAAATGATAACAAGTGGACAATACCTCGGTGCCGGTGTACACTAGATACGATTAACAGGAAGGTACCTCATAGCATGTGATGCCAATACTTAATGTCTTTGGTGCAGCTTCTTTGAAAATTGTTTGTGGATTGAATGATTGAATTACAATGGAGAGAATATAAACGTGCACTGTTTCATTTGATATTTGGGGATTTGAGCATGAAAACAGTTTGTGGAATCGCCGGCAATCCAGCTCAGTCAGAAAACTGTTTCCAAGCTCGAATCCCCGAATAACCAACTCAACAGAGAAACATTTATCTCCAAATTAATCAAAATTATATTTTTCTCATGCAATCAACTGTCTTCAAACCTAGAAACTTGACTAATATGGAATTTATTCAAAATAAGTTTTTCAATGATGTTTACCCATTTGGGGCCATTTGATCCTTTCAAACTGGGTCTTCTATCGTAATGCAATTTCTATATGAGACTTCAGCATTTGATACTTTAAAATGACAATAAAATTAAAGTTCAGTGATGGGCAATGTGTATGAAAGATTAAATCTTCCACCTTCATCATTCCTAAATGCTACGAACTGAACTAATAAATATATAAACCCCAGCAAAACCTCTGTATCCTTCAGGGAGTCCATCTGACATTTAACCTTATATGAGGCCAATACACTGGTATTCACTTAACCTTATTTGACCGTAGACCACAGCAATTGATTGGAAACAGAAACATGCTAGATCTGTCGATAATTTGACATACAATAACACGAATGAATGACTTGTGGTTTAAGCCTTATTCAGCACTCTCTGGGGAATGTCCACAAATACAG
Source organism: Siphonodentalium dalli (assembly GCA_032622095.1). Classification (NCBI taxonomy): domain Eukaryota; kingdom Metazoa; phylum Mollusca; class Scaphopoda; order Gadilida; family Siphonodentaliidae; genus Siphonodentalium; species Siphonodentalium dalli. The sequence goes on from CP136061.1 coordinate 65,386,318, forward strand.
TATAATACAATGCATAACAGTTTGTCATCCCATTAACATTATGTCACCAACAGTATGCTTTAGGGGATTAACTAATTAACAATTAACCTTCATTGCTGGTATTACGGTGACCTCAATCGGCCAATGATGGACCGCAGGAATTGATCAGTGACGGAAACATGCGGGGTCCGTCAATAACCCAATAACCATAACACCAACAAATAAGTGAAGGTGTCAACTTTATTGAGTGATCCGGAGGGACGGCTCCTCAGTTCCACCAATATGGGCCTAAGTCGTCCAATAATCATAAGGCCAATGGATTGAGACCGACCAAGAATCTCAGCTATGTGGACCAATTTGCATGAGATTTAGCCACCGAATTATGGAGAATATTGGAATTCCACAGCTATCCGTGTGAATATGGCAGATTCCTGAGTAAAATCAATTTCACAAGACTAATCTGTTTATTGGGTAATGAATGGCCCATTCTCTGAAATAATGTCTCTCAATGGAAGCAAGACCCCACCTAAATGAGTAGTTAACCCAGACAATTAACAATCTGACCTCCTACGGGAACAGCACCAGATTTAGCCCAGAAGCCAGGAGTTAACAGGTAAATACTCTTATATATATATTTACATAGCCTGTGTGTGTGTTACACTAAATCCTGTTCGATGATTGGTCAACTGTCAATTGGGTCAAGTATTTCTATTCTAATAAAACACACCACAACACAAACCGACATCACATTTTATTGACCTAGATGACTAAAAGCGGGGGACAAAATAACTGAGCATGTTCTTTTGAGAGTGCAGCCATAGATTAATCAATCGATTATTAATTCACAGGTATAATATTCGGTTAACCTTTTCATGACGGATGCTGAGCTGTTGCAGCATTAAAGACCCTCTGCCAATTCATTCTCGTATATACTTCAGTCTCCCTCCCATGGAGTCTCGCATATAAGAGAATGCACTGGCTTCCAAGGTCAATGTAAATATTGTTAGGTCAATGCATTGTCTTATATATGCTAGGCTCCCTATGGGAGACTCACTTATATAAGAGAATTCATTGGCACAGGGTATTTGTAAAATTTCAGGAAGCTCCAGTCATGGAAGGGTTAACTAATAACTAATAAGGACAGGACAGCCAGACAGACCAAAAATATAAATCCCGTTTTATAAACGGTATATAAAAACTGTGCTTAAATAAAGAGTTTCGTATTATTGCTGTTATACTCTTGGGCATGCCCAGTGGTTATTTGGGTCTGCAAGTTTATTAATTTTGAGGCTATGAAAATTGAAATCAGTACAAGCTCAAGATTTCTATATGATTCTGATATCAAAATGATGAGCTTATAACTTTATGCATGTACATATTCAAGTATATGGCATACATGTGAACACTTAAATATTGAATAAATCACTACATGATACATACTATGTTGATTACTATACTTGGCCTACTATAAAAATAATTTGTTTATTAATTTAACCACAATTGATGTTTTGCACAGTTGCCCCAACACTATTATTTGGTCTGCATTTTTATTAACTTTCAATGGAATTTAGCCCCTGCACTTTTATTAACTTTCAATGGAATTTAGCCCCTGCACTTTTATTTGGAGCCCGAGAGTAACTGGAACTGAATAGGAGAAACCATAGTTAAGGGTTAATTTAACAAGAATTAAAATTCAGTTGCTAACATTTTCATATATATCCTTGATTAATCAATAAGAAATGTTATCTGGCAGATGTAAAATTTGCTGGTATAGCATCTAACAGATAAAATCCACACAGCGCCCATTTACATCAGTTAGATTTCATGCAAATTTCGTCTCAGATATCTTCCCCCCCATCTCCTTGCATTAATTTTTTATAGGATCTGTCTCAAAGAAATGAATGCCATCCGGCATTAGCGGCATTATGCCTTATATAAGTCTATTAGGGTTGGGTAACTCATGCATTCAAACCAACGTTTACTGTCACAAACACACCGATCATCATCAATTATTATCGGAATAACAATTTAACATCAACCTATTCAATAATTCTGATATCTTGAATATATCTCATCTTAGATGCCGTGGGCAGGGAAATGGAAAGGGGTAGTTTCCCCAGCATCCTGCCCTCTATGTGTATAAGGGGATTGTCATAAATAAATTTTTAAGTAACCTGGTCATGCAATTAAAGCCCGATTATAGTGTCTGTCATTTGCAGAATGAGGTCTCCAGAGGGTGAATTTAGTGATGCTATCCCGCACAGCTGGCTAGCATAACTAAATTCACCCTCTGGGGACCTAATTCTACTTAGGCCTCATCTTCTTTGAAAGTTTCTTTATTAAAGCCTGATTATATTGTCTGTCATTTGCAGAATGAGGTCCCCAGAGGGTGAATTTAGTGATGCTATCCCGCATAGCTGGCTAGCATAATTAAATTCACCCTCTGGGGACCTCATTCTACTTAGGCCTCATCTTCTTTGGAAAGTTTATTTATTATCAAATTTCTGTGCGCCAAAATACACCCGTGATAATTCCAACAAAGGGCCATATCTCTGATGAAAATTCCATTCAGTTCAGACTTACTATTATTATCAGGAATAGAAAATTGACAGCAAATTCCAACAAAAAGGGTCAAACCTCTCAATGAAAATTGGTAGGCAGAACCCGAAATCGAAATTTACCTGTATTTCGTGCTAGTAAACACACATACCAAATTCCATTCAGTTGAGACTATCTAAAGTTATCATCAAGAAACCAAAAGTGAACGAACGGCTAGACAGATGGATGGATGGACCTTTTAACGGGCATATAAAAACCTTAGTAATACTATGTGATACTATTTGTGATACTGTTGTAATTGCAATAATTCTGAAGAATCAGCAAAATTTAGGCATGATGTAGCCGGAGGGCCGTGCACACATCTGCTTGCTAAACCAAGAGACATCAAAGGAGTGCATTGTCACACAAAGCATCTGCTAGACACAATAAGAGCTATGTATATAGAGCTATACATTCCACGATCCATTTTACATGTGTTCGATGCGAATAATTGAATTTTGTGTTTACAAATCATGGAAGTTTACAGAAATCAATAAGTATGCGAATCAATACGGGCCTTTTCATGTATAAATGCTACCACTTGGTAAGTAGAAAGTGCAGTTTAAATCGAACCCGCGGAGAAAACTGCAGTGTCCTATTCGCAGTTAATCTTCCATTTGAGGAGGCTAATTGCAGCTTTGCATGACAGACATAGCTAAAGAGTAGTAACAGCTTGTAGGGTCAAATTTCAGGCATGGTTTCATTGTGCTACACGTGCTGATTCAAAGGTACTCAGAAAATAGATTTACCTTGCTGATTATATGGGACCAATTCATCAATGAATTGAAAAAATACCACTGAGTGATAATCCACAACTAACCCACATGAATACCGCTTGGAATATAACGATTCCAGTGCATATACATTCCATTTATTGAATACCAGCTAAATCAATGATTTTACACAAAAAAGATGCTTAGTTTAACACCTGAAATTGACATTAGAAATACCTCAAATGCCACCAGAGGCATTTTAATGCCACCAGAGGCATTTTATATCAAATTTGTTAAATTGCAGGGGACCACTTTACTTCTGCTGTGATCCATGATTCACATTCATTTTTTCCTTAATATATTCTTCCATTCAGCTCTTTAACCCTTTCTTTACTAACATGATGGAAGCTGCGCTGGTGAAGCATTAAAGATTCTGTGCCAGTGCATTCTCTTATATATGTGAGTCTCCCATAGGCAGTCTCACAAATATAAGAGAATGCACTTGCTTACAACGTCAATGTAATTATTGTTAGGCCAATATATTCACTTATATGCGAGGCTCGCATATATAAGAGAACGCATTGGCACAGGGTTTTCGCATAATACAATCAACGAGTAATTCCATTAGGAAATGTTCCAATAATAATAAGTTGAACAAACAACAATTATTATCTGAACATTTGTCACTTCATCAGTCACCTGCTTACATTTCCTAAACATCCCTCCAGATGAATAATGGGACCATTCCAATGTAAACTTCTATAACGGAGTGGGAGAATATTTAGTAAAGAAAGAGATAAGTACAAGTCTGAGTTTAATGTGCCTGTCATTTTCAGATCGAGGTCCCTAGATGGTGAATTTAGTGATGCTATCCCGCATAGCGGGCTAGCCTCACCAAATTCACCCTCTGGGGACCTCATTCTGCTTAGGCTTCATCTTCTCTGTATAGTTTCTTTATTATCAAATTTCTATAGGAACTTCTTCACATATATTCTATTTTTTTTAAGTTCAGTTTCTCTATATCTCCAAATTGGCAGATGACACATTGCGTAATCGAGGTTCCCATTGAGCTCCCAAGAGGGCGAGTTTGGTGATGCTAGACAACTATGTGGGATAGCATCACTAAATTCACCCTCTGGGGACCTCATTCTGACACACTAAACTCAGGCTTGGATAAGTATATGCTGGAAGGTGCATTCTTCATTTGTGTGGATGTTCAACTAATAGAAGCAGACAACAGACAATGAAACACACTCTGCATTCCAATTCATTCACTTCACTTGCGAGAACGTTTTTACAATAAAATATGTTCAACTAATTACTGTTTGTTGAAGGCACTCACAGTAGGTAAATGTGAAAAATCAACAAGAGCATCGTTAAGGCATTTCAAAATACGCCCGTGGTTTGTCCAAAATGTTGACATGAACATCAGGCTCATCTGATGTGATGGTGCAACGACAGAGCTCAAAATCAAATTATTTCAACAAAAAGGCCGTAACTCTGGTGTAAATTGTCTGGCAAAACCCAAATTTGAACTTCACTTGTATTTTGTGCAAGTAAACCCACATACCGAATTTCATTTCAATCAGTTCAGACTTTACTAAAGTTATCATCCAGAAACGAAAATTGAGTGCAAATTCCAACAAAAAGAGCCGTAACACTGGCGAAATTTGGAGAGCAGAACCCAAATTTGAACTTGACCTGTATTTTGTGCTGGTAAACACACATACCAAATTACAGTTCAGACTCACTGAAGTTGTCATCCGGAATGAAAAAAAAAGGGAACGGACGGCCCTATCTACCACAGCTACAATATGGGCTTCACCCCGCAGTTTGGGCTGTGGGTTGCAAAATTCACCCCACAGAGTCAGTACCATAGAAAGTTAACCATTATTTCAGTCTTTGTCACTGATATTTTCCAATAGATATGAAATCTGTCCGGTCAATACAATTGAAAAAATATGCATTGGAGTACAGTTGTTCAGTACTAGTCATATGATTACTCTATTCATTTTTCTTTTGGCTTCTGTTAACTGCATCATTCTTCTTTTTGGACTTGTAAAAACCTCGTCATCACAAAATGCTGAAATCTTATATTAACCCTTTCATGACTGGAGCTTCCTGAAATTTTGCGAACCTAATGATTCATGTACCTCCCATGGGATCCTCGCATATATAAGAGAATACATTGGCCTAACAATATTTAGCTTGAATGTGTGAGCCAGTGCACTTTTATAGATGCGAGGCTCTCTAGGAGAGACTCGCATATATAAGAGAATGCACTGGCACAGAATCTTTAATGCAGCACCAGCGCAGCTCCCGCCATGACTAGGTTAAACAATAGTTTTCTCGATCATGGTGACATTTATAAGTGTTTTTGTTTACAAGCTCAATTTCCTGGTAGCCACATTTTCCCTGGAAGTGGGATCTATAGGTGAGTTATTACATTGATAAATTAACATCCCCTTTTAGCCTGAGAGTTTTAACACAAGAGTAATTATTGTTTGAGTTCTACAGATTCAAGCAATTATAAGATCATTAGTTCTAGCTAGTTACAGCAACTACTGGAAAAACTGAATAAAATTACAAAAATAACTGACAGGTGGCTGGCAAATTTACTTTGGTGGTCTTGTTTATGGAGCTCAGAGGCCAAAGAAAATTAAATGTGTGGTTGGGGTTACATGTCAAAACAAATTAGGATTGGTAGGTTAGGTTAAACATTTTAGTTCTTTAAATAATTATTTAGGCATTTTATTTTTTATTACTTTTTACGGATTTCCCTGCCCAAGAGAATGCCATTTGTCCAAAAAAAAAAATATTATCTTTTGTTTTTTTCCAGCCAATGGGAATATTAATCCAGACATACAAAATCTAATATATATTTTGGGACTTGTTTGTTTGTTGGTTAGCAATGGGCGGGAAAACTGCCAGACGGATTTCGACGAAATTTGATACCTAGGGGTGCTTTTGTCCGGGGAGTGTTTTGGATGGGTCAAATCGTGACCCCCGACCTGACCTTGACCTTCAAAATGGCCAATTCAAGGTTAAATCGCGCCTTTCGAAGGGATTTCAATGAAATTTGATACCTAAGTATACTTTTGTCCAGGGAGTGTTTCAGACCGGTCAAATCGTGACCCCCCGATCTGACCTTGACCTTCAAAATGGTCAATTCAAGGTCAAATCGCACCTTTCGACGGGATTGACGAAATTTTATACCTAGGGTTACTTTTGTCCGGGGAGTGTTTTGGACTGGTCAAATCGTGACCCCGACCTGACCTTGACCTTCAAAATGGTCAATTTAAGGTCAAATCGCGCCTTTCGACGGATTTTGATGTTAGATCCATGGAGGTTTTCAAAAGCAGAGGGGAAACAGCCCGGACGAAGTCGGGTTACACTGCTAGTAATATATAAATTAGATCAAAAGTTTAAGTTTGCATAAAATATACAACATAATCAATCCAACAGTGAAGCCTGGCTATGATTATGATACAGACCTAGTGATAGTATGTAAATACACAAGGAAGAAAACTATCTGAGTTGAAGTATGTCGATAAAAATGTCGCAACGATCATGCCAGCAGAAACCCACCTAAAAATTATACCTATTTTATTTTTATTCCCCCCCCCTCCCACCTTCCCTACATTTGAGCAAAAACAATCAGTAAACCAAGTAATAAAAAATAAAGTGCCTTATTAAGATATTATTATGGTTTACTGCCTTGGAATTTAGCATGGGACTGAGTTAAATTAAAATTGACTTAGTAGACCAGATACATGTATCAATTCTAAAAAATACTTCTGGGTTGTTTGTTAAATTATAATATAGGACATTTAGAGTAGCGCAAATATTTGCTTGATTCTGATACATAATACAATATTCATTCTTGAAGTGCCTTTCAGTGTGTCCATCCATCTGTCTGTCCGTCCGTCCATCTACCAAGTTGACTAAATGTCCTATACTATAATTAGATTTAATTAGCTCTATTAAATTCCTCCTTGTAGTCAAAATTGATACATGTATCTGATCTTCTAAATAACACAAATGGACCCAATTCTTGCCCATATAATCCATTGCCCTTTATTATCCTATCACGCATCTAGAGAAGCAATTTCTGAACAAATTATGTAATATTCTGTGGAATCTATTATTGGCACAGAATGTCAATACTCTGCGTTAGATTTGTATTCACTTTGCAAATCAGTGTTGTCACAATGATGTATTGTAAGCTTTTAGAATTCTGCCTCGCATCCCTGATTATGTTTCTTGTCTGTTTAAGACAGAGATAAAAACAATGTGAAAATGGGACCGACCTTGAGGTTTCAGGAAGGAAAAAGTCCTTCCACATATCCATTTAGAATTGGACTGTTATCAGGGAAAATAATAAAGGCCATATACATGTAGCTCAATTAATATCTCCTCACAAGGGTTCAGAAAAGCTAGTTATTATGCTATACTATCACAAAAAATAAAAAGCAAGTTAGCAATTAATTTTAGCCTACACTATATGTCCTATATATAATGGGATAAACAACCTGAGCTTTATACTCCCAGTAATATTACTGTAGTCAATAGACCAATTTTTAACAGATCGTTATAATTTTTGTGTGAATTAATTTGCTCTATTAAATTCCTCATGTAGTCAAAATTGATACATGTATCTGATCTTCTAAATAACACAAATAGAACCCAATTCTTGCCAAGATAATCCATTGCCCTTTACCACCCCCATCACGCATCGAGAGAAGCAATTTCTGAACAAATTATGTAATATTCTGTAGAATCTATTAATGACACAGAATAATAGATTTGTGATCGCTTTGAAAGTCAATGTTGTCACAATGATGTATAGAAAGCTTTTAGAATTCTGCCTCGCATCCCTCATTATGTTCTTTAGCTGTTTGAGACAGAGATAAAAACAATGTGAAAATGGGACCAGCCTCAAGGTTTCAGGAAGAAAAAAGTCCTTCCACACAGATTTCAGAATTGGACTGTTATCAGGGAAAATCATAAAGGCCATAGCTCAATTAATTTCTCCTCATCAGGGTTCAGAAGAGCCAGTTATTATGCTAATTATGCTATACTATCACAAAAAATAAACAGCAAGCTAGCATTTAACTTTGGCACTACACTACATGTCCTATATAATGGAATTAACAACCACCTTTTCTCCCAGTAATATTACTATAGAGTCAGTAGATAACTTGTGAACAGTTCCTTTATAATTTCTTATTGAATTAGCTCTATTAAATTACTCCTTGTATTCAAAATTGATACATGTATCTGATCTTCTAAATAACACAAATGGAACCCAATTCTTGCCAAGATAATCCATTGCCCTTTATACCACCCCCACCCCCCCCCCCCCCCCCCAATCAGGCATCGAGAGAAGTCAGTGTTATCACAATGATGTATAGTAAGCTTTTAGAATTCTGCCTCACATTCCTCATTATGTTCATTGTCTGTTTAAGACAGTGATTAAAACAATTTGTAAATGGGACCAGCCTTGAGGTTTCAGGAAGAAAAAAGTCCTTCCACATATCCATTTAGAATTGGACTGTTATCAGGGGAAAATCAGGACATATAGCTCAATTAATATCTCCTCATCGGGGTTAAGAAGAGCCAGTTATTATGCTATACTATCACAAAAAATAAAAAGCAAGTTAGCAATTAATTTTAGCCTACACTATATGTCCTATATATAATGGGATAAACAACCTGAGCTTTACTCCCAGTAATATTACTGTAGTCAATAGAACAATTTTTAACAGATCGTTATAATTTTTGTGTGAATTAATTTGCTCTATTAAATTCCTCCTGTAGTCAAAATTGATACAGACATGTATCTGATCTACTAAATAACACAAATAGAACAATTCTTGCCAATATAATCCATTGCCCTTTACCACACCCATCACGCATCGAGAGAAGCAATTTCTGAACAAATTATGTAATATTCTGTAGAATCTATTAACGACACAGAATGTCAATAATCTGTGTTAGATTTGTGATCACTTTGAAAGTCAGTGTTGTCACAATGATGTATAGTAAGCTTTTAGAATTCTGCCTCGCATCCCTCATTATGTTCCTTGTCTGTTTGAGACAGAGATAAAAACAATGTGAAAATGGGACCAGCCTTAAGGTTTCAGGAAGAAACAAGTCCTTCCACATATCCATTTAGAATTGGACTGTCATCAGAGGAAATTCCTAAAGGCCATAGCTCAATTAATATCTCCTCATCAGCCTAGCTTCTATGGTTCAAAAGACCCAGTTATTATGTTACACAATCACAAAAAAATAAACAGCAAGCTAGCAATTAACTTTAGCACTACACTACATGTCCTATATAAAGGAATTAACAACCACCTTTTCTCCCAGTAATATTACTATAGAGTCAGTAGATAACTTGGGAATAGTTCCGTTATAATTTCTGATTGAATTTGCTCTATTAAATTCCTACTGTAGTCAAAATTGATACATGTATCAGATCTACTAAATAACACAAATAGAACCCAATTCTTGCCAAGATAATCCATTGCCCTTTACCACCCCCATCACGCGTGGAGAGAAGCAATTTCTGAACAAATTATGTAATATTCTGTAGAATCTATTGATGGCACAGAATGTCAATACTCTGTGTTAGATTTGTATTCACTTTGCAAGTCAGTGTTGTCACAATGATGTATAGTAAGCTTTTAGAATTCTGCCTCACATTCCTGATTATGTTCCTTGTCTGCTCGCAGCCGTGGCCCTATGACCTAACTATCCTGTTCAATGATAATCATTCTACTGAATGCACCAACATATCAGATGATATCGGACAACTTCAAACACGGCTAGTTATGGAATAGATGATCACAATTTAAGATTCATAAGCCATAAGCAAGAAAATATTCAATTACACAGTGCAAGAAAATGTGAGATCAATTGGATGTGATGAGTCCGAGATAAAAACAATATGAAACAGGGTTTGAGGTTTCAGATAGCAAAGTCACTTATTCCTATTCATTTATTAGAGGAATAAGAGGACTGTTATCAGGGAAATTCATGAAAGCTGAAACTCAATTGATACCTCAACCTTCTACGATTTGATTTCATTATGTATCAAGATATTATATATAGCAATGCAAATCAATGTCATTGATAGGTACATGTAAAAATAGATTGACTTTGTTGATATGGTCATTATTAATAACTCACCAATAACGATATTCCACACATCAAAACCACTATTATGTATATGTTACTGTTGCAATGGCATTACCGATCAAAGTCAAATTTAATAGATACCACAGTTTAATAAAAACGGTAAACTTTAAAAATGTAAACTATAAATACCGCTGGGAATGTGTGTTTTTAAAAGATACATTTCCCATAAAAAATATTCTGATGGTCTAAAAATAGACACATTTTCCATTCAATGAAAATAATTTTAGAAAATATTTATTTCCTAGTGACAGAAGACCTGGTAAACTGGCTAAATAAGTGGTAGAAATGATGCATATCAGGAAGGAAACACCCATTTCTCCCATATGGGTAAAGTCCCCAATATGAAAACACCAGGTTTTTAATACATGTCTATAATCCAAGCCAGTGTGGATCATCACAGGGCTTGGACAAACTTTAACAAGACTTGTGTTTACAATATTCATACTGAAATCAATCAGGTGGACATTTTAACTCATTTATAATTGAAGGTCGATCAGTTGATAGCCTTTAATACATCTAGATTCCCTCAAATTATGGGTTGTATGACGAATAAATGTAAATTAGTTTCAAGGAGAGACCCAACATACAGTAATGCCCTAAATAATCGACTCCTTCACCACAGCAGAATTATGGGTAACTTTTCAGGATTTAGTCGGAAATATAGCTTGTTGTCATTCATTGCAACAAGCCATATTTCCGACTAAATCCTGAAAAGTTACCCATAATTCTGCTGTTGTTAAGGAGTCGATTATTTAGGGCATTACTGTATTCATTACATTATTATTTTAAAACTGAGGTTCACAATTTAACATGTTTTTTTCTTTTTTCTTGCTTTCCATTCTGTAAATCTATAAGAGAGTGAAAGCAATTTCCCTATGATATGTTGGCACAATATGGCAGTAAATTATAATGGTGCTTCATCTAAAGTCATTATCATCAGCCTAGGCGTCCAGATGGCAGACTGCACTAATATTTACCATGTGTGAAATATCATTAACATGGAGGTGAAACACCAACACAGAGATGATGTTTAATTCAGGTATCATCAAACCTAATTAATAGTTGATGTGGTAATAATGTTCACCTGGACGCACATGATTGCAGGTAACAAAAATTGAAGGTAACATATGATCAACTTTTATAAATTGTAGGTTCGTCCATGTACAACACACCACATGTGGCGCATCACAAGGCACGGCTTTTTATTAAAGACGCCTTCTGGTTCCAGGAATAATTACCTTCTCCCAATAAAAGCTATTAGTTTTGTGATTATGTGCGTAAACCATGCTTATCAATTTGAATGGAGAATCTTTGTATAGAAGCTTATAAATTTCCTTTGATGACCACCCATTGACTGGTAATCAACTACCTGACATTGAACCATACACCTGTATTTGCAGGACAGGTAACACATGGCTTGGTTTACCTGTTCCAATCTAAAAATATAATAATGAGTGTTCCACATTCAAATCCTGATCAACGCGGATTTGTGATCCAGGCATAGGGAAGGTAACTGACTTGGTAACTTGATTCATGTAACTGGGTAGTGGCAAGTTTATCAGTTGCTTTCAGGGGTCAGTGATTTACACTATTCAGAGCAGTCATTACTACACCTGTAATACTGAGGTCGTGATATCGTGGCATCATATGGCCTGGTGGTTGAAATGACGATAACACCCAAAATACCAAACTGATCCATATTTAACCCTTCCATGACTGGAGCTTCCTGAAATTTTGTGAAAACCTTGTGCCAATACTTCTTTTATATATGAGAGTATCCCATAGGTAGCCTCACATATCTAAGAGAATACTTCGGCGTAATAATATTTACCTTGACAGCCAGTGAATTTTCTTATCTATGTGAGGCTCCCTATGGGAGACTCATATATATCAGAGAATGCACTGGCACAGGATCTTTAATGCTGCACCAGCGCAGCTCCCATAAAAAAGGGTTAGCCACACAAGGTGTTTGATTGCCTAATTATAAATTAACCCTTTCTATACTAAAAGGATTCTCCCAATCTGTTATAACAGTATACATTGGAATGGTCTATTATTTATTTGAATGGCTGTTAAGTCTATATGAGCAGACGAAAAGATTGTACAAGTGTGGAAGAATTCATATTCATTGGGGCAGGTCATTTGTTGAACTTATTATCTAAACATTTCCTAAGGGAAATACTTATCAATGGGTATTTAGTATAGACAGGGTTAACATATATAATACATGTACCTTATATATTTTATAACCAGTTTCAAACTCTTGTACTAGTGATTGCTGTCACAACTTAAGGGGATAGAACCTACAGAAAGGCAATTTTCCAAATATAAATTGTGCATATGTACAGTAAGTAGTACGATGGTCACTAGTTGTAACATTCAAATTAAAGACATACTTGAATATCGTCTTAATCAAAATGGATTTAACCCTTTGATGACAGGAGCTGGGCTGGTGAAGCACTAAATATCCTGTGCCAGTGCATTCTTTTATGTATGCGAGTCTCCCATAGGGACCCTCCCATATATATGAGACTGCACTGGCTCACAGGGTCAAGATATATATTGTTGGGCCAATGTATTCTCTTATATATGCGAGGTGACCTATGGGCGACTCGCATATATAAGAGATTGCATTGGCACAGGGTTTTCGCAAAATTTCTTGAAGCTACATTCATGGAAGAGTTAAGAGTTAAATATAGTAATATCATCATTACGTGTAGAACTCATCAGCTGCTGTTGAGAAATCAACTTCTCTTCGGAAGATATTTTCAAAGACATATAACTATTTCTCTCCAATGCTGGAATGTCTAGGCACTAAACTAATGTTTACCGTAACAGACAATAATAGACAGTTTCTATATTGATATGTTGAAAGTAAAATATTCTGTCTGAGTGGATAAGCAGAAATAATGGAACATTTGCGTACTGTGACATTCACCAAAGAAGGTTCCAAGAAGCAGTTATCTTGGGTAGTCTGCAACATTTCTGGGAACATCAAGTATAAAAGGAGGGAAAGACAGATCATAGCTTAAGGCAGTAGAAGTATCGAGGGACACTCTAATTTGTTTTTTATTATGTCAATATTTCAGATCTGAAGAACATTGAGGACCTGTGCATTAATTAAACTGAAAACAGTATACAGGCAAATCATCTCATGATGATGTCACTTATTCTGGTTCATATAGCCATGAAACTATAAATTAACTTTTCCAAGAATTATTTGCTTCAATAATCCCCTTTAAACTCACAACGATCTACCATGCACATAACTATAACCAATGGGAAAAATAGCCCACTTTTGATTGTCGATACTGACACTCCGATAGTTCAATGCCAAACTGAAGACATCTACATTAACTATTAGCTATGCGATCTTACAATCATACTCATTCCTGGTAAAGATCAGAGCCATGAACCTACGTCATAATTTACTCGAAGATAGCAGCAAGATGTCTCCCATCAAAGCAAGTATTCATCATTTAATTCTTCACCTATATAAATAACTCAATCAACAAAAGCATCACTAGGGTATGGCAAAATATGCCCTTTAGCCATTTCTAATTGTACTACTGCAAATAAAAATAATAATTTGAGCTTACATTTGAAGAATATCTGATATGCCCCTAATTACAATGCCAAAATGCGGTCAAATTCTAAGTAGAAAAATGGCTGTATCTCACGTGAAAATAATTAGACAGAACCTATATTCGAACTTGGCCTGTAATTTTAGCTGGTAGCTGGGAAATTCACGTACCAGCTTTGGATCAGGTCAAATAATAAAAACTTGAGTTATCGGTCAAAACCAAAATGCTATGAAATCGGTCAAATTCTAAGTAAAGGGCCGTAACTCATGTAAAAATAACTGGAAGGAACCCATATTCGAACTTGGCCTGTATCTTTAGCTGGGAAAAACACATACCAACTTTGGTTCCGATGAAATAATCCAAACTGGAGTTATCGGTCGGAAACCAAAAATGTTAACAGATATACGGACGGACAAATGGAGGGACGGACAGATGGATGGACGGCTAGGCAGATGGACGGACAGACATATTACATAATACGACCTGTGCGAATGATCTGTCTATCAATCTTTACTAGCTTAATATGAATCCCGTCCTCGTATAAATATGACTGTTGAGAAGATGTAAGTGACTTCACTCACCATCTTTCCATGTTGTGAAATTTGAAAGCCAAAATCTCCTTAAAAAACAAATGTGTTTGATAACAGGTTTTTGCAGTATGGGAGGCGAGTTGTTGGGATAGCTCATTAGTCTAATACAGTAATGCTCTAATTAATCGACCTCTTAACCACAGCAGAATTATGGGTAACTTTTCAGGATTTAGTCGGAAATATGGGTTGTTGCCATTCATCGGAAAGCTCTCGCCAAGAGCTTTCCGATGAATGGCAACAAGCCATATTTCCGACTAAATCCTGAAAAGTTACCCATAATTCTGCTGTGGTTAAGAGGTCGATTAATTAGAGCATTACTGTAGTTTGCTGGTATTGCTTAAAATTTTTGAATAAATGAATGTTGAAATTACCAGGTGTGATATCCTGTCCCAATTTTCAAGCAAATTATGATGTAGATTCCCGGCCCTGGTGAAGATTCACTACAAGGTTCAAGATCATGTAAAGCATAAAATTACTAACATGGGCTCACCATTGCAAGCCTGGAAGTCTGTCATTTGTAGAATGAGGTCCCCAGAGGTTGAGTTTAGTGATGCTATCCTACACAGCAGGCTAGCATCCCTAAATTCACCCTCTGGGGACGTCATACTGCTTTGGCCTCATCTTCTGGGAAGTATCTATATTCTCAAATTAACAATGTTTTTAGTTACTTTTTCCATTCTGTTCAGTTTCTATATCCCCTAATTTGTAGAAGATAAAATGCATAATTGAGGTGACTAATGGGTGAACATCACCAACTGGGAAGTGGGAAACTTCAATCTGATCCATTGGTCTCCCATAGCAGTTGAGGCCTAAGCAGAATGAGGTTCCCAGATGGTGAATTTGGTGATGCTAGCCTGCCATGCAGGATAGTGTCACAAGAAATTCACCCTCAGGGGACCTCATTCTGCAAATTCCCAGGCTTGGGCTCATGTCATTACATTTTAATCCAAACATTGCCATAGAATGAAAGTCTCCACCAGTGTTTTCCCGATCATGCACATAAATAAAAACAACTGGCCAACTTAAAGATGCAAATAAATGGGCTATTTGAATATCGGCAATTCAAAATGCATAGAATCAGCAGTGCAATTCGTGAATCGAATCTCAAAGCTTTGCAGGGGCCTCGTTTGGATGCAGGAACATGATGCTCATTGCGACTGTTTCCACAGAGAGAAATGAGATGTCATTGTAAAGCCTGTACCTTACCGGTAACTCTTTCACTGACGATCGCGACTACAGTCGAATGACCCATACACTGCCGATAGTTAATTGCAAACAATTTTTTAAAACATCAGAAGATTTTACGCAAGTTCATTTTCATGAAAGGTGATGCAAATAAACAGAGAAGCGCTGAAGGGCAAGGGGGGGGGGGGGGGGGGGGGGGGGGGGGGGTACAGCCTTCACAAGACAACTTTTCCTTATGTAAATAAATACATATGTACAGGTGCGAGCCAAGGAAATGGCCCTTCTCCACTCCTGCAAACAGACCAGCAATTTGAAGATTTAAATAAATGAGATTTAATTATCACTATAAGGCCTGCTCCATACAGTACAACTTCTATTTCTCTGAGAAAATTTGCATACTGAAGGAAATGAAGGTCCTAAAATAGTTCATCAATAAATCTTGGCCTGACCTTACTCAGAATAATTGTATAGTATAGGTCTCAGGCACCATCAGGTCACATGTAATTTGTCTCAATTATTCAAACCCATCTTCTCTGGGTAATTGTTTATAGACAACCTCATTTTGGAAGCATCAGTAAGCATTGAGATCAATTAAGCCTCATTTATTGGTCATTTACTAATTCACCCAATAAGGATGCTGAACAGCTCGCCAGTGGCAAAGATTTAATCAAAAAGAGTAGATTGATTTTTAAGCTGCTATGAGCTTTGCCAGGTAATTGCAATCAGTGTTATGAGAATTTGTTATAAATCTATATGGAAATGTGTATCTCTAGGCTGTGTGGATCTAGGGCATGTTTATGTCCGAGAAAGGTCATGCAGTTAGATCTGAATAGTTCCTTGGACCAGCCTAGAGGGCGACTTGGGAGACATCTCCTTAAAATGTGCCACTTCTCCCTATTTTTGTCCCAGGGAGAAGTGACTTCTCTCTCACACTTGTATACCAGTATGGCTCAACAGCATATATAAAGTATATTCACTGATTATAATGGTGTTTTTACTCACTATAATGGTTGTATAAATGGGCTCTTGTGTTATATAATACTTGGATAGTAGAAGGGTGATATTGGGGTATAACTTGAACTTCAGCCATTGTTACTTCTCCCTAAACAGTCCACTAATCCCCAATAATCAAACAGGGAGAAGTGACTATTTCCAATTTGAAACCTCTGGGTTGGTCCCTGCATAGTTGTAGCATGGTGAATAATAATTGTGGCCAGAAGATTTTTGTCAGGGTTTAGCACCATTTCTGCCACTATATCGGCCATATTTTATTGACTGACAAAAGTCAAATACAGTATAACTCCATACTACCCTCCCCTTTTTTTTCTTCCAAAGTGCTGGTAAATAGTAAAACAATCTGACATGCTCAGTGATCTGAACACATGTAATTTACATTTGTAAAGATACATTTATATAAATAATATATTAAATAAAATATGAATGCAGAAAAGACAAAATTGTCCCACTATAGAAGAATTTCAGGGCAGTAACCTCATATTAACAAATGATATATGTTAATATGTTAAAGCATGTGAAGCCGGAAGGCACTTCTTGCTCCTGTAAGCCACTCCCCTTCCCCTCCGTGTGTCCCCTACATTTATGCAAAAATAAAAATCGCATCAGAGATGTGGAGTCGAGTTGTGTTAGCTATGCCGAAGATGGGATAGGATTGATAATGAATTACTTGTTACTGGCTAGCATGCACATAATTGTTAATAAGGAAGTCTGACATACTGTGTGATAAAAATTCACGAAAATGACCTAATTAAGGGCCGTAAATCCACCCCAAGGTAGGCGGACCTGGCCGGTTTTCAAATGGATGACGACATTGTCGACCAAAAGTCTCATACACCAAATATCAACAAAATCAGTTGATATTTATTGCATTATCATGATAATAATTCCCAAAAACAAACATAAACCGAATATCAACAAAATTAGTTAATAATTATTCAAGTTATCATGCTATCGCCATCTGCAGATGGCCACCAGTTGCTTCATTTCCCACACGCTGCCCGTGAACCAACCTCATCAAACTATAGGTCAAATACTCAACCAATAAATGAAGGGTGCGTCACAACAAGTGCCAAATCAAAGTTTCAGTGAAAACAATAGCCAAATTGTGAAGGCTGAACTATATAAAGTGAAGCTCAGTGGTTGTAAATGTATACTTCAAAATCAGGTTCCCACATGTGCCAACGGGGAGCACTGCCTGCGGGCAACATATGCCAAAAAAATGCCAATATGATAGTAGCCATTCCACACCCCATCAAACCGGGTTATCCTGGCTACTTATTGTTTGGACACAGACATAGCAGGGATGGATGGGATTCCGGAATGACTGTCTGCTGGTTTATCTTGGCAGTATCTTAGGTAATACACTATCCTCATATCAGCAAGCTGTCTGTTCCATAATGACTTCAGCAGGATAGGACCACTACCAGGTCATGATTAATCTATCAGTTCATATCATACCAGGAAAACTTTCACTCATCTCTGGTTGCTCCCCCAGTGTGAGAATGGCAAATGAATTCCCAATAATAACCTAGGGTCTATCGAATCAAACATTTTAAGGTGTATCAGGGCTCCAGACTCTTTCTATGTTGTCTCGATTATCAAAACAAAAATAACAAGTGCACTGCCCAGAGTATCACCCGCCAAGGTGGCTTTCCACTGAGGTTTATTATTTTTCTGATGTGTCTTAATTCGAAAGATATCTCATTCAGACATGTGATGACTGAATAAAACCTGTGCCAATACAAAAAATTATTGAAATTGGTTCAAACTTAAATGTAAAATTCAAGATGGCTGCTGGCAGCCATGTTTTTTAAAACAAATTTTGGGGCGGAAAATGGCAGCTCC
Organism: Siphonodentalium dalli; assembly: GCA_032622095.1. Classification (NCBI taxonomy): domain Eukaryota; kingdom Metazoa; phylum Mollusca; class Scaphopoda; order Gadilida; family Siphonodentaliidae; genus Siphonodentalium; species Siphonodentalium dalli. The sequence goes on from CP136061.1 coordinate 65,405,035, forward strand.
CATCTAGAGTCCATCCCAAAGAACCATATGAAGTTTGGTGATGATCAGCCGAGGGATGTTGCCTGTAGGGCGTGTTGAAGAATTTAGTCAGGCAAAGAGTAAAATCCATTTTCACACTAAGTCCCAATACACAATAAGGGCCGTAATTCTGGATAAAATCAATCGACGAAAACCGTTGTTTGTAAAACTCTTTCCCCATGTTGGTTCATGAATATACTGAAGATCATTAAATTCCGACTGATGATGACCAAGATGAGCTTCAAGGGTGTGCTGAAGGATTTAGTCATGCAAACAGTAAAATCAATTTTCACACTAAGTCCAATTGCACAATACTCTGGAAAAAAATCAATGGACAAAACCTGCTGTTTGTAAATACTCTTCCCCCCATGTTGTTTCATCAACATACCAAATATCATTAAAATCTGACTGATGATGACCAAGATACAAAGCTTCAGATGGACTCATGGACGGACGGACAACCAGAAGGATGGACGACGGGCTTTATTCAATATACACACCATCCACTTTGTGAGGGAGGGGGGACCGAATGGAATTATTATATCATAATTACATATAGCTATATTCTTGTCATATAAAATTGTGCATCCATGTGTTTACTTTGAAATACTTACATGCATGTACATGTATATGATGGCTATTAAGTAAACTCATTCAATGAGCAGAGATATAAAACAATCTATTGAGCATTCTTGGCTACTTTCCACTCGAGCGTGCCTACGATTATAAACTATCCCACCCAGACATCCTACTAAAGGTCATCAGTAACATATATTAACAAAAACCTGGGGCAAGCATTCTCCTCGGAGGCTAATTGCATGTAATTTTGATGGACATTGAGAGGTCCTTTGTTACCTTAGGGGACACAAGAGACCTATTGATCAGGATGGAGTAAGCAACAGATAAGCATCACTCAGGGATATATCTCCAGTGCTGTAATGGAATGTCTGTTGCTCAGATTGTATCAAATATCATATGTGACATACAGTTGATAATTGTTTTTAGTAACCTTTTCTTCCGCAAAATTTGACACTCATTTGCAAGCAGTCATGATGACAAAAGTCCATGCCAAATTAATTGAGATCCAATAAGTAATGGATAGGAAATCTGCAAGGACTGATGGACGAACAGATGGGACGCCCAGATGGATGGAGAACGCCAGACAGGACATATATCCAATATACCCACCATATTCTTTGAGAGTGAGGGACCTAATGGAATTATATTATATGCATATAGATAAATACTTGCCATATAAAAGTGTGTATACTTTTGAAATTCTTGTATCAAGCCTGATTATAATTTTTGAACTGGTGTCTGTCAGTATGACGTGCACAAACTAGATTGTGTCTGTCATCTGAAATTTGTGCCTGCCAGTTTTTCGACAGTAGAAAAAGTGCAATAATTGGTACTCTGTGTATTCTGTTATTTGAAGATATGAGGCGTAGATAAAATGAACTTTTTAATACCAACAAATTGTCATCAATCACAACAATGTTTGAAACTTTCATGCATCATTGTTGGAAAAATTCATTGTCACTTGATTCACTTTCATTGTTTTAATATACCTGTTGGTCCAGAATTATCAGAATCTGATTCTTAGATAAAATCACTGAATCGGAATCAGACATTTCTACGTTGTCATCATTAGAAGGTGACACACTGGGAGGTTCAATAACGTCAATCTAATCAATAGAGTGATCTAAATTACAATTAATCTGATAAAGTGAACATTGGCGTATTTGCAATTGTGGAAATCCCAAGCATTTTAGTCCATTTCACTTAATTTTTTTTGCATCCATCAGTCTGACAGACACATTCGAATTTGAGTCTGTCATAGCAGTATTTGAGTCTGTCAGTGACAGTGACAGACTGCTAATAATCAGCCTTCGCTTGTATGCATGTACATGTATATGGTGGTTAATAAATAATTTCATTCATTCAATTAACAGAGAAATAAAACAATCTCTTGGAAGCTTTTGGCTACATTCCACTTGAGAGTGCCTTTTGGATTATAGATTATCCTACCCAGACATCGAGGTCATCAGTGACATATATTGCACAACAAAAACCTCGAGCAAGTATTCTCCTCGGAGGCTAATTGCATGTAATTTTGATGGACATTGAGAGGTCCTTTGTTACCCTAGGGGACACAAGAGAGCTATTGATCAGGATGGAGTAAGCAACAGATAAGCATCACTCAGGGATATATCTCCGGAGCTGTAATGGAATGTCTGCTGCTCAGCTCGTATCACGATCATATCAGGATATCAGAGGATTGGCCGATTCAGCGAATGAATTGGCAAGGGAAATGTTCAACGAGATACAGAGTAATTTTAACATACTGAATGGAGCTAAGGTCCTTTATATACAAGTTGTTTCTAAGATTTTCAGACCTATTGCAGAATTTTGGATTAAGAGTCATGTCAATTCAGACAGGGAAGGTCAGATCGTATAGGTCTAGTTCTTCATTTGGCCAGGTATAGTTCTTCATTTGGCAGATTGTAGGTTTATGAAACAATTAAACAACACATCTATAATTGTAAAAGGTTTAGGCCAATTTCAATAAACTTAGTTTGTGAACCTGGCTGATCCGACCATTTTTATTCCGGAAAAAAATATGACATGAAAAATCGACTGACTCAACTTGGAGAATTACATGTATATGAAAATCTGCAAACCAAGTAATTATAAAAAAGACCAAAAAGTTAAGTCTGGTCGTGGGAGTTCTGTACTTTCAACATGCACTGGATACTGTTGAGGTCTGAAGCAGGGCTATACCACTACAGAACTCATGCTGTGACACACTTTCATGCTGCAGATTCTACACACATAAATAACATTGATTATAGTTTGATATATATACTACCATAAAAACAACTCTCCAATTGTGCAGGAAAAAAGAGAAACCAACAAAGCTTGCAGATAAAACATGTCAAACAACAAAGGCATATTGATATAGCACAATTGAGAACATCAAAGTATGATACAGTGTTATGATGAAGCCAGAAAAAGGTTAGTGGTGATCCCATATCACTGATGATACAACATCACTCATACTGGTGGGGGATCAATCCACACAGACAAAACCTCATTATAACTAATCCTCAGCCTACAAAGATCTCCCTATCTAACCTAACAATGTAGTAGTCCTTTCCAGGGGGCACCACAAGCATACAACAGCAAGGGGCATCAATTCCAAGGGGGTTTTATTTGCTGTTACAATGTATAAATCTTATCCATGGGGTGTGGGAAGCATACAATGGCAGGAGGGGGGGGGGGCATCATCTGATGCTACAATGTATGAATCCTATCCAGGGGACGACGGAACCTCTTGGGGCAGTCTTTATTAAATGTTAGAATATGTGAGTCAAGGCCAATGGAACAGGGATGGGGGGGGGGGGTAGATTCTGTAGCTCAAATTGAAGAGGGGATAAAGTCATACATTACAGTCAATGGAGCGATAATGAATGTGGAATGATTTAGTGTTAAGTAGTAATACCAGCTGTCAACCCGAAGAGCCATATGAAGTTTGGGATCAATTGGATGAAAAATGTTGACTTTAGTATATGTAGTGAGGCAAAGAGCAAAATCCAAAATGGCTGCCAGCAGCCATGTTACTGATTGAATATCATTTAAATTTGATAGCTCCCATCCAGAAGTGATTCTGAACATGCCTGTAAATTTCAAAACATTTCTCCAATAAATGACGGCTGCAGGGTGTGCCAATTGATTCAAATGTGAAATCAAAGATGGCCACTGGCAGTCGTGTTTTTTTTACGAATTTGAAGTCTGACGATGATCGGTTGAGGAGTGTGGCCTACTAATATAGAGTGTGTCGATGAATTTAGTCATGTAAAGAATAACATCTATGGCCACTGGCGACCATGTTTTTCAATGAATTTCAGAAATAATCATCGATGGCTCCCATCTGGAGGTGGTCACCCTGAAATATGAAATTTGGTGATGATCACATGATAGATGTGATCTGTAGGGTGTGCTAAAGGAAATTGTTGACGGATGCACTGACAGACAGATGCAGACTCGGATGACCAACCCATGGAAAATAGCTCGAACTAGACAGTCTAGACTTTGTCAAGTTGAGACAAAGCTAGTATCTATAGGTGTAAACATAAAAATATTTTAATAATTGCTGTGCTGGTGTTAGTAAGAATTAATAGCCATCTTTATTATAGTTGTATTGCAACAACCAACACAGCCATTATTAAAATATTTTACAATGTACAGTAATGCCCTAAATGAGAGCTTTCCGATGAATGGCAACAAGCCATATTTCCGACTAAATCCTGAAAAATTACCCATAATTATGCTGTGGTCAAGGAGTCGATTATTTAGGACATTACTGTATAAAAATTATAATCTTAAATGTTTTAACAATTTTCTGTTTTCACTAAAAATTTTGAATGGCGCATCTCCATGCACAGCCACATTGGAATGTACTCAATAGTAAAAAACGTACAAACTTCAGTCAAAGTTTGTTATGCAACGACTTGTGCAAGTCCGTTTTGATGCATAATAACACATTTATTTCATTTTTATGGCATTAACTGGTCATTACAGAGGCTTCTTTAAATTTTTGACTCATCCAAATGATAGAATTAAGACTCTTGAAACCTGGCCATGTCATCTTTGAATATTTGCATGGAGACCATTATCTCTACTTTACTAACAGCGGATGGAGCACAAACACACAAGGTAACCCCTTTTTCCAACAATCTTAACCCTTTGAGTGCCAGGTCCGATTTTTGTATTGACCCATATACCCTGTGCCAATGCATTCTCTTATATATGCGAGTCGACCATAGGTCGCCTCGCATATATAAGAGAATGCATTGGCCTAACCAAAAAAAATAATAATTAAAAAAAAAAAAAAATCATTTTTTAATTTTTTTTAGGGTACTCTAGACCATAAATTAGGGCCGATGAGATCGGCCCCTCACACTAAAAGGGTTTATCATATCTGAATTTTGGACCTCTTTCATCAAATGAATGCATTCACAGTTCACAATAATAGTCATTTTTGTTTTGCTATAATAGTCTGTAATAGTTTAATATAAATATAATAGTTAAATCCAGGATGCACCAGACCTGATCACAGATTATCACTTGATTGTGCCTTCCATTTCAGACCATGACAGAACGCATACTCAGGTTTATTGAGTTTCGTATTGAGCATCAAGGTCAGACAGATCATCAATGAACTTCAAACCACTCACGGATCATATTAGAGGCTTTCCCATGGATAACTGAGTTCATAGTATGATAAACCATAGGGCCAGAAAACCCTCTAATTAATAAGTGATGTACAGGTAATGTAATTTGTGTATAATGGTGTGCAAACATACCAAAGGTAACTAACATAATGAGCCTCTTAGTTAGCAACAAATATCACTGTCGATTAGTCGTGGCATGAGTCTACCACATCAGCTGTAATCTCATAAGATGATATGCCCACAAAACATGATAAATATATCCACATGTTCCTTGTTTTATACACCAAAAAACGTCTTTTAAGTTATCTCGAAAATTCCTCATTACTAGCAGTTATCCACCTGGGTTCTGAGCAAACCTCACACATACTGAGCCCAGACACATGCCTGGAACATCTGATTCAATGCATTCCTAATGAATTTTATAGTCTAAATATCATCTGCTTCTGTTTTCATTTGTTTCACTTTTTTTTTTTTTAAATAATTTCAAGCTGTGACTGGTTCTCTTGGTGCACAGGTACATGCTACCTCTTGGGTTATGTACGGTAATGCCCTAAATAATTGACTCCTTAACAACAGCAGAATTTATGGGTAACTTTTCAGGATTTAGTCGGAAATATGGCTTGTTGCCATTCATCGGAAAGCTGATATATTATAAAAGGTGTGTCCCTACTGTAGGCATTACAAGCCCCAATTCAGGAACTGCATGGTGTCTAATTTTAAATTATGTATACCTTTCATATACTGAGTTTACAAAGCAATGAGAAAAACATTTGTCTTTTTGTTGTTAATTTAATTTAAAATAAACCAAAATGACTTGTTTAATAGTGCAAATAAATCTGGTAAATATAATAGGAAATTTTATGAACCTAGGTACCAATTCCCCCCCCCCCCCCCCCCCCCCCCAACACGGCTAGATTAGATATCACAATTTCTGGAAGCTGGTTAGCTTTTGCCATTAAAATCCAGTGAGAGTGCGTGACCAATGCCGCCTTATATGGTTGCTTCTAGAATCTGCATGTGGCCACTGCTCGTCAAGGACATCCATGAAACCCCATGACTTTATACAAGCGCACCTGGTTGTCGACGAGCATTCATCAATTTATCCGGCCGTAGCAATTAATCGCGGCTATTGTTGCACATCCTGAATCTGAGTATTATAAAAGGCGTGTCCCTACTGTTACTTTATTGATTGCCTTAGTATGCATATGTTCCATCAGCAAGTCGCCGTCATTAAGCTTAGAATGCTGACTCTCCAATGACTCTTCCCAGCCATTGACAAGCTCGTCAAATTACGCAGTGAGGTAAAGATTTTCAATAGAGGTGGAACTATATGAAATGCATTCTAAGGAGGATCATTGTGGAAAACAAGAAGCACATACTTCATGGATAAAAAAGCTGATGGCCATCCATGGAATTTAATATTCTCTAAAAGAAAATGGTTTCTTGTGAGACAATGGAATTAAACGCAGGACTTCTATGAGTTAAACACAAACCCAGACACCTTTATGAATGTATGATCCATTTACCCTTTAGTTCAATTTACTCTGGGAGCTGATGAGAAAAGCTCAATATAAATTGTACTATTTACATTTAGCCTAGATCATGCCATGAATCTCTACTATGGCAAATGCCATAGTAGAGATTCATGGCATGATCTACATTTAGCCATGAATAAACACATTGTGACTTCTTCATTGCACTCTTCATGCCATTGCTTACATTACAATTTGAATCCCAATTCAATATGTATAGTCAAGTCAAGCATTACTTGAGTAATCCATGAAATATTATCATAAATGTATACAGCCCAACCACATCCCCCACCACCAGTGGCTCAGTCAGAAAGTTAATAGTGCAGTGTATAGTTGCTGTCAAAAACCTCCAGCGATGGTAAAGCACATTCAATAATAAACATGTGTGTTTCATGTAAAGTAAAGGTAACCTGATTCAATGTTCAAAGCAGGGGCGCCGGAAGCATCCAAGGGCAGGGGGGGCAGAGCCTACAAAAAGGGCACTTTTCCGCAAAAAAGGGAATTTTCTCCGCAAAAAAGGGAAAATAACCATAAATTCATTGTGGCAAAAATCCCTATTTTAATGGTATTTGTCGGTTTTTATGGCCGTTTTGTGATAAAATTGACAAAAAATTAATATTCCTTGTGAAATTGGTGGTATTTGGACCAAAAAAAGTCACATTTTGCTATAAAAACACGAGATTAAACACACAAAAAGCATTTTCTGTCTCCAGAAAAAGGGCAAGTCCTGCCCCCACTCGCCCCCCTTGGTCAAGGGCAGGGGGGTCAGCTGCCCCCTCTGCCCCCCTCTTCCGGCGCCCCTGGTTCAAAGGTTGTCAGTTGTTTACTGGGGGTTGGACCAATGTGATTTTATAACAAAATTAACCCTCTGCTCATTTTCCTTCGCCAATAAAATTAGGAGCCATGAAATGAACTGGCTAAACCAGCGGACTTAAAAATTAACCCTTTTTATACTATTTTTATTGAAGGAAATGTTTAGATAATAAGTTCAACAAATTCATTGTTTGTTGAACTTATTATCTGAAAATTTCCTATGGGATAACTGCTCTTCAATGATGCTTTAGTATAGAAAGGTTAACAATAGACTCAACCTATACAATTTTCAGTTGTACAAATGGCAATACCTTGATTCCAATCCTCAAGATATTTAGATCAGAATCGTGAATGAGCGTGTCATATAACCAAGCAATTGCATGCAATAAATACAAGACAGAACAACACTGTAGATTGGACAAAAACATGAAGGTACTTTTCTCCTACCACAGTACACTAGAGACACTATAAAGCCGTGATCAGACTAAAGTACAGGCCATTCAATTGAATCAATTCTGTTGGTTCCTGTGTGATAGGAATGACGATCCAATTTGTAATTCAGAGCAGATATTGTACTTGTCAGAACAATTACTATGCAGTGTCACACAAACCCCAATACAATCAAAAGGAACCAACCTATAGACTCGGCTAATTTAGTTGATGTTTGTTCATTTTAGACCTTCATTTTACCTAGATACCTACAACCTACATTGATGAAATCATGGTCACACACAGCAGGAGGTCTTCTAGAGTTATGGATGGGAAATCGTTTGGCACCATAACATCCCCTGTGTATAGAATCCTTTGTTTATTTCACGCCTATTCCTATAATCATATTGTTTCTATCATGTCATATTTTGATTCTGATCATTCTGCACAGTGCGGAATCAGACAACATTGACATCGCACGACACCAATAACGTTCACCTTGACTATGAATCCATAACTATAAAATAAAAGTATCACACTTGACAAGACAAGCCCTATCTGTTTCTTAACCCTTTGAACCCAAGCGGTCGGAAAAAAACGGCCGCAGCGTGAACCTCCAAATACCCTGAACCAGCGGTATACCGACCGCCATGTGTTTATTGTTTACAAACATCGTCGCGGTCGTCTACTTCTCAAATAATTATGTTTTTGTTTGTATCTTGTTGCTATTGTGCTTAAACAAACAACATCATGAATCTGGCAAATTTTGGAATCGGACGCGGAAGATTTAGATGATGATGACTATACGACAGTTGTGAGTTAGATTTTGGAGAATGAAAGCACAATGGCACTGGGAGATATTCAGACAGAAAAACATAACGCGCCTATGAAATGTCTAAAATGGGGCATAATACAATTGAATGCTCAGGGCAATGTGTCATTGGATTATTTGTGGTATCTGCTTAGCAACTGTTGCTAATCTTAAACAAAAGTCAGAGTCACTCATCTGGCCATATGTATATATATATCAAATTTCACAATGGGGGGCTGCATTGAAAACGCCATTTCCTTGGGCTGAAATACGTCGATAAAAGCTATAATTGCATTTTACTTTCAATTTCAGGTAGTTGCATAGCAACCGTCGCCAGGGCGTGATTGTGTGGAAATGTTTCCCGATCTTAAAATACTCAAGTGGTCCATGGGGAACATACATGTAAAGTTTCAGATCTGTGGCATCACTTAAACAGAACCAACACATTGGGCCTGAACACAGTCTACAACAAATCAAAAATAACACTGGGAGCCCAGGGTCATGGTGTCGATCGTTGTGGGGAGCCAGGGTTCAAAGGGTTAATAAACTTTGCAAGTCTTTTTTTTTTTCAATTGTAGGATTTTAGGACATGTGGCCTGTAATAAACAGAATGACAGATGTGAATGGGTTTGTCTATACAGCAATTGTGCCATTGCAGAAGGATTATAGAACTGGAGGCTGCACCAATAGTTGTATCCTAGCTTCCATGTTGGCAACCTTTGCCTTATTGATAACCCCATTCACATTCTGTGTATATATATAATAAAATAAGGATGGGAGATATGGTCTGTGCAGCAATGCTATTTGTATGTCGATACATGTTCATGATGCGAATATATGTTCCATATTGTGAGATGAAGTATAGGATGTTTTGTGAAGAGCTCTGGTTTTATGAGGCTTTGAAGTTTTTCTTAATGCTGGACATGAGGCTGTATTAGTAACCCATAATGTCACTTGCAATTGTTGGTAGCAATCAGTGATAGATCACAATGTTGACATGAATGTGAGCAACCAAAACAAAACTAGATGTGGGACTGTCCCAGTGGGACTGAAGATACCCTGAACAGTGCAATTGGGCCACATTAATAAGGGTAGCCATATCAACATATTTGTTTTTCGTAAAAAAAAATATGAGGAATACAAGCTCGGACAAAATAATGCATGTTAATAAAAACAACTATAAGTCGAAAAAGGCGGATAACTCAGCTAAAAAACCATTGAGTTCATAATCGCATGTGCACAGATTCGCATAGTGGTAAATATCTGTACCAAGTTTAAAAAACATTGACCTGAAAATATTTGAATACAAGCTCGGACAATATTTCTAAGTAGAAAAAGTAGAAAAACTCTGCTAAAACAAATTGAAAAATGTAGCAATATACAAGCTCGGACAGAGTTGCATCCACGAATGGAGGGACATATGGAGGAACAAGTGAATTCCTATATATCTCATCCCCCCCCCCCCTAACTTTTTTACGGGGAAGGGGGGGGGGGGGGAAATGACATTGCACAACATGCGGGAAAATCAAGATACCGTTTGTGCGCCCATTTAAATATCATATTCACACATATTATGGGACGTGATATTTTATGGCTTTTGGTTTCTCGATTCATAGGTGTACTAGTTGTATCTCCCATTCTAGAATAAATTTTCACAGATTGAATGGAGTGGCAAATTTATAGCTGTCAAGTCAATAATGGGCAACAAATCTGAAATTTTTTGCTCATCTTCAATGTGCCAATAACAATCAATATCCTTGAGTATTAGGTGCATGGAATAATTAATTAAACTGCAAAGGTATCCAGATTCAACAAGCAGTTGACGACGGGGGTATCCCTGCCTACCCGCTTAGGTGGGCTAAGTTGGGCAGGGTCATTTTCAAAATATGAGAAAAAATTATGGAAATAAGTTAATATTTGTTTGAGATTGGTTAACATTTGTTTTAGTTAGTCTTAAAATTTTAATTGCCAAAACATTACAATCAAAGAGCCGTAACTCTGTTAAAAATGTATGGCCTGGTCTAGTTTGCGAACCTGTTTCAGAAACTCTTGTGAACTGACATACCAAAAATCTTTCAAATCCGTTGATAATTGTTCGAAATAAACCCTGAACAACATTTTCGATGTGCGGACAGAACCCATACTCCTGTATCCACCGCCGAAAAATCTTCGGGTGGGGGATAAAAAAAAGTAAAGCAATTTTGCCATCAAGAAAAATTTTGCACATCTGCTGTGGATTGTGAACACTGGGATTCAAAGTGTAGCGGGGAGTTGGTTGCACCAATTGGGTAGCAAGTACTTTTATGCTTAAAATCTACCAAGTTGAGAAAGGGGTAACAACTAACCAAGAACAAGCATTTCTGTATTGTCCAATTTGTTTAACATCTTCAATGTGTCAGTAAAAATACCCTCGAGTTTTAGATCCATAGTAAACAAAGTGTAGGAGGAGTTGATTACACGATTGCATTAAAAACCCAACTATGGGTAACGAACAAATGAAAGGACAAATGCACAAATAAACAAACTTCTGAACAGATGAAGAACGTACATTTCTATAGTCCTCCAAATGTATAGGGGAGAATTAATCCTTTCTTTACTAAATGGTCTGGAGGGGTATTCAGGAAAGTAGATGACAGATAAACAAACAGATAATGCAAGTGCAAAATGAAATGTTCAGATAATAAGTGCAACATATTGAGTTGAACTTATTATCTGAACATTTCCTATGGAAACTACTACTCATCAATGAGTATTTAGTATGGAACTTTTTTAGGGTTAATATTTAGTTAAGGGTTGAAATAGAAGTGTGAGTTGCACTTAAAAAAAAATCTATGCTTCAATTGTCTCCAATTGAATCATAATTTAATTCTAAGCTATGTCAATTTTATTAACCCATGACGATGTCAATTAATAAATTTATCGAAGAGTATTGTATAAACAATTTAGTGGAAAGCTTGTGGTCAAAGTAAAGCTATCAAGGGAGTCACAAAATAAAATCATTGCAGCAGTGATAATGCATCATCAGGGTGGTTGCCGTGATTAAGAATGTAAATGAGTCATAGACCTAACAATTCCAGTCCAAGTCAATAAATATGAAACAGTTGTAAAGTGTCTGACGTAATGTTTTTCGCTATAAAATGTAGGAACAGAACAATTTATAGGTCAGAAATAGTGAACACAAGAAAAATTGGCCCACTTTCCTTATTAACCCAACTGACAAGAACTGACAGTGAAAATGGTAAACTTGTAAAGTTAGCATGTTTCCATTTATTAGGATCTCTGAAACATTGATTAGGGTACCCAGAATCTCTAAACATTGAATAGGGTACCCAGAATCTCTAAACATTGATTAGGGTACCTACCCAGAATCTCTAAACATTGATTAGGGTACCCAGAATCTCTAAACATTGATTAGGGTACCCAGAATCTCTAAACATTGATTAGGGTACCTACCCAGAATCTCTGAAACATAGATTAGGGTACCCAGGGTCTCTAAACATTGATTAGGGTACCCAGGATCTCTGAAACGTTGATCAGGGTACCCGGGGTCTCTTAAACATTGATTAGGGTACCCAGGGTCTCTAAACATTGATTAGGGTACCCAGGGTCTCTAAACATTGATTAGGGTACCCAGGATCTCTGAATCATTGATTAGTGTACCCAGGATCTCTGAATCATTGATTAGGGTACCCAGGATCTCTGAATCATTGATTAGGGTACCCAGGGTCTCTAAACATTGATTAGGATACCCTGGATATCTGAATCATTGATTAGTGTACCCAGGATCTCTGAATCATTGATTAGGGTACCCAGCAGACCTGTTAAGTTTTGAAAATGTCAATCCGTGAGATTTTTGCGGGAGGTATGCCCAAATATGTTCATGTTCCAAAAATAATTTTGATGATGAAGATTGCATAATTTTTATGAGTTTCTATTTTATAAATATATAGACCTAAATAAAATGGCAATGAATGTCCTGTTGGTAATTGTAATAGAGCTGCTCTGTGTGGGAGATACCACCATTTATTAAAAAGAAAGAAGCAGATCACACTTCGTAAAAATACTCAGAATTCCACCGGAAACAGCCGGATATGCGTGAAACCGAAAGTACAACATAGTAATAAACGACAAAATGGACTCGTCTTACGGTTTAACCCACAAAAGAAATGCACACATTCCACCATTTATTAACAAATTTTAAGAAGCAGAAACTTTGTTTAAAGTTAGTCAAAACGAATCCGAGTTACACAGGTGACATGTACCATGTATTATAATGGCTGAGAATAAAGCATTACTTACTTACTTACATGTATGCGTGAAACCGAAAGTACAAAATGACCCGTCTTAAAAGTTTTACCCGCAAAATAAAAGACACATTCCGTTCTCAATGCATACCACTATCAGTGAACTTAAATCATAAAGTATCCATTACTTATGTTCATCAATGAGGCCTCACAATACAGCTGCACACTTGTGATTAAACGTATTGTTTTATTTCGTTTGCAATGCATGCCACTAATCCGTTACTAAGAAATGTTCATCAATGAGGCCTAACAATACAGAACTTTGCACACTTGTGATTATACGTATTGTTTACTAAAACAACACCCTCCATAGTGTGGCTTCACCAGAGTGTGAAAATCAATTAATATCAGTCACAGTTCACCACAAATTGAGTCTTCAATCAACAAAAGTTACCGATGATACATTCTGTGAATGTTAATGTGTGGGTATTTACGGTACCGGAAATAAGGAAGTCACTGTCATTTGGGGAATTCCCGCAAATGCACGAATTTAAAAAATAAAAAAAACTTCGTTTTGGGATTTTCAATGTGGGGTTTTGACGAATCCGTGAGAAATTGGGGGTTATCCGTGTTTGCGGAATTGCCGTGGAAATCCGTGAGTCTCACGGACAATCCGTGGAACTTAACAGCTCTGGTACCCAGGGTCTCTAAACATTGATTACCCAGGGTCTCTTAAACATTGATTAGGATACCCTGGATCTCTGAATCATTGAATAGGGTACCCAGGATATCTGAAACATTGATTAGGGTACCCAGGATCTCTGATCATTGATTAGGGTATACCAGGATCTCCTAAACATTGATTAGGGTACCCTGCATCTCTGAATCATTGATTAGGGTACCCAGGATCTCTGAATCATTGATTAGGGTACCCAGGATCTCCTAAACGTTGATCTGAGTATTAAACCAGGGTCTCTAAACATTGATTAGGGTACACAGGATCTCCTAAACATTGATTAGGGTACCCAGGATCTCTGAAACATTGATTAGGGTACCCAGGATCTCTGAATCATTGATTAGGGTACCCAGGATCTCTGAATCATTGATTAGGGTGCCCAGGGTCTCTAAACATTGATTAGGGTACCCAGGATCTCTGAATCATTGATTATGGTACCCAGGATCTCTGAATCATTGATTAGGGTACCCAGGATCTCTGAATCATTGATTAGGGTACCCAGGATCTCTGAAACATTGATTAGGGTACTCAGGATATCTGAATCATTGATTAGGGTACCCAGGATCTCTGAAATATTGATTAGTGTACCCAGCATCTCTGAATCATTGATAACGTACACAGGATATCTGAATCATTGATTAGGGTACCCAGGATCTCTGAATCATTGATTAGGGTACCCAGGGTCTCTAAACATTGATTAGGATACCCTGGATCTCTGAATCATTGATTAGGGTACTCAGGATATCTGAATCATTGATTAGGGTACCCAGGATCTCTGAAATATTGATTAGTGTACCCAGCATCTCTGACTCATTGATAACGTACACAGGATATCTGAATCATTGATTAGGGTACCCAGGATCTCTGAATCATTGATTAGGGTACCCAGGGTCTCTAAACATTGATTAGGATACCCTGGATCTCTGAATCATTGATTAGTGTACCCAGGATCTCTGAATCATTGATTAGGGTACCCAGGGTCTCTTAACATTGATTAGGGTACCCAGGGTCTCTAAACATTGATTAGGATACCCTGGATCTCTGAATCATTGAATAGGGTACCCAGGATATCTGAAACATTGATTAGGGTACCCAGGATCTCTGAATCATTGATTAGGGTATACCAGGATCTCCTAAACATTGATTAGGGTACCCTGCATCTCTGAATCATTGATTAGGGTACCCATGATCTCTGAATCATTGATTAGGGTACCCAGGATCTCCTAAACGTTGATCTGAGTATTAAACCAGGGTCTCTAAACATTGATTAGGGTACACAGGATCTCCTAAACATTGATTAGGGTACCCAGAATCTCTGAAACATTGATTAGGGTACCCAGGATCTCTGAATCATTGATTAGGGTACCCAAGATCTCTGAATCATTGATTAGGGTACCCAGGGTCTCTATAACATTGATTAGGGTACCCAGGATCTCTGAATCATTGATTATGGTACCCAGGATCTCTGAATCATTGATTAGGGTACCCAGGATCTCTGAATCATTGATTAGGGTACCCAGGATCTCTGAAACATTGATTAGTGTACCCAGGATCTCTGAATCATTGATTATGGTACCCAGGATCTCTGAATCATTGATTAGGGTACTCAGAATATCTGAATCATTGATTAGGGTACCCAGGATCTCTGAAATATTGATTAGTGTACCCAGCATCTCTGAATCATTGATAACGTACACAGGATATCTGAATCATTGATTAGGGTACCCAGGATCTCTGAATCATTGATAACATACCCAGGATCTCTGAAACATTGATTAGGGTACCCAGGATCTCTGAAACATTGATTAGGGTACCCAGGATCTCCTCAACATTGATTCGAGTACCCAGGATCTCCAAAATGCCCAACAGACGTGATGTTATAGTTGTCTTTTTCGATTCAAGAACAAAAATCACCATTTCTAATCTACCTGTGGCCAATTTGATTAATCTCAACATATATCTGCTTGCGTTTATAATTGAAATTGTTAAATATCCAAAATCGCAGCCATAATGTTAATGGTCTCTTTGATGGAGGCTGTGCGTGTCGAATGGGTGAGATTCAGAGATTCTGGGACCTAAAACTGGTGAAATTGTGTAGGCGCTGAGTCTCTAATTGCATATACAAAAGTTTCCATGATGCCATATCAATAACATAAAAAGATTGCAATAATATATATTTCTCTATCTTTACTGACTAAGATTTTAGGAAAAACACTTATAACTTCTTTACACCTGATCAACAAAAAAGAAAAGGTATTTTAATATTATGGAAACCTGTTTTTTTAATTAATTTTTTTTCACCTATAAATGAAAAAAAATTAGAACATTTATCAGCGCAGGTTTTGGGTTTTATAAGTACCGGTTATCTTGCTTATCAGAAATAAGCCTTTTCAGTTTTGCAATTGTCAAATCAGATGCTTTTAAATTAAAGAAACACATACCTTAATTGTTTCATCCACAGTGAGGTTTGAAGAGCTGCTATATCCCTGGTATTGTTGTTTACTAGCCATCTTTAATAAAACCAATGAACTAGTACTGTGTAATCCATGAATGAAAGAAGAACCACAGAATGGAATAAATAAACAGTCATAACATATCACAACACAATCACATTAAATCAACACTCCTCATATTGACATATTTACAAAAGATCCCAATTAATAAGTTTTCCAGGACTGACAACACGTGAAAAGCGGTGGCAGTCAAATTCCAATATCATGGAAAACAACCTGTTCCTTCAACTGACAGCTGCAATAAACATGAAACTGACATCAGCGATAAAACACAAGGAAGTCTGAGATGATATCAGGAAAGCTTGCATTGTTTGTACTTTTTATAACTGGAAATCCCACATATTCAGACATCAACAGGAGAGGCAGGCATGAGCCATGCTTTTGTGTATCGAATATAAACATCATCAGCCAGGCACATGCCTCTATTATTATAGAGAAGCATAGTGAGTCATTCGGTGCTTCTGCTCATGAATAATTAATCAATTCACCGATACAGAACACGGGAATCAGGCATTGAATGGATTCGACTGCTGTCAGTGAGAATCCTATGTGCTCTAGTAGTATATTTCTTAAAATGCCGATTGTCTATGTGAGATGTGCCTTCCTATGCCAGCTGTCAACTCTATTGTAATCACTTATATACCGTTCTGTCAACTCAAACAGGCATCATGCCCTCATTCATTATATAATTATAAACCAATTTTCTTCAATAGGGTATTTCTTTTTGATGAAATTAACTTTAATACAGGACTCCTCCATATAAAAGCATTGTCTCATTGTTTGAAGATTTAAGTTTAATTTATGTCAAAATGCACCTAGCAGGTGCTATTTTATTAACCCTTTAATGTCAGTGCATTTAATGGTATTATTGTACTGAAGTTTACTGGATATATGTAATGTTGCAGCATATGAATTCAGGGTATTTATTACAAAACCTATTTTTCTTTTTATTCAGATTGTACAAGAAGTGTTACAAGAAATACTATTTTGTTTGATATTGAATTTTCTATGTATTTATTTCTACAGGGACACCAAAAATTATTTGGTTAATTTCTCAATAAAAAAATGATATTCTTTGGTATTTATTGGTCCAGTTTAAATGTCATCTTTTGTTTTCAACAGAACAAAAAGCAGAAAGATTGTTAAAATAATTTTGTTATGTTGTTGTTGTAAATGGAGGTATGGAATCCTCAATGCATCTTTAACCATTGGTGATCTGGGTCACCAGAAGATAGATAAGTAAAGGCAGTGAGTGCACTGACATATTTTTAAAGATCAGGGGTGTGAGAAGAATTTGAGGGCAAGGGATGGACTTCCAAAAAAGGCATCTTCTTTATGGGTTGAGCATAAATACTGAAATTATTGAGAAGTCTAAAATGTTATTGCGGTTGAGACTAAATCATATACTAAATATCAACCAAATAATTTGACACTTCAACAAATTTTTATGCTACCAATCTTATATCTCACGAAAAATGTGAGGCCTATCATAGGTCACAGCAGTGGATAATGTTCTCTCATATGTTATGTACATGTAATCACAGGCTGCAATCGATACAATCTGGTTCCGCTTTCAATGTAAGGTTTGATGTTTTGTTACCAGATATTTTGAAGTGGTGAATCGGTTTTCATCAACTAGTTAAGTGATAGTCCAAGTCTTCTCGTACTAAAACCGGCTAAGATATTGGGATGGAGGTGCCGGTCTTTAGTCCGAATTCCAGGCCCATGCATTCTTATGACACGACTTAAGCGTTTGTGACCCGCTCAAATAAAACCACAATTATATGAAATAAAATATCACAATTGCGACAATAAACGGATATTTTCCGCAGAAGACATGCTATTTGATCTGAAACCCACATCAGTTGTGAATTGAAAGCGGTAATTTAATACGAAAAGAGACATTTACCGCAATGTTTACAAATTTTTAAAAGTATGCGAACTCAGTTGACCTCGCGAACTGTGTTCGGCATTTTCCGTTGAAAATATTCCGTAGATTTTCGACTGACCACGCAAATTACGATGAATTCTCCATTGTAATCGTAATTATGTGTGTCAATAAATAAAAAATAAATAGATTAATTAAACATTGAAGATATAAATAAATTAAATAAATTATGGGGAATTACAACCCTCTCAAAGTTTAAAACAGTGTAAACACAACGACCATTAGAATAAATAATATGGTGCTACATTTCCCACATTTGGTGGACTTCAGCGAAATTAAGATATATACTAAGCGAACAGAGCAATATACTGCTCTTGTTAAGCACACAAAAAATCAAACAAAATTTGTATAAATTTTTAACCTTAAGTTTGAAAAGTCCCACTAAAACGGAAGAACTATATTTCGAAACTGTGTGATTCGGTTCTCCGATTATTTTATCAACACAAAAGTCAAAATGCACATGGATGAAAATCACACGCATGGCAAGTCAGACACAAGAGTTCTAATTTGCTCCAATTTTGACAAGTTGCTTGCGAAAATTGTCAACAAAACTACCTTTCTGATCCTCCATTATGTCATTAAGTTTTTAGTGCGGGAATTGTTCTCAAAGCACATTGGAAACTGGACTTTGCGGCGATCGGGTTTCGCTATTTTGTTCGGAAAACCCCGCGCTATATATAGAAACTGAAACTAGAATACTCAGAACAAACACCGGACAATGCCGAAGTTCTTCGGAACCTGAGTTCGGCTTTCAGTTAAGTAAACAAACAGAAAAAACAGCGATGTTGGTGACAATCAACCGGAATATTCTATGCGTAATTTAACATGAAAGTTAGATTATTATACACCATTATGACCATAAGATGTCTCTCTTTCCGATGTATATAGCATCATGTATTGATTCATTAGGTAAATCGAGTAAAATACACCACAGATTCCCGCCACAGATCGTGGGCGTAACTCGTGTGATAGGATTGGTATGCAAGCGGGCTTGGACTAAAAACAGCAAATCGCCATCCCAATATCTTAGCTGGTTTTAGTACAAGAAGACTTGGACTAGTTAAGTGATTGTATTTATATGTTTAAACATGTAGCTTGTCAGTTAGTTGCGTTAATCGTGCATAGCAAATAGCATGTGAAATTCCAATTGTTAAAAAATGAGGCAAACAACACGAATAATGCTGTACAAAATGTGCACTCCCTTCTCAATGTAAACAAATAAGTGAAAACAATTGTCTTTTTCTAGCATCTATGGTGCATATTGCGGACAAAGTAAACTTATTTTATATTTAATATATCTTACAAAGCCACCATACAACATCCTGTTCCTTGCAAGTTGTTCCATATAGGCTTCATTTTGTGTTTTATATCTGTTATAAATCATGATTGGCGTGCAAGAAATCAAAAATAAAATGCCCCGCACTCGTTATGAATCAGCATAAACTTTCCGAGTTTTCCATTGTAAATCTCGCATGTTTATGGGGAAGATAGCTATTATCTGAGTTAATATTTAGATGTAAATAACATTTCTGGGATTTATACACATGACACAAGCGATTAAATCACAGAATTGAATGCGAGACACCATTTTTTAGATGTTTTTCATCAACATGTCCTGATATTTTTATGCACCCAGTCAAATTGTGAAGCTTTATATACCATTGGTAAATTGTCTGGCAATCCGATCATTGTTGGTATGTTCTTGTGATGAAAAATCGTTCTTGCTGATGTGCCAAAATTCAGATTTAATTACTTGTCAATTCTTGAGGAGAAAAAGACATTAAAAAAACAGAGTATTCTGTGGTATCGAACGGACGATAAAATGCCGAACCGGACATCAAAAGAGGAACTGGATTGTATTGATTACAGCCTGTGGTAATAATAATAACATTTACTTCAATAGTGTATTTCTTTTGGATGAAATTATACCTTTAATACAGGACTCCTACATATAAAATCATCATGGCACCATGTCTAATTTGTTGAAGATTTTTTTTAATTTAATTTTAATTTATGTCAAACTGAACCTGACAAGTAATATTTTATTTAAGCCTTTTATTGACGGTGCAGTTAGTAGCAGTACAGATTTAGAGGGTACTAGGGTGTCTAAAAAACCGAATAATCATCTACGGGGCATAACATCCAGTGTATAGCCTGCGTTAAATGTGACATTACTGGTTTGATGGTTTAATATTTTTACACAACTGGGAAAGTTCACAAAAATGTGAAAAATTGGGGTATGTAACATGGTTTTCGTGTTCAGTGAAGACCCACTCTGTGTGTTTGTTTATAGGAAAATAGCCCGATTTATCTTCCCTGAATTCTGTCATCCGTGCTTGCAAGACTATTTAAATTGCTACACTAGCTTTTTTTCTATTTCAAATATTTCTCAGCTCTAACACATGTAACATAGCTCAATCAGGTAAAAGAAGCTTATTTCTGACATTCGCTCTGTTAAGGTATGTTTTTTGCTTGAAAATAGTCAATTTTAGTACAAAAATGGGTAATATTGTGTTGTGTGCAACTCAGCATAGATACAGTAACCCCCTCCCATGTTGGCCAAATCTTGCAAAATCTACCGGAAATTTGGCGAGAACATGGGTTGTCAACAACCCTCCAAATGAATAATAGCCAAATCCAATATATACTTTTATAACTGATAAGAAAACCCATTTCGTAAAGAATGGGTTAATAGAACGGGGGGAAAAGCCCGAAATCTCAACTGAACAACAACTGCTATCCTGATACATGGTTGTAAAATAAATCCATTCTGATGTATAATATTAGCTGTGCAAGTGACTGAAAACTACTGGTTTTATTGCTATTTCTGACTTTTCAGCATTTATACTATCAAACCTAGCATTTGAACATATGCCTCTCTGGCCAGCACAGATGCCTTATGGCATGCGAGGCCACCTATGGTGAAAACATTGTATTTCCTAGAGGCTGTGGGTGTTTCATAAAATAAACAAGAGCATCGATAGGGCGTTGCAAAATAAGCCATGGTAATTTCAAATGAAAGTGTCAATGACACTGTAGCTCAACTTAGGTAGGGGAATAATTTAATGGTTGACAGTAAATGGAGGAATAGGAAAGGTGCTAATTGAAATGTCTAACCTGCGCCAAAGGATTTAGTGATGCAAAGAGTAAAATACAAGATGGCTGCTGGCGGCCATGTTTTTTGGCCAATTGACCCCAAAAGGACTCGTTCCCATCTACGTGTCATTGTTAACATCCAAGACAAATTTTATGAAGATCTGACCAAAGCTACGACCTACAAATTTCATGATTATCAGACGAACAGTACGACCTGTAAACCGTGCCAATGGATTGAATTTTGAAATCCAAGATGGCCGCTGGCAGCCATGTTTTTTTGCCGAATGACCCCAAAATTACTCGTTCCCATCTACATGTCAATGTCAACATCCATGACAAATTTCATGACCATCTGACCAAAGGTACGACCTGTACCGTAGCCCGCAATAAAGGATTTAGTCATGCAGAGTAAAATCCAAGATAGCTGCTGGCGGCCATGTTTTTTGGCCGAACGACCCCAAAATCACTCGTTCCCATCTACATGTCATTATTAACATCCATGAAAAATTTCATGATGATCAGACGAACAGTACGACCTGTAGCCCGCGCCAATGGATTGAATCTTGAAATCCAAGATGGCTGCCAGCGGCCATGTTTTTTGGCCGAATGACCCCAAAATGACTTATTCCCATTTACATGTCAATGTCAACATTCATGACAAATTTCATAAAGGTTAGACCAAGGTACGACCTGTAGCCCGCGCCAAAGGATTTAGTCATGCAAAGAGTAAAATCCAAGATGGCTGCTGGTGGCCATGTTTTTCGGTTGGACGACCCCAAGATGACTCGTTCCCATCTAGATGTCATTGTTAACATCCATGACAAATTTCATGATGTTCCGATCAAAGCTACGACCTGTAGCCCGCGCCAAAGGATTTAGTCATGCAAAGAGTAAAATCCAAGATGGCTGCTGGCAGCCATGTTTTTTGGCCGAACGACCCCAAAATCACTCGTTCCCATCTACATGTCATTATTAACATCAATGACAAATTTCATGATGATCAGACGAAAAGTACGACTTGTAGCCCGCGCCAATGGATTGAATCTTGAAATCCAAGATGGCTGCCAGCGGCCATGTTTTTTGGCCGAATGACCCCAAAATGACACGTTCCCATCTACATGTCAATGTCAACATTCATGACAAATTTCATAAAGATCAGACCAAAGGTACGACCTGTAGCCCGCGCCAAAGGAAATTGTTGACGGACACACGGACGACGGACGCCAAACCATGGCAATAGCTCAAACTTAAAAAGTAAGTTGAGCTAAAAAGGACCATAATTCTGTTGAAAATTGGCGGGCAGAACCCAAATTTGAATTTCACCTGTATTTTGAACTAGTAAACTCACATACCAAATTTCATTCCATTCAGTTCAGACTTACTAAAGTTATCATCCGGAAACGAAAACAATTGAGTGCAAATTCCAACAAAAATGGCCGCAACTCTAATGAAAATTAACAGGCGGAATCCAAATATGAATTTGACCTGTATTTTATGGTAGTAAACCCACATTCCAAATTTCATTCCATTCAGTTCAGACCTACTAAAGTTATCATCTGGAAATGGGGAAAAAGTGTACGGACGGATGCAAGCTAAGTTGGACGGATGGACCTTTTTCAAAACAGGCATATAAAAATAAAAAGAGAAATAGTAATTTCCAAGATGGATGCTGGTGGCCATTTTTTTTCAACGAATTTCGGTCAAAATAGGAGGCTCCCATCTAGAGGTCATCCCGAAGATTCATATGAAGTTTGATGATCATCAGAAGAGGAATGTGGTTTGCAGGGTGTGCCAAAGGATTTAGTCAAGCAAAGAGTAAACTCCAAACTAACTATCCGCACCATGTTTTTCATTTGGTAGCTCCCATCCAGAAGTGATTCTAAACATGCCTGTAAATTTTCAAATCAATTCTCCAATAAATGCGGGATCCGGGGTACATGTGCCGATGGATTCAAATTTGAAATCCAAGATGGCTGCTGGCGGCCATGTTTTTCAACAAATTTCAGTCAAAATAGGAGGCTCCCATCTATATGTCACCCTGAAGATCCATATGACGTTTCGTGATGATCAGATGAGGGATGTGGTCTGCCGGGGGTGCCTAAGGATTTAGTAATGAAATAAGTAAAATCCAAGATGGCTGCCAGCAGCCCTGTTTCTTAATCAAAAATCGTTCAAATTCGATAGCTCCCATCTACATGTGATAACAATCGTGCCTGCAAAATTAAATGAAAGTGTCAACTTGGAAAGGGAATAATTTAATGTATTACAGTCAATGGAGCGATTAGGAATGTGGAAAGTTGAATGTCTAATACTAGTTTATAGACATGAAGAGAAAAGTAAAATCAAAGATGGCTGCTGGCGGCCATGTTTTTGGCCGAATGACCCCAAAATGATTGTATCCCATCTACATGTCATCGTTAACATCCACGATCAGACTAAAGGTACGACCTGTAGTCCATGTTAAAGAATTTAGTCATACAAAGAGTAAAATCCAAGATGGCTGCTGGCGAGCATGTTTTTTGGCCGAATGACCCCAAAATTACTCGTTCCCATCTACATGTCAATATTAACATCCATGACAAATTTTAATGATGATCAGACGAAGAGTATGACCTGTGGCCCATGCTAATGGATTAAATTTTGAAATCCAAAATGGCCGCGGGTGGCCATGTTTTTTGTCCGAATGACCCCAAAATGACTCGTTCGCATCTACATTCCAATTTCAACAGCCATGACAAATTTTATAATGATCAGACTAAAGGTACGACCTGTAGTCCGTGCTAAAGGATTTAGTCATACAAAGAGTAAAATCCAAGATGGCTGCTGGCGGCCATGTTTTTTGGCCGAATGACCCCAAAATAACTCGTTCCCATCTACATGTCATTATTAACATTCTTGACAAATTTTATGATGATCAGACTAAAAGTAAGACCTGTAGCCCGTGCTAAAGGATTTAGTCATACAAAGAGTAACATCCAAGATGGCTGCTGGTGACCATGTTTTTTGGCCGAATGACCCCAAAATTACTCGTTCCCATCTACATGTCAATATTATCATCCATGACAAATTTCATGATGATCAGACAAACAGTACGGCCTGTAGCCCGTGCTAATGGATTGAATTTTGTAATCCCAAGATGGCCACTGGCGGCCATGTTTTTTTTCCGAATGACCTCAAAATTAATCATTCTGGTCTAAATGTTGATGTCAACAGCTATGACAAATTTCATAATGATCCGACCAAAGGTACGACCTATAGACTGCATTGTTGACGCCTTACGTACAAATGTACACACACACACACGGACGACGGACGACAAAGCCATGGCAATAGCTCAAACTTTACAAAGTAAAGTTGAGCTAAAAATGATATGGCCATAAATACAGGCTGTAGGGTGTGCCGAGAGATTCAAATTTGAAATCCAAGATGGCCGCTGTCGGCCATGTTTTAATCGAAATTCGGAAAAATTTGATAGCTCCCATCTATAGGTCACCCTGAAGCTACATATTGAGTTTGGTGAAGATCAGATAAGGGATGCAGCCTGAAGGGTGTGCCGAAGGAAATTGTTGATGCACGGACGGACGGATGCTACAACGCACAGACGACGGAAGCCAACCCATGGCAATAGCTCAAACTTTACATTGTAAAGTTGAGCTAAAAATAATCTAGCCATAAATATGGGCTGTAGGGTGTGCCAATGGATTCAAATTTGAAATCCATGATGGCTGCTGGTGGCCATATTTTTCATCGAAATTTGGAAAAATTTGTTAGCTTCCATCTACAGGTCACCCTGAAGCTACATACAAAGTTTGGTGAAGATCATATCAGGGATGCGGCCTGTAGGGTGTACCGAAAGAAATTGATGATGCACTGATGCTCGCATGACGGACGACAACCCATGGCCCGTGTGAAAGCCCAGTTTCTCGGATTCAACTCACATATTTCAAATCCCTAACAATCATCATGGAAGATAAATGCCTCAGAAACACAATTTCACTCTTATGAAGGAGTAACAAGCCTTGATATTATCAATGAAAACTCTCCAATTCCTGACAGTGGTGTGCAGCAATGAAACTGTCAATGACACTGTAGCTCAACTTGGAGATGGGATAATGTCATACAATAGTCAGAGAAGGAATTGGAAAGTTGAAAAGTTTAATACCAGGGGTCAACCCGAAGAACCATATGATAAAAAATGTATTTATTCATGCAAATAGTAAAATCCAAGATGGATGCTGGCTGTTTTCATCGAAAATAATTAAAATTTAATAGCTCCCATCTAGAATTGATCCTAAATATACCTGTAAATTATTTATTTTTTTAATCTGAAATTAAAAACAAAAATTATCCAATAAATGTGGGCTGCAGGGTGTGCCGATGGATTCAAATGTCAAATCCAAGATTGCTGCTGGCAGCCATGTTTAACAAATTTCAGAAATAATTGATGGCTCCAATCTAGAGGTCCATATTAAGTTTGGTGACTAACAAATGAGGAAAGTGGTCTGGAGGGTGCTAATTTGGACAATCATTCAAATAGTTTCATATATTCTGTAAAAATTGTTGATTAACATGAATGTTGCAACAATAAGGGGATGTTTTCCATGACTGGAGCTTCCTGAAATTTTGCGAAAACTGTGGCAAAGTATTCTCTTATATATGCGAGTCACTAATAATGAGCCTCGGATATATCAGAGAATACATATGTTGCGCATCTTCAATGTGACGAGAAAGGGTCAATAACTCAAAAATATAAAACATAAAACATTTCTATGTCGAACAAATGGTAATAACTCCGCCAAAATGACTCCAGCAGGTTCACATATTGGTTGACATTTGTGACAAGTTTAAAAAAATTGATTGAAAAATTAAGAAATTCAGGCTCGGACAAAATATGCCTCCTAGGATGTACACGATTCTATGTCGAAAAATGGCAATAACTCTGCCGAATTGAGTCTGACCGAACTCAAAATTGCAAGTGCCTCGGACGCCGCATGCACGCACACACACACACAAGGGTCATTACTATAGTCCTCGGGCGGAATGTCGGGAAACAATAAGAGGCCATTCCAATATACAAATATACTTTTATAACTGGATGGGAGACTCAATTTAGTAAAGAATTAAGCATTTTTTTTTCATAACTCTCCCCTTGGGACACAAGCACTTTATATAAATAGTGTATTTCTACAGTTCAAAAAGAATAAAATGTATCCACAGCATCAAATCAGGCAGCAATTTAAAAGCAATATATGCTGGGAATATGTCAATTAGTTATTGTGTATGGGTTTTTGTGTCTCAGGGGGACCCCAGAGAATGATTAATCACTATTACATGATCAGGTTCCCTCTACAAGGCACCAATCAATTACATAAAGACAATTTAATAATGACAATCTCCTGTAACCTAGTGAATTGATACTGAAACTAGTGGTGTGCCTTACTTCAAGTCATTTGTGGAATGACCATCGCATGGTGTGCCTTACCTCAACTTAATGTCATTTGTGGAATGACCCTCGCATGGTGAAATCCAGGTTTGCTCCCGCAAATGACCCTCACATATCCCATATATAGTTGATTCAGCTGAAAAATATTTAAATTTTTGTTTTAATTTGTGATTCTAATATTTCAATTGCAGGCTGACAGCTTGGAGGAAGAGGATTCATAAACAAGCCTCAGTGATTTCTCCATTAGTTATTACTGAATCTTATTCATTATCCATAGGGAACAACTCTATCTTCTATTTTACTGGGATCCACTTCATTGAAACTGCACAGGATTATTTTTACATTCAATTTCATTGTTGTTGCAAGGCAGCTCTTTCAGAAGATGTGTTCGTCAATTGGGGAGGTGCATATTTTCAAAATGTGGCAACAATATGGTGTTTAAAAGGCTAGAAGTTTGGAAATTTTGAGTTATCTTTTCTGAAAATTTCAACTCAAGAATGGGGTGCAAATGTAGTTTTCCCAGAGTTGGAATTTTGGTCTACATTGAATGGGGTGACTCTACAAGGGAGGGGGTGCCATTGGAAATTCCAATAAGCCTCCTATAACCTAATGTATTGATACTGAAACTAGTGGAGTGCCTTACCTCAAGTCATTTGTGGAATGACCCTCGCATGGTGTAATCCACATTTGCTGGTGCAAATGACCTGAGTAGATGCTAGTGCCCTCACATATAACATAGGTGATTTAGCTGAAAAATATTTTGAATTTTTATGTTAATTTGTGGTTCCAATATTTCAATTGGAGGCTGACAGCTTGGAGGAGATGATACATAAACAATCCTCAGTGATCTCTCCATTAGTTATTACTGTTCATGTATTTGTAAGATCTGAATTATATTCATTACACATGGGAAACAACTCTGTCTTCTATTTTACTGCGATCCACTTCATTGAAACTGGACTTTATCTTTTCTCCATACACAGAATTGTTTAACATTCTTTAATTGTATTGTTATTGCAAGGCCGTACCCAGCTTTTTCAGAAGATGGGTTCGTCAATTGATGCCACGATGCGCATATTTTCAAAATATTGCAACAATAGGGGATGCTTAAAAGGGTAGAAGTTTTGAGTTATCTTTTCTGAAAATTTCAACTCAAGGAGAGGGTGCAAATGTAGTCTCCCAGAGTTGGAATTTTGGTCTACAATGGATGGGGTGCCTCTACAAGGGAGGGGGTGTCTGGAAAAGGGTGCGGATGCATCAAAAAGGGAGGGGTGCCTTTACATGGGAGGGGGTGTCTCGAAAAGGGAAGGGAGGCCTCTACAAGGGAGTGGGTGCCTCTAAAAGGGAGGGGCTGCCTCTACAAGGGAGGGTTGCCATTGGAAATTCCATGTTGGGACACCCCCCTTTAACGTACCTCTTACTGAAACCACGTTATTGGGCATCGGAATGAGTAAGTTTTCAAATTAAGTAGTACATTATTATCATATTATTTCTTGAACATCCCTCTTGATGAATAATAGGCCATTCAAATATACATGTACATGTATACTTTTATATCTGGATGTGAGAATCCATTTAGTTAAGAATTAAGGGTTAAGCTAGCATTTTTTTCATATCACTACCCCTGGGACAGGAGCACTTTATATAAATAGTGCATTTCTACAGTTCAAAAAGAATAAACACAAATCAGGCAGCAATTTAAAAGCAATATATTCTGAGAACATGTCAATTAATTATTGTGTATGGGTTTTTGTGTTTCAGTGATATCAGGGGGACCCCAGAGAATGATTAATCACTATTACATGATCAGGTTTCCTCTACAAGGCACCAATCAATTACATAAATCCAATTTAATAATGACAATCTCCTGTAACCTAGTGTCTGTAGTATTACTGAAACTAATGGTGTGCCTTACCTCAAGTCAATTTGTGGAATGACCCTCGCATGGTGAAATCCAGGTTTGCTGCCACAAATGACCCTCACGTATCATCTATAGGTGATTCAGCTGAAAAATATTTTGAATTTTTATTTTAATTTGTGGTTCCAATATTTCAATTGGAGGCTGACAGCTTGGAGGAGATGATACACAAACAAGCCTCAGTGATTTCTCCATTAGTTATTACTGTTCATGTATTTGTAAGATCTGAATCTTATTCATTATCCAGAGGGAACAACTCTATCTTCTATTATACTGCAATCCACTTCATTGAAACTGCACTTTATCTTTTCTACATACTTGGAGATTTATATACATGCTATTTCATTGTTATTGCTATGGCGTACCCAGCATTTTCAGAAGATGGATTCGTCAATTGGGGAGGTGCATATTTTCAAAATTTTGCAACAATATGATGTTTAAAAGGATAGAAATTTGGAAATTTTGAGTTATCTTTTCGGAAAATTTCGACTCCAGGAAGGGGTGGAAATGTAGTTTCCCCCCCCATAGTAATGAATAAAGGGTTAAGCTAGCATTTTATTCACATCACTTCCCCTGGGATACAGGAACTATAAATAGTGCATTTTTACTGTTCAAAAAGAATCAAATGTATCCACAGCATCAAATCAGGCACCAATGTAAAAGCAAAATATTCTGAGAACATGTCAATCAATTATTGTGTATGGGTTTGTGTTTCAGTGATATCAGGGGGACCCCAGAGAATGATTAATCACTATTACATGATCAGGTTCCGGCTACAAGGACCAATCAATTACATAAAGACAATTTAAAGATACAGATGGCCTTCGCCGTGGTATTGCTGTTAAAATAGTCATATACTTTAAAACCACTGTAAACAGAAAGAATATTAAAATATAGACAGATTTTGTTCTTATACCACATACCAATATACCAATCATAAATATCGCATAAATAGCATGTTATCGTCAAGATTATATGCAGTGTTAGTAAACAAAAGCCATGTTACAGCTATGCTCCAATTAATCGACCCCTTTAACGAGGTTATGGCCGGTCATGACCGCGGTCATACCGCCACTACACCGCGGTCATGCGGTAGTACATCGCGGCCATGCGGTAGTACACCGCGGTCATGCGGTAGTACACCGCGGTCATGCGGTAGTACACCACGGTCATACGGTAGTACACCGCAATGCGCGGTGCCACGCAGTATCTGACCACGGTATCTAGTCCGTTACCGGCGTACACCGCGGTAGTATTTTCTGCGACCGCCTTACACCGCGGTCATTCCCTGTGTCAACCGTGTTCGAATAATCTGCCGATAAAAATCTGCTTTTTTTTTCTTTTGGAAGACTCGAGGTAAGAATTTTGATCTGTCTTGTTCAGGTTGGCCTATAATTTGCTCAATATATTAAGAAACTGACCTTACATTCATTCCTCGCGCCAAACTAAATTTATTTTAGAGCACTGACGTCTTCAATGGTTGACGTCCCCACGTAATTCCTTGAGCCAAATGATTTTTGTGTCGGTGATATGTGCACATGGCGATCGCATAATTATCTTGCTCGAACCGAAAAGCCATTTTAATTCTTAATCGCGCACGCCTGAGTTAGACAAATTTTTTTATGCTCCTTATCCATATACCATATCACAAATAAACAGACGCTCTTTATTTGGCACGCTTAAGGAAATCGGGACCGTGGTAAATTAGAACCGATTTATTTTCAATTTCAGATTAATATTTTCCATGCGCAATATGTCAGTCTATTGTCAGATAATTTACAATGCTTAGTTGCGATACGGACGCTAGGTTTTACTGTGGTTTAAACTTACACAGCGGTAGTGGACCCAAATAAGTTTCAGCGATTATTTTTCTCCGATATAGTATCTTTTTTGGTGATATTGTGTTTACAAACGACAGATCTATGAGAATATGTCAAAGCCGCTCAAACAAATGAGGCCGAACGTCGTATATTCGGTAACACCACAAGATGCCGACTCAGACAGTGGTTTGAGCAATTATTTCACTTAAAAAATAAGTTTTCCCGATCATGTCGTATATCGACGTGTTGACAAAAGAAGGATTTACAAGAAAATAATAAAATCAGTTGGTACGTTCACCAACACCTCGTAGCTCCTGACACGAACGCGGCGAAGCCAATCTCCAACTTACGAATATTCAAAATATACTTAGTGTTTAACCAATTTCTAATCAGATTTCTCAATTTCGTAAACCACGTAATTAGGCCGTCACGATTCCAAAGTGAAATTCTTCATATATATAACGTTTCTTATGCATAAACAGATAAATCAGGAATGACAAAACTGTCGCAATGCACCATGCGTAACGTTACGTAACACATCCAGTGGTCAGATTCAGATAGCTGAATGGTATTGCTGGCAAGGGTAATCACACCAGTGGTTGCTAGGAGACAATGTGTCTGCATAAAATATTAAGGTTTATCAGCGCTTGTGCTCATGTTGTGACTAGACGAAACAGTCTCCTTGATGCTCATTCATTTGCATATTGATTTTTTTTTTTAAAGAAGAATGTTTTTTAATTTATTTTTTAATGTGTTTAGATTGAATTTCTTGCTCATTTTAACATTTTACCGAAGTTATATTCATAAAATATCCGGAAACTTCCCCTTTTAACATCAGTTATAATGTTCCACAGTCTGTATTGAACATATCGAAATGTACACCGAATAACCACGTTTCTACGAAATAGAAAACATGAATATATTAAAACTAATCATGCATATATATGTATCATGCAAACATTATCAGGAACGGATTTGGCAGGGAAACTGACCACATGGAACGCTTGCCATGTCTCAACATGTGACAATGATGCAACCAACTTGAAGTTACCTTTACAGCTAACTTAAATTTATGAAATTTATAACCACAAGAGAACGTAATGACATTAAAACATTTTAAAAATCCCCAGCATAAGTCATAAAGAACAGGAATATGATCATTGTAACAAATTTTGCATGAACGATATCTGACCAATAACACCCAGCTATACTTCCAAAGAGAAATGATTACGTCACCATTAGTCTATTTATATGAATCACGTGCGACAGACTGTGTGGCAATTTGTGACAGTCTGTTGCTAAACTAAATTCTTTGCGTGAGTGATTGCTTATTGTCACTTTCTCTGCGAGTGTTATATCATTCTGGATCAAAGGTCGTTTGTATAATTGGGTTCACAGAATTGACTCCGGCTAAACAAGTTGAAAGTTGAGCTCATCTAGCGGAACGCGATCTGTGCACATGTACAGAACACATGTAGACATCCATTTACCCTACAGGAAATAAACTTACCCTACAATTTATTCAACAGAATGAATCAATAAAAAGCGTTTAAGCGTTTATTCCTCCTATAATTATAAGATTGATATAAACGATACATTAAGTATCCCGTGTATTTTTAATACTCCAAACATGAAAAGTTATCCCGACATTCATAATAATTCCTTTGAGATTCACGAATCGCATTACCATTGCGGTGTATATATGCACATATATAGCGCTCAATCGAATGGACCATATGCATTTAGTGATATGAATAATTTTTTGTGCTAGAAACCTGTACTTTTCGCACTATATAATTGTGGAGGCGACAGTTTGTCACACATAGTATTTGCATTGCTATTGCAGATAGAAAACACGGCGCCCAATATAATAAATATAATTTCATGTAACATTTAATGATGCATCCCGAGACCCTCTGGTCGCGTCTTTGGGAATAATTGCGTTAATCTTTTTTCAGTTCCTATATACTCGCGATCGAATTACATATACATTCAAATTATATCTACCGACATGGACGTAAAATCGGGTCTGATTTCGTGTTTTGTTTTTGTTTTTCGGGTGTACAAAAAACTTTTGCTCGATCATAATATTCTGAACATAAAATGTCCACATTGGAGTTGTGCATAGAGCCTGTGAAGGAACAACGAATGTTTCACTCCAGTGACTAATCTAGCATTATATATGTAATCAATGGGGCGAGTAGACGAAATCCGTATTGTATACTATAGCTGCAGATGAATTAGGTAAGGAAGAAATGTGGCATGTTATACAAGAGTCAGTATACTTTGAGATATTTTTATTGTTCTGCGTGTACCATGACAAATTATAACAAGTGCACCGCTGGGCGGAGGTAACGCCCCCGACTGTACAATCAGAGAGGATTTTTCTTATTTTTGTGCAAATGCTTATTAAATGGCACTTTGTAAAGTTATGTTATTCATGAGTAAACAATCCAAAATCAAGTTATCATCTGGAAACCAAAAAAAGTAGCAGAAAACCTGAATTTTCTAAGTCCAAAAAGGGGCGTAACTCTGGAAAAAATGGGCGGACGAAACCGCAGTTATGGGGAAATCTTGTCCCCCCGGCTGGTCTATTAGCATACCAAAGATCAACTGAATTGAGTTTGCGAAACCAAAGTTATGAGTTGAAACGTTCGTACGGACAATTTTCTAAGTCCAAAAAGGGGCGTAACTCTGGAAAAAATGGGCGGATGAAACCGCAGTTATGGGGAAATCTTGTCCCCCTGGCTGGTCTATTAGCATACCATAGATCAACTGAATTGAGTTAGCGAAACCAAAGTTATGAGTTGAAACGTTCGTACAGACGGAAGGACGGACGGACGGAAGGACGGACGGACGGACGGAAGGACGGACGGACGGACGGACGGAGGGCTCCACTATATACCCCCAAATCTCCATCGGAGATCGGGGGCATAATAAATAACAGATAACAACGCTGAATAAATCTATATACATATGTACATATAGCATATGTTAGATCTGATTTTAACACATACACATAGTATGAGTCAATAAACCACACGCACATAGTACAGTCAAAGGTGGGTAAATGTCCGGTGGGGAAATGTCCGCTTTGATATTGAGTAAGTGGGGAAATGTCCGGTGGGGAAATGTCCGCTTTGCCATTTCAATGGCGGGTGGGGAAATGTCCGGTAGGGAAATGTCCGGGATTCGTTTCTACCAAAACTGTTTCAATTTTAATTTTGCCTGGGTACCTGTGCTAGTAATATATAATTGGAATATATTACCGGACGTCAGTGCTGAATCTAGTTATGCATCTGTATTTAAAAAAATATTCTGTCTGAGAGTCATTATATCATCGATGGTATGTTTGTACATGTATATACTACTTTACTTACATGTGGTTGGTTGGTTGATCGAAAACCATGATATATCACAAAACATCTGTATAGATGTATTCATTATAGGAATTTGATCTCATTCCTTTTATCACCCACAAACGTAATTTGGTCTGAGGTATAAGCGGTTTACAAATACTTGCTTTAAATTTTGTGCCTAATACGTGAAATAAACGCTCTTTAAGTTTACCATATTAATTATATTACACTACAACGCGCGGAACGCTCTTTATTGTTTTAAACATCGCGTTATTAGTTGTATTTTGTACGACTTCAATTCGTATTTCTGGGACATATAATGCTCTAATCGTTAGCCATCCGTGATGTTTTATCCATGCACATGTATATGATGGGTTGCATTTTTTTGGCATTATATTCTCACATGTGGGCCTGTATGTATATATATTAGGCCTGGGTACCTGTGCTAGTAATATATAACTGGAATATATTACCGGACGTCAGTGCTGAATCTAGTTATGCATCTGTATTTAAAAAAATATTCTGTCTGAGAGTCATTATATCCTCGATGGTATGTTTGTACATGTATATACTACTTTACTTACATGTGGTTGGTTGGTTGATCGAAAACCATGATATATCACAAAACATCTGTATAGATGTATTCATTATAGGAATTTGATCTCATTCCTTTTATCACCCACAAACGTAATTTGGTCTGAGGTATAAGCGGTTTACAAATACTTGCTTTAAATTTTGTGCCTAATACGTGAAATAAACGCTCTTTAAGTTTACCATATTAATTATATTACACTACAACGCGCGGAACGCTCTTTATTGTTTTAAACATCGCGTTATTAGTTGTATTTTGTACGACTTCAATTCGTATTTCTGGGACATATAATGCTCTAATCGTTAGCCATCCGTGATGTTTTATCCATGCACATGTATATGATGGGTTGCATTTTTTTGGCATTATATTCTCACATGTGGGCCTGTATGTATATATATTAGTCCCGTGTGTGTGTTTCACCCACTATTATAGGGCGTGTTTGGGGGGGGGCTAACCCCGGGATTTTTGAATGGTCCGAGAGGCCCATTCCTTAACCCACTAGAAGTAAATAAAGTTTTTATGTAATCGCGTATATGTGGTTTTATCGTTGTGATATTTTGAAGTGATTAATGAAACCTTGAGTGTTGTCACAAATTATTACAATACAATTGAAAAGTGTTTTCGTTAAATCGTCAAAGGCCACTCATCTAATCCACGAAGCCGTTGACCATCGGCATCGCAAATCTCAAGGTTACTAATTGGTCTATTGTGTCAAGCCCAGGCAGGCGGATCTTTACAGGATCATAAAACAATTACGGAATACAGCCATTGTCTGCTGCTGACAGAAGAGTCTGGTGTATTGGAATCATAAAACGAATTCGTCTATCACACCTAGTCTTTTAGGGTTTCCTCTGAATCACTTAACAAGTATGCGCTCTGAATTCCATTGGTCTCCCACATGTCACGTGCAATACCATCCGGAAACCATTGGATTATCTTTGATATACTATTTGATATATATATAGTGATGTTTTTGTGTTAAGTCCCATACCCAATTATTTTACTTTCACTATATGCGTCTGATTCCGTTATTAATTGTTACAAGTTTGTGTTCACCTTAAAGACCTACTGACTAGTTTCATACTATGGCTGGTGGTGTTCGCGTCCTTCTCTCCATTCGTCACAAGATCGTCATTTTAAAGCAGCGTGGTCTTCAGACAATAGCAGTTAAATGCCAGCTTTCTGATGACGGGCAAGTTTTAATATGACAAAAAATTATTACTGTTGAATATATGAATAAAATATATTACATGTAGTAGGTCTTTAGTCGCGATTTTGTAAGATTTTTATTGTTTTATTCGCATGCACGGTAGTATCTTCCTAGCTTTGTTTCGATTACAATATAGGTAATAATTTATTTTCAAAATCATATATGGCACTGTGCGTTCCAGGAAAACCATCCCCTCTATACAAAAAAAGCTGACTGCGAACTACCCATTTAGGTTCGTACATTCCAAGATGGTGGCACCAGGTTCGTATATTCCAAGATGGCGGCGCCAAGTAAACAAGATAAACGGTAATTGTATATATTGTCTCCAAGCATCAATTAACAACATCTTTCGGTGATACACCTTCAAACACTTATGTAGGAATGTGTATGCCCAACACATACGTAGCATGCATTTCGCACGACAGGCATGTGAATTGTTGTATTTGGCGTGTAAAGTAGTCATAAGTTTTAGAAATTTTATCGGGAATATTGCGAATCTGAACCTGTAAATTTTGAAATTTTCAAAGGTTGTTTTTCGGAGTCAGACAATAAAAATATCGCCGGTTTTGAATTCCGAAGATGTGTGGTAACCTAATCTACCCACAACAATACATAAATTTGCGGATCCATGAGCCCATGGCAAAAAAAATAAGAAAAAGCAAACATTTCGCAACCTCGATAAAATTTCGAAAACTTATGAAGACTTGACACGCCAAATACAACAATTCACATGCATGTCGTGCGAAGAAATGCATGCTACATAAGTGTTGGGCATACACATTCCGTTTATCTAGTTTACTTGGGGCCGCCATCTTAGAATGTACGAACCTAAACGGGTATCCGACAATGATATAGAGTGAACGGTTTCCGTGTAATTCAAGAAAGACTATAAGCCGCGCAGTGACATGTATACGCTTAATGAAGCTCAGATAAATGTGCCACGCATATACATGGCATATTATATAGTTTCGAATAATCGAATACTTTTTCAAATAAGATAACGATTTGTTTGGTTGATCTTTTTAGTATTTTGTTTTTACATGCTGCCCGACTATGTAATAATTAAAGACATATTATGTACTTGTTCGGGTGCATGACACCGATAAGTTATTATTCGGGCGCTATGCCAACTGGAGAAATTAACGTTCTACTAACATCGCCGAAATTTGAAGCAAATCGACCGTACCACTCCATAGCAAACATTGTCAGAACTACGCTCAATTGTAAATATTTACCACTCTGTTCGGGACGCATCTTTCGGCGATAAACTAACGAAAACGTTTCCGGCATCGAGAGTCACTGCATTTAATTCAGATTTAAGAATGGTGGTGTGTGTTGCCAATTTATATACTCTATTTGTTAAAAATACTACTTGGAACAAGTTTATTCTCCATTTCTATTTGATCACCATACCGGAATGTTTCACATCAAATTTCATTGGAACGTCAATTGTTTATGTATTTTCCGTGGTTGAATAAATTCTGAATTTCTGATGTGATTCGTTTGAGGAGTTTGACAAGATTATACATTTTTGGGACATTTATCTATAAGCTTCATAGAACATATTTAATGCATGCACATGTTGCCACTTAAGGGGCTAAATCAATAAACAGGATGTGAGTGTCTCCTCCACTTTTGTCACAATTTTCAACCGTTGGAAATTTCATACCTGACACTAGATCATGCCATGAATATCTGCTCTTGCTAACACCCGTATAGAGATCATATTCCACCTGTACAAAACCTGGGAACTTTATGAAGTTTTGACAGGGAACCTTATAAAGTCGAAAAAATAGGACGGGGCATATATTTATTAATGATTATCTGTTCCTAATATGATCTCTACGGGTGTTAGTAAGAGCAGAGATTCATGGCATGATCTAACCTGACACTATAGTAGTTGAAAATTTCACAAATGTTTTGATTACGAAACAATAATATATTTTCCTGCTTTTGGTCCAAATCTTGGACTGAAATGACCATCAGTTAGAAATTTTCCAACCTTAACCGTATAGTGAATAAATAGTGGGTTTAATAAGTTTATCATACAGTTTTATCCACAAATTATTTATTGTGTTTTTTTTATATAACAAGCGAATATATTGCCTTCATGCCCTTGCTGCTTACTTCATTTTGCGCTTTTCTCAATGAAGCATTATCACTGAAATTATCACGCATTTACTTTTGTCAGTATTAATTGCAAGGATGTTGTTTATATATATTTGTAACTTATTCAGACAAATAGTAAGCCGTCCTGTGAGGCCAATATAAATAAATTTCTAGATTTACATCAAACATTTTCAGAAAAATGGGGCGGAAGGGTTAATTTTAATTGCTATATTTTATTCTTCATAACATATACATGTATATGTATATATGTGGACATGGACAGTTCTAGATATTCTGATATTGATTTTCATAGCATGTCTAATCGCTTTCTTATAAGTTTTGAGGGTTTTACATTCGTTGAAGAACCATCTATTTTTTCTTTTTTGAAAACATTGGATCCGTTGCGATGCTGCCCCTGTTAACATTGGATCCATTTCGATGCTGCCCAGTTTATATCAGCTAAAATTTATTATTTGTTTTTTTCAATCGCGTTCTCATTTTCATTTGTTTTTGTAGGTATGACACGACGGCGAAGACGATACGATTGACTTGGAAGAGATTCCTTCAATCCAACAAACTGTACGATACTCATCGACCAGGGCGGACAAGCAAGTTGGGAACGCTCGGTCGTCGAATCATACAGGCGCAGATGAGGAGAAAACCCAAATCGTCTGCCGCACGTCTATCTCAACTCCTCCTTGAACATGGTATAGCGGCATCGAGGCAGACCATTTGTCGTGAGCGGGTGTTTATGAAATTATGAAAAGTATTGTCAAGTGGTGCGATTCGTCAACCGGACGAAGAGGTACCATTTTACCAGAGAGTGTACCATGACTGGCGAGACATTTGACGACGTGATATTCACAGACAAGTGCACCGTGCAGCTGGATGTATCTACGCCGAAAATGTATAGAGAGAAAGGGCAGCCTATTCCGCTGGTTGGAAAGCCGAAGCATCCCTATTCTGTGCATGTGTGGGCAGGGATCTCTCGACGGGGTGCAACAAACATGGCTCTATTCTCAGGACGCCTGAACAGTGCCTTCTTCCAACTTGTTTTACAGAGACAACTTCTGCCATTCGTGCGCCGTCATTATCCTGACTCGCACAGACTGTACCAGGACAACGACCCGAAGCACGTGTCGATATCGACAAAGTTGTATATGAGATCGGCCGGAATCAACCACTGGGTATCGCCGCCAGAATCGCCCGATCTCAACCCAGTGGAGATGATTTGGGCCAGGATGAAAGATCATTTAAGGAAGAAGTCACAGCCGAAGAACAAAAAAGAACTTCACCGTTCTGGAGAACATTGACACCAGACACTTGTTCGAAATATATCGACCACCTGTATAAAGTTGTTCCTGAGGTAATTAGCAGAAACGGTGAGGCGAGTGGTTATTAATATTCGACAAATTACTCCTGGAACCACTTAATATATACAGGTGGTGCGAGTGTTATTACTACTTGTCAAGTATGAATATCAAATGCATAAAAGTTATTATATACATGTACTACCGTATAATACGAGACTTAACATGGAGACCCGGTTAAAGGTACTCAATCAGATCAGAGGGTCCCCATCTCAACAGATTCCAACAACAATATTTTATCAAACGTCACTTTAGTTATCAGAATCGATTAATTATCCAAAAATAATGCTAACGACTGTGAACTATCTCATATATATTTTGAAGACCTCTGTATGTCTGTCTGTATGTCTGTCATTTATACAAATCTACGATTCTGGACCGATTGGGACGAAACTTGGTACGTGTGTGTAGTTTGACCAGGCGGTCGACGTTGTCGTATAGGCGAGCCCGTGCGGCGCCCGCTTCGCGCATGCGCAGACGAGATCTCGGAAACAGGTGCAGCTGTCGACTTGAAATTTGCTATGTGAATGTATCTTGCCCCGGATACGAATTTTATCGGGTCGCCGAGCCCGTGCGACGCCAGCTTCGCGCATGCGCAGACGCGATCTTGGAAACGGGTGGAGCTATCGACTTGAAATTTGCTATGTGAATGCATCTTGCCCCGGATACGAATTTTATCGGGTCGCCGAGCCCGTGCGACGCCAGCTTCGTGCATGCGCAGACGAGATCTTGAAAACGGGTGGAGCTATCGACTGGAAATTTGGTTTTTGAATAGCCCGGACAACGTCGGGCTGGGTAGAGCTATCGACTTGAAATTTGGTTTTTGAATAGCCCGGACAACGTCGGGCTCATCGGCTAGTAGTATATAATTGCCCAAAGTGTGTTGTATAGCAACATTTTGTTCAATGGAATTTAGTATCGAGAGTATGTCGGTCGGCTTTTTCGGCAAACTTCTGGGACAGAAAGTATTCCCGATAACGAAAAATAATTGATATCTAATAAATCTGAGCTTTGATGGGTGGCTTCCTCGAATCAAATATTTTTGACACCCGAAGCCATTGAAATAGTAATTGAGACGAGTTTTATCGGATTGAGTACCTTTAACTAAGTCAGCATTGGTGCATACACATGCCTCTCAGATATCGTGTGTGTGTCACTTTAACACATTACATTAATTCCTTTTGTGCATTGTCATAGTAATTAATCTGTAAGTGTTAAAAATAGATCTAAAGCCCAACAGCTTCAATTCTGGGGAACTGGGGAGATTGGTGAACTGACTGGTCCTCTTATGAAAATTGGTAATTTATGAAATAATCTATTCTAAGTGGCTACTCGATGTGTCATAAACTGAAAAAATAAATAAATAAAATGAATTTTAATTTAATACAAGCAAATCGAATGAATTGTCCATTTCTAATTATTATTATATGATTGTAATTACTATCTTAGAAAACATGAACAATTTCAACTTATATCCAATGGTCATGGATAATGCCAATTTGCCAGATCCTTTAAAGAGAACTCATCTGAGGTGCAGTCAACCAACCAATCCCAAATTTAAATCTAAATGAAAATTGAACTCAGATAACTAAATTAAACTAACGAAATTTTGTCTTTGATATATTATTATAAAAAATATGTAATTATAATCAGTGATATCTCTGATAAATATTCTGGTATGAGATTAATAAATTATGAGAGTTTATTCATCTAATGTCACTCTCAGATATGAATGTATTTAATATTATTGTAGGTATTTGGGGAAGCGGTTGGGTGGCCATTGTGGGGTGGGCACCTCTATGCGAGCATCTGCAGCAAGATTTAAAATATTTCTGAATGTGATGTTGTGTGGTATTGTACATAATACATAATTTACCAGGAAGTCGGGTCGGTGTTCCTTTATAGCATTAGAAAGCTGATGTAATAATTTTTGTCAAATGTTGCAAATCCAGGGAAAAATCGCCATAAATTTATTGCAAAAAAGGTATTTTACCACACCTAATCCGCCAGTTAAATATAAAGGATGTTAAATTAAAGATACTCTTTATAGTTACTTTTAATAGAAGTGTATTTGACTCAAATGGTAAATGACAGAATAAAGTATGTCATGGTCTCCAGTAATCTCAGACTAAGAACTACGCGTAAAGACTCCATATAAATTCACAGTTCACTCCTTTAAATCCTACAGAATCAAACCAAAAATAAATAAATAACAAATTGACGCACACGCCAGTTGGTCACTGCCTTCTGGCTGTGTCATCGTATTACCCGCTCAGCAAGATCTGCACGTGCGCTTATGTGGTCCCTGATCTAATTTGACAACATGCTAAAATAGCAAAATTTAAAACAGGGGCATGCATATGTAACTTAAATGCGTGTAGTTCTGTGCCGATACATTATACATATCGTGAGCTATTGAAATCAATGTCAGCAGCAACAATTATAGAGATATGATAACTAAAGTTACTGTCATGTTTTATATTATCAATGATCTATTTAGGCTCATCTAAAGTTTATTTTAATTATAATCTGAATATTTCGCCAGATATTGAAAATAAGAGATGGTCAGAAAAAGCGCATCAGCTCTGCGGTGCCGCGGAGGGATGCCTGGGACGATCGGGCCCCGCTCCACATGCACGGTGCATTATCTTGTGGAGAGGGGTGTGCTCCGCCAGAGCGCCTGATGATGTGGTACGACAGGGATGGTGGGAACGAGGGTGTCACCACAGTGGTTGGTAGTCGTGGGTAGATTCGAGCTGCATGCATTGCTTGGATTTCCAAGAAATGTGTGCAGCTTTAGTTTGCTCGAGACTGCCTGCTGCTGTGGGTGAAACATATTGCAATATATGTATATATGTTAATTGATGTTGTCTAAATGTCATTAATTGATTTAAATAGACAATAAACTTGATTGATTCATTGACTTGTGTGTATTGTTAAAGATTCCCCATCAGATTTGACCACATTTTATCATTTTTCTATGTCCGTAAATAAAATGAGATTTTTAAGGCGGTCAGACAGCGGGGTCAGATAAAAAAACAAGACTGTTCTGCCACGTTTTTCATGGAATTGATTACCTCTATATAAATCAAGCGCCCATTCCCATACATACAAAGCTACCTGATAAAGAGAAAGAATGCCCTGTTGCCCCCCCCCCCCCCCCCCCCCCCAAAATAAACAATTAAATTCAAATCTATGTGCAGACATACTTTTCAATTTGTTTTTGGCATGGGAAACGGGCCTTAGACAATGTAAAGTGGTAATAATATTCCATACATTAATAGGCCTAAACATAAGAGCTGGTTGTCAAAATATGTTATAGGCCAAGTCCGATGAAACAGCCAATTTAATACGATGAAAAATTACATATCGAATGAGAAACCAGTGTTGCGCATCAATTTTTTTCTAAAATAGTCAATCTGTCAGAAATGCAGTTCAAAAGGTAAAACGATGGAGACAAACCTAATTTTCAAACTTGATCGAGATAGGGTTGTGGAAGATCCACGAAATATGAAAGTATCAGTTGACGTTTGTTAAAATTATCATGCTTTACCAGTTCTGCAGAGACTATATGGCGATATTTTGAGAAATAAACAGATCGACCAACCTATTCCTTTTTTTTTAGAATATCGGTATTAAATGTTGAAGTTAGACCGACTATAGCCGCGACCCAACTCCCAATGGCAGTCAGAGGCTTTCATTCATTTCATAAGAAAAAAATATTAACTTTCAAACACCGCCACTTGAAATGTCTCTTTCGTCACATCATAAATAATTACACAACATCGAATGTCAATTTCACGCAACCCGTGACGTCATAGAATTGTCAGCGGCTACATCAAAGATGACCCAAAGACATCGATCGGGAGAAACATATATGTTGGCTAGACAACAATCCAATTATAGATAACAAAAGAAAGTCTCCAATGGGTGAAAACTAACCATGTAAACTTTTGTGTAAGAATAATTTGGAGGTACATCCGGGTGTGATCTGTAACACAAAGTTACAAACAAGATGGAATCACATATTAAAATGCGAAAGTAGCCATTATAGTAATCCACGACCGCGTTTGATTATCTGGGGCGCTGGATACGATCAAAGGGGATACAAAGATGATCAAATGTGATACATATATATCTGAAGTGATTGGTTGGAACGTTGTGTATAAATACTAGCTGGGGTACCCGGCGTTGCTCACGGAAACAATTAGTAAATGAATTTTTGCATTTCAAAGAATGAGTAAATTAATTTTTGCATTTATTCAAATTTGTTTTGGCATGAGAAACGGGCCTCAGGCAATGTAAAGTGGTAATAAAATTCCACACATTAATATACCTAAACATAAGAGCTGGTTGTCAAAATACTCCTATGTTATAGGCCAAGTCCGATGAAACAGCCAATGTAATACGATGAAAATTTACATAT
Source organism: Siphonodentalium dalli (assembly GCA_032622095.1). NCBI lineage: Eukaryota > Metazoa > Mollusca > Scaphopoda > Gadilida > Siphonodentaliidae > Siphonodentalium > Siphonodentalium dalli. Next base: position 65,448,656 of record CP136061.1, read on the forward strand.
CGAGCTGTATCGAGTCATTTAAAGTAATTATTAGTCACATTTTGCATGACACTCGCCAGATAAAGTTATACCTCTGCCGTTTAAGCTGACAATACACGATCTGTATTGCTAATTATTAGAGTCCATTTAAATTATCTGCGGGTTTTTATAAACTAATATCACATGTCCCGTATCAAGTTACACCTATGTATCAAGCTGAGAATAAACGCTCTTTATTGATCATAAATGCGAAAGTAGCCATTATAGTAATCCATGACCGCGTTTGATTATCTGGGGCGCTGGATACGATCAAAGGGGATACAAAGATCATCAAATGTGATACTTACGTGACGCGTATGTATATACATATATATCTGAAGTGATTGGTTGGAACGTTGTGTATAAATACTAGCTGGGGTACCCGGCGTTGCTCACGGAAACAATTAGTAAATGAATTTTTGCATTTCAAAGAATGAGTAAATTAATTTTTGCATTTATTCAAATTTGTCTTGGCATGAGAAACGGGCCTCAGGCAATGTAAAGTGGTAATAAAATTCCACACATTAATATACCTAAACATAAGAGCTGGTTGTCAAAATACTCCTATGTTATAGGCCAAGTCCGTTGAAACAGCCAATGTAATACGATGAAAATTTACATATCGAGCTGTATCGAGTCATTTAAAGTAATTATTAGTCACATTTTGCATGACACTCGCCAGATAAAGTTATACCTCTGCCGTTTAAGCTGACAATACACGATCTGTATTGCTAATTATTAGAGTCCGTTTAAATTATCTGCGGGTTTTTATAAACTAATATCACATGTCCCGTATCAAGTTACACCTACATGTATGTATCAAGCTGAGAATAAACGCTCTTTATTGATCATATATGTTAATTTATATGTATCAATATTCAATGTTCATAATGCAACCATTTTGGATATATCAATATCATTAACTATTTAGTTATATTAAGCAGTAATATTGAGGCAAAAAAAGAAACATGTCTGTTTCCGGTTTCCCGACCTACCTGAAAATATTCGTGCGACTTGAACATATTTCTGATCGTCTGACAAAAAAAATAAATAACTAAAATGCTGCACTATATTGACAATGAAACCCGTCGACTCGACTAAATTAGTGACAATGACGAGTCAGTTAAACGCCACTCTAATTATTCATCAGTGACTACCCTGGTCACAGATGCAACAATTACGTCACATGAATTCATTCGGCGACACCCTTTGATCTGTTTAACTATACTGCGATGCAATCAGACACGCGCGCTGCGGGGTTTTAACTTTCAAATCAGGGTGTATAACATTGACCCTGTAACAATTAATTGGCACGCGCCTCAATTATTTAATCGAAACTTAATTTGTATGCATGTTTCACATTTTTGCCGTTTTGGCAGGTACACGTACAGCAGTTAGACGGGAATAAATGCGGTTAAAAAGCATAATTAACTATTTCCTTCCACGGATTCTGCAGGCCCCATTATAAAACTCCTGTATAGGAGGCCAGAGGCCTATGTTTTGGAATCGATTCGGCGATTAAATTAGGACTCGGAATGGGGGAGTCTTTTACAAACCTTGTGCCATTATATAAATCATACATGCACATTCCATTACCAATGAAAAGCCTTAATATTAGGTGTATTACAAAAATAGATATTCAACACAGAAACGTAATTATAATATAATCATGTACATGCATGTGCGTTGTAGAGTACTCGTGTTTTAGATTTGGCGGCATGCACGTGCTGTCATTGAGATACGTCATGTATTGTATGTACGATAAAAAAAATTCTGACCTGCCTACCGGGATTTTTTTTGCTCAAGCAATCGGAAACAGGCATGTTTTTATTTGGCCTAATGCATCTGATGACAACATAGTTTATCTAAGACTCCGTAACAAAATTTCAGCTGTCCACCCGTTTGGCCGCCTATAGTCAGACAGACAAACTAAATAACATATAAATACATTGTTTGTTTTATGGATGCATTGCTGATGGCACTTACCTTTCATAAATACTTACCACTAACAAAACACATACCAGACGTTGGAACAACACAAGCCGACACGCACATATTAACAGCAAAATAATGATACAAAACAAATTGTCGCCCGTGTTATTCTCGAAACAACATTACTTGGCAAGAATATGAATACAGTATTAAACCATATATATTGCCAACTTCCTAGAAAAGTACCCGATAGACTCTAACGGCGCACGCAGAACAAATATAACAGATATACCAGATAAGTCATTTTATTATAGTTAAATCACGATTAGGTGCAAATAAAACTTCAGTTTTCTATCGCCGCCGCGTGCCACCAGAAGTTATTATAAGACATCGCGGTCATGAAATTCGTTACCGCGTACGTCAACCACGGTCATGAAATGCCTTACCGTAGGAGACCGCGGTCGATACCACCGCGGCTGACCGCCTGATTACACCGCGGTCAGGCGTTATTACACCGCGGTCAGGTGTTATTACACCGCGGTCAGGCGTTATTACACCGCGGTCAGGCGGTATTACACCGCAGTCAGGCAGTATTACACCGCGGTCAGGCGGTATTACAACGCCCGACCGCGGTATTACACCGCGGTCATACCGCATGTCAACCTCGTTAAGGAGGGTCGATTAATTAGAGCATAGCTGTATGTTACAGTACAGTACAGTATGTAAGGAGTGTGCAATAAGCAAAACACTCAACACCGGGAAGACCCAACTACGCAAACTTAGGTTAACTGTACCATGTTGTTTACAACATACCGTTTTAACGCTCGCTAATCCTCGGCACTCAATATTTTAGTGTTGAATAGGTTACAGTGAATCAATCTCCCAAAAGAATCACCATTGTGTTGAGTGTTTTGCTTATCACACCCTCTTTATGTGCTGTATATAAACAAATGCTTGGCTCGCACAAGTGTATTTTGTGGATATTATCGTGTTCAATCATTATACTATATTATTGTCTTGAGGAAATTTTCATAATTTGGTAACTTTTATTTCAAAATTATATAACCTACAACCGAGGCCATCCGAGCCTTTAATAATGACAATCTCCTATAATCTAGTGTATTGATACTGAAACTAGTGGTGTGCCTTACCTCAAGTCATTTGTGGAATGAACCTCGCATGGTGTGCCTTACCTCAAGTCATTTGTGGAATGACCCTCGCATGGTAAAATCCAGGTTTGCTATAAAGTGAACTGTGGATATGGATGCCCTCACATATACCATAGGTGATTCAGCTGAAAAATAATTTTAATTTTAATTTGTGGTTCCAATATTTCAATTGCAGGCTGACAGCTTTGAGGAGGTGGTACATAAACAAGTCTCAGTGATCTCTCCATTTGTTCATGTCTTTGCAAGATCTGAATCTTATTTATTGTCCATAAGGAACAAGTCCTATCTTCTATTTTACATGGATAATTGTATTGTTAACGCAAGGCCGTATCCAGCTTTTTCTGAAGAGTTTGTCAATTCTTAGGCATCACTGGGGAGCATAGCACCGAGCTGGGGTGGGTGTGGGAGGCCACTGTGGCCCCTTCCTGCTGGTGGGAGAATTTTTTAATTCTGATGCACTGAGAGTGATTCTGGAGCAACCAAAGAGCCTTTCGTCAGCTTTCTAAAGTAGGAAAAACAAATGGGTTTGTTTCGCAAACGAAACATCTCTAATACTATAGCCTATTATTCCACTTGAGAATACATTGTTTAGCTACTCTCAGGCTTCAAATATACTAGTACAGGACAGAATAGTACAGGATGGAAATTTCAAAGAATTCTAATAATAGCACAGGGTGAAACATGTGACAAATAGAATGAAACATACTAGCCATTCTACTTGACATACCATAATAGTACAACTAGATCACAATTGTTTTCCTGGAGAGAATAAACCTATTAAATAGCACGAACTCCTCTGTGGAATATAAATATACTTCCATATTATTAGGAAAGGTGACATGTGTTGCAATTTTTTCAAGAACATATACGATCATCCCAAACATTTTACAATTCAATTCTGATGATGGGTGACATTATGGTGTTTGTGGATAAAATCCAAGAATTTCAACAAATATACAAAACCAGTAGTATGTGGGTACCCTTTCCCACAATCTGCTTTCACCATACCAAAGTACAACCAAATCCGATGATCCATAACCAAGCTAAAAGGCATTATGTTCAGATAGACAGACAAACGGACAGATGGACCAACAGACAGAGCTCTCATCTATATGCCCCATGGGGGCATAATAAACATACAGACCCAAATAAGGACCATACAGAGTGGATTTTTTCTGGAAAATTAATATTATTAAACATATGGCTGTTTATATGGATCCCTAGAGAAACTGATCTGTTTTAAAAAATAGCAGTTACAAGTAACAAATTAGTTATCTTACACACATTGAATCAACAAAAAATACTCAGCATTTTTATCAGTGCATAATACATAAATGAACATGGTCATGATGAGAGGTACATCTACAAACAAACACTGGTCATTTTGGAATTTTCAGTCGGTCATTGACCATGACCAGATGCTTATTTCCAGGCTTGGCCTCTCAGATAAGTGCGACAGTTGTGTGGATAATGGTAAAAACCTAATGCAGGAATAAATAAACGTACTGGTATATATACCATATAATGGTGAACATCACGCAAGATATTTCTTTGGCACAGTTTAAAAAGTGGTAGATATATTGCACAATTATGTAAATATTGTCTCAATTACATTATATAATTTGGATAGTTTTAGGTTATTTTCTTCTCAAAACTCTATATATACACAAGAAAAATGGACTGGATGGAAAGAACTGGACTGGGTGGGTATACTGGTGCAGCGACAGTACCAGCCCACAATCCTTAAAGTAGGTATGCCTAAATAGTCCAGGAGATCGACCCCAAGAAATAACAAATGTTGCTCATTTTGACGGACAGGTGCTATCCGGTCTAATTTTGTAGTAAAATATATGTAGATTACGAAAATCCATGATAGCAGTGGCGAATTTGTAGCTTAATTGTCGAAAAACGTGTTTTTATTGACCTACCCGACGACTGAAAATAAAAGAATTTACCGGCGACGTCATAGTGTTTACAGGCTTCCGTATAAAGGGAGATAATAGCTAACTCCGAAATTATGTGGCGCGGTGTTGATTCAGTTACTGATAAATCACCCACAATTATACAATAAATATGTACTAGCACAATTAAAATAGGTGTGTTGGCGGTTCAAAACAAAATCTCAGAAAGTATATAGAGTAAAATTATACAATATCGTCGCAAATTGACATTATATATACCGATTGAATATTCCAGTCGACAGTACACAACCATGGCTATATATAGATACATCGGGCAGATCTACGGAAACCCGTAATGCTATTGAAAAAGCGCGTCATTGCATATAATATTTATCATTTTATGATATAACGCTCTTTATTTGATTACGCACTATAGTACATGCTCTTTATTCAACTCGCATATATGCACGTGTGAGAGCTATGCAAAATCAGTTTATATGCCTTGGCCTATAAGCTCGAACACAATAACTTTCTATTGTTGATCGCCTTGCTATTTTGCATTATATTATATACTAAATCATATTTTCCACTGTAATTTCATATTACTAAGTTGTAATTGAACTACTGGGTGACGATGGATGATTGTATTATCAAATGGACATCATGTCTGGATGATGGCAGTGATCTAGTTAGACCCCAGGACAGACAGTCATGGGATGCACTTGTTGAAGCTGCGATACTTCGTAACAACCAGGTTATAATTGACATAAATAACTCAATTGCTGATGATTCAATTCCTGAAAATGTGAGCTATCATCGCAAATGCAGACAATTATTCACAATGAAGCGCGATTTAGATATATTAAGAAAAAACACCAATAATGATCACGAGGAAGTTAGAAGACAAAGTTTTAGAACAGTGACAGCGACCGCTGTTAGACGGGAGTGTGATAAACTTCCCAGTATATGTGTTTTCTGTAAGGACACCAAGTTTATTAAGCGTTCGCACACTCGTGAAAATTTAAGGCTTTGCATGGAGCTAAGGGCAGATGAAAAAGTAAGGACGGCTGCTTTTATGCGGAACAATCCTGAAATTTCGGCTGTGTGTTCTGATGAACTGATTGCCAAAGAAGCTAGGTATCACCATAGTTGCTACAGAGACTATACACGCCATGCTAATATAAAACCAGAAAGACAGGACGATGAATACAATGATATATTTAAGAAAATCGACACTCTTATCCAGAATCCAGGTATTCTTGAATTTGGATGTCTGTATGATATTCTTGAGGCGGAAATGGACAGTGAATGTGTTAACGGAAAAGAAAAGTTAGTAGCAGCAAAGAAAAACCTGCGACGCAAAATAGAAATAGTAAAGACAGAAATCAAATTTATTAATGTTGATAGTCGACTCTATATCTATCCGGAATGTTTGTCGGTTGATGATCTACCCACAACCTTCATTAAACAGCGGCGTTTGTTAAATGAATTTGAATCCGAAAAGAAAGACGATACATGCATTTCAAGATGTGCAACAATACTTCGGAATGAGATAGAACACATGGCCGATACGATACCATGGCCACCGAAGGAGCACAACCTAGTTTGGGACAATTCGAACATTGGGCACCATGTATCAAATTTTTTTAATGTCCTTCTGGTAGCTAAGAATGAAGTCAATCTTAGCAAAAAGAAACAGGTTTTAAAAATGTCTCTTGTTCAAGATCTGATATACAATGTTAGCAATGGCCGGTGAAAAAACCAAAAAGTGTTCTATACCCGTATTGCATTAAAACACTAACCAACAATAAGGAGTTGATCAACATAACCTCCAAACTGGGACATGGGGTAAGCTATTCGATTATTGAGGAGATGGAAACTGAGAATGCATATAGTATCATTGACCAACAACGAACTGATGGAGTCGTATTTCCTGAGGGGATTGTTGAAGGAGCTCACACCATATTAGTTTTTGACAACATTGATAGAAATGAAGAGACATTATCAGGAAGTGGAACATCACATAAAGTCAATGGAATAATTGCCCAGAGTGCAGTAGCCCAACAGTCGTCTGAGGCGAATATGTCTAAGCTGACTCTGAATGCACCTAAATCAAAAAGATATAGACGCTCATTCGAGGGACTTCCTGGTTTGATACCCGATCAGTACGTCGGTGGAAAACGTGATGGGCCAGGAGTTTTAAAATTGCAGATGACGAGAACACTACATATTTATCTGAATACGAGCACAATATGTTTGTGAGCAAGGTTTGGTCATTGTGTCGATATTTTATGCAACCACAGATTGTCCCCAGTTGGACTGGTTTCAACATACGTATATTGAGCAACCAGACAGTTAATGCTAATTCTGTTGGGTATCTTCACTGTATCGATGCACCAGCAACTGAATTATCAACTGTATATGAGATTCTAACCAGGGCATTAATTGTTAAAGACAAGTTGAAACTCGGAAGCATTGTTTGTGTATTTGATCAAGCCATTTACGCCAAGGCAATGGAACTGAAGTGGAAATTCTCTGAGCGTTTTTCTGGCATTGTCATCATGTTGGGAACTTTTCACATGCTTATGATGTTCCTCGGTATCATTGGCAAAAGATTTTGCGATGCCGGTTTGCGTGATGTTTTGGTTCAGAGTGGTGTTCTAGCAGAAGGGTCAGTCGATCGTGCTTTAAGTGGCAAAATGTACAATCGAGCCGTGCGAGCACATAAACTGATGCTAGAAGCGTTACATAGAAACCTCATTTCCAAGGCTCATGAGAAAATTAGTAAACATCAAGAAGAAGTTGTGCTGTTCGATAAGGCAAAAGTTGACCTGTGCCATTTTTCAGAGAACTTGAATGAGGAGACATTTACCAAAGTAAAGGGGAACTCTGTCATTAAAGAAGTATTTGCCATACTGGACAAATATAGAAATGAAGACATTTCTGGAAACCTGGCTCACTTCTGGAAGAGTTACATGGAAATGGTAGAGCTTCTCCTAAACACGATTGTTTCTGTGCGCAAAGGATTATGGCATATATATCTTGACTGTGTCCGGAAAATAATACCATGGACATTTGCATATGGCAATTTTAATTATTCCCGATATTTGACGTCTTACCTTGGGGAGATGACCAATTTGCGTTCAACTCATGCTGGTATATACCAAGAATTTATCAAAGGTAATTTTACAATTCAATTAAACAATAAGAGTTTTGGACGAAATGAACGAGACAAAATGATCGAGAATACCATCAACCGTGATACTAAAACCCCTGGTGGTACAACAGGGTTCAGCACGAAGCACAATGTTTTACAACGATGGGTACTGAACGCAACTCATAGGGCCTCACTTAGACGATGTCTACATGATTCTATTGATTATGACTGTTCTGAAAATATTCATCATGATCTATCGCAATCACGTATAAAGAAAGACGATTCTGATGTTTCTCAGATTATGGATGTCTTAAACTCAACTTTCATTGACCCGTTTTCTGAGATGGACTTAGTGAGTATATCCACCGGAATGTGTGCAACTAAACAGCTAACCGATGATCTCACTGGGGCAAAAGCGCAAGGACAAAATGCAATGAATCACTTTGTAAGTGAACGACTTAGCGATGTTTCAGAGGATCATGATCATGTTAACTTCTTTGAACCCATCAAAAATCTTAAACTGGGAACGTTTACTACATTGAAAAAATCAGTAAACATAAACGTCAAAGGAAAGGTTGTGTCTATGAAAGCAGATAGGAATCTTTTCGGCAGAATTTCTCTAATCAGCCAGAGTCGCAATTTGGATCTTCGGAATGTGTTCCGTTACCCACTTGGACCATATCCATGGGCTTTGGCTGGTCCTTATGGTGAATTAAAGAAAACAAATAAGGCATCACTTTTACATTTTCTGGAGAAAGATACCACTCCTGTTGACAAGTTCCCATCTGACGTTGCCACCATAGTTGATGGGATGGCTGTTATTCAGTTTCAAGCTTCGGGATTGACCTTTGGTGAACTTTCGTCAAGACTGTTTGATGTTGTGTTGAACATTGGTACACGTTCCCAACGCATTGATGTTGTTTTCGATGTATATAAGGACGATTCCATCAAGAACGCAGAGAGATTGAGACGATGTAACGAAAACACAACCATTACCTTCAAAACTATTCTCTCTAACACGGAAATAAAACAGTGGAAGGCATTTCTATCATCAAATACAAATAAGTCTGAACTTATCAGATACATTGTTAAGCAGTGGATGTTACCATCACTCCGAACCAATTTATGTGGGAAAATTCTGTTTGTAGGTTTTGATCAGTGTTGTTATAAACTTACATCTACATCTTCTGGTTGCATTGCAGAGTTGGCGTCAACACACAAAGAAGCGGACACAAGGCTGCTATTGCATGCAAAACATGCAATTGTAACTTCGGGCCATTCTGGATCCGTGATTGTGACACCCGATACAGATGTTGTATGTTTATGTATTGGTTTGTCCCAATATATACCTGGGAATCTTTTCATCAAAACCGGTGCAAAAAATAAGGCAAGACTGATATGTATTGGCACCATAAAGCAGAAATTAATTGAAAATGGTGTGAATGATGTAGACACTTTCTGCTCAGCACTGATAGGTTTACATGCATTCACGGGATGTGATACTGTTAGTTGCTTTGCGTCAAAGGGAAAGGTGAAAGCTGTCAAGTTACTGATGACAAAGAGCTCTTGTGTCAGTCTCTTTAGTGAACTGGGCTCTGATTATACACTGTCAGTAGATTTGTTGAACTCCCTTGAAGAATTTGTATGCCAGCTATACGGTCACAAGGAAACATGTGTGAATGCTGTTAGATACAAAATGTATTGTAGCAAAGGGGGTGCAACTGACGGAGAGTCATTGCCACCTTGTCAGAACAGCTTAATGCAACATACATTACAATCTAATTACCAAGCTCGAATCTGGAGATTGGCTTTGGAGTCGACTCCATTGACGGTTTCTCCAGAGGGTCATGGCTGGACATTCGATAATAATGTTTTAGTCATCAGATGGGGGACATGTCGACCAGCCCCAGATGAAGTTCTGGAATTGTTGTCATGTTCGTGCAAGAAGAAATGTTTGACTGGTAAATGTGTCTGCATTGACAATGGGTTAAGATGCACGGATGCATGCACGTTACTTGTATGCGAAAATAAACAGCTTTCAAATGAAACACCAGAGTCTGACGACGAGATGGATGATTAAAATATGCTAATATAATACCTATCTCAATGCACCATACATAGAATAAGACATATAATACGAATAAGACATATAAACACAAACAGATATAGATATATTTATTAATTACCGGTAGTAATTAACATGTACCGGTAAATTAAGAATTATGATCACCTAAATAATTTGAAATATAATAATAATGTGGAAATTCGGGAAATTATTAAATTATTGTTTTGTTAAAAACTTGGGAAACAAGTAGAAACCTTCTTAAATCCATTTAAAAACATTGTAGAAGGCAAGTTGTAAATTATTTAACACTATTAAAATAATTAATGGTAACTTTAACCATTAAAATCATACTAAGATGAAATGGTTGCAATTTGGACGATTTTGCGTAAAAAAAAATCCAAAATGATAAAAAAATCGAAAAAAAACCTTGAAATTCTTCAATTTTTTTTAGCAAGATTAGTTATTTAACATTATTAACACAATTACTATTCAATTTAATCACCAAAAATCATACTAAAATGAAATGGTTACAAATTGAAAATTTTTTTGGCTAAAAACGTAGAAAAATCGAAAAAAATCAAAAATAAAACAATGGAGGCTACAAATTTTTTCTTGCTATCATGAATTTTCTTCATTACCATACCTAAAACATTAAAAATAATATGGTCGCAGCTTGTCCGTCAATATGAGCAACACTACCTCCCGATCTCCTGGACTAAAAGAATTTGAACTCCAGAAAATTGTTCAAAAATCAGTAATTTAGCTAGCCAGTTTTATCTGTCAGTTCAATCTTTAAAATGTACTGTAGTTCATCATTTTGATTGCAAAAATGAATAATTTGTTGCCAAACATGAAATGTTATTAACCTGGGTAACTTTATCACAATCCTCTCCAACCTGGGTAACTTTATCACAATTTTGGGAACCTGGGTAACTTTATTACAGAAAACCGGTGAGAGTGCATGACCTATTCAGCTTAAATTGGTGGGTTATGGGAGGCCAAATTTACATTGCTCAATTCAATTATGCTTCAGCACAATCATTTCATTAATGAGAATAATCCCCCCCCTCTCGAAATTGAATGATTTATTCTTCACAATTAGTAACAATTAAAAATTAATGTGTAACCTACACCCCCACCCCCCCCCCCCCCCCCCCTGAAATTGAATTGTTTAGTCTTCAAAATTAGTCAAATCGAGTGATTCGATATAGCTGGTCTGACTGATACATATCGTCAAATGATCCTGTGGATTTCACCATTCCATGGCACATGGGTGCCATGTAATTTTTTCAATTGTGCTGAAGCACAACTCAAATGTACTGAACTTTGACCTCCCATAACAGGTAGGCCAGTTAAATTATCAATTTTTGCTATAACTTAATTTTTTAACACTTTACCTACTTTTGAAAAATCAATATAAAATTATGAAATAAACACACCAATACTATTCTAATGGAACAAGTTCCAAACAGACAAACCAGATAAATACGGAATACCTATTGATTCCAACATCACATCAAGCCACATCCCCGATTTTCATAGAAATCCCCAGTCAAAATTAGTCATTTATATATTTAAAATTTATCAGTGTTGAATTTTTCTCAGCCTCAGTTGTCAGTCTACGTAGAAATATATTCTTTTTTCACAGCAGTTAGAAATGTACAGTCCGGTCTTGGTGGTTTACAGTTAGAAGTGGACACCCACACACCAATGCAGAACCACTGGCCTTCCTTCGTATACAAGAGGGTCATTAATTACTATCATTTCACAAACAACCCGCCATGTTCCAAAGATTTTATTCAGTAAATGTATTTATAATAAAAGGTCACCAACTACGTCCCCCGGATAGTAAGGATAGCTTTTTTTTTAACTCTCTCAAAATTCATCTGACTGTGACCAAATTCAAACTTGGCCTTTGTCTTCTGAAATTGGAACTGCATTGATAACCAAACATCAGGTAAGGATAGCTTTTTTTTTAACTGTCAAAATTCATTGGACCATCACCAAATTCGAACTTGGCCTTTGTCTTCTGAAATTTGAGCCATAGGAAATTTACGAACACGAGAGCAAAATATGTGTTAAAAAGCTACAGTGGTTTTGAAATGTACATGGGGAACATGTCCGGTTAACGAACGATATTTATACACATGTTTTAGTTCAGTTTCCTAAATAAAAAAGTAAATAAGACATCTGTTTACGCTGGATTAAGCAATACCAACGACCACACTCGGATCCTAATGTTATTTAAATTCCAATATTAATATAACAGATTTCAAACTAAAACGTGGAAATGGTAGTCCCAATCGATGATGCGTTATGAATATTAATTGTGCTGCGAGTATTTGTTTTATGTGAAGTGTTTTTCATTATAAATGTATCTATGTGTTGCTGTTATAACACCGTGGTAATATTGAGTTCAAATGTCTGCTATTTACACTAACCTGTAGGATCTCCTGCGAACGTTTTACTGAATCCATTTGAGAATCTAAAGCTTCCTCCATATTAATGCGACAATGTATGTGTAAATGAGAATCAACAGATCATTACAGATGTTTTCCAAGAGAATTACACGAAATTTCACACATTGCACGTGCTTCGCGGTGTAGGCCTATACACGCAACCTTCACCGAATAAGTTCACTTTGTGCCATTGTTGCCACATGGCAACATATAACAGCTCCATGATAGTCAGCGTTTTCTTTAATGTACTTTAGTGATGGCAAAATATTATGTGAAATTTTAAAAGACCATTAATTGGTAATCCTTTACATCCGGGCTGATGTCACCAGGGCTCATGCAGGATGCTCGAGGTATGGGAAACTGATATCGTTATATTTATTTCAACAACAGAGGGGTTATAGATTAATTACCGTATTATTACCACATGTACACCTCCGTTTGGTTTATTTCATCAAGTTGTGAACTATTAGATTAGCTTCGATATTAAATTTGCTATTTGATATTGAAGTTATATAATGGCTTCATTTACACAGTTTGATTCAACGTAAACATCGATCTTTGTTGGTTATCAGAAATGGCCTAACAATCACACCTGGTTTTTTGTTTAAATCTGGTTCTATTTTTGTTTATATCTAACGACAGTCACTTTTTCAAGATGCATATATACACACATAGGTATCTTGAAAATAGTGAAACTCAGAAAGAAGCTATATTATCGTGTTACATGGCGTTTAACAACACCGTCGGTTCTCATCGAAAGCCATTTTAGTAATGAATATGTAAGCGAGATTGAGATGGCTTGTGGTGCTTAGTAACAGTAACCATGTAGCCTATTAGTGGGCGGTACGTACGGATAGGTCCATTGGCTATGGCAATCAGCAATGCCGAAGCCATTTTCTGAAGCAAACTGGCCCCATGGCAATGGTTGCTGCAGAACACTGCCGAAGGCAAAAAATCTGAATTGAAAGGGCTGCTCTATACTCACTCATTCTACGCACTTGTGAATAGAGTTAATAACTCCCAAACAATCAAACAAGATACACCTTTCTTAATTATGAAGACAGTCGTTAAGATGATCTGTCATATACATAGAATCTGAGCAATTATGAAGAGACAACAAAAACAATGGAATTTAATACATTTGAGAGGTTGAAAATCTTATTTTATTTTTAGTCCCTTTCCATAACAAGAACTGCTAGAATAATAATTTCACACAAAACTCCAGTCAGCTAATAGCTTATTGTCTTGGCACTATGAGAGGAGGCTTCATATTTGTATCATAATCAGGGCCACCAAACTCAGTCACGCGATTACTATTTTTAGTGTACAAATGGCCGAAGCAATTATCACCTCAATGCAAGTACTGAGTTCTGTATAGTTTTATTGTTCAATTATCCGCTAGTAGACCCGCCGGAAAGAAGTGGGGGTAAAAAAATAAAATGGAAGGATAAGATAAATTTCCATTAGATGTTTCGAGTTCTTCGTGATGCCTTCCCAACTAGTTTAACTTGCCTATTGTCGACGTATATCAAATTGCGATTGCGCTCAAACAATTTCACTTTAATCGTCAATACAGTCGCTAAACGGAGCTAAACTATTGATTTGAATTGTGCACGAGAAAAAAAATTTCTCCAGAATATTTTTAATTTGCACTTGTTAGCAAATTATTAACAATTGTTTGTCTTAGACCTATTTATATAAAATAGGTAACGCCCATACTGCGGGTAACGCTCATGTCATAAACATGCATGGTACCATCTTGTGCGACGCTGTGTTTGGTTCATTTTTTGTAAAATACGTTTTCGTTTTGCATCTTCTATCAAATTCAAGAAACAATGATATTCACATTAAACTCTTGTCGATAAGGCCTTAAAAAAAAAAAAAATTGTTTCCGCTAACCCAACCGACCCTATTTAAAAGCGCCGAGTCTAAACTTTTTATTGCGATCGAAAAACTTACTTTAAAAAAATAATGGTACATGTATATATATCTGTGAATGTTTCATGCATTTAAAGTCGCCGTCGCGAAAATTCTCAATATATGTTCATTTATTCATATTTGTATCAAGTTATGCACACTTATTTAAGAAAACAATCCCCCGCTGTCTGAAAGATACGAGTGTTTACGACTGTGTGTGTGTCTGGATGATAGCCTGATGCCTCACTTCATTATCTAATTTGACGGAACAGTTATTTGCGAGAAAGCGTGTGACGTATTCAAGGACCTTGGGTATTTCCCACAGAATGGCTGACACTGACAGAAATATTTTTTGCGATCTGATTGTTCCTCGTCTGATTCGTCAGCAGAAGACACTTTAAATTTGACAACGGGAGCGTACATGCACGAGCCGGAATTACCACAAAATTACCATGGTGTGAGACCACCAAACGATCCAGACCTTGGATGGCGAAGAGATGAAAATCACGTACGAAAATGGTGAGTCACTGAGCGTCTCTTATTAAAAATATCGCGGTCACTGGCAAAACATGTGAAAATAAAATTGATGTAAATACTAACTAAAACCCCGTTTATACAAGCGGACATGTGTAATAATCATTACGCATACTCAATACATCGAAATATGAAATATAATTCAAGGAAAAGTTGTGTGTCTGCCGAAATGTTAGTCTAAAAATATACTAGTATTATTTTTTTTACTAAAAATGTCAATTTTTTTATGTATTGAAATTCTGGACTCGACCACTGCCAGTCCATGGCTGCTCACGGATTGACATTGGATTCAGCTATTACAGTATTAGTATCAGTACTATCACAATCAGAGACAGTGTTTGCAGTAACTTTGCACTGGCTAAAATAATAAATAATAATTTGCCAAAAATTAGCTAACTCTTGATTTGTGACATTGTCCAAGAAAAAAAAGTGTCTTGAAAGTTGAATATTCAACATGTTAATTGTTATCTCGACACATCTTGAGATCCTGACATGCACATCTCAAGCTCTGAACATATTACTAGTATCTCGCGATATTATCTTGAGATCTCTGCATATTTTCTCGAGATCTTGCCGTATGATCTCGAGAAAATATGTTAATATCTCAAGATTCTTTTCTCGAAATCTCGAGAGAGTCGAGATAATATCTTGGTGGGGATATTTTCTATAACAGTATATGGTACATTGTATATCATTTTGAAGACAGATTCATTGTGGTCCAAGTGAGATGATTAATCATATTCATGGGTTCACATGACTGTCGGGGTACTATACATGTACATGTAGTATGTCTTTTGAATGAAAATCTGTTACGGTACTGGTATAGAAGAGCAACAGGAGGTATCTCGGATTCTCGGTCCAAAACAGCATCAACCCAACCAATTTCCCAAGCTGTTGTGGACTGAGAAGACTTGGTCTATACATGCCAATGTATGCTATTTCTGAATATATAGTCATGAAACGGAAAGAAATTAACTTTCCAAGAAAAAGTTGTTTGAGTCAGTATTTGGGGCAGGAGAAAGATACCCGGGTTTATTATCGCCCCCACTCCCCAACCGAGCAGCTACTTATGACAAAAATGAATTTATTATTTTATAAGTTGCTTATTTTGCTTCATACACTCATGAAAAGGCGAGAGATACTCAAGCCTCGGTATTCCCCCCCTCCCACCCCAAACCCTGACTCAATGAAATTTTTCTCGATTAATTTTAATTTCTCGCCATTTCATGACTATTATATAAAGCGATATACCGGTACATGTAAGTGATAAATAATAAGATATTTTGTCTCATATGCAGCTGCTGGTTTCTTTTTTTTGGGGGGGAGGGATATTCAGGCCTGTATAATTTCTCCCCAGCCCAAATCCTGACTCAATCAAAATTTTAATGGATCTATAGCATTATAGGGCAATATAAGCAATAAAATAATTAGTTTATTTTTGTCATATACTCTTATGTAGATGCTGGGTGTGGGGGATATTCAGACCTGGGTATCTAATTCCCCCCTCTCCACCCATTCCCTGACTCAAACAACTTGTAACATGTTAATTTATCGCCATTTAATGACTATAACATAAAAATAAATAAGCAATAAATTAATACGTGTACATTTATATTTTGTCGTATGTTGAATTCTCGGTGGGTGTGAGCATTTGACAGACTGAAAATAGTAAAAAGGGGGGATGCACTGGGGGAAATATGTACACCAGGTAAACAAACTACTATAGTATAAGCTGTGAATCGTTAAAACAGGATATTAACAAAACTGGATAATGAAATAGATACTTGGTGAACAATTCATCAGGTATAACTTCTGATAACAAATTATCCAAGATGCATGTATCCATGAAAACAAGTGGATGGACAGACGCATGCCCACTGTCATTCATCAGAACATACAGCAATGACCTAAACAGCAGAACTGTGGGTAACTTTTCAGGATTTAGTCCGAAATATGACTTGTTGCCATTCATGAGAGCTTTCCGATGAATTTCCACAAGCCATATTTCCAACTGAATCCTGAAACTATACCTATAATTCTGATGTGGTTAAGGGGTCGATTATTTAGGACATTACTGTATGTCGAGTTTGTTACACATTTGTCAAAGTTTGCATGAACAAAATTGAGGAATTGAATGTTAACTCTGAGTTGTTCCATAATAAATGTATTTCCCTTGTCATTTCAGGTGTTCATGCGGCCTATGTACTGTGATGGAGACTACAATGTACCTGTGAGTGCAGATGTTGCCATGAGATTGAAAAAGTTGAGACCAAGCTAAAGGAAGTGACAAAAGCGATTTTATTCGGTGGTGCTATGGCTACCATGGTTTGCATAACTGCAGACCTCTTCCATCGTGTGTTGTGAATGGCATCAGTAATTTCAGTATGCTTTCCCAAATGATGGTGGAAATTACAGGGGCTTTCGTTTGCCCGAGCTGGAGAAATGCATGAATAAATGAATGAAATCTTAATAGATTATTGTTACAATGTATCTCCCTAATCTTCATCTCCCATATATGACTGAAAATAATTTCATTCATTTGATAACGTTTGACTCTGGAATGGCCAAATTGTTTGATATTTAACTTTGTTTTTATTTAAAAAAAAATTATTTTCAAGTGACAAATTTTCCCCCACTTTTCATAGTTTGATCCTGAAATTGCCAGAAAAATGTTTTTTTTTATAATTCCCTTTTTTTTTATTAAAATATATTTTTTTCCAAGCGACATATTTTTTTAATCACACAATTGATTATTTGATCCTGAAATGGCGAGAAAAATGACTTTTGAGATTTAAATTTGTTTTTATTTAATTTCATTCTTTCAAATGTCCAGGTCTGGATAGATAGATAGATAGATAGATACTTTATTGCGCAATCGCTATACGGATACAGGATATGGCAAAGAAAGAAAAAAAATAAAAATATATATATACCCACAACCCAGCACCTACATGACAAAAAATTGTCTCATGGTTTCATTGCTTATTTTGCTTTATAAAGTCATGAAACGAAGATTCCAGAACATGATTTAGCGTAATAACACTCCATTATTTACTTTTTCAACTCAACGAATGGAAGAAGCCATAGTATACTGTATAGATCTGTATTTCACTGTTTGATCATATTAAAATCATTTTCACAAAGATGATACATGCAGATACGTAGACAGCATAGCCACCCAAGAAGCCCTTCTGATAGTTCAGCCATAAACGTAATTCGTACTCTTCTTGTGGGACTTGAAAGCAGAAACCTGCGAAAGCGGTCACATATCCCATGCATTTCATATCAACAATAGGTTGAAAGTTAATAAATTTTGAAGTTCCCGTGGACCTACATGTAGATCATGCCACGAATACCTACTCCAGCGGCACGGGAGTAGAGATTCATGGCATGATCTACTGTGGTCCTATTCTGACAGTCACAGTGACACACGAACTTCGTCCAAATGTGTACGAATTTACTCCGGAGCTGTTGGCCACGCGAATAATTCATGTCGTATTATTCAATATTTTATTACACACATAAATCCATTCCGAATTCACGATTTCCAACGAAAAATGTTTGTGAACTAAAACAAAACCACGCAGAAACCGATTTTGATAACACAATGTCAACAGAATGCCGCAAGGTGATTAATGACGTCACGGGTCAAAAATAAATTACACCCAATCTGCAGTTTGCGTTTACAGCTGTGCGCATGCCAGGGGGGTTTCCTGGAATGCGAATCGATAGCGGCTAATCTTGGGACGATTAATTTCGTTCTCAGAACGACTCTGTTGGTCTAATAAGTGGGGAAATGGGTAAAATATGAACTTCGCGACGGCGACTTTAACAGAGATAAAAGCACGGTGGTCGCTTCCGGTGGAAATACCCACATACTATAAATAGATACGTATCTCCCATTGAAAACAGCCTGTGCTTTGGAAAGTAAACAGAATTCACACCACAACAACAGCAACAACGGCTACCTCTGTAGTTTTGTTGTGGCTATCTATCTAGACGAATGTGTCCACGGTGGAAGCAAAAAAGAGACCAGATCGATAGATGATGAGGCCAACATAAATGAACATTGAAGAACTCTTCTTTTTAATCCACCCGGATAAGACTGACTTCAGTAAGGTTGTACATGTGAGGTGTATATGTGAGGTGCCGTACATAGGCCGAGTCGGCGCCGTTCGACATAAATGTTAAAATGAAAGTTAAGGAGTTGTGTCTAGACTGGACATCGGTTGTGCAGACATAATAGAACTACCATACTATTGTTCTGGTCTGGGGGACTCGAGCTGCTGTGTTCAGTACGGTGGGGAGGTGGGGTTGTAAAACCGTCATTGCGTGATCGGTACAAGTCCATGACACCAATATGTACCAAATGTAGCGATGCTGGACTAATTCCAGTTGTAACCAGGCCATATCATCGAAAATATTAATTAAAGAGTGTTTCAAGACAATATTATATAATCTGTAACTTTGAATCTGAGTTTCTTGTTTCTATATCCCACCTTGAGACTAAGAAGTCGATAATGTGGGCTCATATCAAGTATTATACACGTATTGTTAAAAATCTAGAAAAATATAAATATTTAATAAAAAAAAAAGTTTTGCCTGCCTACCGTCCCTATTTTTTTCCAGCTCATTAGCGGAAACAAACGTCTTTTATTTAGGCCTAAATATAACTACACTGATTCAATTCAGGATGTGCCAGACCTGGTCACAGTGTTTCGAAATATAAATTCCTTTGGTTCAGAATTATATCAAAGCTCTGATATTCTTTCCAATAACCCGAATGCCCAGGGATTTTTCTGCCTATTTTGGGAATGGGTCCGAGTCCCTTCGAATTGGGAAAAATGTGTTTTTACAGACCAAAATTGGGAATTTTCCATGTTTTAGAAAAATTCAATTAATCACTGTTACACACAAGTAAATAGTACTAATACCATAATTTTCGGTGTATAACACGACTTAAACACAGGTAACTCAAAGATGGAGTAAAATCCCAGCCCATTGAGGTCCATTTCTCAGCCTCAGGTAAGTTGAAAATTCACAGATAACGGAAGGATTCAAGCCATCCACCAAACTTCGAAGGAAAAACGGTAATGAAACACCCAAGGATGGATTAAAGGTACATATGTATCTAGTTGTAATTCAATAAATAAAATAAAATAATTAATACCAAATCAATGTGTCCGTGTTATCATTCCCATATTGAGCTACCGGTACGGTACTACCACAATGAAGAGACAATGAGCTATAGAATTGTTAACTATCGCGGCCGTATCGTGTCGCAGAAACTTTGTGATAGTCTGCTCCGGCTTGTTTCCCCGCTTTGTTAGTTTTTTCACATAGTATTTTGAATTGTGCGACATGACAAGTATTTACTGTACACGTGTTTTATATAAATCAGCAATTTATGCAGGCTCCCGATGTCGCTGATTTACTACTAGGGCTGCAACAATACGCCAACCTCACGATTCGATACGTATCACGATTTTTTGCAACGATACGATACGTATCGCGATACATTCCAGACTGAAAGTTGGACCAGTTTACATCTTTTGATCGTGCTGTTGCATTATAATAAATAGCCATTATGTGTACTATTATTCATCCATGTACTGGAATTATGACCACACTTGATGTTATACCATCTCGGCACCCTGTAGGCTGTACAGTTATTTTGCAATCAAAGATTCCTAAGGCTGAAGGGATCACTCTCACCAAAAAAAGTGCTGAAGGGTGCACATGTTTTGAGATATCCTTCTGAGTAACCATTAGTTTTTGCGTACGTCATGATTTCTGTAAGAGGATAATTCCTAATTTCCTTTATCATTATGTTCCAAATTCCAATGAAAATTAAAATTAACTGAAAACAAACTGCTTTAGGGCATCAGACTTTCAACTTGAACGCACGAAACCCAAAGTGCTTCCACACAGGCGATTTAAACTTCGCCAGTGCCCCGACAATTTTTTTGAGTTATCCCGCCAGGCCCGTCTCCGACTGGCTGAGAACTTTGATCATTCGATACTTCCGACATGTTAATTTTATTGATTTTAAATGTCAAATATATTCAAAGGACCCTCGCGATAGCGGAAGAACAATTTTGATTGGTTAACAGAAAAGGAAAATACGGAATCATTGCGGTTACAGCCAATGAAAAGTGTCCTCTCAGAGAGCTTGGGCGACACAAATGCGGATCGAAAACGTACCGAAATAATTTACGAAACGAACCGCGTATCGCACCGCCGGTAAACATCGCGATTCACCGAAACCGCGGTGAATCGTTGCAGCCCTAATGCATACTATATAGTTTACATCTTTTAGTTCTGTTGAGCGATAGGTTTGACTTTATATGTTCCTTGGCTGCATTTTAGACTATATTCTTGGGGAAATTAAATGAGTTTAATTAGAGCTGGGACGGTTATGCGGTTAACCGGTTAACCACCAACTATGGCCGTGACCGGTCACGGATTTGCCGTGGTCGGTTAACCGTAACATCACTATTATAGTGTATGATCACTGTTATGGTCAGCTATAACTGGCTATAAGAGGGGTAATCTGTCTCCGTCAATTAAAATGAATCCGAGATTGACGCGGTGGGTCGGCTCTTTGAAGGCTAAATTTAGGTGTGAACTCATTACACAACTATTGTGTTTTCAAATTGATCCCAAGAAAATATAAATTGAGCCCAATAATTTCCACGAGCAGTCCTGCTTTCTATGATATACTTTTAAAAGTTGCCACGTTCTCTGGTGTTAATTCGTTTACAATCTTTGTGGCTCAATTGCCGTTAATTAATCTTGGATTATTTCATTTTAACATGAGGCAATATATATATCAGAGCAGCTAATATTTATATTAAATCATTTTTGAACCATTACATTTAAAATAGTATCAGATAATGAGTTTTTCCATTCGAATATTAATCCACCTCGAATTTATAGTTATTGTTCTTGTTGCAGAACGTACATAATACGTTTCGTCGATTACCGCGAAATTCATAATTTTTTTCTTCTTCGAGGAAGATTCTGACGACGACCTGGAGTTCGATGGTTTCGACGACGATGGACTTGTCGTCTTCTGAACTTTGTTGTTTGAACTTTGTGCTATTTATGTGCGCTATTAACCGTTCCATACGCATGTTTACAACGTATAAATTGTATTTTTTGTTTTACCTGTCGACATCTGTATCTTGTTATTATTATATGATTTTATCTTAATAAAACGCATCATTCTCTTTATATAACGCAACTACTCTTGGTATCAGTATAAAATACGATGGTAAACCAGCATCTCAAGGCTAACTGAGATTTTGCACGGGGGGATCCCCGTGAGTAAGCCCATGCAGTACCCACTTTTTGGACAAAAACGTGCACGTGCCCCCTGGGCTTACTGACGGGGTGTATACAGTAATTAATTAGATATGTGATTACTCTAGTGATCCGAATAATAGTAGGGGTCGGAATAATAGTAGGGGGTGGAAAATTTGCCAAATTTTAATAATAGTAGGGGTCGGAATAATAGTAGGGGGTGGAAATGTCAATGAAAAAGGAGATCATTGAAGAACACTGATTTAATTATCAAACAAAAACTTATAATAAACACTCCTCGACCCAGCACGGACAACGTCTGGTTCTTGCAGAACCTTTTCAATGTCATTGATTTGAACGGAGAACACTGCGTCAACACTTTTATACAAATTTTCAGTTCCAGCACAAGGCTCGAAAAATCTAACACTCAGGGGATCCTGAGCGGTAACACATGCTATTAATTTTCTTTGGTCGGAATCGGTCCACCAACTACTCAATTGTGTTCTAATTAAAGAAACTTTCAAACGTGAGCCCCAGACGTTGATTAACTTCTTAGTTAATAACGCATCAATTGTAAAAAAACACAGACATAACGCGTTGTCACCTTTGTTCGCCTCACTGAACGATAAACAATACCCGCAGAGGGGGGTCTGTCTATTGCAATAGGGTCGCACGAATTGCAAAATAGCGACACGTGCGAGGATGGAGTTACTTCCTATGGATCAAATCATTGATTATATTGCGATGCCAGACGGTTGCGCGAATTCTTTGAACGTATTCCGTTTCATGCATGCCATTTGATTAAAAACTACAAATAATGCGATCATTCATGGAGTATGGGTGATCAAAATTAAATAATCGTAGGGGCTTGAATAAGAATCGTAGGGGGTGGATTTTTTCTCCAAAATTAACAATCGTACGGGTACGGTTATTCGGATCACTAGAGTATGTGTGTCATGGGTGACAACTTCTTTGTATAATGGGCAGGAGCCGTTCTCAAACTTACCATGTCAGTGAGCATCACAATCATCGCCGTTCTGCATACTGGGCTTACCCACCCATAATAGTACCTATAATATGTGGTTAACCGGTTAATCGCGGTTTTTTGCCATTCATAACCGGTCACGAAAAACCCATAACCGTCCCAGCTCTAAGTTTAATTTATTATTGGTGGGAAATGTTCAGATACCAAGTTCAACAAACGACCTATGGTAATTTTGTTATTGAATAAAATGGTGTGGAATTTATATGTGAACGAATGTGCAACACTTGTAACTCGGATCTGTGGTGAGGAGTCAAATGATATAAGATTAATATTCTTTGACTTTCCACCAATCTTTATACCGGTAGTATAATATAATTATGTAGTTTTAGATCGAGATTTAGAATATTTTCTTCAAGTTTCGTATGTGACGTGGACTGTTCCATCTATTGGAAAATGCGAGGGATAATGGGGATAACAGAGTCTGAAATAAAGATATAATAATAATAATAATAATAATAACTACCACTAGAGGGATACAAATTGAATATTTTAAATTGTGAATTTTGATCTGGGATGTGTAATTGGAAATTAAAACTTTGACAAAAACATCTCCCCTTGACGATTGTGCTCCATAACAATTTTTTCTGGACACAATTAGGTTTGGATTCCATTATAATACAATAGGTTTCCCACAGCTCTAATAATGACATGTTCCACAAATTATTTTTGTATGTAGAGGGGGAATTCGTTCCTTTGTTTCTATTGTAAATGAATAATAGATCAAAAAATATATCCTGTTCCATATGTATGACTATCCCTGCAATATTGTCCAATGGTAGAGTTGTTCATTGCTCATTGGCGTTCTCGGCTTTGTTCCATATGCATACAGCTATTTGATATTACTGTGTGGGCGTTATCATGCCTCGTCTGTTGTGCGAGCGTTACCAATATTGCATTTGAAGGCACAGAGAGTGGATAGGTGCGCAAAATTGCAAGATATATTTTGAAAACCATGCAGGAATATGTTTCTCATTTTTTGCCTATGATACCCGATGGACAAATGCTCTAAATAAAGCTCTGATGCTTCTTACTGTTGAAATTGGGATAAATGTAGGATTGCCACAACTATGAGTTTTCATAATTGACTAATCAACCATTATAATCGACGGTTAATATATGCGGCCTATGTTACACCCAGGTAAACAAGTTATAAGTGCGAAATTACAATGACTAAAGTACATCCAGTCTGAACACAGTTATAAACTGTCAGTCAGCAGGCTTGTCCTTCTGAGGCCCCCGCCCGTCATCGGCCACCTAAACTCAAATTTGCGCAGCCGGTATACCTCGTCGTTATTCCCGCGGACGAGAATTTTTTATAATATCTGTCCAGTCAATCAATGTTCCCCCGTGAACATGCATCGCGGTGCCAATAGAAAGCATGTGGAATTGTCACATACCTATTGAAAACGGACTATAGTTAAGTTTTGCAGAGAATTCCATTGTGTATCGATTACGTCACCTGACATACATAGAGCACTTCCGCGGGCTTCGGTGTGCACTCGCACCTCTTGTTAATTACAAATTAATTTAATAGTTTATATACGTTACCACGTTGGAGAATGTAATGTATGTAGCACTACATAAATGATGACACAAACTTGTTACTGATTAACTGTCTAGTAACTTTAGTAACTTTGAACATTCCATGTCCCGCGAACTTTCTGACTTTGTGAATAATGGTGATCGTTTTATAGTATGAAATTTGAGAAATGAAACATAGATGCAGTCCGATGCATGTCGTCCATTTGGCAATAATGATAGCTAATTACCGATCCATAGGAACATCAATTCACAGTTAAACATACTTTATAAACAATGACAAGGCCGTAACATGACATCAAAGGAAGCCGCTGACCCACCACGACTGTGAGAACATGTCGTACACCTAATTCTTTGAAGATGATCGCCAATCGTCTGCTGCGACATCAAAGCCGCACCAGAAGTGGCGAGAGAACAAGCTGTCGGATGGTAAATTGTGCTATATACACTGTTAACTTTTACTTCCAGGCAGGGCATTTGTGCATAGTACTGCTTACATACATACACAACCATACCAACCCCCCCCCCCCCCCCCCCCCCCCCTGTGATTAGTCGACGAAAGTAAATAACCGTCAGAAGATTAGTCGATCAATCGAATAATCGTGGCAAGCCTAGATAAATGTGTTGGCGCTAGTGATGAGCCGATTGTCAAATAGAGCCGTGCGCCGATTGCCGATTATTTGAGATCACAATCGGCCGATTCAGGTGCCGATTCCGATTATTTAAATAATTATAGCAGAATATGTGATATGTGTTATATAATACTTAGAATTAGAAGCAAGCAACAAACATAGTAATATGCCAGTACATTGTATACATAAGTATATGTTTGGGTGAGTAGATAGGTGGGTATGGGCAGACTAGTGATCGAATACAGGCAACATACCCATGTATTCTAGGCTATTCCACAAAAACAATTTTGAAAGTTTGATGTAGCCACGTGCATGACGACATGTCCATGGTCCGTTTTTGATAACAATTCATCAAACGGCATTTTACTTTGATCCCAATTCAAAGACATCACATCAAAGGAAATGAGCGGACTGAACTAGTTGCAAGTTACACCATGTTCATGTCAATTTCACAGACACGATTTGATTTTGGCGTGGTCATCATAATAATCATTTGTGGTGACATATACGTGACGTCACACGAGGCTGACTGGATGGAATGACATCGTCTTCAACTATCTAAAGTCACGTGACATGCACTTTCGGTTTATATAGTAGTGTTAATTTATACCTGTTACGCTGTATGTACTATATAGATAGCTTTGTTGTACTGCGCGTATGCATACATTTTGATTTGATAGTTTGACATACATAAATAAAAATGTCTACATGTTGACGAACAATAAAGTTACCTATGGGCGTACATGAGTCCCATGATATGTACGTTGTGTACATCACAATGCTAAACAAATCAATCGACTGAAACGACTGTTCTGGTATGTCAATAATTAATGAATTATTATGCGCAATCACGGCGTCATGCTTGTTGCCTCACTCTAACCCAAAGTGTCACGTGCTTCCCGGCGATCCCCACTAATATATTGTTTAAACATAGAGCCAGGTACGGCCCGGGTATTGCAGAGGACATGTATGTATATCAAGTTTGTGTTTGGTATCACTTTCCCCACGTTTACTGGTCATTTATTCAACAAAACATCGTCATATATAAAACAGTTTATATTGAAGAAAAACAAGCACTCATTTATTATTTAGACAATCGGAAATCCCGATGTTCAAACCCGAGTACCGATTGTCATCCGATGGGCCACAATCGGCCGATTCCGATTGTCGTTCCCGATTATCGGCTCATCACTAGTTGGCGCTATCAATAAAAGCCACCAGCGCGAAAATGGGTGAAAGTAAGAGATTGAAATTTGTGCGAGGCATCAGCTTTATACGGGACTATATTTCTCAAAGCGGTTTTGTTCAATGGACACAAGAAATATGTAGTTCTTCTTTCGCTAATATGACACAACAAGAATATTTGTTGTTTTCAAGAAATAAGCATCGGAAGTGAGAATTAGCGATTTGTTATGAGCGTTTCGTTACCCATCACATGACTGAGTTTAGTAGACCTGATAATGTTGAGTTAAATGTTTAATTACATAGTATAGCATCATACCTCAATATATTATAATGAAGAATAAAGCAGTTACAAATATTCCAGCCCAATGAAAATGAAAACAAATGTTGATATTCAGTGTGGTCCTCTCGAGCAGAGAGTAATCAACTACACTCAGGCCACAGTATTAAGAGATATGGTGGTCACATTTCAGGGACGTGGCTATAGGGTCTCCGTTGGGAGGGGGTAAACCATGGTTCTATATTCCCAGTGTGAGCACATTCAGATATTTTAACCTGAAAAATTACATAAATCCTAACATCTAGTTGTCTAATTCCAGACAAATGCACACTGCTATGGACAAGAGACCAGGACAAATTTTGAAAACTATACAAGAAAATCGCAAATCCTAGCATCTAGACAAATCTGTTCTACGCGCCTAACTTCTGAGCTTTAACAAATTATATGCAAGATTATTTTGTTGTATATATTTGTATATGTAATCTCCGTTGATAATCTATCTCTCTCTCAGTCCACAAGTTTGACCAAATGTAGTAAAATATTGTTTTGTTAAACTAATTAGGCCTAAACAAAAAATACGTTTGTTTCCGCTAACCCGACCGACCCTATTTTAAACCGCCGACCCTAAACCTTTTTATTGCCATTGCAAAAACAAAAAAATTGGACCAAAAAAACTAAAATATTTTGATTTAAATTTTTTTTTTTTTTTAATTTAGGTCCCAATTCATATCATAACAAGATGCAAAACATTTATATATTTATATATATTGACATAAGAAATTTAAGTTTACAAAAAGATTTAAGTTTAACAGTTGGAATCATACTGTAAAGTATGTTTGGCTTTATCTAGCTTTCATCTGTGAAAACTTCAAATAATTTGAGTTCAGGTACGGTATGTTATCATTCAGCGGTATGTTATCATGCAGCGTTCAGACTTCAGTATTTCAATCAATTACAGCACAGGAACATTAACAATTTGATCAAATCAACCTGGTTATCATTAACTTATCAAGTGGGATCTCATAATACCAAATGAAAAATTAACATAGAGATTAGTACCATATATAGTCATTACTATCTTAATACATGTACATTGTTTCTGTACTACATGTACATGTAGGATTTCTGTATTACATGTACATGTAGTATATTATGTACGGTATGTGTCTCACTTGAATTTTATAAAATAGCCTATTTATGAATTAGGGTGATGATGGCAAGTCTAATTTCAAGCAGGATAAGGCTTCCGATAAGCATAATCCATAGAACCAAAAGATATCTGACAATAACTTATAAGCATTTCCAATCCATACATATATAAAAAGTTCCAAAGTTATGCTTGAGAAACTTGATAAAATTGACCTCTCTGTAAAATTCAAAATACTGACTCAAAGAGCCTTAGATTAGATCTAAATGCAATGGATTTTCAAACATTTTCCAGGGGAAGAACCCCCACCATCATCAGGGGGTCACCCTTCCCAAACATTCCTCCGATCAGGCCTTCATCATTGCCCAAAAACAGGTGTCCCCAAAAAATACCTAGATCCTTCACTGAATGCGGAGAAGGTGGTGTTGTGAAGCCATCCTTAAGAGATCAGTACAAGACGGTCACTCCAATATGTGAACAGTGCAGTGGTGCTGGACTGACTCCAGTTGTCGCCAGACCATATAGGAAATATTAGGATTATCAAAGACTATCTTAGTATATAGACTAGTATATATGTAAATATTAAAGCATATGTACAGTAAGATTGAATTGGAGTTTCTAGTTCCTCTGTCATCTGGGTTAACCTGATTGGGGCTAAGAAGTGCATATTTTGGGTTATTGACAAGTATTATACAGTTATTTTTAAAGATACTGAAGAAGAAAAAAAGTTAACAAAAAAAAAAGTTAAACCTACCTACCTACCCTAATTTTTTTTAGCTGTTAGCGGAAACAAAGGTATTATTTGTTTAGGCCTTAGCAGTTTTGTATTGGCCACGGGGGAGGGACAATGATACACCGGGCCGACCATGGTTGGGTCCGGTGTGCGAAAATTTTGACTAGCCTCGAACCTTTCTAGAGTTGGAAATTTAAAACCTGACACCCCCACTTAGGTTGGAAAATATCCAACTGATGACAATTCCAATGACAATGTTGACCAAATGTATGACAATATTTCCCCCCCCCCCCCCCCCCCACCACAATGTTGGAAATTTTTTGACAATTAATTCCCCCCAATAATTTGTCTGAAAATCAAACTACAAAGAACATTTTCTATGGGGCGCCATCCCTGCAAATATTCGGTTTCGAGGAGATATCTCCTTGGAATTGCAATTCCTAGAAGATATCTGCTTGGAATATGGTCCATTATGGAGATATCTGCTTGGATCCAAGGAGATATCTGCTTGGATTATGGAGATATCTCCTTGGATCCTAGGAGATATCTCCTCGCAACTACGAGATATCTGCTTGAAATATTTCCAACGAGATATCTCCTTGAAACCGAGGAGATATCTCTGTAATCCAAGCAGATATCTGCTCGCATTATGGAGATATCTCCTTGAAATAGTTTTCAACGAGATATCTCCTTGGACCCAAGGAGATATCTCCATATTCCAAGCAGATATCTGCTTGAAAATATTCCAAGCAGATATCTGCTTGGATTATGGAGATATCTCCTTGGAATAACCGCGGCCATGAAATATTAATGATTTCTCCACAGTACATATACTTGGATCCAAGCAGATATCTGCTCGCATTATGGAGATATCTCCTCGGTTTCAAGGAGATATCTCCTTGAAAATATTTCCGAGGAGATATCTCGATATTCCAAGCAGATATCTCCTTGAAACCGAGGAGATATCTCCATAATGCGAGGAAATATCTCTATAATGCGAGCAGATATCTGCTTGGATCCAAGGAGATATCTCCGAATGGCGAATATTTGCAGGGATGGCGCCCCATAATTTTCAACCTATTGTTGGTGTGAAATTTCCAACTAATGTTTTGGCAGGTATGAAATTTCCAACTGTTTAAAATTTTGACCAAAGTTGGGGGGGGATCTCAACACAATTTTTCATTTATCAAAAGGCATGACATGAAAATTCTAATATAAAAAAATATTTGTGGGTAGATGCCTTTCTAAATGAAAATTATCCTTAAATTTCACCAATCAAGAAAATTAAGTCTCCTCTCATATATAAATAAATAATAAATAACTGAATAAATGTTCCCGAATGGAGCCTGTTTCACTTTCAGCTTGTCATGGATATTATGAACTGCACTTTTGAAAAAACTATATTTTACAGAAGTTGTTGTTACCTGAAAAGTGATTATTATTTTTTATTTTTCATGGCATAAAAGTATTAATGTAAATGTAGTTATAATATCCAATGGGTCGATGGTTCTTAAATATTGTGTTACAATAATAACTTGTACCATATTCCACAAAGAAATTCCTGACAGATTTTAAGAAAATCCATTTTGAAACACCAGGAAATTTTGGCAAAACCCCCTAAAACCATTGCTGCATTTCATCAAGCTTGGCTGTGCAGTTCCATTTCCATGTTTGATGGATGGACGACAACCCCCACCCCACTTCGCACCCAACCCCCTGGTTGTCCCTGGCCGACACATTCGATGCATACACCAGCGTGAGTGTCAAGTAACACATGAATTGGCGAATTTAAAGTTAATGTGATTGTGAACAATACATTTATTTACCTGTGAATGGAATGTGACCAGTTTCACTGCAATTATGCTGCCTCGTGCGTTGTGAATTCTGCGGGGATGATTACATTCAAACAAGGACACGTCTTCAAATTCAACTTCAAAGAAGCCGCGATGTTCTGCGGACTTCTAATCAGCGATTGACCAATCAGATCGTCACATTCCTTACCGGCGCGTGCGACTTTCAGTTCAAGTCCATGAATAAAACTTAACCAGGTAAATTATCCTGGAGTGACCGGTCGGATCCGGTCGGGGGGCTGGGGCCTGGGGGCGGCGGCTGTCTCTGGTCGAAGAGAGCAGAGCACAATTTGCACAAATCAATTATTGCGTTTTCTGTCGTTGGGCCGGGAGCGGAGAGGTGGGGAGGGGTTCGATCCAATATCGAACGGGATCGTGTGTTAGAATTTTGCAAGATATATAAAAAACCTGCCTCATATTAGAAGTTTACTTTTTGACTTTTGGACACACCCGCCTTGACACATTGTGTATATATAATAGTAGGATATGTCTGTCTGTCTGTCTGTCTGTTTGTACCCATTTTTCTCCAAGACCCCTGGACCGATTTAAAAAAAAATTGGTGTGTTGACTCGGGTTACCTAGCGGAGGTTAAACAACGTTAGTTTTTTTCTTCAAATTTTGATAAAAAAAAATGTAATTAAAAAATAAAATTTAAATTAAAAAAATCGAATCGTTCACGCACAAATGGGCCTCACACTCCGGGAACCTGTTTCAGCTAGTATATATATAACGGTTAAAGAACTTAAAATTTATAGTTGGACATTTACGACTGTTATAATATGAGACAAATTTCATGATGATCAGATGAACAGTACGACCTGTAGCTTGTGCTAATGGATTGAATTTTGAAATCCAAGATGGCCACTGGCGGCCATGTTTTTTGTTCGAATGACCCCAAAATGACTCGTTCCCATCTACATTCCAATTTCAACAGCCATGACAAATTTTATGATGATCAGACTAAAGGTACGACCTGTAGCCTGTGCTAATATTGGAACGTATACTGTAATTACAAGTACATAGATAAAATACAATGCAGACAATAATCAGTTATATACGATTCAATTTTACATTATCATGTCCGGAATAGAAAAATCAAATTTCGACATACCTATTTAAAGATTCTATAGCGAACCAAAAAAAGAAATTACATTAGGTATACATCATGATCAATCTATTATATATTTTGGAAGATCTGTCTGTCTGTGTATCTGTCTGTGTGTGTGTTCGCGATGAACTCGAAAACGGCCAAGCCGATTTCGATGAAACTTGGTATGTGGGGGTATTTTCGGCCGGGGGTGGCATGGGCCTATTAATTTGTCCGTGCGACGTGACCTTGACCTTGAGATCGGATAATTTCAAGGTCAAACGCCCGAATATCACGGGATTTCGATGAAACTTGGTATGTGGGGATACATAAGGCCGGGGAGTGGCATAAACCTATTAATTTGCCCGTGCGACGTGACATCGATTTCAAGGTCAAACGCCCGAATATCACGGGATTTCGATGAAACTTGGTATGTGGTGTTACTTTCGTATGGGGAGTCTCATAAGCATATTCATTTGCCCGTGCGACGTGACCTTGACCTTGAAATCGGGTCAATTCAATGTCATATCGCCAATTTTGATGGGATTTCGACGAAATTTGATACGTGGGGTTACTTTTGTCCACTGAGTGTTTTGGACGGGTCGAGTCGTGACCCCGACCTGACCTTGACCTTCAAAAATTCAAGGTCAAATCGGGTAAAACCGGATGGATTTCGACGGGCACGTTTGTCGGGTACTTTTGTCCGGGCAGAGTTTTGGACCCCACTTGACCTTGACCTTCAAAATGTACAATTCAAGGTCAAAGCCCGGACGAAGTCGGGTCACCTTTTAGTATATATATAGTGCTGTTTTGTCATTGTTTTTGAAACCAAGATGTTGTAAATAACGATGTTCCAATATTACGTACGGTATACAGCAGTACAGGTGACATTGTGTGTACTTATTTCATTGAATAGAAGCAATCAGTTAGTTTATAAACACTATCCACATTGGAATTTAAGAATGTAGCAATGAACTTAGATTGTCTAAAATTCAAACCACATCGACTGTACCATTTCAGAGAACACAATGATTGAACTAAGCACAATTGTAAATATTTACTGCTTTATTCGGGACGCATTCGAGGGCATAATTATTACCGCATCGATTGCTCCAATAGCCGTCACTGTGTGTAATTCGTTTATAACAATGATGCTGTTTCTGAATATTTCGGATACAAAATATTTGGAAAATAACTTATTTCTTTATGTTATTTGCAATTTCGTTTGGAATTCCTCATCGGAGTGTTTCACATCACTTTAGTCTGCATGTGATGAAGTAATGTTCTAACTATATACACTCTAAGAAAAGTTTTTGAAAACAGTTCCAAATTTGGTTCTCCGGAGAACCAAATGCCAACATAGAACCAAACTGTTCGGTTCCACACTGCTTTTGTTCCATCTGGAACCAAATCCAAATTTGGTTTCTTAAAAAAAAAAAACCCACCGAATTCAATGTTTGTGCATATGTCGGAACACGGCCTATATATATAGCTAAATTAAATATCCTATAACAATATGTCCATACATTTGGGGCTAAGATGATATGGGAAAGACTAAATCAAGCGGGATTCCTTTTATATATATTCCAATACACACATGCCTAGACTGTGTTGAGTCATATTATGGATTCTGATCATTTGATTGCTGGTGTGGGGGGGGGGGGGTAACTACATTGTTCACAAATAGAAGAAAAGGTATGGAACAATAACTTTATTAATATAATTCGATATTCCCTTCAGATATCAGACTATCGTTGGGGTCTATTCGGTGAACCGACATCGTGCATGTGATATCAATTTTAGACTGAATAATATATTTACGAACTATATTAGAACATTCAGAAACAATTAAAGACACCTCAAACGTGCTTATAACATACGCATATATAGTGTCACGGGACATTGTTTCCACAATGACTCATAATTGTTTCCTGCATGGTATAGGCATTTAATGAACCAAATGAGGAACGTCCATGCGTTCTGGTTCTATCCAGGAAACCTATAGAGAACCAAAGTATGTCACAATGGTTCTCCCCTTATCATGCAGGACACAAATTAGAAAAGTTTGTAGAACCAAAACATTGTTGGTTCTTCATTTGGTTCTTTATTTTGGTTCTCCGCGAAAAACCAAAACATGTATAGTTCTTCATTTGGTTATTCATTTCGGTTCTTTCGCACCAAAGGATGGTCACATTTGATTATCCACACCCGAGTTACATGTATGTATATAGGTCTAAAACCGCTCAGTGTCGGTTTAACCGACCCTGAATAGGCCTATAGGCCTGCATGGCATACAT
This sequence comes from Siphonodentalium dalli, assembly GCA_032622095.1. Classification (NCBI taxonomy): domain Eukaryota; kingdom Metazoa; phylum Mollusca; class Scaphopoda; order Gadilida; family Siphonodentaliidae; genus Siphonodentalium; species Siphonodentalium dalli. Next base: position 65,482,905 of record CP136061.1, read on the forward strand.
ACATGAGATATATCCACGCATATATACCTTCCATTAACAGGAACTTTGTTAGTCCAGCTATATATAGCATAATTATCTACCCCACCCTATAGCTATATATAGGTATGGTAGTTAAGATATGCCCAGATTCAGTTTTTGCTTTGCTTTGTATTGTTTTTTTGTTTAGCCAATTAAGGCTACAATTAAAATTAAAAACGAAGAAAAAAATATATGTATCTAAAAACATATACCGGTATAGATATAACTGATATTTTATATTTTATTTTATAATTATAAAAACAGATATTTTATATTTTATTTTATATATATTTAAAAAAAATCATTAATTTCATTAGGCCTATATATAATGTCATATAATATAATTTACAGGCCTATATATATAGATAATACGTTTACATAATATTATAATATAGGCCTACGGTACATAATAACACATAATTACATAACTTCCTAGGCTATAATAAATGCATGCCTATAGCTAGGTATAGGCCTATAGGGGCCTATAGTTATAATAGATTGCCTTATAAAAAATAAGAATTCACTTTTTAGACCTAAAGGTCTGATCGATCACCTATATAGGTATATATAAAGGTCAGATCAATAGAGTCCATTTTTGTTCTTTTCACATTCAATTTACCAAATATGCGCTCTTTAATCACAGCTGGTCCCCAGAAAAATATTTTACCCCACCCCCAATACTTAATCCTATAATACTTAATCCTATAGATATAGGATTAAGTATTATTGGGGGTGGGGTCAATTTTTGTTCTGGGGACCTGTGTCTTTAATATCGCACATAGATCTCTGTCTATTATATTAACAATACCATGAGTCCGTTATGTTTTGACATGCATTTCGGTGAACTGGCAGAAAGCTTCCCGAAAATATTTGGGCTGAGTTTGGGCTTGCTACATCTAGGCGGAGCTTAAACTGACTGCCTGCTACTCTAAACACCTGTCGATCATTGTGCTTCTTTACAAAGAAGTTCATTGGGCGTTGACATGTGGGCGTAACCCCGGCAAAATGTACCACATGATCTCGCGCCAAATTATGGATTTCAGTTGATACACGAAATAATTTTTCGAAGGACTCACTTATGTTCACTGTTTTTCTTCGGATGTTTACGGATTGTATTCGGTGTAATACTGTTTATCTAATGTTTGACTGTTAGTAGTGTTCACTATTCAAGAGAGACACTTGTGGTGAGTTTATAATTTCCTCGTGTTTACTATATCTGACTGGGGCGAGAGACAGGTTCGTGTTGTCAGTTCGCCAATTCATTGGCGGCTATTTTGATTATACATTGGTCACTGTGAATCATCTTCAGTGCGATTTTCTGGCACTTTTAGACATCAAAAGAACAGTAGAACAAAAAATTTATTTCATAACTTATATTCTTCCCATATTAGATTATTTACAGCAGGCTAATATACAGATACGTTGTAATTTAAAATGTGTATGTACAACTGTGCTAACGGTAATCTTGTCATTTCAAATTCAATTGTGGTTGGTTATCAAGAGCAAAAGATACCTTGTAACGCTTATCACGGCGAGTATAACTACATATTACAATTTTAGAGAACCTTGTCTGTCATTCGACATGAAATCTGTCCAAACATTAATTTTGAGACTTTGATTCGTGTCTACAAGTCTGAACACATCTGGTAAACACTTGAGTTTATCCCCTTGTGAGCCTCAAAAATAGCGGTAAATATGAACTGACTTGTACAATTTCCCAAATTAACCGTCTTATTTGTGCTTTTTCGAATAACTTGTGATTCAGCTTAGCTCGTATGATAATATTGTACTATTTGCCTTCATCTGACCTAATTATTATTTCATATTGTAAGTAATTTTACTGTGGAGATCTGTTTGAATGTGGCGGAATTTTGAGGAGGCGGAATGTAAACACAGTGTAACCGTAGTAATGTACCGTTATGGGTATGCTCGTTCCCGGGGCCCGGCGGGTTACTATCACGCGCCAAATTTGAACGCGCACTAATTCTGTACCGTCAAAAAACACCGGCTGGTTGTCTGCAAATTTCCTCCACCTTTCATGCGCCAGAACAGAAACAAACCGGTCAAGTGATGCAATGATGATTTTTACAACAATTGGGGATAACAGGTATCATTATTAACCAATCAGTTATCATTATATTACCACATGAACTTGACGAAGCCGCAGACACTTGACCTCACTCGAGTCACTGCACGTCTTGTCTGCTTTTTCGTACATGCGACATCGGTATTAATGTACACACCGTAACCATATCGCACGTACATCAATCGCAGACACCGCCAATTCCATTTGACAATCAATCTGTTTAATTATCCTATGATTATTTACTGTTAATGATGAACCTCAAGGCTAATATAAACGGTAGTGGTTCAATGTTGATATGTCTTATAATATTATTACTAGTTCAGTACTCAGACAGTATCCTCTTTTTTTTAGCATATTTATATTTTGTTGGAATTGGAGGGAAAACTCAAAACCCCAAAATTTATTAATTGATTATTTTTTTTTATTATTACCTGTATCTAGATATTTCAGTGCAGGAACCAATTCTGGTCTACATAATTTAACTTATGACGCATGTGTGTTAGTATCTTTGTAGACAATAACTTAAGTTAAGTGAATAACCAGGCAGAATCAACCATGTGGCTTTTAGCCAAAAAGAATGGTAATAGAAGAAAAAAAATTAATCTAATGGTCACAATATGTCAACAAATAAGATTATCTTCAATAATCATTCCTTGAATTAGTCAGAGCATCAGACTAATAAAACTTCTAAATCGTAAATGTTTTTATAGGAGAGGTTTGAAAGTTGGTAAGATACTTTTCGATTCCCTTCCCACTAAAAAATAAATAAACACAGACCTGTTGTTTTTTTGTGGGAGATACACATGTGACATTAGTGCCAACAAATTAGACTTTCGGATTAGGAGGAATTTTAATATTTGGACATTACGAACCTCTATATAACTTCAAGTATTAAGATAATCGTAAATGTCCAAGTATTAAAATATATTTTTATCCAAATACTCAAATAGTCTAATTTGTTGGACTGATGTGACCTAGGTTTTAATCTGTTGATCAGGTATGGGAATATGCTGGAGGGGAAATTTGGGCTGCATCTAGTCTGGGGCAAATGGTCCCGCTGCACCTCTAGCAGAATAAAACCCAACCGTTATGCCTTTAATATTTGATAAAAAGTTTTATAAATTATTAGATGAATTAATTTATTTATTGTATTAAAGGATTGAGTAAATAGAACATAGCTGTCTCAAAGCTTGATGTGCGAGAGAAGTTTTCCATTTTAGACCTTCCTATCAGTTGGTTCAACATTCTGTTCATTTAGATTCCAATTATATTTGGCGGGATTGGGTTTCACTGCCTCTTGTATGTGTGCATTGTCATGAGTCAGCATGTATATGTATATACCCACGGGGGAGCTTAAATCGTGAGATTTGCATCCACGATTGTGAAGGTGTGAGATGAGTCTCATGTCAAAATTGTGACAGTTAATATGTCTGCATCTTCCAATAGATATATTTCCAATAATTTTTTCTTCATGTCAATGATAATATTGCCTGTCTTTGCGATTTTTAGACTGAAATACTGATATTTTTATATACAATGCTGTCAAAACATTGCATTTGGCAGATGTTGATTTCCAGCGTATTTGTACAGTCAATATTACCACTAACTGAAACTGTTCAACAATTACCGCATTCTGGAAAATACTGTATTTAACCCTTCCAAGTTCCATGACTGGATCTTCCTGACATTTTGTGATATCCCTGTGCCAATGCATTCTCTTATATATGCGAGTCTCCCATAGGAAGCCTTGCATATGTAAGAGAATACATTTGCCTAACAATATTTACCTTGACCCTGTGCCAGTGTATCCTCTTATATATTCAACGCTCACTACATGGGGAGACTCGCATATATAATAAGACAATGCACTGGCACAGGATCTTTCATGCTGCACAAGCGCAGCTCCCGTCATGAAAGGGTTAAAACCGCCAAGAAACTTCTTTTTTCCTATTTTTGGGAAATTGTTATCAGCAGGTTCGTAATTCAAGTTATTAAATTGGTCTCGCCTAAAGGGGGCATTAATCAATACAAGGGAAATTATATATGAGGCCAAAGAAAAAAGATACTATGTTTCCCCACATCGACCGACCCTAAAAATAACTGCCGACCCTAATCTTTTTATTGATATAATTTTGAGAAAAAGCCGAACATTTCTGTAAAAAGAAAAAAGAAATTTTTGTTTTTTGCCACCAATGCACATACATACATTGTGTAAATGATGTTCATTAGTGTGCAAAAGTAAACACATGATTTCTAACATATCCCTGTGTAAAGTGACATCTGGACCTCAAAAGTTAAAACTCCAGGTGTGGATTCATGGGCATGATTTTGCGATTTTAATGTTCTCCAAAAACCATGCATGCTAGGTTGGATGTACATGTATTGGCTGCCTCCAGACAATGGGATGTAGTCATCACAATACAAGTACTAGTACCGGTGTAATGGCAGTATGGGTAAAATTCTCATAAAACGTTAGTGACATCAATTTCATACCAAGTAATATAATATAGCCAAAATTATGAAAATGCGGTATGTGAATAACAAATCACACACTTAAGCATAAACCAAGTTTGATCTTTTATTAAATCTTAATGTATACCGGTATGTCCACTGTATTGTTCAAGTAATACTTTCCCCACAACATGAGTTGGCATTTTATGTCACTTCGGTCGAGGTAGTTCAATATTTCTGCAGCTAGATCAAAAATAAAAAAATTCCCTATCTACCTACACTAATTTTTCACACCGTTAGCGGAAACATACTATCCTCTTTTTTTTGGCCTGATTGCAAAAATACAGAGCTTAAAAATTTAACGAGAATCCAACCAAAGATTCTCGTAAATATTCTCGCAAATTACCATGGATTCTTGCGAAATACGGTAGTATGTTTGGATTCTCGCAAATTTGAACGGAATATATGCCCTGAAATATCAGGGGTCGGGGCGGGGCCCCCAAGAGTACACTGAAACAAGACGGCCAGTGTCAATTAATAGTACTCTATAACTGACAAGAGATATTGTCTTTCCCTCAGACCATAAAAATTATTAAAGCAATGTGTTTTCATTTTATTATTTTCTCTGAATTCTGATGGATATACATGTACTTAACAGATGAGAATCACAGATAAGAAATAAGACTTGTTTACTTTTGTGAAAGCTTATTTTTTCTATGATGTAATTCACTCGTTATCTTCCAAATATCCTAATCTATCATGCTGCTGTCCCTTTGTAGCCCAATGAAGTAGGTGCATCTTATACAAAAACGCAGGATGTTCAGTTCCAACATTGACTGACTTGAATACAAACTATGAATGTATCATGATATATATCATATTTGTGACCTCAGTATCGCGATACATATCACATCATAAAATTTGTGTATCGTCCCATCCCTAAAGTTCCAATAATAACAACGGTATTTTTATAGCCAAAAATTACCTCCCACTACTATTCTCTGGTGCAAGGTAATGGGGTTTTTGAGCATGCAATTTCAAAATTTGCATATGAGGGCCAAACCATGGTCATCCCGGCCTATCTTAGGTTCTGAGGACCCTACATTTAAAGTCCCTAGTGGAAATGCTGACTATGTGGAAGAATCAATGTTTTTTTGTATTTCAGGTGTTATGGAACGTGCCTCAGACCAGTTGTTTCAGCGATTGAGATTGCAAAATGAAAGAGATGATGAAAGTGATGGAGAAATAAGGACAATCCTCAAAGATCAAACACAGTTTTTTAAAATAGACTCTGAAAAAATGAAGCTAATAAATTCCTCCAATAAAGAAAACCGACATAGCCCTGCAAAGGGTTCTCCTCGGGGAAGAGTCCGTCAGCCTCTCGAATCGTCAGCTACCTCCTATGATAATCTTGGTGTCGAATCTGACTTACTTGGTGCATCTCATATGAGAAATGCTGCTACAAGTACATGTGCTCCATCTCCGAAATCTAACTCTGAACACCCACCTTCACCAACTGCTAATTTAAAAATGCTGTTTAGTGCTGTTAGTCAAATAGAGAAAGCGAGATGTGATATGAATAGTGATACGACTGATTCTAGTGCTATTAACGGAGTGGCTGATGATGCTGCTTCTGACTTTGATAACGATCTCATGTCATCCCAAGAAAGTGATAATGGAAGGACTTGTGGATCTAGGAAAGAGAAGTCATTAGGTTTATTATGTCAAAAGTGAGTATTCTTAGCCACCACATTAGAATTTTTTTTTTTTTAGCAGGGAAATATCCAGGACTGTTTTGATATGTTACAGGATTTGGTGCTCAAACTCTAAAACTCAAATGTTCTGAAATTCCTATTAATAGACAATATTTAATCAACCTGAATTTTCCTTCTTCCCCCCCCCCTTTTTTTCCAATCTTGAAATATTGCTTAATTCAACAAAATACTACCGTATGTAAATCATAAATCTACAGTTGCAACAATATACTGTGTAAATCATAGTGTGTATCCACAGTTGCAATAGAGCCTTTAGTTGCATGTTCAATTGCCGATTGAAGTTCATTGAACTCGATTCAGAAATATGTTGTCTGGCATCTCATTTAAATTATAGCTGGAAAACAAGTGTCCTAAAAAAAATCCTTGGATTCTTCCCTGGTTGTGAGTTGTCATAAGTTTTTGATACTCTACACTAAACATAAAAATAGGAATAATCCATTGTCATGTGAGTTGTACATGTATATCTACACCCACCAATTTTGATGCATACATGTACAGTATCTTTGATTTCAATGAGGTACTAGTATTCATCTAAAATTTTGTACATTAGTTTATCATCAGTGAATGACCTTCCTTTACATATGTATATTTATTTTTATCTCCAGATGCAAGAAAATTGTTTTTACTAGTACACACACAAAAGAGTAAACTCTCTTGAAAGACTTTAAGCAGGGCAAACCATGGTCACCAATGACTTTGTTGTCAACCAAATGACTCCATTTAATTTTGCCTACTAGCGGAATATCTAACATCAATAACCTGAATTCAAACTAAAGTCTCCATTTTTTCCAGGTTTTTACAAAAATACAAAGAATATCCAGAACCTCATGAAAGATTAGAGATCAGCTTAGATGAAGTAGCCAAAGACTTAGGTATTAAAACATGCATTACACTGAGGTCTTAGGCCATGGACGATGGTTAATTAATTTTATGCTTTGCGTCAATCACCACATTTCTTTATTTGGCAGAAAATAATGACATTGATCAATTATTGGCAGATTGAACAATTCCATTGTCTCAATGATTGTCCCTTGTGATAATTCAGATAGAATAATTTAATCTTAGTCCCCAGACAGATATGCTTCATTCACATAAAATGAATGTAAACAAGATTTGTGTTAATATTTATGTTATTTTATAATTAAATTGTGCTCTATATATATATATATATATATATATATATAAAGTAACTTCGTGCATAATTAATAATGAATAATCACCACATTTCGCTTTGAATTCTCAGATACCTAGATGATGCTATTACATAAACTTAATTAACCATGTCCCTATTGAAGACATAATATAAAAGGTTGGGAAAATGTGGATTTTACACATACATGTACATGTACTTTTCAAGATTGTTGATGAAATTATCAAATTGAAGGGGTACTGTATACTGAATCCGGCCATTTATGGGGTTCATAGAGCACATGAGTGTATTTGGCACTAAGGCCCAAAAAAAAAACATCTGTGTTTCCGGTTTCCCGACCTACCTGTCGAAATTGGGCCGACCTGGATTTGTTTTTGAAAATTTTCTACAAAAAAAAAATAAAAAATTTATGCATGTATTGACATGTAAAATTGACACTTTTTGTCCATCAGCTTTGTCATCTACTATAAAGATAAAGGCTGGAAAATAAACCATGGCTTTATTTTAGCACGTGCTAGAATAAAGCAAGAACGGATACTCCAACTATCATAATCAAGTCACGCTCTCAGAACTACATGTACAACCAAAAATCTTGCAATTGATTTAATTGTTTCCTAAAGAAATTCCCCATTAATTTCTTATCCCATTTAAACAAATGTAATAGATGTTAGCGACTTTTAAACTTTGGCGATCGATAAAAACAATACCCATAAAGTTTGACAAGATACAAGGTTTATTTCCTCGTATGATTCAGCAAATGGGAATAAATCGGTACTGTTCTGCGGGTCGCACTGCCAGGTGAAAATAAGATGTCAACATGATGGCATAGAAGTTATCTAGACTTTTGCTAGCAATGCCGATAGTATCAATGTTGTCATGTACAATATTGCGCAGCATTGTGTCATGGTGCCATGAGCCACAGGAGATAGCATTTCCGTGTCCCTTCTTGGAACGCAGATCACTCCAAACTTTCTGGTGCATATTCTGGATATATTGTCAGATATAAAACTAGTTTTCTGTCAGAAACTTCAGCAACTGGATACAAAGGTATTGAGAATACCAACTTTTTATCTTGCTTTTAGAATATGGTGCATTATAGAAAGATTTTGAAAAAAAAAAAAAATTCCCTACCTGGATTTTTTTGCTCAAGAAATCGGAAACAGACATGTTTTTTTTTTTGGCCTAATCCATGGCTCAAATTCATTCATTTGTGGCATATACATTGTATTCTGTTGAGTATAAAAGATGGTCCAGGATGACTGGATTTAGGGTACAGGACCCCTTTAAACAATGTATGTATCATTATGAAGCAGTCCTTTTAATTAGGAAAAATACCCCTAGGCAAAATGTTCGTCCTAGGCAGTTTTGAAAATGCTTTAAAATCATGTTAGTTACATCGTGAGCAGGTGAATATCTTGAGGACACATTTCTTTAATCTTTAATATTTTGGACAAAACTGATGCCATTGTGAAAACATCCAGACGATATCGCGAATCGAGATCGATAAATTCAGCGCCCAAAGAAAGTACAAACATGTACTACTAAAAGCGTGTACCGCCAAACATCCGGTCATTAGAAACGTACTATTAAACCGCGTACCGTTTTCGCCGATTCGTCAGGTATTGATGATCAGTGATTTTTTTTCTATTTTTGCCGGCGGGTCAATAAAATGTTTAGGGTCGTATGCAAAAAATAGTGTCGGTCGGGAAACCCAAACCAAAAGACTTTTTTTCTTACTTTGGTCTGATAAGAAATGTCGACACTCACTTACAGTACCTCGAAAGTTGGAAACTTCTCCCTCGGCAAAAAAAATGCTGACGCAAAATCGTAATCTCCTCGGCTCGTCCTCGGCAGTGCCGAATGCCAAGGGCTAATTAAAAGGACTGATGAAGGGTGGGCAATCAATCATAAATCAAATGATACCAATTGGGGGGGGGGGGGGGTAACTCTGCTCATTCAAGGTAAAATATTCCAAATATGTCTCTGAATATGTACTAATCCTTATAAACTTAATGGGTACAACATTTAATACCTTAGTACTTAAATTTGTTGATTATTTATTTATTTCATTATTTTCATCATCTTATATTTCAGCTGTTGAGAGAAGGAGAATTTATGATATTGTGAATGTGTTGGAGAGTGTGGAGCTAGTCAGTAGATTGGCAAAGAACAAGTACACCTGGCATGGAAAAACAAATCTCATCACGACACTCGCCAAGTTAAAGGTATTTCAGAGTTCAGACTCAACCTTCCAAACAACTGTCCATCATGAGTAAGACAAAATGTGCCAGCTAAAAAAAAACTCATGTTCTAGGAAATAATCATCAGGTCACAAATGCCAGAAAGGGCCTTTATATATAAGGTGCTTCTGGGCAAGCCTTGAAATAGTGTGCCTGTCATTTGCAGAATGAGGTTCCCAGAGGGTGAATTTAGTGACGCTACCCCGCACAGCGGGCTAGCATCACTAAATTCACCCTCTGGGAACCTCATTCTGCTGAGGCCTGAGCAGAATGAGGTTCCCAGAGGGTGAATTTAGTTATGCTAGCCCGCTGTGCGGGGTAGTGTCACTAAATTCACCCTCTGGGAACCTCATTCTGCAAATGACAGGCACACTATTTCAAGGCTTGCTTCTGGGGTCCTGGGTAGGCCCCATACCCCAGGCTGGGGCTTTCACTTCTGTAATTGGATCACCATGGAAATTTAATGTGACCTGTTAACAGGTCACTGTGACTTTTCCGTTCGCCCCAATTTCATACCCTGATTTCGGAAATAGAAAACATTCCATATTTTAAATATCATGAGTGCTAGTGTTGTATCAATTTTGTATAAAAAACCCCATGCCTTATTTCTTTAACATATTGCAGTCCTCGAAATTAGGATAAATGTCCCATGGCATTGCTTATTGCTGTTGCCAATTTTGAGGTCTGCATATTGGAACTACTCATAGAATTTTATCAATTGCTGTCTGTCAGAACCTCTGGAAACATAATAAGGGAGATAGATATACAAGTTTTGTAAATTATATAATTTCAGATAAATCAGAGTTTTATCCCATAATTTGGAGACTCTTATTAGTGCTGGGCGGTTTCCCGATTAATCGACAATACCCGGTTAAAATTTCAATATCGTCAGTAATATCGTCTAAACTAAAATAATCGTAATATCGTCGTCAATCAGTGGGTTCCAGCCGATCATAAACGTGTCCAAAGAAATAATTTAACTCAAGCCTAATTCGAGTTATTTAAGTTTTAAAATCCCAGTGTAACATCCACGTGTGCAATCAAAACACACAGAATAGAAAACAGGGTTAAATCGGGAGGGAGGCTCAGGGAGCATTGGGCTTGAATCAAGTAAGTACGGTCCACATTTTGTGTGTTGATTGAGAATTGAGAACACAGTTCATTCAGTACAGAATCATCGTTCAATACTAATTCCCATGTCCTGATTTTTTCAATATTCAATCATCATATTAAACAATGTCCAGAACGACTGACGAAATTACATGTAGGGAAGGGAACCCATTATATTCATTTGTCAAGAGACTTGAGTGTCATCGGGAATAACATATATATTTACTCAACATAGTAGAACATACCGAGTTAGAAAAAGATACTATATAGTATGGAATGGTTTTAGTTTTGCCATAGACGAGATAATGGTTTTACTAATTACCGGTATAAACCAGAATTTGTCAAGTCACCAGACCGAAATTGTCCAAATAGCGTAATTTAACCAGTGAATTTACTTTTCATTCCGAATATCCATCGAGCACGAGGTTGTCACTTGTTGAGTGGTTTTGTATGTTATTCCCGACGTTAACTTGTTAAAAGTAATGCCAATTATGTGTTTCTATCGAATAGTGACAAATTGTTTTAAGTCTCCAGTATCTGGTTTTTTTTTTAAAACAGCGATTATATCGTTAACTGCGGTTTTAATTTAAAAAATCACGGTTTTTATTTTTGTTAATATCGTCCAGCCCTAACTCTTATTTGAAAGCCAAAATATAGGAATAAAAAATGGGGGTGTATTTACTATTTACTTTCCTGTAACAGCTTTGCGTTGTCTGTTTCCAGGCTCTTGCTGACAGCGAAGGGTTTGCAGAACAAATTGACAAAGTGAAGGTTTTTGAATTCAATCGAGAATTAGATGCTGTGGCAAACAAGGAGATCTGTCAGAACCAGCAAAAGATAGATGATATTCTTAGTTCAGAGAGTAAGTAACTAATAGAATGTAATTCAATAAATGATCTGAACTGAATTCTGTTTTGACTTGGAATTTACAAATTTTGTTCAGAAAATAGATTGTATTCAACATACCAATACATAATTGGATACTTAATAGCTGGAGTATTCACCTGAAGTGAAACACTCCGCTGGGATTGTTCAAAACAAATAAACTTTCTCAATGCATAAATAAATAAAAATTTAATTAAAATTGGCAGTAAACAATGACATTCTTTTATATAAACTTGTGTAAAACAGGGTTTCTGCCCAAGGAAAATATATCAGGCCGTTTTAGGAACCATGGTTCGCCCTGTCAGAAGAAAATTTAGATTTTTGTCACTATCATTTATTACTCATTTTCTTGCACCTGAGATAAACGCAGTCCAAAGCTACATATATATTCAAGTGTATCCTGGACACTTTCGACTATTTTAGTAGGTGCATTATTTTTTTTTCGCAGAGTTTTTCTCTTAAGATTTGTGATACATTACCATGAATTACTTTTGCATGAAAGTGAATCAACTGGAGAGGGTTGCATAGATCCGTTAGCTCTTTTAAAAATCATAAAATATGCGTTCAACCTTTTGAATTGATATTTTCTTTTCTTTTCATATTTTGATGAGAGAATGTAGAACTATGATATATATTCTTTCCTTGATGCTGTGGCCTATATATGTTGTTTTTTTTTCATCTTTTCAGCACTACTCAGAAAAGACAAATCACTGGGTATTATGAGCCAGAAGTTCTTGATGTTGTTTCTTGTGTCAAAGGTGAGAGTTATTTAATTTCTAGCTCTAATTGAGATATTAGATTTCGCCCATATCAGAGAATACAAAAATTGTTGCTTGGATTTTTATCTTGTTGAATAAAATATGAAGCATATGGCAGCTACCATAATTGGCTATGGCAATCAGCAATGCCGAAGCCATTTGCTGAAGAAAACTGAACCCATGGCAATGATTGCCATAGCGGATTGCCAAAGCCAAAAGACTTAATTGAGAGGGCTGTTATGGTATAGAAAATAGTTGATGGCAGAGTCCTTTCTAAGGCTTTCTTTTCTTTTTTCTCATCAATTCATATACCGCAGTTTATAATTTCTATAAAATGAATAAAAGATACAATTTTCAATATCTGTTAAACTTCATGTATTGTTCCACTGTTTGCCAATTGTTTGGTTGTAATGAATGTTTTTTTCCTCCTGCATTAACTTTTTCCCCACCCAAACCAGGCTATAAAATTGGTTTGGTGCAGTCCTCGAAATTGACCATGGCAATAAGCAATGCTGTGAGAAACACCGTGGTAACATGTGGCATATTAGCCACAGCATTAAATTTGACGTTGGACATTTTTCCTAATTTCGAGGACTGGATGGTGTGACATTGACAAGAACCAATTGATGCAGACTAGTAATGTACAAAACAACAGTGTCTGAGAATAAAATATCATATTTTTTTTGTCAACCCCATAAAATGTATGTGTGAAGGAGTTGTATCAGGTCTACATACATGTTTATCTCAATCACTTTCTTTTTATATTGATAATATTCAGATTTAATAATTTAATAATGTGATACTATTTTCAGCCGAAAACGATAAATTTGGACCTTGCTGCTAAAATTCTGATTGGTGATCCAACAATAGACAGAACTGAGAGCTCAAAATTCAAAAGTAAGTAATAGTCAGTTGATATTAACCATATTTATAGTTAGGGTTGAACATTGGCAAAAGTTAATAGTCAAAAAAATTTTTTTTTTAAACTTTCCAGGCTGTTTTGTGTGGTGTGACCAGATATTTAAAACATGTATCTGTTTCCTGTTTCGCGATTATCTCATAACAAGCTGAACAAATGGGAACTAATAATTGGCTTGTAACTGGTCATCCATCATGATAATCACATTAATCTACTGGGCTGCATCATGATAGGTCACATCAAAACGCTAATAACTTTTAATATGTTGTCAGCACTTTCCTGGAAACTCCCAATCTGCTCTGTTGGGTCAATAAGAGACACATTTAAAATTTCAATTTGAAAACATAAAAGAAAGTATAATTTGTCCTCATCCCAAGTTTTTATAATGGAAATAAAAATTACTGTTGAAAACAATTTATCAGATTCAGCTCAGACAGAAACAGGGCTCCAGATTCACTCTCAGATCATCAAATTTGCAAAACAAATTCCCGGGGGAGGTCCCCGCACCTAACGGGTTACCCAACCATAAACCAGATGAACTATAAACTATGCGGAATTTTGAAATTTGCAGACCTGAGTTTATAATATGCTGACAGAAGAATCTAATTTTAGGTTTCACTCAAGAATGCAAGACTCCTCTTATTATAAATAATTCTTTTCTTTTATTTTCCAGCAAAAATAAGAAGACTGTATGATATAGCCAACATCCTTACAAGTCTAGACCTCATCCGTAAAGTTCATGTGACAGAAATTAGGGGAAGAAAACCTGCTTTCAAATATATTGGACCAGATATTGAACAATCACATGAGTTATCTAGTGAGTATTCAGAAAATAAGTATAATCTTATCTCTATTGTTTCATTAATAATTATCACAACACAGTGTTTTTACAGATCTTATTTTGGATAAAATCGAAAGGCCGCATCCCTATTGGGGAACTAATTTTTTTTTTTATTAATTTCTATCTTATATATGGTGTCAATTATTTTAATAGGGCCATATAAACTTAATAGTTTGTTTCTCAGGGATTTTTTTTTTCAAAGTGATGAGGGAGGCAGTTATTTATATTTATTATTTTTTTCAAATTAATTTTGTGGTGAGGCAGGTATTTATATATATAATATTTATCGGAGTCCCATATTAAGGAATAATACTGGATATGGACACTATAGTGAAACAGGACAGCTGACCATCATATATCCCCTTAATAATCTAGATTTGTAATAAAGTTGCATAGAGGAAACAGTTTGAGTTATTCACTCATGATGCTGTGGAAACTACATCGGTGAAATTTGATGTAACTCAGGGTGACCACCAACCAGATCAAGCTTTATTGGAAGGAGTTACACTGGACTACACATGAATTGATAATATAAAATCACAACAATAATTTATGAAATAAAAGGTTTATTTTCTAATTAATCACAGACTTTCATAAAAATCTTGAAGTTTGAAATAGTGCTGATCCACAAACCAGAGTGCATTACATACAATAGCCACACACTGCCGACCCACACTGTCAACGCTATCCGATTGGAAGCCCACTTTCACTTTGTTTTCACCTAACCAGTCAATGATTGAATGAATTAACTGCACAATTCGTCACGTTTGTTTTTCACATTTGTCTTACTGGGCAACACCACCTCCTTGCAACATGTCATCAGCACTGATTACTAGTTCTTCCGATTTCTTCTTTGGTCACTCGAATTTGAAAATATCGTCAGAAAAATTGCGTGACTTCAGAAAACATGACGATCATGATGTCTCCTGCAACTGTGTCAAAGTCCCCTGTTTTCGTTTTTGAAACAACCAGGTCAAAATCATCGTCAATGTCTTTCGTGGACATGAAATCACCAGCCATTTGACGAACAGTTTTTGATCTGTTGACTGATATAATTGTCCATTTGCCTTCCGATGCATTCTGCACGATAGAAATGTTTATCAAAGTCGCCATTTTGTTATTATTTTAAACAGGAAGTCCGTCGGAATTATCCGCCCTTATTTGTGAATGTAAAGTCCGGATAGATTTGCAGTCCGGATAGATGTGCAGTTTGCGTAAAGTTTCAAGACTAAGTTATCGGTCTGGGGCGGTTTGGGATATGCGGTATTTATATATTTATTATCTGCAGCTGCCAATAAATAAGGGGTAGCGCAGGGTTTTTTCGGGAGGCGGCGATCCCTGAGAAACGAACTATTTTGTGTGTATGGCCTAGCATATGATATAGATATTGGTGAATATTTTGTTTTATATTTAAGTCAGCTGTCATGTTTGTATGAGCTTTAAAGTTCTATTGGTATTTTTAATTTTGTTTAAATTGATTAGAAGAGATTCAAAATACCTGAATGTTTTAATTAGAATATCCAATTGTTTGCAGTTTGTTCCGATGGCGTACACAGACCAAGTTCCAGACATTCTTTGTTGGACTGTGTCAGGAATATAAGTGGTAAGCATTTTTATTCCCCACCCATTTACGTGAGGTACATGTATTCAATGGTATCCCAGCCGTTGAATGTATATTATTGTATACCTCTTGTGGAATACAAGCCAGAACTATTCTTGTTCACGTTGCCGCCAAGAAAGTTGATGTACATTACGTCAACGTTCTGATTCGGATGATGCCCCGATCATTACTGGTTATTCATCAGACATAAATCACAATAGGGGTAGCTAGGGATTGAATTGGATAGACTTATCTGCACAACTGTAGAATAAATACAGAACACAACTTGCATCATAAACAAGAATCTTTTATCGAACATGTTGCGGATGGCGCATAGTTAGATTTCCATATCCATGCTCCATCCCCATTCCTCAACTCGTTCAACAAAAGATTCTCGATTAAGATGCGCATTGTGTTCTGTCTATATCAAGTTTACTATTATTGAAATTTGAAATAAAACTGATTATAAGTCAGGGTTTCTGCTTGGGGTTAGGGGAATAGTACCCCCATAGCTTCTTGGGGGAAAATATCAGTCAACAAAATGCAAATATCTAATAATATACAGTAAATCAGCCAAGTTCTGAATGTCGACTGATAGTGAAATTCGTGGGTAAACTAAGCGTGCTGACAATTTTTTTCTACCACCACCAAGGGTAGAGGAAATTGTAAAAATTGACACTTTATTTCTGTGTGCGACTTCACTATATTCATGACAACATGTTATACCATGAAATATTCCTGATCATCCAGGGGGGGGGGGGGGAAAACAAAAAATTCCGGGCACATATGCCGGGGTGGGTGGTCGATAGGACCAACAAACAATTTTTTCCGCAACTCAAAAATATATTTCCTGCAAGTCTTTTTGACAGTTTTTGCAATGAGTTTGGCTTAAGACACATCTACATGTCAATATTAACATAAATGACAAATTTCATGATGATCAGACAAACAGTATAGCCTGTGGCCCATGCTAATGGATTGAATTTTGAGATCCACGATAGCGGCTGGCAGCCATGTTTTTTTTTTTGCCGAATGACCCCAAAATGACTTGTTCCTATTTACATGCCAATGTACATCCATGACTAATATTATGCACAGAAATTCATATACAGCTGTTTACAGTGAATTCCCCCCGCAAATCTCTGTTTTAGTGTTAAAAGGGGGGTGGGTGTCCAAAAATGGTCGGAAAAAAACTGCCGAAAACGGAAAAAAATTTGGACGCGGAGGTGGGTGGGTCCTAACAAGGGTCGAAAGTCAAAAATCAGCATACGTGTCTGCAAATTTGTTTAATTTTCTCAGCATGTATGTTCTGACTTCTGTCAACTTTATTGGAATGTTACCATTTTATATACAATAATCAGGGTTCGTACAGGGTCCTACTTAATCTGGAAATGTCATGGAATGTCGTGGCAATAATGTGGTTGTTTTGTTCGAAGTTTATAAAAAAATATTGTGTCCATACAATGTTCAACCCCAATACATTCAATGGGAGTGCTGTGTGGCATAACACAACATTAGATATTTTGGTATATAGAGTTATCTATCCTCTGACATGAACAGCGCATGTGTAGTTAACTCTTGAAAATACTCCTGTCAATGAAACACACATGACTAGCGGTATATCTTGATTGTTTTGGAGGAAATCAAATGATTTTTGACAATGCATAGAAATTGTTCCTTCAACAAAAAGTGAGTCAATTTGCTCCAATAAAACATGTTTTGAAGTTTGCCACAAATTCATAGAAAAGTCATGGAAATTTAACTTCTATTAGGTATCTGAACCCTAATATTTATTTTTGTTTCACATTGTTTGTTTTTTCCCTTTTATTTGCATTATCCAGTCTATTCTTTCAAATATTCTTTTCATTTTATTTTCTGTTTCTTCGGCTCTTGCCAGTTTGTTATTTAAATTTTTTCAGGCATGCCTTTTTTGTCTCCAGTTAGCAGTCATATGAATGCTGGCACTGTTTGTTGTACAACTGGACTTACTAGCCTTAGTGAGTGTTTTAAATCTCTATAAAACTAGAATTGAGACCATGTAATGGTGTACCTGAATAAACATTCACAGCAATAAATTGATTCAATAGTGCAATTTTTAGTGCCATGTATTTTATTTACATATATAGATACTAGTATTACTCCAACACCTTATGTTGATTGACTTAAATTTTAAAATAATTGATGCGTATGATCCGTTTGGCCTTCTGTCCAACAAGAACTAACTAGCTAGCTTATAAATTTTACCCCATGGACCTTACTACTGGTTAACTGTCTTTTATTTTAACCCCTTTGTTTTGTTTGAACAGATACAAAGAATGAAAGTTCTGGACAGAATGGAGCAAAAAAGATTGCCTTCACACGTCATTCATCATTTGACCAAATATGTAAAGTTGCTGAGAGAGAAAGGAAGAAAGTTCTGGCGCGTCACTCATCATTTGATCAGATCTGCGCAGTGGCTGAGAAGGAGAGAGATAAGCTATTCAATATCTCTCAACCATCAAGTCCAGTTGTTGAAGGTACTTCTTGATTATTTATTCAATTATTTGCTATCTATCTTTGATGTTTAATAAAGATTGTTACCTAGGAAACCTGACAAAATATCTTATCTATATATGTAAAAGAGTAGGATCTGTCTGTCTGTCCAGATTGGAGACATTGTCACTATAAAGTTACTGTTGTATTTATAACCAGAAAGTTTGAAGCCAAATTCTTTAAACCTTATCACAGTAGTTGACAGCAATGAGGCTGTTACCTATCCAAACAAATCTAGTCCTGATGTCAGAAAATTAGATAACACACCTGGAAAAGTGATCAGTTGATGATCCTAATTAAGCGACAACCAATTATTTTACAGCAATATTCCTTGATTTGACCGCTTGTGATTAAATTAGTCTATACAAAGAACTTTGATATAAACTGTTTCTCGGACGCTTTTTTTTCTTCAAAAGGGCAGGCAGGAAGGTTTTTATATTTATTTGTACCCACAAAAAACCCAGTTTATGTTTATTCCCAAATTATATTTAAAAAAAAATATTGTTGGCTGTTAAACATGACTTTTCATGAATAATTGTTGAGGCAATTTTAATGTAACAGTCTGTTGTACAACTCAAGTACATGTACAATTCAGTTTATACTAATAAATTAAACTTAAATATTATCAGAAATAACAAAGGAAAATATCAAATAAAAGTTGAAATGTGTCTATGTAAATTTATGGTTAGTAGTGGACAGAGATTATGGACATTCCATTGTGAAGTTGCAGGATGTTTATCATTTTTATTTCAGTGCCCCATATTGAGGGGAAGTGTCAGATACAGAACAATCAACAATAATTTTGTTTGGCCTTCAATATGTTATATGAAATATATGTTGCATTTTGAATTACATTGTTTTATCCTCTTTTTTTTTCAGCCCCTTCAAGGAAAAATGCAGATCACTGGAATGAAATGAATGGCATCCACAAAAAGGGATCCGACAATCAACCTGGGATGCATGATATTAATAACAATGATAGGCTAACGGATTACTTGTCCCCAATCAGACAGCAAGATCCGAAAAGTTCTAGTTATTCAGAGGCAAAAACTAAGAAATCAGTCAGAACTGAAACTATCATTATCAAAACCAAAGGCAACCATGTATCACAGAGACAGCCAACTATGATTCCACTAACGCAGGAACAAATACAGGCCGTGCTTAGATCTCTCAAACAGCCAGGAACGACGGAGGACCCAGTCGAAGAATTTCTCTCTCCAGCACCACAGTCTCAGGATCCAAAACAACTTGCTGAACTAAAAGAATACAATGAGAAAACACCAGTACAGGTGATGTCCAATAACAGTGACACTAGTAGTAATAAGAGGGTTCAGTCACCCATAATCCCTCTACCGGAGGTTGTTAAAAGACGGAAGGTGGATATAGAAGCTATTGAGGCTGATCTTGTATCGCCGACGGAAAATCAGACTAAGATTATCATAAAAGAGAAGCCTGTGCAGTTTAAAGCTTTACATTTGGCTCCAGAATTTAAGCGGTCTTCACCATTGAATCGTCTGCCTACCACGCCTATCTGTCGTAAGATTTCTTATTCTGATATGGATCTTGCATCTCCTTTAGTATATGAGGATTCGAATGTGGAAAATTTCAAATGCCGTCAACCACAAGTTACAAAAGCTGTGATTTTCAATCCATCAAGTATGGCTTCAATTGGGAACAATACTGTGTTTCGACCAATCAGCACTGTTCAGTCATCAGTCATGAAAAGTGTGACGCCAACAGCTATGTCAGTTATTGCAAGACCACACCCTGGATTTACCCAAGCTATGCAGATACATTACAATGCAGCAGTGAACTCACAAGGACAAACTGTGAATATCATCAGACCTATAAAGTCTGCCAAAGTCATTCCACGAATGGCTACCAGCCAGCCCAATGGTTTCACACCTGTGCAAATAATCCAGCCAATGAGTTTGAAACAATCGCCTAACTCATTATTGGTTAGTCCTACAGGGATACATCTTTCACCTCAGATAAACAGCCTTCACGGAGCTGGAAATCTGAAGTCTGTATTCTACAACACGTCAAACAGTATTTCCAATTCTATACATTTAGCAGAGTAATACATACCATTGTGCCATGGACTTTGTAGTCTGTAAATCGGATGATCCTAACAGAGCTAACACACGTGATAGTATGATACCTTTGCAACATTTTTTAAGTATCACAATTAGAAGCAGTTTTCAGTGAATGGATTTTCGTTATAGAAGATGCTATTACTGAGTTTTACACTGGACTAAAATCAGTTGACTGGAATTGCGACTGGGGTAAAAAAGGTTAAAACTATCTAATAATAATTTCACCTTACAAATCTCTTTTAATAAGCAGACTATTGTACTTCACTCAATGAATTCATTAACATTTTTTTTTTTATGAACTTCAAATGATATATAAATAATGACAACAGACATTCTTGACAAAATCTTGCAAGGGCGAGTAGCTGAAAATCTTCAGAAATGCCCAATTTGATACCAATATTTTCTCAACTCGCTAAATATACTCATAACCAATGGGCTATATAAATGGTCCTCTGCTGCCACACTTCACTTATGATCATCAGGTTCACAGACTACATGTACATATTCTAATGAACGTTCATGACTGTGCCAAATATGTGAATGAACAATGTTATTGCTGTTGATCAGCTTAATAACCATAAGCTTGAAATAAGTTGAAATAGATAAATCTGTATAAGTCTTAATATATAATATATAATTACCAATCCACATTTCAAGAGCGTCTGCCATAATTTTGTTTTGTCAACTGAATTTTTTTTTTTTTTTAGTGTTATCAAATTAGCTTTTATTACAATCACACATTAATGTTTTAACTGTTATATGGATATTGAAGCATCACCTTTTTAAGACCTGTTTAGTTTTTTATTGTTACAATCTTAAAAAGTACACACAATCAGCTTTCATCACAAAAAAGCTACAAGCCAGCAGGATGGTTTCACACCTGTCCATATGACCCAACAGATTAATTTGAAGCTATAAAGATCCATATCATTAGTCCTCTCTTTTATGATGTAGTTTTGATTTGAATGAATCAAAAAACTGCATAAAGGTTTTAAACATTGTGTTTATCAAAATAGTTCTACAAAAATATTACATGCAACAGCAAATTTCTTCCAGTTTCACTAGAACGAAACGAATATTATTATGAAAAATTACATCTGGGATATATGAATCCATTCCTATTTAACAAAGACCTTGCAAGCAATTCCTGTTGAACAATCAAATATTGACCTAACAGTTAACTTGTAATCTTTGCCATATAGTGAAATGCATCATATAAATATTACACCTGTGCTAAATTTGAATATGTGACTCAAATTTTCCCAGATGTAATTTGGTGTGACAATCTTACAGAATTAGTCCAAGCTGAATCCCCCACCCCCCCCCCCCCCCCCCCCCCCCCCCCCCGCAAAAGTCTAAACCTACTGTAGATTTGAAAGTGGTATCACTATATTGTTCATTAAAGATGATCTACAGTAATGCCATAAATAATCGACTCCTTAACCACAGCAGAATTATGGGTAATTTTTCAGGATTTAGTTGGAAATATGGCTTGTTGCCATTCATCGGAAAGCTCTCACTGAGAGCTTTCCGATGAATGGCAACAAGCTATATTTCCGACTAAATCCTGAAAAATTACCCATAATTCTGCTGTGGTTAAGGAGTCGATTATTTAGGGCATTACTGTACCAAAAACACACAATAGACACATCTGGTGTTGCACATATTTCTCATTTCTTCTCCCTGACTTTAAATTAATATTTGATAACACAATACAGAAAGGTCAGGGAAGAGATACACTGTAAGGACATTTTTTTCCTGCAAAATCAAAGTCAATAGGTGGCCATTAAATATACCATGAATTTCTTCTGTGTTCATGATCAGACAAATAACCTCATTGGCTGAATTTCTTCTGTGTTCATGATCAGACAAATAACCTCATTGGCTGAATTTCTTCTGTGTTCATGATCAGACAAATAACCTCATTGGCTGAATCTCTTCTGTGTTCATGATCAGACAAATAACCTCATTGGCTGAATTTCTTCTAAACCCTTCCAGGGTTCGTACGCGTGTCTGGAAAAGTTATGGAATTCAAAAATTTCTATTCAATACCCTTGAAAAGTCTGGAAAATGGGACCTTTTTTTCACCCTACTATCTGCTACTATGGGAAAAGTCTTGAAAATAAGCTACCCCGAGATTCGAGGTCTTGAAAAGTCATGGAATATCCCAAGGCCGAGTTCTTAGGTAAATAAACGCTGTTACTTTCCGATCTTATCGTGTAAGCTTGCGATACCATCTCCGTAGTCATAGTTGAACTGCACGTTTTACAGTATGCCGAAACACGAATTGTCTCCCTTACCGGAACTCCTGTTTGACTGCTAAATATATCAGAATTTGACCTAAATAGTAATAGTAAACAAAATATGCCTGGAAACTGTCTTCCGTGACAAATAGGTATCGGATATACGCGGTTTGAAGCATGGATAGATCGGGTACCAGAGAACCGGATGAAGGCAAAATGCCGACTGTGTTAAATCCAGAAAGTTAATAGATATTGCCAACATGGGCGAAGCGGCACTCTGTTTAAACAACCTGGAAATTTATATATTGGTCTTCATTGTTTAGCTAGGTACGAGGTATGGAAAAGTTATGGAATTTGTTCACTGAAAAGTCTTGGAAAATTTGTCCCAAAGTCTTGGGAAAAGTTATGGAATTTTACTCTCAGCTAGGTGTATGAACCCTGCCTTTGTATACTAAATACTCATTGACGAGTGCTTATCCTTTAGGAAATGTTGAGATAATAAGTTCAACAAACGACCATAGGTCATAGTCGTTTTTATCACGTATTATCTCAACATTTCCTGCCCAAGAATAGGATTCCTTCTGCACTTTCTATTGTCTGTTGTCTGCTAATATTTCCAGAACACCCCTCGAGATGATTAATAGACCCTTCCTACGTGTACGTATACTTTTATGACTGAGTGGGGGAATTCATTTAGTATAGACAGGGTTAATAGGGGCTAATCCAGGGATCCTGCTTTGGTACTCGTTTATTACCATACCATTTCAATGTAAGGTCAGAAAATTGAAGACTAGCACAAAACATGAAATGCATTTACCCCACTGCAACTCACAATAGGTTTCAGTTAACTATATCTTCGAAGTTTAGCTTGATTACTGTGAAATTGTATGAAAACTTCATTTTTAGCTAATTTGGTTGATATTCACACCATGTAACTTATGAAGTCCAAACCTTTATCCTAGTGAATAATAGGTCTGAATTAGCCCCTGACTGAAAATAGTCTGGAAGATTATGTTGACATAAGGCTAAAATAAAAATTATCTGTGTTTACTCTAACCTGACCGACACTGTCCAGAACCCCCAGACCCAAATTCATGTTATTAATTTTTCCAGTGGTGTGCCACATATATATTGTCAGTGTCCAATTTCAGGACATAAATTGCAATAAAAGTAAATATGTTGCAGTGTTGTTATTATTGTATCCAGAAAAAAATTAGATGCAATTAATTACATAAAAAAAACCATCCTGGGAATTATTGTTGATCACTGATCAGCAATGCTCTCATGATATTTCAACACAAAATAAATTTGTGTCAGTAATATTTTAGCCCTGGTAAATAAATGAAATGATGTGTGATGATTTACTCCATGATTTTCCTTGCCAATTCAGGTGGAAAAATGAAAAACTAAAATCAATATACCCTAAATATTTTGAGCCCGTTAGAGGAAACATAGATATATTTTTATTTTGGCCAAACGTATGGCAGAAGTGGTGCACTCGTTTCATATTCATAAACATCTGCAATCATACTTATTCAGTATGTAGTCTACAATTAATGAATTGCTCATTTGGGCTTTTACATATTTGTTTTTGATATTTTTTTATATCGTTGGCTCTTGCTTCAATAGGAGTATTGGGGCATGTTTCGTGTTAATATAATGTTACTGTTATACACCTCTACATTCTTGTTGTTACGTCATCCTTTATTTGGATGATTGTGATAAGTTATGTCTGTGGAGTAAATGATTGAGTGTAATTGAATTAATTCATCATGGCTGCTCACTCAAGCATATATGGTATCTGATCACTATTTTCCCAGATCCTTTTAAAAAGGCAGGCCAGGCTAGGTTTTAAAGTCAAGATAGGTCAAAATTAGCACACACCATTGTGAGGGTTCTTTGGTGTAAATTCCATATGTCTAACTATTGGTGTTTATAGGGGATCATTTTATTGAAGAAGCGATCATTTTACTGGAATATTCATGTACATAAATTTTGTTTTCCTGAAAAATTTGGCTCCATATATGAAGGTTTCGTTACACTGGTGATTCTATCATTTGGATTTCTGGATGTTCATATTGTCGCAGACAGTGTACATATAGCAGGATTCAGTTGAACAGACATGTGTTAAAATATGAATCAAAATAATGTTTTCAATGTTACAAAACAATTATCACCCAAGTTACCATATGGAATGGAATCAAAAGTCAAGGATTCATGTTTTTTCATTTGCTTTCAAATAATTCATTAGTTTCAATCTATTTAACTGTTTTGGTGCCCAAGCTGATCAGATTAATCTAGTTGGAATGCCAAAAATTGCGCAATTTAGTCCGAGTTCACCAAGTTTTGTTAATTTGACTTAATTATTTTATGGCAAAAAATGTATATCTGCTGTTAAATCTAGCATCATCATAACCTACTAAATGGACGTAAGGTAAGGTTAAAGGGACCCAAGGTACTCGTGGGTAAATGTAAAAAAATATATATATATATCTCTATTAGTCTGTAAAACATCACCACTAAGAACAAAAAGAAATAGATAAACTTTGTTCTAATATCAATTGTTTATTGTTCTCCAATGAAGATATATCACGCGTTGAAAGCATTGTTAGGTAAACAAAACTATTATAGTGATTTTTCAACAAACATCGTTAATCGTGTGGTAAATGTGTTTTAGTCTCAATATGATTTCCAGAAAATATTTCAATGGTTTGACCTTTCCAATATTTACCATCAAGTTTTATTTTAATAAACTTTGGTATCTTTATATAGGACTCATTGTCCACTTTTATCGGTGATTTCACTGTAACACTATTAAATATTTACATAACAATGGTTTTGACATGAGAAATCTCGTTATTGGAGAGTTATTAATAATGAAAATAAGAACAAAGTCAATCTATTTTTTTGCATGTACCTGATGATAGTTGTTTTACAGACTTTTATGTTATTGCACATGAGCCCACTTCAAAAGGCCTTGAGTCCCTCTTAAGATACCGAGCCCTAGAATAGTAGCTCACCATGTTATGGCCAATTTGGTCAGACCTAGCACTAAAAGTGTTGTGGTAAATGATTGGCCATCGACTTTAAATTTCACCTTGCAGAAGCTGAGTGAGAAATAATATTCACATTGCCATGTTGCCATATCTGATTGTGTGGATTTTCTTATAAATTGTTTATTTGGTTATTCTAGCTCAGAATTGAGATTGTTGAATATTCCAATTTGTTTTTGTCTACCTGTTTTAGTTTTTGGTGCTCATTAATTAATATATTCCAGTAAATCATCCTCATTTATCATCATGTTCATCACCACCTTCATCTGCGATCATCATTGGTTATTTAATCCGTTAGGGTTTTTTTTCCTCTGCTTCCAATGGTGAAAACCTCATCGAGTACCATTCATTACCAATCATTTAATGAATTTCATTTACCGGTTAACTAAAGATATCTTTGGATCTCATAAATTACTCTTACAACTGAATGTCAGTGATATTCATTAAACTATTCATCACTTTGCAACTCATCTCTGAAGAAAATGAAGTTTTGTGCCAGTTTTTGTTTCCATAGATATCTTCATGTCATCATATAATAATTTATTTTAATAACTCATTTTCATTATTATTGTAAATTCCATTTACTTATTCATTGTGTATAACACACAAATTTGAATCAAAGGAGGGATTATTTTCATTGGTTTTAATTTCTTTATTCTGTATTCATACATATATGCAGACGTCCTCCATTCCCAGCATATTTCAGAAATAATGTATAGGACACAAATTCATATAATTTCATGAGAATCTTGTAGATTTGACACCAAATTAGTCAAAAGTTAACTTTCAGCTCGGCAGGCAGAAGAAAATTAAAAATCCTTCAACATCATTCGTATGGCATAGGCATCATGAAAATCCACTAAAAACAGCCATTTAATGTTGTAAATTATTAATATAGATCATAATCGAGAATGCGCTTTAATATCTACCGCTATTGGGAAGCAAAAGCATGGAATCTATCAGACAATGATTGGAATATTAAAACTTCCTCTTTTGAAAGGTGATATCTGACCATCAAAACCTCCTATTAACCCTTCCATGACTGGAGCTTCCTTAAGGGAGCCTCGCATAAATCAGAGAATACATTGGTCTAACAATATTTATCTTGATCTTGCAAGTCAGTGCATTCTCTTATATATGTGAGGATCCATGGGATCCTCGCATATATAAGGGAGTGCACTGGCACAGGACCATTAATGCTGCAACCAGTGCGGTACCCATCATGAAAGGGTTAATGTTTTTTTTTAAATAAAATATGCCCTCCTTCCCCAAATTAATTTAAAGGGGCATAATGCACTTGCAGAGGGTAAATGTGAAAAATCATAAAAGTTTGTACAACCAACATCATTAAGAAGAAGAACATGGAAAAATAGATAGGTTTCGTTCTTATTTTTATGACTGACAACTCTTCAATGACGAGATATCACATGTTAAATCCATTGCTATGTAAACGTTATTGTTACAGTGCCAGTCATTTTAACAGTAAAACAGTTGAGCAAATTCTGATAAAATCATGGAAGGTCAACATTACAAATTTCCAGACCAATGAAAAATATTCCAGAAAACAGATTTTCAACTTTAACATTTTGTTTGCTATTACATTTTGCAATGTTTGTTGATAAAATGACTTTCACTGTGACAGTAATGTTTACAAAAAAATGGATTCACATGTGAAATCATATTCACGGGAGAGTTGATCAATAATATAACTAAGATGAGAACAAAGTCTATCTATTTTTCCATTTTCTTTAAAGGCACGGATGGCCTTCGCGGTGGGTATTGCTGTATAATAGTCACATCCATTAAAACTGCCATAAACAGAAAGAATATTAAAATATAGGAAGATTTTGTTCTTATATACCAATCATAAATATCACGTAAATAGTATGCAATTGTCAAGTTAGAATGCTTTGTTATGTAAACAAAAGCAAAAAATGTTACAGAACCAGGCTTTTTAAATAACAAATCATATGAACTTGACATTAACATACCATTTATGCGATATCTATGATTTGTTTAAGATCAAAATATGTCTAATTTTCATATTCTTTCTGTTTATGGCAGATTTAGCTGGTGTGATTATTTTAACAGCATACCCACATCGAAGTCCATCGTGCCCTTAATAGTGATGATGTTTTTACAAAACCTTTTTATTTTTTCGTATTTACACACTGCAATGCCTTGTGTCACTTTAAAACATTGAATGAGAAGGTAGCAATATTTTTAGTACACTTATAAATGAGAGAATATTTTTTTTACAGAATATGTGTGAGGGGAAAATGACCAAAAAAAAGAAGAAAGTTTGATGTGCATGTATATGGTGTGTGTGCGTGTAGAATAAGTGGTGGTATTGTGCTAGTGTAGCTAGGTTCTTATTTATTTGGTTTTTAATTTTATTTTGTAAACCATAAAAATGGTTGTTATAGAATTTATAAATTTTATTTTCGTATGGATTTTGCCATTCACCCATCAGTGATTAAAACATATTTAACAATTTTAACTTATATAGAATATCATCCAGATGGACATAATCATCTTCTTAAAAAGAAGATTTATTTGCAATCATGGCCGTCAGCCAGGTGATAATATATAAAGGCTACATTTTGTAGTCGTAGACCATAGGTTGGAAGCTCTAATCTATTGTCTGCAAAATTTACCATTTATTCCTGGTATTTTATTATCTGGCTGATCAAAGCAATGAAGTTGAAAGTTTTTGGAACATATCAAGTGTTTTTAATTGAAAACATTTGAATATGTCTAGTTATTTTTATCCAATTCAACAGAATTCATAAGAATTTCCTCTATCTTATTCATAACATTGGACTCAAGTGTCTGATTTTCCTTCAAAATTATGGTCTTCTCAGCTTCAATGTGAGTCAAAAGTTGTATTTTTTTCTCATGTTGACATTTTTTATTTTGTGTCTACAAATTTCCCAGCATATCTAAAGCGACTTGAACAGCTGACTTTGCTTATTATTTTATAGACTTCTATATTTTTTGCAAATTTAGGAAAATTGCTTGAGTTGAATTGATGAACTTCACGAATCTGTGTTATATATGGTTTGATATCATTAGACTGGTTGAATGGCTAAAATCCTCAATTTCACTGCCAAAATGGTTGCTTTTGTTTTATGTTTTTTTTTTATTTTGTGCATGCCATATCTTAATTTAATATCCATGATTATTTTATTAGTGTGAAGTGCGAGATTATCGATTGTATATAAAGTGATGATTGGTCAATTGTAATATATCTATGTAATAAAATATTTTTACTTATTTACTGGTTAGTGTACTGTTATTTGGGTGTCAATCAAATTGATGTTCCCATACTGTATAGGATATGGTTAAGTAAGATCCATAACTCTGCATAAATCAGCAGACCCATATTCGAACTTGACCTCCAATTTGGGATAAAACACAAATTTTGTTTTAACACGTTGAGTGCTGGCTTCTAATTATCTCATACTACCACTATATTCCAGGGTGCCACTACGAGTTATCTCGTACTTTATATCGGGTCTAGATGCTCTTCTGTAGAAATTTAAGAAATTGAGTTCCCCACATAAACATGATTTCAACCATCTTAGGAAGCTCAAATATATGTGATGTGAGTGATGCCACTGCATCTGTAATTGACGCCAAAAGTATTGTTATACTGACGCATTGGCCCCTAATTACGCTGTGCTGTCTGAATTGGCAATTTATGATAAGATCCACAAAAGCCTAACATTCTGCACTCCAGAATAACTAGTTAGTTCGTGTATTTGAATAGTAGACATCAATTTTTAAGTAGCATGATCACACATGTAAGATTGTATTTGTCAAAAATTAGGTACGAGATAACTCGTAGTCGGAACCCAGTGCCGCCCTGCGGCCCATCTAAAGCTGGAATGTGGGATACGATATTCCACAGCTGTGACCACTAGTATGTCGTAGTCAGAACTAGCGCAGGCTAAATCAAAAGGTCAAATCGAACATGATCATCTGATGAAGTACTCATGAGAAAAATGTGGCAAAGTGTGGGTATGAGATAACTCATTGTTGGCACCCAGCCAAACTACCATGAGATGGCATTGCTCTGTTATCTCGTAGTGCGTATATGGCATGTTGTTATGTGATCTATGCAAATGCAGTTTTGGGGTGTGAGGGTGGTTATATGGTGCAATCTATCTATGTAATACATAATCTAAAGTTGGCACCCTGGAATGTACACTATAGGGTTCCGGCACTCAACGTGCTAAACAATATCTAATTCCCTCTATATGGATATTCATAAAAGCAATTAAATGAGACATAAACAAGATTTGGTTCCAATCCAACTACCTTTTAAAACAAAATGGTGGGCCGCATCATTTTGTATGTGTCAAGTATGGAGGTTTATCACAGGGCTTTCTCAAACAAGAAAATACTTTTTCCTATCATGTGACATGTATACTTGAAAATATGTTGAATGAATATTCCTGGGACTAAGAAACACTAGGTTTATGTAATCTTAAACCTTTTTTTTTTTTTTTACAAACTATTGTAAAGAAACTGGTATTCTCGACAGTAATGCCCTAAATAATCGACTCCTTAACCGCAGCAGAATTATGGGTAACTTTTCAGGATTTAGTCGAAAATATGGCTTTTGCCATTCATTGGAAAACTCTCAGTGCTTCCGATGAATGGCAACAATCCATATTTCCGACTAAATCCTGAAAAGTGAGAGCTTTCCGATGAATGGCAACAAGCCATATTTCCGATTAAATCCTGAAAAGTTACCCATAATTCTGCTGTGATTAAGGAGTCAATTAATTAGGGCATTACTGTATATTGGTATTTTAGTATTTTTCCCCAGGGGCCTGTGAGTATTTCTCTTGGGAAATGTTCATGTTCAGATAATAAGTTCAACAAATGGTCTAACTTATTATCTGAACATTTCCCACCATTGAATAGGAATCCTTCTACATTTGTGTTATATGTTGTCTGGTTATATTTGCTGAATATCACTTCAGATGAATAATAAAACATTCCAATGTATTCTTTTATCAATGATTGAGAATCCATTTAGTGAAAACAAAGTTTTTAAACCTCAAATTAACCTAGTAATTGATCACTTTTGCCATGTTCTGAGGTTAAACTAAGTTGAAAAACACCGTTTTAAATATTTATAGGCGGACTTTTATCCCCACAAAGTGAGACACACGCTCTTTATTTTCTCCATATCGAGAAACAACTACAGTAATGCTCTTTATAAAATGGTACAGAGCAAATGGCACCTGTTTTTCTTTCTGAGGCAATAATTTCTATCACTTCATTAACTTTCCAAGGCATATAGGGTCCCCAAATATTCATAAACCTGTTTAAATCCAAGAACGAAAGAATAGTGAGCAATTACTATATAGGTTTCATTTAAGACACGAAGACTACGCTGCTTGATTGTGAGTTTAAAGGTAACTGTAATTTTGAGTAACATAAAAGTTTCAAGTTGGATTTTTTGGCAAACAGTTGGAATATTTGAGCTAACTACCAGTCAGAAATGCTTGCTATGTAAAAATGGTTGTTGAAATTTCAATTCCTCCCCACCCCATATTAAACTAAATTAAGATTATTATCCCCTTATGGGTATATCACCACCTATTTACCACAAAAGTCTCTATTCAACCCCATGTGGCATATTATTATGACAAGTAGGTACTAAATTGAAATAGCCCAGGGCTGAATGTAGTGACACTCCAACTTTAGTAATTAACACCCTGTGGGGATGCCGGCTTCATATAATCGTTTCTTTGTAGAATCAGATCAGAACGATATGAGCCTTTGTCAAAGGTTTTGATCTCTAACGGATTAATAATGTCCTCTTTTAATAAGCTATGAGCCAGATTAAGCGCACACGGCTGACGATGTATGTTTGTTAGTGTTACGTCACAAAGGCAAACAAGACATAATCGGTAAAGTAAATATCCTGGGGGAAATCGCGCCAAACGATCGACAAAAGAATAGACGGGAGATACGTTAAGTAGACATAAGATGTTGAAGGGTGAAGGGACCTGCCAATGCAGTCCGACCATCATGCACGCATTCGGTCGGACACACTCAGACTACATGTTATTAGCTCGAAACTCCTCTTGAAAATTAGATCATGCAACGAATCACTACTCAGGTTTTTCGCCACGTATAGATCATGTTTCACCAGTTCAAAACATGTGAACTTTTTGAAGATCTGATTGGGAGTCTTATGACATAAAAACGATAACGCAGGTGATATACTTCTTAATTAACAACCGCTCCATAATAACATATTTCACAGCATGTGAAGATCCCAATATACCAGATTAAACCGATTTCGTGATAAACATGAATTGACCACTGGGGGGGAGGGGGGGGGGGAGGTGACATGTCACAAAAGTCGCATAAATCATGCCGTGTAATTTCGAGTCTGGACTTTCACCTATATGAAAGAACAGGTATTAACAAAGAAATATATTACCTGCGTTATTAATTTGTTTATTTTATAAGGTTCACACGATGATGCAATCAAAACGTTCCCAGGTTTTGAACTGGTGAGATATGATCTCTACGGGCGTAGCCGAAGTATATAGTCTGGATTACTTGAACCACGTGACATATTACGCGGTCTCCGAGTCTTTAACTGAATATTCGAATGATGGCGACAGGTTAATACCGAATTGTTTTACAGTCCGTTGATATGTGGAATCCAGAGCACTGTATTTTTTAAAAAATATTATTTGCACCGAAAGACGAAGGACATCTGTCGTATACACCAAAGACAATACTTTTCGCTATGGTATACTATTGTATAGCGGTCGTGAAAAAAAACGCAGAGGCAAAACAAACCTTTGTCCACAAGACATCAAACGGAATCGAATATAGAAAATCGTCTAAATACTCGGCTGGTGACAGCAGGTGTAGACTTATCTTTGGCCATATGAATAGGTAACTGTTTTTATTTTTATATTGGTAATGGCGCACTTATTCCCACCATAATTGCTTGCATGCATGGCTACGGACCGTATATGTATTCTGGTTGTCCCAATATCTTATATATGAGGCATGACAAATTCATTGTAAAGGATGCAGTATATGGACGTTTGCCGAACTAGAAAATTCTTCTTTTGAGATACTGGCCATATGTTTGAAAGGAAATGGGCGGAACTGAGAGGGACCATAATATGTGGCTACTCTGATCCATTATAATGAAATCTCCAAATATTGAAAATTTTGACCAAAGTTTGGGGGTGACGCCCACCCCGCCTTAATAATATCGCCACGTTCCTGATAAGGGCAGTACCGGTTGGGGGAGCTGGGCGCGTTACGAACCCATACATGTTCCCCACAACCACGATAGTTCACTGTGAAATATTATTACTTTTAACCGTCAATTGCAAATTTCCAACGTTGAACTGTTCCGAAAATTGAAAAATATAAGGAATCAATTGGAAAAAGATATGAACCGAAATGGAGTCTCTAAGAGTTGGGAATATTTGTTTCCAGTGGGAGAGGAGGAGGGCGCAGTTTGAAATTCAAGGATAGACACCAATGCACTGTGACCCACAACAAAGACCCTAGCTGTTACCATGTCCCCGAGAGTCGGGTTCTTTTGGTAGTTGGGGCCCACCAGGAGTGTTGTTAATGGCAGTTTCAACAGCAGTTGTGTGCGTGCATTAGCACATAATCGCAAGTTGTGTCTGATTATGTGTTCAATTAAAACGTGGAGAGTCATTAATTAGCTTCTTAATTAATGGAAAGGCCCAATTGTTTGGCGTGTATTGGGTCAATCAGTTGGACACCTGTTCTGGGGCTATTATACATACCCACTTAAAAAGTTATATAATTATTACGAAATGAGATTTAATTGGTGTCCAGATAATTAGCTCTTTATCGCGCGGTAGAATCTTCTGATCGGATACCGATTAGAAGGATCCCGGCTCCAATTTTCAGCTAATTGAGTAAATATACCACTACATTGTGATAAGTTATCGATTTAAGATAGCGATATGTCGTGTCAAATCGGGACATCCACTCAGGCAAGCCGTGACAGTAATTACGGATGTATTCATGGCTCTAAACATCCAGTTACAATAAGAAAATATAAAATCTAAAACTAATCATAAATTTTCGCTTTGTTTAAATAAAAAAATGTTGAAAACATAATGTGACATTTAAATTAAACTAACAAATACAAAGAAATAATTTTGTGCACAAAAATAATTATTGATGTTCCTTTAACACTTTCTATACTAAATGGATTCCAGGAATCTGAGAGCACTAAACTGTCTGAAAACTTGTCTTTCCTGGATGATGGAAAGGTAAGTTGAATGCTGGGTCAATGCTATAATTTAAATTTGTTATCTCCTTAACCCTTTCTATACTAAATGGATTCTCCCAGGCAGTAAAAAGTGTACATCGGAATTGTCTATTATTGATTTGGAGGGATGTTAAGGTGATAAAATCAGACGACAGATTAAAGGTACTCAATCCGTAAAGAGGGTCCCCATCTCAACAGATTCCAACAACAACAATCCGATCAGAGGGTCCTATATTACTATTTCTTTGGCTTTGGGGGTAACAAATATTTGATTCGAGTCGAGGAACCCATCAAACAAAGCTCAAGAGTTATTAGATATTGATTTTTGAAATTTGTTAATTTCTCGAGATGAGTACTAATAATTGCCGTCAATTTTGAAACCTGCTCGAGATGATTACACCAAAACTCTATTCAAACAGACAAGGATGGATAACTCTAAAATCAAGTGGTAATAATCACGCAATTTTGACTACGTACTGGGCCAGAAAGAATTCCCGATAATGAAAAATAATAGATTTCTAAAATCGATATCTAACAAATCTGAGCTTTGATGGGTGACTTCCTCGACTCGAATCAAATATTTTTGACCCCCGAAGCCATTGAAATAGTAATTGAGAGGAGTTTTATCGGATTGAGTACCTTTAACTATCGTCGTTTGTTGAACTTGTTATCTGAACATTTCCTACTAACTACTCAATAATGACGCTTTAATATATAATATAGAACGGGTTAATCATCGAAACTATGTGGAACAAATTGATAAAAAATTAAATATAAAAACAAGTAACCGGTGGATGGGATAACCCGACATATAAGAACAGTCTGAGACCATGTAGGTCATTATAAAATAAGGATTTTTTTTACGATTTGGTTGGCGGACTTGAACGACCCAAACATTTCGATTTAGAAAAAAAACCCACAAAATAATATTTTTTTTATGTAGTCTTTTTATTTGCCTCCATACGTTCCCACCATCATGACCATTTTCAGTACAATTCATATCATGAGATAATGTAGTCTTATTTATTTTGTATATAGGCCAATTAAAGATGCATTATCCGAATTAACGCTCCTAAATTACTATTTCTTTGGGGGGGGGGGGGTAACAATTTTTTTGATTCGAGTAGAAGAACCCACCCATCAAAGCTCAGAGTGATCAGATATCGATTTTTGAAATTTGTTATTTCTCGAGATGTGCAATTATTTGTGGCCCAGAAAAACGTTGTCAAACGGACGGTCTCGGACAAAATTGCGGATGAAGATGGATAACTCTAAAATCAAGTTGTAATACGGCCAAATTTCGTGATACTCAAGTAATAATACGGTCATATTTCGTTGATTAAAACGTTGATAAATAACACATTTTGGGAAATTTTATACCATAGTTGACAGTGGTTAGCATTATTTTGTTGCAATTAATCGATTCTGATAACTAAAGCATATTTTGAAGAAATGTTGTTGTTGTTGTTGTTGTTGTTGTTGTATCTTGCTGATATGGGGACCGTCTGATCGAATTGAGTAGCTTTAAAACAATTTCCTATTTTCAGGATTCAATTTTGTTTTTATTTTTATTTCGACCGACCTAATTTTATGACCCAAAAAAAGAAGAAAGAAAATGCGCTGACCATGTTATTGAATATACCTGTATGCACAGGGGGGGGGGGGGGTCGAAAAAAAAATTCAGGCACGTATGGCATTTTTTCCCTTTCGATCATTTTTTTTAACCACCCACCCCCACCGCCAATTTTTTTTCCGTTTTCAGCAGTTTTTTCCGACCATTTTTTGACACCCACCCCCCCTTTTAACACTAAAACAGAGATTTGCGGGGGGGAATTCGCTGTAAACATCTGTATATCAATTTCTGTGCATACTATTTATCATGGATGTTAACATGGACATGTAAATAGGAATGAGTAATTTTGAGGTCATTCGGCCAAAAAAACATGGCTGCCAGCGGCCATCTTGGATTTCAAAATTTGCAACAAAATACAACACGATAACTGCCTGCAGTCAGTTTACCAGTTAGAATTACATTATTTCTCTCATTCAAACTGATTCAAAGTGGTTTTGAAGCCCAACTCGTTGCCAAAACACTAAAAACAAGCAGGATTTTTTTTTTTTAGTTGCGGAAAAAATAGCTTGTTGGTGGCTTTGACCACCCACCCACCCCGGCATACGTGCCGGAAGAAATTTTTTCACCCCCCCCCCCCCTGGTATGCATGCATGGTAAGGGTGCTGACCATGTTATTAAACATACCTGTATGGATGCATGGTAAGGGTGCTGACCATGTTATTGAACATACCTGTATGCATGCATGGTAAGGGTGAATTTGTTCCTTTATCTAAAGCTCGACACATATACCTTGAATTATTTTTTCAGGAACACGCAGAGAACATGATGGTCAACAATGATATCGAATATACGTTGCATTTGACATAATAGTCGTGTGCTAAAAGAAAAACAACAGACATAATTACATATAGATGTGTTTTCCACAGTACTTGTGTGTTGTGGGGCGGGGGTGTTAACTAACAGACTCCGTTATTTTTACCACAGAAACTTGTAACAACGGTATCCAACGATATCATGTTTAATATCAACACGTTTTCTTGATATAAGCTAATCTTTGGCAGAATAACAAAGCGACCAGAAATGTATATTTGACATTTTACAGGGCGGATCTTATTGTTTAGCAAAGAAAACTAAAGCATGAGGCACATTCTCACAGATTCGCTGACATGAGCTCCGTAACATATAGTTCATGAAACCGATTTCCACGTGTGTTCTATTTCTTTTACTCTGAACCAGCAGCCGAACCACGGCTGCTCG
Organism: Siphonodentalium dalli; assembly: GCA_032622095.1. Lineage (NCBI taxonomy): Eukaryota > Metazoa > Mollusca > Scaphopoda > Gadilida > Siphonodentaliidae > Siphonodentalium > Siphonodentalium dalli. The sequence continues at coordinate 65,519,800 of CP136061.1, forward strand.
GAAATATGGAACTCAACGCAGTGGTTATTTCGTGCTTAGTGTTTGTGGTTTTGTTTGTTTCTATTCAGTGTAAAAATGGTGGGAGCTCACTGAACGAGGAAATATTAGTAGGTATTAAAGAGAAACCACTTAGTGACGACAGGAATGTGAAATGGAGTCGAGCGAACAGACGGTGGATGAAACCACAGACGAGGGCTCAGCGAGGTAACACTTACATAAATTTGTTCAACACAAAGCCAAATTTGGAGTTGACCCTTGTTACAGACGTACAATTTTTTTTTTAGATTTTGTAAGAAACAATCACAAGCGGTTTTCGATCGAAATAATTTAAATGTTGACAATATGGTGATCCAGAGAAAAATAACTCGAAGAAAACTGCTCGGGGAATGAAATATGCGGGGAGTGGTATTTTCACAATTGCAAAATTTGGTACAAGTAAAAACTAGTTTCATCACATAAATGTGTGCTAGCAATAATTTGCAGTCATTTGTCTACAAAACAACTGTTATATAGCACTTATAGTCTGTAGCTCGGGTAATTGCGGATTTGTCTTGAATTCATAGCTACTATGTGAACTTTGAATATTTGAGATGGCGTCCAATAAGGCCGCGAGATACGACAAGTAATATCATGTAAATTACATGTATTATTAACATTATCACATAACATAATTTTGTAATGCATTAAACGGACATGGCTAATTTCGAGCTTCCAAATTTTGTATACGTTTGAAAGGAGGTATACGATAGGTTGACACACACACGCACTATTGATATACCGGCTTCATAGGCTCTGAAAAATAGTTCACGGTCACAGCCATTTTCCAGTTGCTTTCGAATGTTTGCATAGAAGTGAAACAAACGCTCTTTGTTTCTACCATATCAGGAATAGACTAACACGGAACGCTCTTTTCTGTTCCATGCCGTGCACATTAATGGCTGTTATTTATTTGGGACCCAAACACCGTTTGTATTTTTGATGACTTTAAAGCATCTTTCTGGGACATATAATTCCCACAGAAAGGTAGTTATCGACCAATGTACTATCGGGATAGCGTTGATATTAAATGTGATAACAATTACTAAAATAAGGCTAAGAATATATCGATGTACCGATTTGAAGACAAATTAGCAACAACAACCTCATCATGCATTCAGTGTGGCGTCAGTCGCGATCTTGAACTGAATTATATCTCGTTCTATACTGACACAAGGTATACTTATTGCTCACATCCTCAACTTTCAAGGTAACGAATGGCTTAGAGAAAGAAAAGACGCACAAAGGGAAGCCAATAGGATCACTCACGATGAATTGGAGGACATTCCACCTTTTGTTAGAAAAGAATACAACGCTTACGTCCCCTGCAGCACGTGTATGGTTCCAATCCAAAAACATCTTCACAACATGAACAATGTAATAAAACAGATCCTTGTGGAGAACGATGTGCTGAGAACACAGGTGACCGATGCAAACGCGAGGCTAATTTTAGTTCTGGACGCAGCTGAGAAAATGGAGAATGAGTTTCAATCTTGGAGACAGAGTTTAAGGTTTCCTGGGTTATCTCCAATCGACAGCCCCTCTGTCGCTAACATCGCAGAGTCAACAAATCAGGATGCGCGAATATATCGAGGTATGCTTTCTATACTTTATCACATAATTAGCCCAATAAACCCGGCCTAATATTTTTAAAATAAGACACACGTGCATTATCGGCATGCACAGTTGCATAAGAGTTTAGCACAATTATGTCGATATCAATGTCTGAACTTTATTATTCTTATTGTGTTAATTAGAATGTAATTATAATTATCGATTTCTGTTGGATTATTTCGCGTTGACTGTGAGATAAACATGGGTGTTAAGGGGGTTTAACAATTTTGTCAACACTAAAAGACACATTTAAAATCGAACAATATATATTTTTTAAGGTGTCTTTACTTCCTCTTTGGTTGTGATAAGGCTCGGCTCGTATCGACTTTAGTCCAATTTGGTTAATACATTTCGCATAGAATGGCGACTCATTAGATATCCAGTATATAATATGTTATGCAGACTATGTGTTATATATATATATACACGTGTAGCCAAAATATCATTCCTCTGTTCCAAATAAGTGATTGCGATATAACGAATTTAACAAACTCTGGTTCGTTTCAATAAGAATAAAAACCAAGAAGGAATTGTCCTGGGTTGTAAACTCGGATTTCGTAGAACCCAGATGCCGTGTCCCAAGATAGGTGCGGTCTCTATCATTATATCATTAAATAATATACAGCTAGCTATAAAAACATGTGTGTCATGATTGTGTTTCTCAATTATATTTCCTAAGATATCAGTTCAAAACGAAATCCGAGTTTCGTCCATGTATTCACGGGAGTGTTTGAAGAGGAGTAACTCTATATAACTTCCCGATATCACTGATTATATATGAAACTGATCCCGCACGCTTTATTCGACTCAGAATTACTATTTTATAGCCAGGATTCTACAAATGAAAATATAAATGACACTGAAACTCAACCTGGAGAGGGGCTATTGTCAAATGTTACAATGTATGGAGCGATTGGGAATGCAGAAAGTTGGTATGTCTAAGTAATACTAAATTAACACCCAGCGGATTTAGTCATATACAAAGAGTAATATCCAAGATGGACACTGGAAGCCATGTTTTTAACATAATTCGGAGGAAAAAAAATGGTAAGCTCCATCTAGAGGGCACTCCGAAGATCCATGTGAAGATTGGTGACGATCAGATGAAAGATGTGACATGTAATGTGTGCTAAAGCATTTATAGTCATACAAAGAGTAAATTCCAAGATGGCCGCTGGAAGCCACGTTTTTTAAAACAGAATTCGGAGAAAATGGTAAGCTCACATCTAGAGGTCACCCCAAAGATCTATGTGAAGTGTGATGACGATCGGATGAGAGATGTGACCTGTTGGGTGTGCTGAAGGATTTAGTGATGTAAAGAGTAAAATCCCAGATGGCTGCCGAAAATCTGGAAAAAAAACGATAAACTCCCATCCCCGATGATCCACATGAAGTTTGGTGACGTTCGGGTGAGGGATGTGGCCATGTTTTTCAACGGCAATTCGGGGAAAAAATGTAAGCCCTTTTCTATTGTGGTCAGTACTGGTCACCCCGAAAATCCCGAATAAGTTTGGTGACGATCGGGTGAGGGATATGGCCTAGCTGTAGGGTGTGCTACAGGAAATTGTTGACGGACGACCAGCACATGGCAATAGTTCAAAGTTTACGAAGTAAATGTGGCCTGTATTGTGTGCAAAAGGATTTAGTGATGCAAATAATAAAATCCAAGATGGCTGTCGGCGGCCATGCTTTTCTTCGAAAATTGGAGAACAAAAATAGTAAGCTCCTATCTGGAAGTGACCCCGATGATCCATATGAAGTTTGGTGACGATCTGGTGAGGGCTGTGCCCCGTAGAGTGTGCTAATGGATTAAAAACAATGAAATCCAAAATGGCCGCTGGCGGCCATGTTTTTCAAAGAAATTTGGAGAAAAAAATGGTAAGATCCCATCTCGAGGTCACCCCGAAGATTCTATTTGGTGACGATCGGATGAGGGATGTGGCCTGTAGAGTGCGCCAAAGTAAATTGTTGGTGGAGGCGCAAACGAACGACGGACTACCAACACATGGCAATAGCTCAAACTCTACAAAGTAAAATTGAGCCAGATGGTGTAGACAATAGTTTCGCGATACCCCAATCTCCAACACCACTTGTTTGGCATAGTTACCGCAGAAATGTGTCATACAGCCACCATGTTCAAGAACTTTTATTTTCAAATTCTTCAGACTGTCAAGATACGTACAATAATGGTCGACGACGCCCCGGTGTCTACACTCTACAAGCGGTAGGATCTCCATATCAAGTAAATGCATTCTGTGACGATGGATGGACCCTTATACAACGAAGATATGACGAATCCGAGGACTTCTATAGGTACGTTCTCGCAACTATTCAACTCACGTCATGGTGTTGTTCATCCACTAGTAGTTTCCACTTAATAGGTGAGGGGATATTCACCTGGGTTTGTGTAGTTTCCACTTAATATGTGAGGGGGTATTCACCTGGGTTTGTGTAGTTTCCACTTAATAGGTGAGGGGATATTCACCTGGGTTTGTGTAGTTTCCACTTAATATGTGAGGGGGTATTCACCTGGGTTTGTGTAGTTTCCACTTAATAGGTGATGGGCTATTCATGAGGGGGTATTCACCTGGGTTTGTGTAGTTTCCACTTAATAGGTGAGGGGGTATTCACCTGGGTTTGTGTAGTTTCCACTTAATAGGTGAGGGGCTATTCACCTGGGTTTGTGTAGTTTCCACTTAATAGGTGAGGGGGTATTCACCTGGGTTTGTGTAGTTTCCACTTAATAGGTGAGGGGGTATTCACCTGGGTTTGTGTAGTTTCCACTTAATAGGTGAGGGGGTATTCACCTGGGTTTGTGTAGTTTCCACTTAATAGGTGAGGGGCTATTCACCTGGGTTTGTGTAGTTTCCACTTAATAGGTGAGGGGGTATTCACCTGGGTTTGTGTAGTTTCCACTTAATAGGTGAGGGGCTATTCACCTGGGTTTGTGTAGTTTCCACTTAATAGGTGAGGGGGTATTCACCTGGGTTTGTGTAGTTTCCACTTAATAGGCGAGGGGCTATTCACCTGGGTTTGTGTAGTCCACTTAATAGGTGATGGGGTATTCACCTGGGTTTGTGTAGTTTCCACTTAATAGGTGAGGGGTATTCACCTGGGTTTGTGCATGTCTATATAAAATTTATCACTCATACATACCTATATACCAGGACCGAACAAGCTATACATTTAATGCCAAAACTCGTTCATTCGAGGACCTTATCAAATTGCATGCCTCATTCCGTCGTTGGATATTAGACAGGTTAAGATCGATAACTTCTAACTTCAAACACCATTCACTGTAAGCTACAAATCATCGCGTCAGAACTAAACTGTCTCCTGTCCGAAAATAACCAGATATCGTGTCTAACATTTACAAAATTTGAATGAGAGGCTGTGTAAATCTGTTCCATCTAAAAAAAACACTCACTTTTTTGACAGTGCTAAATTGTTCTATCTTCACTCCGTCGCCAGATATATGATCGATGGTCGATTTGTGAGAACGTCTGGCGCATTCGCATGCATCATTTGACGGTTGTTTTTTTTTTAGCTGACAGCTGGTGCCTGAAGTATATGACAGCGTGTGAAGTTAAACTGTCTCGATCAAAACCTCGCTAATGTGCAATTCAATTCAATTCATTAGTATTGTGACCATCAAAATAGATATAACAGAAACATATTGCAAAAATCGATGCAGATATAAATTGTTGCATGGATGCACATGTGGATATAATATAGTTGCATATAGCAATAGTGTCTTGATATGTATATAATTCTGTTTATCAGATAGATATATAGAGGATATCCACACTTTTCAGTGGATATGGGTTATATCTCATGAGTGATGACAAAACATTGAAGCCACGAGTGGAAATTCAAATATCCACGGAAAAAGTGTGGATATTCTGTTTATTATATACTTTAGTTACTTGCCTATGGGCCCCAATGAATGTCAATACATCAGAAATTTCAAGCTGATATCACTCACTAGTGGGATATCACTTATATCTCACTGCTAAAACCTTATAATTCATGGGCAAGTATATAATAAACAGGGTTACTGTTATTGTTTTCGGCGTTGTTGATTTCGTGTTCGTTCATTGGATATTGATTTTGAATGGTTAAATAGGAATTAAGCCTCAATATGACTCAGATTGTAGTACTTGTAGCGCATTTCGTAAAAATAATGACAATTTTCTCAATGTTCTTTCGTTGTGGGTTCTGAAAAGTGTGGCTAATTTCAATACATTTGGCCTCTTATAGAATTATGGCTTCAGATACTTTTCTCTTAGTTCTCTAAGTTCACTGCAGCGTAAATGTATGTGGTACTCGTCACAAATCTCGGAATTACACCGCGTGCATACTAGTTGAGTTATTTCAACGTTATTCCACGAACCTTGCTCTCTAGGAAGCTTGTGGTTTCTAGTTCGGAATTTGATGAGGCTGTGGACCACCTGATTATCGCTAAGTGATATATATGTGTCCGGTTCGAGTGTTGATTAGCCTATTTCTAAATTTGACTATTTAAATATTGTTGCCATCGTTACGTGTTTCAGGTATCACGCGGAGTATAAGACAGGGTTCGGGTCTCTTGCTGGCGAGTTCTGGCTTGGACTGGAAAATCTTCACGAGATGACCAAACTAACAAACTACACACTCCGGATCGACGTCACGGACTTTCACGACAAGCTTTATTACGCTGTCTACGACGGGTTCTACATAGACACGGAATCACACGAGTACGCTCTTCGAATCGGTCGTATGCTTATATCCACAGAGGACAAGGACGGGTTGAAGGAACTCAACAAGGTCGGATTCAGCACACGTGACCGCGACAACGATAAATGGAAACATGGGCATTGTGCGCGTCATTATAAAACCGGGTGGTGGTCGACCAACTGTGGATCAGATCTCAACAGACGTTACATGAGATGGTCCAATTTAGTCGTCAAAACCTCCATGATGCGGATAAAGCCAACACAAGACATCAAAGACAATGATTTGTTACCAGTAATGTAGCGTGATTGCGAGTAAACCTCACTTACTGTAAAGAGACACTATATCATGCACTAGTTTATTTCAGGATGATAAGTTCTTTCTGACTGTTCTGTTATATTTCGATGCCTCGTGTAGATTAGTCTGGTATTAACCATGTCAAGCCACCCGTATACGTGTAACTTGCAACCTGTGTTGACATTTCCAACGTGACCAATTCGCCTTATACAAGTGCCCGGTCATTCCGTTTATATGCTATCTGCTCAACGTGTAGTATATACGCCACTTGTATATAGCAAAGAAGAATTAATCCAAGCTTCTAATAACGAAATGAGCCATCAACTCATGTTATACTGTTCAAACGAAGGGCATATCCATAGTAGTAACGCACGTTACATAGTAACGCACGTTACAAGTTACCAACATGTGTGGCTAGACCTTTCTATTTTTTTTCTCAATATTTACTATCCATGTTGTTCAATGGATATAGAGCCACAAGACAAGGAATGAGCACTTTGGTTAGGGGTTAGGGGACTCCTCAATCATGTCAAGCTCATCAGTTAGAACATTCCCATAAAAACAAACATTAGAAACTTTATACTGTTTTGTTTTGTAAAATTAAAATATGTGGTTCTTTCGGCAGCGTATAGAACCGCCACTTCCTGGTTATACTTATTGCACAAAATTCTTTCACAAAAAGGGAGGAGTATAGTTATTTGATATCTGGATTTGGGGACCTGGTAACTTACTGCAATTGGAAATATAACATTGTGTTACTATTTTAAAGGTGATATGTTTTTTAAAGCTAGATATATTCATAATGTTCAGGCCTCATATTGTCGTCACATATCAAAGAGAGTTTCATGACAATTTTTTTAATTTTTGTTTTGTTTTCGGCGCAACTGATGATGTCCATCAGAGAGAAGCATCTTTAGATTTGCCCGCCGAAGAGGGTGCATGGTATACTACGGCAAGAATTTGGGTCGGAAAGATTGGTGCTATATAGGTATACGGAGACCCCAAACACAGTCTATGTTTAAACCTATAACTGTACTGAAAGACAGTGGACGTATAATTTTAATTGTAACGCATTACATTTAGCTCAGTGGATTGACAAACAACTCGTGAGTGGTCGGATTAAAGCATGAAACTTGATACATCATTATGTTCTTTGAACGGGGGGGGGGGTGCTCAGATTACCAGATACTGGTGATGAATAAATCTGGTTTACATGGCAACGGTATATCGAAAATTGGAGGAAACGGGATATACTTGTTTGAATATAATGGCACATGCAATACATTACTTCTCATTTGAAGTAATGGTAATCAGGTAAAAAAAAACATGCTGAAGTATAATGCATTACTTTGCAAGCAAAGGATCCAACCCTGGTATAAGAACACAGATATGCAGCGTGCCATGGTGTCTATTGAATCTCTATCCATCAATGTCGTCTGTTGTATTGCATTTTCTTCTAATCTCAAATAGTTCTCTTCTTATATAGTAGATATCAAATCGATTGATCTCAAACATCACTATAATTATGTGAACACACATGCATCCATAACATAATTATATGTACATCGTGTGATATATAGTGTCATCTTAATATATCTGAGTTGTCTCTGCTCCCTTCCGGGTGTTGGGGTGGTTGTTTGTCGTCTGTGTGCATGGACGTGCCGTGCATGGCGACATGGGGTCTGGTCTCTGCCCCCCAACTTTGGTCAATAGTTGGACAATTTCATGCATGTTACAACATAAGTTCGAAATTTCAAATTGAAAACAGGTTGGAATGGTTTTAATAATTTGATTTTCCAACCATGCAGCATCGTTGTTTTTCGACCAGAAGCCGAACATAACTTCGTAAGTTGACGTCTTTCCTGTGAAAAAAAGTGTTCGCAAAAATGTTTTAATTTCATTTGGACCACCTTATAGTAAATTGGCGCATACATTTCCGATTTTCCGTATATATTTTTTCGAGAAAGTTGTCTCTGTTCATTGCGTTCTGCATGTGAGTTTGGTATACGGTATATATACATACTAGCAGGTGGACCCGACTTCGTCCGGGCTGTTTCCCCTCTGCTTTTCGGCGATTTGACCTTGAATTGTCCATTTTGAAGGTCAAGGTCAGGTGGGGTCACGATTTGACCCGTCCAAAACACTGCCCGGACAAAAGTACCCGTCGAAATCCATCCGGTTTTACCCGATTTGACCTTGAATTGATCATTTTGAAGGTCAAGGTAAGGTCGGGGTCACGATTTTACCCGTCCAAAACACCCAGTGGACAAAAGTAACCCTATGTATCAAATTTCGTGGAAATCCTATCAAAATTCGCAATTTGACCTTGAATTGACCCGATTTCAAGGTCACGTCGCACGGGCAAATGAATAGGCATATGAGACTCCCCATACGAAAGTATCCATAGACACTAATTTTCATCGAAATTCCGTGATATTCGGGCATTTGACCTTGAAATGACCCGATTTCAAGGTCAATGTCACGTCGCACGGGCAAATTAATAGGCCTATGCCACTCCCCGGCCGAAAGTACTCCACATACCAAGTTTCATCGAAATCCCGTGATATTCGGGCGTTTGACCTTGAAATGACCCGATGTCAAGGTCACGTTCGCACGGGCAAATTAATAGGCATATGCCACTTCCCGGCCGAAAGTACCCCACATACCAAGTTTCATCGAAATCGGCTCGGCCGTTTTCGAGTCCATCGCGAACACACACACACAGATCTTCCAAAATATATAATAGACTAGCCGATGAGCCCGACGTTGTCCGGGCTATTCAAAAACCAAATTTCAAGTCGATAGCTCTACCCGTTTCCGAGATCTGGTCTGCGCATGCGCGAAGCTGGTGTCGCACGGGCACGGCGACCCGATAACATTGCATTGAATTTAAAACAAACGCTTCCCGTCGGGAAATCTGTCTGCATAATATTTCGAGTCTGCCGTACCCGTCGTAATGTCGTGAAATCTCTCTGCATAATAGATAACATTGCATTGAATCTGTTGTTGGCATTCAGGGCTTCGGGTCGTTGTTGTTGGCATCATTTACGGCTTGGGGGATATTTTCTCGCCAACAATGTCGTTGGCGTTCACGGTTTGGGGCAGTGTGTATAGCTGCGTGAGTTAGCAGGAAACGAGGGGTGTAAGTTTAGAGCTTGTTTATATGAATGTTTCGGAAATAGACTAAGATTTTCAGCCGTAACAAAAATGTATACAACAGAAAATGTAAATTCTATATTTTGCGAGGTATTAGCAAGTTTTGGCTCAACGGGTTTAGCAGTTTGAAGTGAATATGGATATAAAAATATACATATACAGATATTAAACAAATGTAGAGTTACTCCTCTTGGATCGCGAGCGAATATCAATTAACCCCGAAGTGCCGATTGCGGTGAATTTGATGATTGGGAAGGGAGAGACGGTGCTCTGAGGTTCTCCAAAACACGACTACGGCGGTGTCGGTGGGATTTTACACTTACATACGAAATTTGATCTCAATCTGTACACGCGTTTTGGATTCTATGAAGTACCCACACACATATATATATACGAAGTCTCAAAATATATAGTATAGACTAGCAGGTGGACCCGACTTCTTCCGGGCTGTTTCCCCTCTGCTTTTCGGCGAATTGCGCGATTTGACCTTGAATTGTCCATTTTGAAGGTCAAGGTCAGGTGGGGTAACGATTTGACCCGTCCAAAACACTGCCCGGACAAAAGTACCCGTCGAAATCCATCCGGTTTTACCCGATTTGACCTCGAATTGATCATTTTGAAGGTCAAGGTCAGGTCGGGGTCACGTATCAAATTTCGTCGAAATCCCATCAAAATTCGCGATTTGACCTTGAATTGACCCGATGTCAAGGTCACGTCGCACGGGCAAACGAATAGGCTTACGACACTCCCCATACGAAAGTATCCACAGACACTAATTTTCATCGAAATCCCGTGATACTCGGGTATTCGACCTTGAAATGACCCGATTTCAATGTCAAGGTCACGTCGCACGGGCAAATTAATAGGCCCATGCCACTCCCCGGCCGAAAGTACCCTCACATACCAAGTTTCATGGAAATCGGCTCTGCCGTTTTCGAGTCCATCGCGAACAGACAGACACACACACACAGACAGATTTCCCAAAATATATAATAGACTAGCCGATGAGCCCGACGTTGTCCGGGCTATTCAAAAACCAAATTTCAAGTCGATAGCTCCACCCGTTTCCGAGATCTCGTCTGCGCATGCGCGAAGCGGGCGCCGCACGGGCTCGCCAATACGACAACGACGACCGCCTGGTCAAACTACACACACGTACCAAGTTTCGTCCCGATCGGTCGAGAACCCCCTTCCCTTCCTATGAACGACAGCACAACACGCATTTTTTGTTTTTCATGAATTAATTCATGGTACCCGTCCCTCAAAGACTGACCCGATGAAAAAATCCCCTGTTCCTAGGACATATATGACACAACAACCCATTCTGCCTTTTTAATCGAGATAATTGCATTCCGCGTTTCGTTTTGCATCCGTATTTTACGCATGGGTAGCCGTTTAGCAGCTTCGATTGTAATAAAGAGCATTAATCCTTAACACCTCCGAATATGGTCAATATAAAGATCGTTGATGCCTTAACCACCGAAGTGGCGTTTGCGGTGATTTTGAAGATTGGGAGTGGAGAATCGGTGCTCAGAGCTTGTCCAAAATGCGACGTCGACGATCCCCGTGGATTTTTACACTTATACGAAATTTGGTCTCGATCGGTCAACCCGTTTTCGATTCTATAAAGGACATACAGACAGACAGAGGTCTTCAAAATATATATGAGACTAGCCGATGAGCCCGACATTAAAATTCCCCTGTTCCTAGGACATATATGACACAACAACCCATTCTGCCTTTTTAATCGAGATAATTGCATTCCGCGTTTCGTTTTGCATCCGTATTTTACGCATGGGTAGCCGTTTAGCAGCTTCGATTGTAATAAAGAGCGTTGATCCTTAACACCTCGAATATGGTCAATATAAAGATCGTTGATGCCTTAACCTCCGAAGTGGCGTTTGCGGTGATTTTGATGATTGGGGTGGAGAATGGGTGCTCTGGGCTTCTCCAAAATGCGACGTCGACGATTCCCGTGGAATTTTACCTTTTGATAGGAAGTTTGGTCTCGATCGGTCAACCAGTTTTCGATTCTATAAAGGACATACAGACAGACAGAGGTCTTCAAAAATATATATGAGATATAGTGTGAAAAATTGATCACGGTACTATATATATATACAAGAAAACCATAGTCAGAAATGGTAACGCCACCAAGATCATATTATTGCTGAATAGGTCACTCTCACCGGTTTTCTGTGATAAAGTTACACAGGTTCCTAATTTTGTGATAAAGTTACCCAGGTTGGTGAGAATTGTGATAAAGTTACCCAGGTTAAGCAAATATCACAATATCAACTCGATTTAAAAGTGACAGAGGGAAATATTGTTCAGTTTTGGCAAGTAATAGCCCTTATCAAGCATACATTAAGACATATTAGTACTGTAGTTCGTCATTTTGATCACATTATCAATAATGTGTTGCTAAACATGAACTATTATTAACCTGGGTAACTTTATCACATTCTTCTCCAACCTGGGTAACTTTATCACAATTTCAGGAACCTGGGTAACTTTATCACAGAAAACCGGTGAGAGTGACCAATTCAGCCCTATGCTTAGCCATAAATAGAAATTATAATATAATCTAGCTTTCAAATTCCATGTGGGAAATTTGGATACTTCCATATACCACGTTTTCCCGTTTCTCGTGTTATACATATAATTGTCCATTTTGAAGGTCAAGGTCAAGTGGGGTCACGATTTGACCAGTCCAAAAGCTGCCCGGACAAAAGTACCCGACAAACGTGGCCGTCGAAATCCATCCGGTTTTACCCGATTTGACCTTGAATTTATCATTTTGAAGGTCAAGGTCAGGTCGGGGTTACGATTTGACCCGTCCAAAACACTCAGTGGACAAAGTTAACCCCACGTATAAAATTTCGTCGAAATCCCATCAAAATTGGCGATTTGACATTGAATTGACCCGATTTCAAGGTCAAGATCACGTCGCACGGGCAAATGAATATGCTTATGAGACTCCCCATACGAAAATACCCCCACATACCAAGTTTCATCGAAATCCCGTGATATTCGGGCGTTTGACCTTGAAATGACCCGATTGCAAGGTCGAGGTCATGTCATACGGGCAAATTAATCGGTTTATGCCACTCCCCGGCCGAAGGTAACCCCACATACCCAGTTTCATCGAAATCCCGTGATATTCGGGCGTTTGACCTTGAAATTACCCGATTGCAAGGTCAATGTCACATCGCACGGGCAAATTAATAGGCCTATACCAGTTCCCGGCCGAAAATACCCCCACATACCAAGTTTCATCGAAATCGGGTCGGCCGTTTTTGAGTTCATCGCGATCACACACACAGACACACCCACACACAGATCTTCCAAAAATATATAATAGACTAGCCGATGAGCCCGACGTTGTCCGGGCTATTCAAAAACCAAATTTCAAGTCGATAGCTCCACCGTTTCCGAGATCTGGTCTGCGCATGTGCGAAGCTGGCGTCGCACGGGCTCGGCGACCCGATAAAATTCGTATCCGGGGCAAGATACATTCACATAGCAAATTTCAAGTCGATAGCTCCACCGTTTCCGAGATCTGGTCTGCGCATGCGCGAAGCTGGCGTCGCACGGGCTCGGCGACCCGATAAAATTCGTATCCGGGGCAAGATACATTCACATACCAAATTTCAAGTCGATAGCTTTACCCGTTTCCGAGATCTCGTCTGCGCATGCGCGAAGCTGGCGTCGCACGGACTCGTCAATACGACAACGACGACCGCCTGGTCAAACTACACACACGTACCAAGTTTCGTCCCGATCGGTCGAGAATCGTAGATTTGTATAAATGACATACATACATACATACAGACATACAGACAGACAGACATACAGAGGTCTTCAAAATATATATGAGACTAGCCGATGAGCCCGACGTTGTCCGGGCTATTCAAAAACCAAATTTCAAGTCGATGAGCCCAAACGTTGTCCGGACTATTCAAAAACCAAATTTCAAGTCGATAGCTCTACTCGTTTCCGATATCTGGTCTGCGCATGTGCGAAGCTGGCGTCGCACGGGCTCGGCGACCCGATAAAATTCGTATACGGGGCAAGATACATTCACATACCAAATTTAAAGTCGATAGCTCCACCCGTTTCCGAGATCTCGTCTGCGCATGCGCGAAGCTGGCGTCGCACGGGCTCGTCAATACGACAACGACGACCGCCTGGTCAAACTACACACACGTACCAAGTTTCGTCCCGATCGGTCGAGAATCGTAGATTTGTATAAATGACATACATACATACATACAGACATACAGACAGACAGACAGACAGAGGTCTTCAAAATATATATGAGACTAGCCGATGAGCCCGACGTTGTCCGGGCTATTCAAAAACCAAATTTCAAGTCGATGAGCCCAAACGTTGTCCGGACTATTCAAAAACCAAATTTCAAGTCGATAGCTCTACCCGTTTCCGATATCTGGTCTGCGCATGCGCGAAGCTGGCGTCGCACGGGCTCGGCGACCCGATAAAATTCGTATACGGGGCAAGATACATTCACATACCAAATTTAAAGTCGATAGCTCCACCCGTTTCCGAGATCTCGTCTGCGCATGCGCGAAGCGGGCGCCGCACGGGCTCGCCAATACGACAACGTCCACCGCCTGGTCAAACTACACACACGTACCAAGTTTGGTCCAGATCGGTCGAGAATCGTAGATGTGTATAAATGACAAACATACAGACAAACATACAGACAAACAAACAGACAGAGGTCTTCAAAATATATATGAGACTAGCCGATGAGCCCGACGTTGTCCGGGCTACGTTGTCCGGGCTATTCAAAAAGTCGATAGCTCTATCCGTTTCCGAGATCTGGTCTGCGCATGCGCGAAGCTGGCGTCACACGGGCTCGGCGAACCGATAACATTCGTATCCGGGGCAAGATACATTCACACACCAAATTTCAAGTCGATAGCTCCACCCGTTTCCGAGATCTCGTCTGCGCATGCGCAAAGTGGGCGCCACACGGGCTCGCCAATACGACAACGTCCACCGCCTGGTCAAACTACACACACGTACCAAGTTTCGTCCCGATCGGTCGAGAATCGTAGATTTGTATCAATGACATACATACAGACAGACAGACAGACATACAGACAGAGGTCTTCAAAATATATATGAGACTAGCCGATGAGCCCGACGTTGTCCGGGCTATTCAAAAACCAAATTTCAAGTCGATAGCTCTACCCAGCCCGATAGCTCTACCAGTTTCCGAGATCTGGTCTGCGCATGCGCGAAGCTGGCGTCGCACGGGCTCGGCGACCCGATAAAATTCGTATCCGGGGCAAGATACATTCACATACCAAATTTCAAGTCGATAGCTCCACCCGTTTCCGAGATCTCGTCTGCGCATGCGCGAATCTGGCGTCGCACGGGCTCGGCGACCCGATAAAATTCGTATCCGGGGCAAGATACATTCACATACCAAATTTCAAGTCGATAGCTCCACCCGTTTCCGAGATCTCGTCTGCGCATGCGCGAAGCGGGCGCCGCACGGGCTCGCCAATACGACAACGACCACCGCCTGGTCAAACTACACACACGCACCAAGTTTCGTCCCGATCGGTCGAGAATCGTAGATTTGTATTAATGACAAACATACAAACATACAGACAGACAGACAGACAGACAGACAGAGGTCTTCAAAATATATATGAGATAGTGGTGTGCTAAATTTACCACGCCACTATTCCTATATGGTATATTGCCTGAGCGTGTGGTTGGAGTGAACACATTAAAGGTACTCAATCCGATTCGATGGTCCCCATATCATCAGATTTCAACAACAACAATTTTTGTTTGAAATGCCGCTTCAGTTATCAGAATCGATTAATTGCCAAAAAATAATGCTAACCACAGTCAACTATAGTATCAAATTGCCCAGAACCTGCTATTTATCAACATTTTGCAATAAAATTTTGCCGGTTTGTCAAATATCTGACACCAAAAAAAACCCACTTGATTTTGGAGTTATCTATCTTCATCCGATATTTGGTCTTCTCGTCGACTTTTACTGTGCCACTAAATATTCCAGGTGGTGAAAAATAATAGATTTTAAATCAAATATTTTTTACCCCCCGAAGCCCAATAAATAGTAATTGAGGGCTGCTTAATCGGATTGAGTACCTTTAAAAGAGTTCAAAGAAGAGTTTGATAAGCACCCCCGGAATGAACGATAAGCACCCCTATAGAATGAACGATAAGCACCCCTGGAATGAACGATAGGCACCCCTGGAATGAACGTTATGCACCCCTGGAATGAACGTTATGCACATGACTAACGATAAGCACCCCTGGAATGAACGTTATGCACATGACTAACGATAAGCACCCCCTGGAATGAACGTTATGCACATGACTAACGATAAGCACCCCTGGAATGAACGTTATGCACATGACTAACGACAAGTACCCCTGGAATGAACGTTATGCACATGACTAACGATAAGCACCCCCTGGAATGAACGTTATGCACATGACTAACGATAAGCACCCCCTGGAATGAACGTTATGCACATGACTAACGATAAGCACCCCTGGAATGAACGTTATGCACGTGACTAACTAGAAAATTAACAAAATGATAAGGCTAGAAATCATTGCGACTTATTCCCTAAAATGATGATGATGATGATGATGACGATGATGATGATGATGATGATGACGATGATGACACGGCTCTCGACCAATCAGATGGCGCCATTTCTCGGCTCGGTGAAATATAATTATATATAACTCTATTGTAGTCTATCCAGAACCGAATTTGGGACAGAACCGCATTCAAGTTATCACATATTATAGTGTACGACTATATAATATTGGATGAATAATTAAAGCAAAGCACATTTCGTAAACATTGGTCTGGAACCCTGAATAGATCATTAACAATGCAGCTTTGGTATTTTAGGTGTGCAATACATAAATAAATAAATTATAATATTTACAATTCAAAATATACAATGGCAAGACTTGGTATAAACATTTCCTTTCGCCTCAAACATAATGGCGAGGGTTAATACGCTCCGATCTGAAGAACACTAAATCAGATCAATTTTAATTGAGAAATCTTTGCAATTTTAATTAAACAAATATAGACATTACGCATATTGGCAAAGAGGTGCAATACACATAATATTTGCGGCGAGTCCCGCCAATTGTTGGTTGGAGTATGGAGCGGTAACTATGGGGATACTGTTGGTTGGAATTATCGATTGATTGTCTACATCTCGCTCTTACAATCGTCCGGTTCCATTTGGCGTGAAAACATCGCGCAATCCACTCAGAATGATAATAATTTATTTATTTAGTCCTCATTTGGGAGCGTAGAGGTTTTTCCATTTCTGTATTGCCTCTATAAATTATACAGAAGCAGAGGGCGTGGTTTTTTGTTTATCGCAAAACGCTCTTCATGGGAGCAGAAAAGTCTAAGCCGTCGTTCCCGGGATTCGGTACCGATTCTGTGGATTTATCGAAGAAGGCGAGAAACATGATTAACTGGGATAAAGTTCAACAGCATCGTATCGATTACTATTGGATCGTGGGGTGAGTAAATGGTGACATTCAGCATCACGCGCATGCATGCTGTGTTTGATCTTTTGTTGTCCTCGTTGTTGATATTTTTAAATTGTGAACAAGCTTGGGTTGTTATGTTTATACATTTAATTCTGCTGGTGCTTTAATGGTATGACTACTGAGCGATATATACTGAATATTTCCTGTATTAATTATCGTTTGATGTTCATCCTTGGGTATATTGCTTGGACCTTGGGCTAATGGAACCTATTGATATCACGAAACGCTGAATAATTGAACATACCATGCTAATTATTACAAAACAAGTATTCATCTTTGTGAGGGTAACACATTTGATTTCGATACATGTATTACCGTTTCTGTCATGCAGTGGCTTAAATATAACGCGCTCAAACCCCACACTGCCCTTATATGCGCCGTCCCTATATACATGCTTGCTTTACATCATGGTGTAGTATATACAATTGAGTCTCATATATTCATACTACCACGAAAAAGCATGCGCGTACATATCGGTACGGCGCAAAAGTGTAGTGCGGTTCGGAGCGTGGCGGGGTAGTTGGGTTTGGATATTGAACCTTATTTGACAAGTTTTGAGTGTTTTGTTATTTTCTGAGATTACTGGCGTTTTTCATTATAATCTTACATGATTGACATTTGATCCACATGGATATTAAAAATATTTTATCTGCTGCTTATATCCTGCTATATATTTTCATCGATTTTATATAAAGCTTTTAAAAAACTTGCGTTGGAGCTCTAGGGGTGTGGGCCGAATTCAGATAGGAAAACAAACTAGCGTTCCCGTGCATGCATGGAGAGTCCCAAAAATTGAATAAAAAAATTTAAACCTTGTATTGTGGATTTTTATTTTCATCCACCCCCCCCCCAGTGCATGGTACTGAATCCGCTTCCTAATGGCGCTTTCGGCGCGCGCCGAAAGCGACAAAATGTGCGCCATTAGTAACGCGCCGAAAGCGACAAAAAGTGCGATATTAGCGCATGTTTCGTAATGGCGCATATTTTGTCGCTTGTGGCGCTTTTGGCGCCGAAAGCGCCATTAAGAAGTGGCCCTAATAGTATTCCATAGTTCTGCATGCATGATTCATTCAAACTTCAGCCACATTCAACAACAACAACAACAATCGAAAAGTTAGAAAAACAGCTATTATGAAGAGCGCAGATATATGTTAAACCAATTATTTGGCCAAATGACCGTGACCGTCGTCGGTCATTTGGTGAAATACCTAAATTTCAAAGTTATTTGGCCAAATAACTGAATTTTAGTGCCAGTCGTTTGCCCTGTGTTTGACTAATTTGGTGTCAAATCACATGGGACCATGCATGGACGTGGCAAAAGAGGTCTCCGTTAGGAAGGGGTGTCCACCTTTGCATTTCCAACTGCACCCACTTGAAGCAAGTCCAATTCCAATTCAATACTTAAATTCGCACTTCTTGGGTTGGAGTTTCCCCACAGATACCTCAAACTTTCCAACTGTCGGACATTTTCAACCTAACACCCATATCTATGTTTGTAAATTCCCTACTGATTGTCATTTCAATAAAAAAAAGAAAAAAAGAAAGAGGACCCTTAAGTAGGAAAATATTAGACCGTTGGCGCAAAAACTACAAATTTCACACTCAATATTGGACGGAATATCAAACTTTCAGAACAAATTCAACCTACTCTTTACCTGAATCCTATAAAGGCCCACTTAATTTTGAGTCACTGATTTATAGTGCCTTGATATACGGTTTTAATAACAATCTATGCCATAAAATATGATTAAAATACTATAGTTCATCACCATTTGAAACATCTGTGTCTCAGAAGATGGCCATAGAGAAATAGCAAACAGCTGAAATCAGAGAAGATACCCCGTTTTGGCTCCCAGAATGCAACCGAATTAAAACTAAAAATGTATGTTCAATGGGGAATAACTCTATCTTTAAGATTTAGAGTTATCCCCCTCCATTGAAAATAATACAATGTGAACTACAATCCAGATGGAAAAAAAATATGTCAGTACAAACTCAACAAAAACAACATGAACACAGTTTATTACACTGGATAAGTTGACAATACAATGCTTTGGAGCTTCCTCTTTCAAATAGTTTATAATATGGCATATATTTATATATGTGATCTTGGGGTTCGAAAATTAAGTGGGCCTATATATAATGTCATAAACATGAATTTTCCAACTTTTAAAAAAAATTGCTAAAATTGGGGGAGGGGGTGAGAACCCCGTCCTCACGGCCCATAAAGGGACATATATCTTTAATACTGCTTCTGTTATGGAGAAGAATAAAGATGTGCTATTGAGGCAGACAGATTCATCATCCTATTCCCACAGGACACATTTCAAGACCACATGGATTACCATGTTGCATGAATCATGAGCCAGAAGAATTGATTTTTCACTAAAACATTCCGTGATATCATGATTGCTGTGATCATTTCTCTCATAGGATTGTGTTTATATTGGATAATGTCATGATATAGCTGCGAATCACATATCACACTAAGACATTAGAATGTTCATAAATATAACTAGGCATAGATAAGGCTTTATGCACGTAAAAATCTCATATAACATTGCTGTTAATATAGTCTAGAGCTCTAAAAGTAGACCCTATATGCGTGACTTTAATTGAATCCAAATATGAAGTCGCATGCATGGACATCGTTAGTAATAATTTCTGCCAAACATGTGTTGCAATATAGGTTGCTAAGAAATTAGAATACTAAATACTCATTGACGTGTAGTTCCCTTGGGGCATGTTAAGATAATAAGTTCAACAAACAATGTGGCCGTGAGCAATCAAGAATGTGCAGTTATATGGACGCCGTTCTGCTATTTATCACCTATTTTGCGCACAAAATGAATATATGATATCACAAATGATTTAAAGATATCACTAATTCCAATTTGTGAATTATAAATTCATTTATGATATCACAAAATTGAATTATTGATATCACAAAATACTTGTAGTATGAATATAGGGATATCACACTAATTAAATTTTGTGATATCACTAATTCATTTTGTGATATCAATAAATAGAAAATGGCATAGCTGGACTACTATTCCGTCAACATTTTGTGATATCATTAAATACTAATTTTATGATATAATAAAATTGAATTATTGATATCAATAAATGCTTACTTATTTTGTGATGTCATATATTTGATTTTGTGATATCAAAAATGAATTTACGATAAAACTAATTCCATTTTGTGATATCTTAAAATAATTGTGTGATATCACTCATTTCTCAACATTTTATTATATCATAAAATCGAATTATTGATATCACTAAATACTTACTATTTTGTGATATCAATAATTCGATTTTGCGATATCCAACAATTAATTTATGATATCACGAATTGGAAGTAGAGATATTGTAAAATCATTTTGTGATATCATAAAATATAAAAATAATATCATATATATTGAGATAAGGTCGTTTGTTGTATTTATTATCTAAACATTTCCCACCAGTGAATATGAACCCTTCTGAACACCCCCCCAGTGAATATGAACCCTTCTGAACACCCCCCAGTGAATATGAACCCTTCTGAACACCCCCCACCAGTGAATATGAACCCTTCTGAACACCCCCCCAGTGAATATGAACCCTTCTGAACACCCCCCCAGTGAATATGAACCCTTCTGAACACCCCCAGTGAATATGAACCCTTCTGAACACCCCCCCAGTGAATATGAACCCTTCTGAACACCCCCAGTGAATATGAACCCTTATGAACACCCCCCAGTAAATATGAACCCTTCTGAACACCCCCCAGTGAATATGAACCCTTCTGAACACCCCCCAGTGAATATGAACCCTTCTGCACACCCCCAGTGAATATGAACCCTTCTGCATCCCCCCCCCAGTGAATATGAACCCTTCTGCACTTGTATTATCTTTCATCTGCCTGTCATCTAATCATTTTTTCTGGACATCCCTCCAAATGAATGATAAACTATTCCAATGTATACTTTTATAACTGAATGGGAGAATTCATATATTATAGAAAAGGTTAACTATGGTGGGTCCTTGTCTATATAAAGTAATCCAAATTCCTATCTAACTTTTACAGGGTGATAGTGTGCTTCATCGGGGCCTGGTTGTCACTAACTCTGACATTCCAAGGAGGTAACACAGGAGGTAACCAAGAATCGCCGCCAATCACAGAATGTGTCGATACTTCAACCAATAATGCTGGAATGTCCAAAGAGATATCAGACTTGTCTAACAGGGTGCAATTGCTTGAGTTGGCATTCAAGGAGCAAGTGGTAGCGAGGGAATTCATTGCGAAGGAAGTCAACAACTACACTTACCTAAATGTACAGCTGGATGGGAAACTCGCGGACTACATGAAGGCATTGAATGGTGTGATATCAGAGCTGGAACACTTTGATGAAAAGATATCTAAGTTAGAGAGAAGAATACAATCAGATGGTAATAATAAACAACAACAACAAAAACAAAATTTTATAGTTGTTTAATATTATAAAAATTTCACTGTCTTGATGAACCAAGAACTCCTTCAAAATTGAAGTTTTTCATGAGGATTTATCAAGCAGTTTTATGTCCATATGATATCTGAAGATTATGGGAGAGATTTTATTTTACCTTGACTTGAGCAACTTGAACAGGTCACATCAACAATCTAAAACACCCCTGGTTAAGTAGCCCTGCTAATTTGCTATGATGCTGGTGGGTCCTGTTGAATTGCTATGATGCTGGTAAGGCAAACTGAAACAGTTAAGAAAAGGTACCAATATATTTTTCTGAAGTTAATTGTCATTTTTGCAGTGTTTGGCTCATCCGAAAGATTTGAGAAAAAGTTAGTGTCTGCATGAAACTTTCATGAACATATATACTGTAAAATATTTTATTCATGGCTGCTCAGGTGTTTGCAAAATGACAGGAATAGCCATTTTGATTAAATATGTTTTTGAATGTTTTATAAATATAATGGTGTTTCCTCTGTTCATTCAGATTAGCCAAAAGTCCGCGAAAATGACAACTTTAAATAAAATAATGGTATAATTTCTTAACAGCATCAGTTTGTCTCTCCAGCATCATAGCAATTCAGCAGGACCCACCAGATCCATGGTAAATTAGCAGGACAACTTAACCATGGGTGGATCATGCCATGAATCTCTACTCTGGCTAATCATATTCCACCAGTACAAAACCTTGGAACTTTTTGAAGTTTTGACAGGGAACCTTATAAAGTTGAAAAAATGATACAGGGATTATATTTCTTAGTTATTACCTGTTCCTTAATAATGTAACTCACTGTAGGTAAAGGTCCCAACTCAAAATTTCATGATTTAAGTGAATTTGTGAGTGATTTTGCTTTGTGTCTCATACAATTGTAGAATTTCTCCCGGGTAAATTAATTCAATGTTTATTGCGATGTTGGCTCATAAAATTCACAGAAAAGCATGCAATTTCCAGTTGGGACATTCACCTGCATTGAAGTGCATTATTAAAGAACAGATACTAATTAAGAAATATATTCATGAGTTATTTTTTCGACTTTATAAGGTTCCTTGTCAAAACTTCAAAAAGTTCCAAGGTTTTGTACAGGTGGAATATGATCTCTCCGGCATTAGCCAGAGTAGATATTCATGGCATGATCTAAACCATGGGATGTAAATTATTGATCAGAATCCATTGCAGTTTCCGTAAACTTCACACCCACATAATAGTGTGTTAATATGAGTATATACACAGACTTGAACCATTATAAAACACTGAACAAATATAGAAATGCTTTCTAAATTGGGGAAGGAATGATCTTGTCATGAGTTCCTTTCAATTTTCCAACTTCCATGTGTATAATATTCTGAAATCTTATTAGAACATAAGTCAATGAGTAAATACTGAATGCCAGAAAACAAGTAAAATAATATTTACCTTTATATCCATTCAGCACTAATTATCTAATAGATTAGGTTAAATACAGTAATACCCTAAATAATAGACTCCTTAACCACAGCAGAATTATGGGTAACTTTTCAGGATTTGGTCAGAAATATGGTTTGATGCACATTCATCGGAAAGCTCTCACTGTGAGCTTTCCGATGAATGGCAACAAGCCATATTTCAGACTAAATCCTGAAAAGTTACCCATAATTCTGCTGTGGTTAAGGAGTCAATTATTTAGGGAATTACTGTACACCCTGATGTGCTCATAAGAGGTATGTTTTTTTCTTGCAGAGAGTCTGGGTCTCTTCCTGATATTGGTGGTCATTCTAGAACTCATTTTCAAGATTCGGGAAAAAATTAAAGTCATTATCCCTGGAATTGCTAAACTGTGGTTCTGGAAAAATAAGAAAGCATCTATACCCAAGAAAGAAAGTCCAACAAACAAGGTTAGTAGATAAAACTGATTATAAAACAAGGCTCACTATGGGAGACTCCATATATAAGAGAATGCATTGGCACATGGTTTTTACAAATTTCAGGAAGATCCAGTCATGGAAGGGTTAATGGTCTAATATTCATCTGGAGGGGTGTTCAAGAAAAATGAGCAGATGACAGACAGCCGAAAAAATAATATGTGCAGAAGGATTCATTTTCGTTGGTGGGAATTGTCCAGATAATAAGTTCAACAAAAGTCCTATGGTCTAACGGAAATACTTAATGGTACTCAATCCGATTTGATGGTCCCCATATCATCAGATTCCAACAACAACATTTTTTTTTAAATGCCACTTCAGTTATCAGAATCGAGTAATTGCCCAAAAATAATGCTAACCACAGTCAACTATAGTATAAAAAAATTCCCAAAATATGTTATTTATCAACATTTTGTTCAACAAAATTTTGCCAGTTTGTGAAATATCTGACACAAAAAAGCCATGGTGGAAAATAATAGATTTCAAACATCGATATCTGATCACTCTGAGCTTTGATGGGTGGGTTCCTCAACTCAAATGAAATATTTTTTACCCCCGAAGCCAAGGAAATAGTAATTTGTGAGCGTTAATTCAGATAATGCATCTTTAATGAGTATTTATTAAATAAAGGGTTAATTTAACAAAATGGACGTCTTGTTGAACTTAGTCTAAATCTTAATCTGTTGAACTTAATTAGTATTCAACAACGATGTCGAAAATGTGCTTGATAAATTTTCATATTCCAATTTTTTCTTATTTTCAGAACTCAAATGGGACGTCAACACCAAAGACTGCAAACGCCACAATAAAACATGATTTGTGTGTTATCTTATTCAAAAAGGACAATAACAACATTCATACGACCTTGGTTGAAACAGCGTTGAAGTATTTTGATGACTTTAAATCTCCTACAAGGCCTTATCATACAGTAGAATCTCACGACCAGCTACGACACCTGCCTTATGCTAAGCTATATATGATAATCTTAGACAGTGACATGGGAGGTGACTCCAACAAACACAGCGAGGTCGAGCTGAGGGTAGCAACAATCAGAAGCTGCAAATCTAACGGAGGTTAGTCAACATTATTTTGAACAAAAACAACATCATCGCTAGGGCAAGGCAAAATACATCTGTAGTAATTTCAATACAGGGCCATAACGAGTTATCCAAATGCCAAATTTGAAAACAAACATATAACTATATATAACTAAAGCTATCACCCGGAAACCAAATAATCATCAAATTATAAGTCAACATGGACCATAACACTGGTTATAATAGGCGAACAGAACCCAAATTCGAACTTGACCTATATTTTCATATGAGTAATACATATACAAAATTTGAAAACAATCAGATAACTAAAAATAAATCATGCGGAAACCAAAATTTTTGACAAATTCTTAGTTGACAAGGAATTTAACTCCAGCAAATTTGAGCAAAAATATGTGGACCGAATCCAAATTCGAACTTTAGCTATATTTTCAAGTTGCTAATCCACATAAACAATTTGAAAACAGTCAGACAACTAAAACTATACTTATCATCCAGAAACAAAATAATTGGCAAATTCTAAGTCGACAAGGACCATAACCCCATACAAATATTGCAGAGCAGAACCCAAATATCCGACGACAAGGACCATAACTCCAGTAAAAATTGGCAGGCGGACTTGACCTTTATTTTGGGCTAGTAAACTAACCTACCAGATTTCATTCCATTCAGTTCAGACTTACTAAAATTATCATCCGGAAAAAAAATTTCCAACAAAAAGGGCCGTATCTCTGGTGAAAACTGGCAGGCGGAACCCGAACTTGACCTCTATTTTGTGCTAGTAAACCCGCATACCAAATTTCATTCCATTGTTTTGACTTAATAAATTTTATCATCCGGAAATGAAAAAGCGAACGGATGGACAGACAGACAGACCAATAACATAATATGTTACAACATCATACACAATAACATCACAGGTCCCCAGTACAAAGATTGACCCCACTCCCAGTAATACTTAAATCTATAGGATTAAGTACGTATTACTCGGGGTGGGGTAAATTTTTGTGCTGTGGACCTGTGAATATCATGGGCTGCATTGCTCAGACGTGAATATCTCTATTAATTAGAGTAGATGGAATGTTGCAAAAAAATTTGTTTCGGGTATCCAGGATCTTCAAAATATTAATTATGGTACCCAGGATCTCCTAAATGTTGATTTAGGGTGTCCAGGATCTCCTAAATGTTGATTAGGGTATCCACGATCTACAAATATTTTCTACTGAGTGGAAGCATGGAACTCAGAAGAAATGAACTTGATCAAATTGCTCTTCTACCACGAGTGTTTCAATGACAGAATCTCATATCAATATTAGTATCCTCAAGGTTTAATTTATTACTTCAATATATGTTTGAAGGAGTGGAAAATCTTATAATCAGTGTAAATTTAACCTTAACCATTTAATGACGGTAGCTGCACTGTTGCAGCATTAAAGATCCTGTGCCAGTGTATTCTCTTATATATGCGAATCTCCCACAGGAAGCGTCTCATATATAAGATAATGCACTGGTTTACAAGGTAAAGAAGGTAAATGTTGTTAGGCCAATGCATTCTATTATATATGCGAGGCTCCCTGTGGGAGACTCCTATATATATGAGAATGCATTGGCACAGGGTTTTCTCAAAATTTCACGAAGCTAAAGTCATGGAAGGATTAAGCACATCCTTGCATGATGACCTAGAATTATATCTTATGTTCGCAAACAGTTTACATCCTGCAAAAAAGGCAGTAGGATTTAAATATTGCTTTCTTCCCACAGGTAACGTGGTGATGATCATTGCGAATGATGATGGATCACGCAAACTCGCAGCACATTCTATGTACAACCATGACCTCACGTTCATACAGTGCCATGAGGAACTTGGGGACTTGGCTTCTGGAGGAAAACTCTTCAGCGTGTGGCGAGACTTTACATCGCATCAAGTCAGCCACTTACGGAAAATCATCAGGGCTTCTCTTAGTGGGAAAGTCACGTACAGATGACAACGCATGAAGAAGATATGACAGAAAGGATGCAGAAAATGTGATGGAAGCAAAACAAAATGTGTTGGAAAGAATGCATAATATGACAGAAAGATGTATGCAGGAAATATGACTGAAAAAAGAATGTGTGAAATGTGACTGAAATGATGACAATAATGAGACTGAGAAAGAAACAATGTAGAGTATATGTGCAAGCCTAAGTTTAGTGTGCGTGTCATTTGCAGAATGAGGTCCCCAGTGGGTGAATTTAGTGACGCTATGGCGAATAATGGGCTAGCATCACTAAATTCACCCTCTGGGAACCGCATTCTGTATGGTCTCATCTGCTATGGGAGACAAAGACTCAGATTGAAGTTCCCAAATGGTGAATATTGTGATGTACACCCATTGGGAACCTCGACTATGCAATTATGTTGTCTGCCAATTTGGGGATATAGAGAAATTAAACTAAAAAAGAAATAAAATCTATGTGAAGAAGTTTCTATAGAAATTTGATAAAACTTTCCAGAGAAGATGAGGCATAAGCAGAATGAGCTCCCCAGAGGGTGAATTTAGTGATGCTAGTTCGCTATGCAGGATAGCGTCACTAAATTCACCCTCTGGGGACCTCATTCTGCAAATGACATGCAGGCAACTAAACTCAGGCTTGAATGTAGGGTATATGTGACTGATTGAATGCAGAAAATTGGGATGAAAAAATGCAGAAAATATGACTGAATGAATGCAAAAATTTGACTGAAAGAGAGAAAGAAATAAGAATATACGACAATAATAATGCATAAATATTCAGAAAAAATGCAGAAGATATGACTGGAAAATGGGATTATTAGACAGAAGTCTGGAACACCAAGTGACTATACGGATGTCAGTATTATTACATGTATATATTATGTTCTAACAATTCATGAAATATGGATGGACCAGAGCACAATGCATCATTCATTTTAGACAATTTAACTAACAATGGAAAATGCCTCATGGAATTGCTGATAGTGCCAGGAAAGCTGAGACAACAATGGGACAATTTACGTGGATGCAGTGTTAGTGCCAGGAATGTTCCTAACTTCAAACTGTGTTCGAAATACTCATTTTCTGTATAAGTTTAGTGTTATGGAAACACAATTAATCACCAGTGCCTATATTCAAACATTTTCGGCTTTTTATCGACAGTGAGACCATTGAAATAAATCACATAAGATCATCGGTCAAATGGCCATTTTGTGTGTTAATGCTCAGACTGAGGATAAAACCATTGGTGCCTCAAGGTGTGATAAGATTTATGCATCTCTTAAGGATTCTGATTCAGTTATGGCTGAAGAAACTCATTTGCTGGAAGCTAAATCACGCAACTGTGTATCAGTGTTTGGTGCCATTCACAAATGTGATAAAAAACAGAAATCTTGCCATGGTCTGATTAACCGTTTAATGCATGCATGGACTATCTCATACAGTTTTAAAAGTGGTCTATAGAGATGTTCTAATAAGTTAAGCAGTAACAGGCAGAGAAAGACCATTCCCATTCATTCATTTGTATGAGTTATATAAATAATAAGTTCATTCTGAAAATCTTGACAGATGGATGATTAAGAATTGTTTAACCACAATTACAACAACATACTTTTTATAGAACCTGATTTAAGACTACAATTACCTTTTCCTGTGAATAAACACAGACAAAACTGAAGATGTTATTTGTCTGTATTATAAAGGTATAATAGAGTGGAATATTCCTGATGTTGCCTAAATCAAATTGACATTTTGCCTTGATGGACAGTGCTAACAAGATAGAGTTATCCCTCTTGCTATGCTCCAAATGTTTCCGCAAGATCAAATGAAGTTTCTGTTCTAAAAATAGCCTGTAAAACTGTCCCAAAAGGTTGTATGTATTATGCCTGAAAATAATCAAAATAAAATAAACCTTAATTGATGGAAGAGTTTCCAGACAGGTGTCATCGATTCATATTTATTATTTTATACAGTAATGCCCTAAGTAATCGACTCGTTAACCACAGCAGAATTATGGGTAACTTTTCAGGATTTAGTCGGAAATATGGCTTGTTGCCATTCATCGGAAAGCTCTCCCCAAATCCTTAAAAGTTACCCATAATTCTGCTGCGGTTAAGGAGTCAATTACTTAGGGCATTACTGTATCCCGGAAACTGTATAAAACTTGTTAGGATCAGTGAACGTCTCAAATCTTTGACACACCAAAAACATAAGATATGATATAATCAGCCAGATAAATCATGTTCCAAACAAGCCTGAGTTTAGTGTGCCTGTCATTTGCAGAATGAGGTCCCCAGAGGGTGAATTTAGTTATGCTATCCCGCACAGCGGGCTAGCATCACCAAATTCACCCTCTGGGGACCTCATGCTGCATGGCCTCATCTGCTATTGGAGACATAGACTCAGATTGAAGTTCCCAAATGGTGAATATTGTGATGTACACCCATTGGGAACCTCGATTATGCACTGTGTCATCTGCCATTTGGGGATATAGAGAAATTAAACTAAAAAAGAAATAAAATCTATGTGAAGAAGTTTCTATAGAAATTTGATAAAACTTTGCAGAGAAGATGAGGTCTAAGCAGAATGAGGTCCTCAGAGGGTGAATTTAGTGATGCTAGCCTGCTATGAAAATTACAGGCACACTATAATCAGGCTTGGTTCCAAAACTTTTTCACCAATGTTTATAGCAAAGTTGCTCTGATGAAGTACCTGCACATTTGAAATAGATATCAAACCACACTTCGATTAATACGAGACATTTAAACCCTTGTCACATTACTCAGACCCGATCCTTATTTGTAACATGTTCATAATAGATTTCAAATATCTAAAATGATAATCCAGTAATTAGATACTGAACTGATATACTGACTTATATCCTTTAAACCCTTCTCTGAACAATTTTAAAAGTCTAGTGTGCCAACGGTATTATGATTTTAACATTCACATAATGTACTGTAATGCCCTAAATAATTGACTAAATCCCGAAAAATTACCCATAATTCTGCTGTGGTTAAGGAGTCGATTATTTAGGGCATTACTGTATCTATTTTATGCTCGTTCATAAACATCTCATGTTCAAAATAACCCTGTCAGAGTTTAGAAATATCCTTATCAGAAGTATTTTATTAAAGGGTGCTATTAACTGTTTTTGTTATATATATTGTAAATTTAATAATTTCAAGGGAAATAATCTCAAATTTAAATTTACTGAATGTAATAAATTATTGTACACATTGCCTTAATGGGTATTTTTTGTATAAACACGAGGTTGCACCAATGTTGCTGGCATATCTTCACAGATCCAAGTTGAAATAGGCAGGACGGAAGCAACATGTAAATAAACAAAGGAGAAGTATGCTAAACGATAAAAAGTGAACATCGCAAACACTGCATTGATAGCGTTTGTGATGGTGAATACCAAATTTCATTGAGATCCTATAACACATGGCTGAGACCAAGCCTGAGCTTAAAGTGCCTGTCTTTTGCAGAATGAGGTCCCCAGAAGGTGAATTTAGTGACACTATCCTGCATAGTGGGCTAGCATCACCATATTCACCCTCTGGGGACCTCATTCTGCATGACTTCATATGCTATGGGAGACCTAGACTCAGATTGAAGTTCCCAAATGGTGAATTTTGTGATGTACACCCAATGGGAACCTCCCAATTTTGGGATAGAGAGAAAGTAAACTAAAAAAAGAAATAAAATCTATGTGAAGAAGTTTCTTTTGAAATAAATAAAAAAAGAAACTTTGCAGAGAAGATGAGGCCTAAGCAGAATGAGGTCCCCAGAGGGTGAATTTAGTGATGCTAGCCCGCTATGCGGGATAGCTTCACTAAATTCACCCTCTGGAGACCTCATTCTGCAAATGACAGGCACACTAAACTCAGACTTGGTTGAGATCTCAAGCAGAGGGACAAAAAGAAAAAATAATACCAGAAGGGTAACTATCAGTAATCAGGCAACAAGCCATTTCAACGGTTCAGCGCCTCTCCATCATGAATGTAATAATACTAATTCATCAGTCTGTTTATACAGCCAATGATAATCTTATCAGATTTATGTCTGCGGACCCGTCATTGAGATTTTATTTCTGTATTAATGGGATTCCCTTCATTCCATTGGTCATGTCTCAGACCTGGGTGCATTTCATTGGTTGTGCTTGCGACAGCTCATTGCAAGGCTGAACCCAGTCTCTTTAAAAGCCAATAACAATTACAAACACAGCTTCATGATTGGTTTATATTTAAATTGCAAGACCATAGGTCAATGATGTGTTGACTATTTTCCCACGCATAGCGAAACACAACATTTGTGTAATAAAGAATACAGGCGACATATTCATGATTCATTATACTCATCGAAATATAGAAGACAATATCTTTTACTGATTATTCGATCGAATTCTGTTGTTTTTATAACTACTATTAAATTCTACGATTCTCACTCACATTTACTACACCAGACATGCACCCCATATTTGGAAACAATTTATTATGTCATCTTGGGACAGTCCTGTCATCCTAGAAATCAAATCTGAATCACAGTTCTAGAGATCTAAATCTGATAAGATTATTGTCGGCCTTTTAAAGAGACTGTTAATTCATTTGTTGCATATTTTCAATTAACCCTTCCATGACTGGAGTTTCCAGTAATTTTGCGAAAACCTTGTGCCAATGAATTCTCATAAGGAGCCTCGTATACATAAGAGAATGCGCTGGCCTAACAATACTTACATTGACCTGGTAAGCCAGTGCATTCTCTTATTTATGTGAGACTCGCATATATAACATAATGCACAGGATCTTTAATGCTGCAGCAGTGCAGCTCCCGTAATGAAAGGGTTAAATAAGAGATGACATCACAGATGACTGTAAAGTGAGATATATTGACAACACACAGATAATTGTTGAGAGTTTCGTTATAGAAACTTTTATTAATTGTTCATGATCACATTTTAAGATAACATTGAGAAACACTAAGTTTCATACACAAATGGTAGACTGAGCTTCTGCTGCAGTAATGCAATGATTTTACTACCCACTTTTCACAGGGTCCAGCCAAGACGGCTACTTGTAAACATAGACATCTTCTCCCTAAAATGTGCAACTGCTCCGTATTTTTGTCTTCTCTCTCATATACCAGCATGCATATATCCCAACAGCATATTTAAAGTTTATCTACTGATTACAATAGTGTTCTTACTCACTATAATCGTTTTATAAATGGGCCCTGGTGTTGCATAATACTTAATAGATCATAGAAGGGTGATGTTGGAGTGTTAATTGAACTTCAGCTATTGTTACTTCTCCCTGATAACAGTCCACTTCTCCATAATAACCAAACATGGAGAAGTGACTTCTCCCAATTTGAAACTTCAAGGCTGTTCCCTGACTCTTCTCCCTTTATTTAGTGAATTAATTCTCTCATTCAGTTATATGTACACTCCAAAATGCATTCACACTGTGGAACTTAAATGGAAGACGTTGGTTGGTTAAAATCATGTCATGTGATGTCGCATGCAGGCCCAAACTTAATTTCATATTGTATGGATGCAACTTGGAATGCAATACCAGAATATTGTTCTAATTGGACGCTAAATGCTCTTTTAATCAGTAAGTTGAGTGTAAACAAAAGAAATGGATGTTGATTTCGTTGCGTTCCATGGAGTATGGATGCAAGTTGGATGCAAGTTGGTCTGACATTTTCATGTGTGGAATGGTTCGCGTTCTGCACAAAATGTCAGACCATTGTGCATCCATACTCCATGAAACGCAACAAAATCCACATCCAGATGAACTGGTAATACAAGTGCAGAAGGATTCCTATTTAATAGTAGGAAATTTCCAAATAATAAGTTAAACAAACAGCCTATGGCCATTTATTGGACTAATTATCTTAAGGGGAACTACTAGTCAATGAGTATTTAGTAAGGAAAGTATTTTGATACACCTTTGCAATTTCATCTATCGTCTATCATGGCAGTCTGTTCCGCAAGTTTTTAGCTGTCCAACAAGTGTGTGGAATGGAAAGACGTTATGAGACACGCAATGTGAATGACATTCAACATGACAGTGCAAATTGAGACATTAAAATAAAGGCTTCAAATTAAACCAGATATGATTTGTTGGGACATATAACAAACACAGAACGACACATGTTCTTGGCCTACTATTATCAACATCTTGCGACTGCGGAAGGATAAAACATGAGACCTAACCGTGGCCTTTTCTTTCAAGAGGAAAAGGTGCGTAATCTGTTGACGGTATCTATATGTAGCATCATTACAGCAGTGAAGAGGAAGCTCGGTCCAGCAAAAATTCATAACAATATCATTACAACTTATAAATACAAGACATAAACAGAAAATCAAAAGAAATACTAGGACATAGACGTAATAATACTATCAGATTATTTGGGGGATGTGGTGATTTTGGCAGTGAAATTATAGCATGGTGAAATACCACTCCACTAGAAACAACTAATATAGATGTTCGATAGCTTGATGGGGCAGGGAAAGTCATTTAGT
This sequence comes from Siphonodentalium dalli, assembly GCA_032622095.1. Lineage (NCBI taxonomy): Eukaryota > Metazoa > Mollusca > Scaphopoda > Gadilida > Siphonodentaliidae > Siphonodentalium > Siphonodentalium dalli. The sequence goes on from CP136061.1 coordinate 65,553,197, forward strand.
ACTATACATCATTTTGAAATTTGAAATAGATGCCAGGGTATTTCTGCCTGATGGTTTACAATCCAATGAAACTGGCGAAGTAGATATATTTTCAGAAAAGGAATATTCATATTTATAGAAGAAATATATACCCATAGTCAAAACTATGATCAATTAAAGAAATATATACCCATAGTCAAAACTATGATCAATTAAAGAAATATATACCCATAGTCAAAACTATGATTTATTAACCCTTCCATGACTGGAGCTTCCTGAAAGTTTGCGAAATCCCTGTGGCAGTTCATTCTATGGGAGACTCGCATATATAAGAGAATATATTGGCCTAACAATAGTTACATTGACGTTGTAAGCAAGTGCATTCTCTTATATATGTGAGGCTCCTTATGGGATACTCGCATATATAAGAGAATTCAATGGCAAAGGGTTTTCACAAAAAATTCAGGAAGTTCCAGTCATAGATAAATTATTTAATATTAAGAGTAAATTCAAAGCGAAAAAAAAGTCAAAATCAAGCCTGCAAATAGTGTCTTCCATTTGCAGAATGAGGTTCCCAGAGGGTGAAATTAGTGATAATATCCCGCACAATGGGCTAGCATCATCAAATTCACCCTCTGTGAATCTCATTCCGCTTAGGCCTTAACTGCTGTGGGAGACCTAGGATTAGATTGAAGTTGCCCAGTTGAAGTTGGTGATGTTCACCTATTAGTTACCTCGATTATGCATTTTATCTTCTGCAAATTAGGTGATAAAGAAACTTCCAGGAAGGGAAAAAGTAACTAAAACAATGTTAATTTGAGACAATAGATTCTTCCCAGAAGAGGAGCCTAAGCAGAATGAGGTCCCGAGAGCGTGAATTTGGTGATGCTAGCCAACTGTGTGGGATAGCATCACAAAATTTACCCTCTGGGGACCTCATTCTGCAAATGACAGACACACTCTTTGCAGGCTTGGACAAAATGGGATGGAAATGCTGTAAGTTAAAGAGGTAAGGTAAGTTGATTGAATGTTTAATAGAGAAGATTTGTAGCATGGAGACAGCAGAGATATTGAGTGAAGTAAAAGTTTGAGAAATTTTCATAGCACTGGAGACTTTATATTAGAGACACAATAAGACATATGTACATCTGGTAACATGGGTGAATTCATTGAATTCATTGAAGTAAATGATGAATAAGTACCACAACAATATATCAGAGAATAACAGTATGAACACAGATAATTATTCAAAACATAATGAATTCAATACAAATTCCATGGGCTATTCAAAGACAAAGATCAATTACCAGCTTTAAACCTTTGGAGAGTATCAATAAAAGGTCCAATAATTCATTTTAATTTATGTGTATTTTCTATGTGCTATCATAATCTATTGCACTTATACATTGGGACATTATATTAATCAAAATATCTCCTATACAAATCACTTATAAATCAGATGATCAATTGAAGTAATGTCTACATAAAAATGACACTTCCTGAAACGACATATATGTCGTTCCACTCGCGAACCGTACGACAACATATGTGTCGTTCTACTCGCCAAAGGGTTAATTTCGTTGGTATAAATTTTCGTGGTTTTTCAACTTACTGTATACACCCGTCGTGCAAGTTTTTGCTAAAAAAAGTGAGTACTGGGCTTACTCACAAGGACCCCCGCTGTGCAGAAATTAATTTAGCCTTCAGGTGCCGACCTACCATCATATTTTATAACAGTACAATGTTTTTGTATTGAATAAGGATACTGATTTTTATTATTAAGAAGATAACATCATGTGATAATAACCAGAAACAGTGATAGACTGTTCTATACATTTGGGATCAATTTGAATAAGGTTGTAAATGTCGCCAAAAGTGTCTTAATATACAAGTTTAATATAAATAACAACAAAGAGAATCAAGTTCCATTATCAGTCCCACTTTAAATAACATTAATAGTAACTCAATTTAAAATCCATCGTGCTCTGAAATAGCCCGGTGGCTTCGTGGTGTTTTCTTTTAGTTAGATCGCGTGACCATGATTCACAGGTAGCAACGCTATGAAGGTAAATCGAAAAGCAAATAACAAAATGATATTTCCTCACTGGGACAATGATACACCGATAATTTTTCGGCCGATTAGAGCTCTTTCACTGTAAAGCATATAATAAAAGGAATTACATGTACCTCATTCGTTTCTGATATTCCTGGTAAAGTCGTGGTACAAATTCAAACAATGAATAAATACACAAAAATATCAACAAAAATTTGGCAAGTACTGGGACATAGTTATCACAGTCAATATGGAGATCACATGAGAATACTACATTCTCGTTTCGGTTTCACGGAAAAGGGGGAAATCTGTACAATTTTCATGATATACCCTGCTGACTGGATATTATTTTATCACATAATTAGCATCTAAATCTGGCCACTAGTTTTTAGTAAGACACATGTGTATTATCGGCATGCACAGTGACGCAAGAGCTTAACGGAATGATAACTTTATTATTATGTTAATTAGAATATAATTTTGCTATTCAATTTGTGTTGGGTCATTCAGTTTTGACTATGAGATAAACATGGGTGATAAGAGTGGTTGAACAATTTTGTCAACATGAAAAGACACATTTAAAATGTAACTATATTTTTTCTTGAAGGTGTCTTGACTTCCTCTTTGGTTGTGATAAGGAAATCAGTATTAATTTTTTTTAACCCCAACCTTTTCCTTGCTAAAATGGCATTATGTGATAAAATGGATCGCATATTCATCACAATTCTGAAAAATTTTTATTAACCTCGTCCACTTTTCGATTAGAGACTCGCTAAAGCTCAGCTCGAATCGAAATTAGTGCAGTCGGTTAATAATTTTTCATAGAATTGCGACTTAATAGAGATTCTCTATAAGATGTCGTCTCATCCAGATTATGGAACCTCGTACCATGAAGTATAATGGAAGCAAAGGGGCATAACCAAATCTAATATATTTCCCTCCGTTCCGCTTCATAAATCATACATATGGCAAACGCGAAAATATACTACAAAAGAAAATAATGCTATCACTGGTGATCATGAACATAATACTAAGCTAATTTTTACATAACAATCATAATATCTCATACATACTAGTACTTTCTTACACTCGCATTCTCACAACTGCCAAACTTGTGTCATGCTTATAGTTAATTTGTACAAAGAGCTTTAGTGCAGTAGATTAGTGTATGAGTAATATTTGTGATAATGAGCAACTGCTTTGAGGTTAGGAAATATATCAATGATATCAATGAAAAATGTCAATGACACTGTAGCTCAACTTGGAAATGGGATCATGCCATATATTACTATCCATAGAGCGGTATGGGAACTCAGACAATTTATATGCTTAAGTAACTGGAGGTTACCCTGAAGATGAATAAACAGTCCGGGATTAATTAGATGAAAAAGTTTGGCTGTAGGGAGTGCCCAAGGATGCAGTAATACTAATAGAAAGAGTAAAATCCGAGATGGCTCTCATCTAGAGGTCACCCCAAAGATTCATATGTTTGCCGATGATCGGATGAGGGAGTTGGCCTGCAGGTTGTGCCGAAGAATTTAGTCATACACAGAGTAAAATCCAAGATAGCCGTTGGTGGCAATGTTTTTCAATGAAATAAGTAAACAAAACTTTAATGCATGTCATCTCAAAAAAACAAACAGCCCTATTTAAAGATTAAGTACCAGGCTAGTGTTCCATTAGGCATGCAATAACTGTAGAACCATTTGAAAGGTAGAGTTTAGGACTAAATTTCCTTCGTCTTTTACTTCAGACATAGATTTTCTGAATATCATTGATGCAGTGATATTCCAGTCTCTGTCAATTACATGAGTTTGAACTCTTCAACATATTCATATTTCATCAAATAGCCCGATTTAAAATGATATGATGACTACTCTACTGATGAGATAATATGATTAAGTTTTCAAAAAATATATATATATTTGAGACAGAACATTTTAAAGACTGATCAAATTCAATATAATATCTGGTGAGAAGATTATGTTGATGATACTCACAAGAAACAAAATTTAAACCACTTCGTAATAATAGCTTTATGAAACTGACAGCAAATTAGTGAATATTTCATTTGAATGAAAGATGCTTCTAAATGACAGACTATTTTTTTTGCAGAAGAGCTCTATTCAAATAATTTTGTAATAATGATTAATATTGGTCATTAAATGCTAATGGGTAAATCAAATTATGATCTTGTATGGTAGAAATAAAGCTGACAAAGATGAGATATGAATGAGAATGGAACAAATAGAAAGGATGAACATATTGACGAACATAGTAATGTTTGGCTGCTGCCTTTGATAGAAGGAAAATACTGATTGTATTTATAAACATATTATATAACAGTCCATGAATGATTGTGCTCTTTAATATTGCATGAACGCACTTCAAAGGCACTTAACTACAACTGATATTCAACATTAAAGACACACATAGAAATGAAGATTTTATTTCACTCACCTAAGTTAAACAGTTGTGATCTACAGATTAGACCTTATTTGGGAATAATTTATTATTATAATCATGCTGACACTATTTTAGGCACCTGAGAGTATGCATGGACTGTCTACAGCAAAATCTATATCAGAATATTCAAATTGATGTATAAAAAATAAAGCTTGTCTTTGGGGTAACACATGCTTCTGAAATATAGGGCAGGAAGGGATTTTTTTTAATTTTTTAATATTTTTTACAATTTCCCCAAAATATTTTTAAATTAGTGGGTGAGTGACACTGAGTGCTTTCTCACTCAGTAGTATACATGGAAATTTATCTTTACCAATATCCCAATTCATATGAAATATACATGAAAACATAATGCAGAATGAAGTAGAATATTCTGATCAGCACGATTATTTATTTGGATAAAATTCCCAACAATCACTATTATTTGGCATTGAGATACAGTGAAATTGCCATCACTATTTTTAATTTCAGTCTAAATCACCACCCATCATTATTATTAGGCACCGGAGAGTAATTTATAAATTTGGATAAAATGAATATTTTTTTAGGGTCGGCAGGATTTTTCAGGATAGATAGGGCTACCCGAAACACAAGCTAATTTAGGCCTTGGAATAGGGCCGAAAATACATACTCAGCGAAGACATGGCACTTCTGTGAGCTATTGTCTAACAAGTGATAGAAATCATCCGCGTCAAATAGAAAAAGTGGCTCCCATTTTTCTGAAATGTGTCTCTGTGGAACATCTGGCTTTGAATTGTCATAGACTGATCACACAATTGATGTGAATGGTACTGATGGCCTACAGTACAGAGCACATGCATGGTCAAAACAAACTGATGTGTCGCAAAATATAATTTTACCAGTTTACTCTAATTTGTCTCCTATAATAGATATAATCAAGAGCTCAAATACTATGTGTGAATTTAAGTTGAAATTCTTCAGCTAACTGTTTGTTCATTATTTTCATTGAGTAGACAGTTTTGATTATCAGTCATGGCATCAGAATTAAAAATAGAGAGTTTGAACAACGGTTCAAATGGCAATGGGTGCAAGAAGAGCAGTTCAGTGATTATAGATTAATGGATTAGTGTATCATTTGCAATGAAAGTGTTAATGCCTTTTGAGGCAGTCAAAATGTTTTACGGACCCACAGGTAGTTTAAGAACATGATAAAATTGGCAAATTTAGAGTTGTGTTGGTCTAGAAACTTCATATGAAGTGGAACATTGGAACACAGTGGATCCTTATTTTGACTAAACAAGATGCTGGCTCTATGACACTCCGAAGGTCTGCTGTTTTGGCCATCATGAGAGACAAAAACAATCAATCTGCCATTTTGTAAATAATGTCACTCAATAAATTCTCCAACCAACCAGAACAGAGCATCCCAGTTTCTATTAAGAAGTTTCGGATTGCCGTTGATTCCGACCGAAAGACGTTTCATGTAGCTTTGTGTTACTTTACAAAACGGACCACACAGACAGCCAAAATTACATTTTTAAAGTCACTTGCAAAGCAGACTTTCCCCCGATTTCTAGATAGAAATTATGATGTCATGATGAGTACTAATAATAGCCGGGCATTATTTTGCACCGTGACATAATAATGGTGGATGGATTGTACTGGCCTCTCATAACGACGTGCAGAGTGTAGCGACATAGACTCATACAGCTCAGTGTCTAGTCAATATTTTGACATGTCATGAAGCAGAAGGTAGGGCAGAACAAAATTGTGAACATGAAGATGGACAGAAATCATCTCAAATGGTGAATAGTAATCAACAGAATGTTCAAATTTTGTACCCTATGACTGTTTTAATATTCTGCCCAAATGCAGATCAATTACTTGTGTTTATTTACAATTATTCCGCAACTCTTCACGGGATATGAACAGAAAGGCATGCACATATAAGAAATCGATAGAATAACAGACTCAAACGGAATTATAAAATCAAATTTTTATACCAATTTGCCAGCTAAACCGGTAGTTGAAATTCTCTATCGTGAGCAAACTTTTATACATAAATTTCATCATTGATTGCAACAAGAATATTGAAAAACCAAAGGAAGGACAGATAGAACTAGATGTGGGCCTAAGAATACCCTTTGCAGTGCAATTAGGCTACATTAGGGGTAACCATATTAAAATATCTGTTTTTCAGAAAAAAAACACAAGGAATACAAACTCGGCCAATGCATTCTCTTATATATGCAAGTCTCCCATAGGGAGCCTCATATATATAAGAGAATACATTGGCCTAACAGTATTTACCTTGTAAGCCAGTGCATTATCTTGTATATGCGAGGCTCTTATGGAAGTTTTCACAAAATTTCATGAAGCTCCAGTCATGGAAGTCAATGAACAGTAGAAGCATGGATTACACAATGAATACAATTGTGTGTTGCGACAAACAGTGCAATTTATGGCAGTCAAAAAACTTGGCTTCGTTGCTGCAATATTTTCTCAAAACAAATATCACTGGCTTACAAGACAAAGTAAACTTAGTTGAGTTGAGTACAAACATGAAGGAAATGATCCCATCTAGTAATACAGCTGCTACTTAGGTATACAGCTAATACTATAAATATCGATGAAGTATGAACTTGGCCTTCTTATAGAGGCCTATATAGCTAATACTAATATCAATTTACTATCAACTTGGCCTTCCTTTAATAATACTTATCATCTGCAGTAATGTCCTGAATAATCGACTCCTTAACCACAGCAGAATTATGGGTAACTTTTCAGGATTTAGTCGGAAATATGGCTTCTTGCCATTCATCGAAAAGCTCTGTGAGAGCTTTCCAATGAATGGCAACAAGCCATATTTCCGACGAAATTATGGGTAACTTTTCAGGATTTAGTCGGAAATATGGCTTGATGCCATTCATCGGAAATCTCTCCTTATTTCCGACCAAATCCTGAAAAGTTACCCATAAGTCTGCTGTGGTTAAGGAGTCGATTATTTAGGGCATTACTGTATATATTAAGGACATGAACTTGACCTACTTTTATGTATTGTTTAGGTATTTGACACAGTATGATCAGTATCTTAGAAGAAATTACTCTTGAACCATATTTGACATATTCGTAATTAAACTGAAAACAAAGTAATGCTTATAAAAATGTTTAAAACAACATCAGTACAATGAGTTTCATCCTCTAGATCTGGAGAAGAACTGTTATTACTCAGAGGTATCTGTTTCAAGTTTGGTCCCTTTCAACATGAGTATACTGGAATCAAGAAGCCTTCACAGAAAATTTAAACAAAACCAGCTCAATGGTCTTTGATATCAAAGTTATATGGTGAACATTGCGACAGACACACAAATGCACTAACAGATGCCAGACGAAAAGTGAGAGGTACAGCATCCTACTGAGTTATGCAGTTACACTTATCACCCATGTCTGCAGCATACTTATTACAGATTGTCCCTCGTAGTTGCTCGACCTCTGACCTCAGTTCACGCACCCTGCCGAGCCAGTACCTCATGGTATCCTCTGTCTTGCCTTCCAGTTCAGCTGGAGTTTCATCTCTATCATTTTCTGCTCCTGCGTTAGAAAAAGTAAGAAATTCAAAGATAGATATGGCAAAAATTATTCCATTAAAAAACCATGCTGCATTGGTTTACAATCAGATTTATACCGGAATACTGAGTCTATTGTAGTCTCGTCCACTTGTCAAATAGCTGAAGGCGTGATGAGGTAATTATGACAGTTTGCTCTAGGGTGATCCTGACTCACCCTGGAGACGCATGCCATAATTACATTACTATCTAAAGACAATGTAGCGAGAATTTAAGAAGTTTGTGATAAAAAAAACATGGCAAAACAACGAATGTCGATCGGACAGGCTAAGAATAATATAAATTTTGTTTGGTTTGTGGTAATGTGTAGGTAAACTCTCATGTGTTAATTACTAACCTAAACAAAACATTGCAGCTCTATATATTTTTCATTAGCAAAAACAAGTGACCTCAGACTATTTGTAATTAATTTAGGGGTTGGTAGGTGCTGTCTGGTGTGATAATGGGCATTGAGGACTTCACAGAATTAGTGAACAATAACTTTTTTTTATAAGTCATGCCCGCCGCAGTAAATTACAAGTTAATTCTGACATCCTTCATTTCTTTTGAAAGACTTTTTTCAATTAAAGCTGGATGTCTGAAAACTTTTCCTGATATAATTTCAAGCCTTGAAATAGTGTGTCTGTCATTTGCAGAATGAGGTCCCCAGAGGGTGAATTTAGTGATGCTACCCCGCATAGCGGGCTAGCATCACCAAATTCACCCTCTGGGGACCTCATTCTGCTTACACCTCAGCAGAATGAGGTTCCCAGAGGGTGAATTTGATGATGCTAGCCCGCTGCAAATGACAGACACCCTATTTCAAGGCTTGTTTAATTTAATAAAGCTGAAAGGCGATTCAAATTTTCTGCTGTTTATAGTTTCGTCCCTGGAGGTACTTCCGGATAATTATACATCAATTTTTATTTCCGTGAGAATGTGTCTAAATTGTCAAGGTAAGAAAATTAAAAATGATTTTAGTACAACCACACCTGTCCTCTCCTTGTTGTTCAACAATTAAAGTGATGTGAAACGTAAATTGAACCTCACAATTGTGTTCCCTGCGTCATTCTGTGGGAAGAGTGAATAAAATAACTCAGATACACGAAATCCCCCATCCTGAAGTCAGTTTGTACACATTATACGGCCATTCGGCTAACTATTTATATTCATCAATCGTCCCGATTAATCTCACCATAATAATACGAAAAAACAAAACGATGCGTCGTCTTGTGCAGTCACGGAAATGCCCGAGCACTTCCGACTCGATTGGGATTGAATCGGGTTTCGTTCTCAGAAATGGCTTCTAGGGAGGATGACCGTTCGCTGGAATAGCGTCATGCACATCAGAATATTAAAGCGAAAAACAAATTGACATCGCAATCGGTAGTCAATTCGACAGGGAAGGAATAGAAAGGGAATTGTTGCGTGAAATCACAAACGGAAGAACATTGGCCGAGTTAGTGGCAAAGATTATAATCGAACAGTCATCGAGAGGTAATAATTCCAAAATGTTACTATTTATAGAAAATTGTAAGCGCATTGACCGAATGTTTACATCAATCTGGCCGCAAGCACAGTACCGTGCAGAAAGAGTTGTCTTACTTTTGTAACTCAAAACTGTTTAATTACATTACACCTGTACAATAGTACAAATAATTGGTATTCAATATGCCAGTACAGAACATTTGTTAGCTCATTGGCCATGAAATGTTTTTAATGGCAAATTCTGTTGTCAAGCTTTAGTAAGCACTATTCATTCTGATGGATGATAACTATAATGGAAAGCCTTTTTCACATGTATTAGCTAATTGCACTTTAGCGTAAGTGAATTACAACTAAGCGTAATGTATTACACTCAGGTGTAATGCACACATATAAAGCGTACTTCACTTACGCTTAACCGTATGATGTAGATAAAGCATTACTCCTATGAGTAATAGAATTATGACTAGTGTGCTTAAGCGTAATTGATTAAAGTGTGCTTAAGCGTAATTGATTTACGCTTAAGCTCACTGGTCATTTATTTTCATTGATAGATTAATTACACTTAATCATAAATGAATTATGCTTGAGCGTTTATACGAGAAGCCGTTTTCACATTTATTCTGATTCTGCTTAATCGCAAATCATTTACGCTTAAGTGTAAATCATTTGCACTTAAGAGCAAATCATTTATACTTAAATACAAATCATATGCGCTTTAGCGGAAATAGTATGGGAGGCCCTTTTCACATTTATTATTTATTTGCGCTTAAGCGCAAATATTTGTGCTTAAGCATAAATCATTAAGCGCAAATATTTGTGCTTAAGCGTAAATCAATTGCGCTTAAGCACAAATATGTGTCTATCAATTTATTTGCGCTTAAGCGCAAATACCTAACACTCCATTACATCCCTCTGATGTGAATGATTGAGTCCATCTCATATTATATTAGCATGGGCCCATAGTAATAGCCCCATACAGACTCGAAGTTGAAGAAAAAACATATTTCCATATGCATATCAGCATCTCTGTCCCTGGTGTCCCAAGATTTGGTGCCTCACTCCCAGAGCTCATGTATATTTTATTATCTCCTGCACAGATATATACCATTTCCATGGCCATAAATAGGGAATTAGGGGTTACTGGGGTTTGCTTCCCTCATATGGTGTACTCATTGACTTGAAGTTGGGGAAAACCCCCTATTTTCATAATATCAGCATCCCTGTCCCCAAGAATCTGTCTCGCCATCCCAGAGATATAGTATATTTTATAAAAGAGACATATCCTACACAGATCTATATCATTTCCATGGTCATAAAACAGATCTTGGGGTTTCTGGGGGATTGTTTCCCTCATATGGTGGGGTTATATCAACTTTAGTGATGTGTTTAGGCCTGTGCCATGTAAAATTAATTCAGGGGGGATCAATGCATATTGATTTTTATTTGCGCTTAAGTGCAAATGATTTGCGCTTAAGCGCAAATATGATCTATTTGCTTAATTGCAAATGATAGAGGTTATTTGCGCGTAAATAAATAATAAATGTGAAAAGGGCCTCCCATATAATAGATCACATTTATGGCAATTTTATGCTAAAGCGCAAATATATTATTAGACACATATTTTTTGCGCTTGAGCGCAATTGATTTACACTAATAAATAATATATTTGAAAAGGCTGTCTCCCATGCGATTTCCTCTAAACTCAAATTTACTCTGGCAATAAGACATCAATCAAACATCGGTTTAGACTCCCCCATATACTATGAGATGGACTCAATTATTCAGACAGAGGAAATCAGTTGGAGTTAGGTATTTGCTTAAGCATTATTCATATTAATTATGCTTAAGTGTAAATGAGTTCCGCGCTTAAGCGTAAATGATGTACGCTTAAACGTAATTCATATACACTCTCATTGAACTCCCCTCAAGCTGAAATGGATGCAACCACATTACTAATGCCAGTAACCTACATCAGGTTATACCAATATACATGAGGTATATGGGGAGCCAAATTAACATTTAATAAATAATAGAGCTTAAGCGATATAATTGAGCTTAAGCGATATAATAAGGGAAGATATAATTGCGATTAAGTTCAATAAGGAAATATCTAATTGCGCTTAGCACAATAAGGAATATCTTATTGCACTTAAGCACAAAAAGGAATATCGTATTGCACTTAAGCGCAATAAGGAATCTCTAAGCGCAATAAGGAATCTTCTTATTCCACTTAAGCGCGATAAGAAATATTCTTATTGCACTTAAGTGTAATTAGAGATTCCTTGATTGGGGGGGGGGGGGGGGGGGGGGGGCTTTAGCTCAATTATTTATTAAATGTTAATTTGGCTTCCTTCCATAGAGGTGAGATAGCGGATGAACCCAATTACACTTAAGCGTAATTCAAATGTATTACGCTTATCGTAAGTTAATTATGCTTAAGGGGAGTACTCTAAATTGTTCTTTCGACCAGCTGTTTCTACCAATTAAAAAAAATTCTCATTTATTTTGAAACTAATGAAAGACAATGGTATATTTTTTTACTAGTAATATTCATTATAAACTTGTACAAATCTGAAAACAAACAAAATTTTAATATTTAAGAAATTTAGAGTTCCCTCTCTTACAGCAGCAACCACTATGCCAGGAAGACCAATCGATCTAGTTCAGCCCGATTGGGCTATTATAATTTATAGATCGATCGGTGGTTCATGCACTCTCTGCGTTTGAAATATTGCTAATAATTTCCATTTACAGAAGTCAATAATGCCATTGCAGATAACTTCATCTTAAATTCGACCAAATGTGTTGACGTTTGATAAGAAGGGCAGGAATTCCCCGATTTGTTTATTTTCAATCGATGAGAAGCATGACGACCTGGATCAGCTGATCGGTTCGGAGGTGTGCCAATCGTATTTTGCATGCTGTGAATACCCATTCACGCCTAAATTTGCAAACAATCCATATATAACATATACACAGTGTGTACACTTTGTTAGTTGCCAATTAATTCTCGACATTTCAATTAGAAAACATGAGATATCGATGCAAAAATCAAGACATAATCACATTATCTAGTTTGTGTTTTGTTGAATCTACTTTCGGTTATCGACATGTCGGCTATTGTTTTGGCTGTTCTCTCAACCGTGCGTGCCAGCCAATCGTCGTTTATCGGGCGGTTCCGATTTCTTCCGAATATAATTCCATGACCTCCACGCGATGATTCGCGCCGAAAATGTGGTTGTATCTGAGAAGATTTCTTACTCTGACCGCAGTTTTCAACAATTTAATACGGGGCGAATACCGCATCAATAATATGCAACCTTGGGGTTTTATTTCTAGTTTTTTATGACCTTTCTTATGGTATATCGGATACAGTTCTGTCTGACATGAAATATATACCCACCGGGAGTGAAGCTAATGACTTTAAGCACATGTGAAACCAGATTTATTAATTTAATATTTACCTGTCACTCCGAGCAGTAGAGACATATTAGGCTCCTCCCCCTCTGCACATTGGAGACAGATCTGAACGACAGATTGGATTTCTGTGTAGCAGTGACTGAGCTCCCTCATCAGTTGTCGCTGGACTTTCATTGTCTCGTCCGTGCACTGCAGCTCCAGTCCCTTCAGCTGGTCCTTACATATCAGATTCTGTTCACTCAAATCTTGGTTCTGTAAAGCTAACTGTAAGACAGATTTGAATAGATAAGAACAACTCACTATACCCTCAGGTGACACTCCACAGTTTCGAATGATCTTAGAATTTCTTAGAATAGAGTACCAGTGTTTTCTGTCACCATGGGTGTGGTATGTTTATTGAGAGAAGGTTAGTTATGAATTTGTGGATTTTTAGAGGATGTCTTTGAGTTTTGAAAAATATTGTTTCAGGTGACCTTGACCCCACCAGTATGAAGTAGTAGCGATTTCTGCGAAACAGTGGCTCCAGACACCAGCGTGACTTTTTAGCACCTAAAATTTGTCATCTGCATGAAAAATATTTAAAAAAAGATTACAGTGGTGAGAAGTTTGAAATTTTTTGATATTTTTGTGAGGAAACAGTGTTCTTCCAGACAACATAGGCGGATATACCATAGATTGTCTGGTTTTTGTGTCCCATGGGCCTGAAAATCGCTTATTTTGGCCATTTTTGCATCAAAATTTCATTTTTCAGGCACACAATCAAGGGGCATAACTCTTGCTACCCCCATTAAAATGACAATTCTGTACCAAAAACTTTAAGCCTAGTATGTGCTCAACCCAGGTATGTATACATTGTATATGTGTTGTGGGATCACATTTCAGTTATTTTTCATTGAATTGGTGCCCCCTTATTTTTGCACCAATCCCTGCAGAAACTGTGGAGTGTCACCTCAACTGCAAGATATAAAGAGAAGATATTAGCAAGATATCAACCTCATATCTCAATGATCTTAGCTAGCAACCTGATATATCACTGATCTTAGCTATCAGGTCTGACATTTTAAGATTGCATTTGTTTTGACATCCCTACTGCATGCTTAAATATTATTAGGAGTCCTATTTTTTTAACAATATCTATTTTTCAAATTTGAAACAAACAATCACACAATGCACCAATAGAATTAATTATATTAAAACGTAGTATAAACAAGCACATTGGCCACATGACCGCCTGAAGAAAAACCTGAAAATCTTGAATTACTGTTTACATGTACAGCGCCATATCTTAAGATCATATCATTACAAATTTTCAACAGACACAAGTCATTATAAAGCTGAAAAATAAATGAAAGTGTCAATGACACTGTAGCTCAACTTGGGAAGGAGTTAATTTTTTGCTGAGCAATGAATAGAATTATGAAGAATGAAGTAAAGTCAAAAATGTTTCAGTAAAGGGCTTGTATTGTGTAGATGAAATAATTTTCATTTCAAACATTTCACCAATAAATGTGGGCTGCAGGGTGTGCCGATGGATTCAAATTTGAAATCCAAGATGGCTGCCGGCATTCCTGTTTTTTAACGAATAAGTAAATAATCGATGGCTCCCATCTAGAGGTAACCCTGAAGATCCATATGAAGTTTGGTGATGATCGGATGAGGGATGTGGTCTGTATGGTGCGCTAAAGGATTTAGTCATGCAAAGAGTAAAATCCAAGATGGTTGCCAGAGGCGATGTTTTTTATTCAAATTTAATAGCTCCCATCTAGAGGTGATCCTAAACATGCCTGTAAATTTTCAAAACAGTTCTCCAATAAATGCGGGCTGCAGGGTGTGCCGATGGATTCAAATTTGAAATCCAAAATGGCTGCTGGCAGCCATGTTTTTTTAAACAAATTTCGGAAAAAATCGATGCCGCCCATCTAGAGGTCACCCCGAAGATCCATATGAAGTTTGGTGATGATCGAATGAGGGATGTGGCCTGTAGTGTGAGTTAAAGAAAATTGTTGATGGACGCATGGATGATGGACACAAACCCATGGCAATAGCTCAACTTTAGAAAGTAAAGTTGAGCTAAAAAGGGATGATTATGAAAAATTATTAAATTTATCAACATATGAATTGGACAAAGATAATGTAGTCACTCCGAAACATTTTCTAGGAGACAAACAATTTAGTGACTTGCCTCTTTCTTCATCTTTTTCAGTCTCAGTAGAAGCATATCTTTTTTATCGATCTCCTGCCTGAGCGCATTTACAGACTCCTCCTCCTGAGTGACTCGCTCAGTCATCCTCCGTACCTCGGCCTGATGCTGAATATCTGTATGTTTAGATTTTCTTAGTGTGGTCTCCAATAACTAATGGTGAGGATAAAAGTTTTGGTTCATTAGTTATGTCGAAAGTGTGGAAATCAATGAGATTTTAGTGACACACACACACTGGTGGCTTATATTATTTTCACACCTTGGCCAAATAACCAACTTGGTTTGACAACGTTAAAATGTTTCAACCCTTTTAACAGATCTAGAAATAATTATTATATGGACATGTTTCGTTCGAACCCCAAAATAATTCATACATAATTTGGTAAGAGGTATCTCAAAACATACCTTCATGGAAGATTTCCGAACACATTTGTCAATATAGCAATGAAAATACATGTTTTGTTTACATGTTTTGTTTCTTATATGTTTAAATAAATTTGAGATCATTTTGTTTGTGCCGGTTAAATTTTTTTAGTCAGCGGTCACATAAAAATTGCAACTGTAGACCATGGAAAGAAAATCTAGAGCTGTTGTCACTCTGAAACGTTTATGGTACTACAAAATTTTGATGATTAAACAAAGAGAAAGCAATGTGTGGAGTTTTTAAATATTTCCATGATTAGATAATGCAATATACCTTTTCTGGATATTCAGTTTTCGATTCCAGAATTCAGATGAATACAAAAGGCACAGTTTTTGTTCGGGAACAATTTTCATACAGGGCGCATATACTGTGTTAGAAGTTGTATGTTTTATGACTTCAATGCACCTTTCTGGGACATATAATGATCATAGAAAGGTAGTTCATGTATTTATCAACCTATTTCGCTACTGGGAAAATTAAAAAAGCAAATATTATTAGGTTGGAGCGCAGACAACCATGGGGCTTTAATGTCAATCCATTCTATTCACCAATGTACACGTAGTATATTTTCAGTGATCATCAACTGTGAATGGTATAAAATTGAAGTAGTTATGTCTGACAGTATCAATAAATGTTGATTCTCCTGAAAAGGGTATCTCTTCTACCACAATTCAGTAGTGATAATGTCATTAATGATATCAAAAGGAGTCATTGGTGAAAATACATTTTGTGATACAAAATCTAAAAGTACAATATCACACATTTTAGTAAGTTTATCATAATATAGCTATATATGATCATTAGAACAAACTTATAAAGCAACTTATATGTCTGAGAGCTTTCCACAAATTACCTGATTACTCCATAACCATAAAATGACACTTTAACTAAAAAAGCAGTTTCTTTTATAAATCAAATTTAATTTATCTTACCTTTTTGGCTTTCTCTAAATCTTCTGTGAGTTTTATTTTCTCGTCATTCATTTGTTTCATGTCGTCCAATGTTCTGGCGAGCACAGCAGTATCACCGACCGACTTAATTCTGTCTATTTCTATGGTAACCTGGTGCACCTGGTCCGACAGCCTGCTATTTTTCTCCTCTAATTCTGTGATTTTTATATCCTGCCCGGACATATATTTCTTAGCACTTGAACATCGCTTCTCTAGTTCCTGTATCCTAAGCCTCTTCGTATCACTCTGATCTTTATATCTGCCCAAGTATCATGTTAAAGAAATACACCAGTTTTAAAATATAAATTGCAATAATATAAATAATTCCATCTATTTACACTGTAAGGCTTATTTTCCATAAAAGGTGTTCTGTCACCACCAATGGCTTACTTTTAGGGTGGACGTAAATTTTGGAAGATAATTTGGTTTGGAAGATGGTTCGGATGGGAACCGTCTCAAAATTATGGTAAAACAACAGCAAATTTATTAGTTGGTCTACAAACATCAAGGGAAAAAAATCTCTAGATGGAGAAAGGAAAAAATAACCAGGCAAGTCTTGATCTATTTCTAATTATTCCACACGATCATCTCATACTGGTACCATATATTCACTTGAAATAATTTTTTGCGATTAAAATAAATTAAATCTACCCATTAATATATCAATTATTCTCATTTCACAATGCTATTATGGCTGATAGAACAGTTTGGTGAGAAGTCAACACAAACTGAACACAATAATAGGTGCAAATAAATTTAGTTTTTAAGAAATTTTTGTTGCAATTTTGGTCAAAAGGTTGTAGGCGGGATCGTAAACCAACTAGTTAAATTGGTGTCGCCTAAAATGAAGTTAACAAAATTCATTAATAGTCAAATATTGACAACATTGGTTTGAAATCTTTACCAGTGTATGTTTTGATACTTTTGATTATAATTACCATGTTGTTTGCATTGTTCAAAGAGAACACAAGTGTATTTTGGACTAATCAATGGCTCAAATTCATTCATTTGTTGCATATATTCTGTTGAGTAAAAAAGGAGAAGGTCCCATAAATGGCCGGATTTAGTGTACAGTACCCCTTTTAAGCATTTTATTAGCGATTGGCAGTATACTGAATTTGTTTCGGTATCGACACAATACCAAACCGATGCAGCATGACAATACCGAGGTTTCGGTATCTGTGCACACCCGGTACTGGCAGTGGGCGGAGACAGCCACTGGGGTTGTCGAACCTGGAGCCAAACGATCTATTGTTTCCCCAAGGCATCGCAGTATTGCCATCCCATTTTAACCGAAGTATCATACACATGCCAGGCTGAACCCCCACATTTGGCTGCCGCCCAGCAAATTGTGTGCATGTGATGAAAGAGCTGCTTTGCAGATGACTCGGGTGAACATTGAGATACAATAAAATGAAGGTGAGGAAGGCATCGGTCCACGTATCAACCAAGTGATTGGGCAGCTTGCTCGGCCTGAGCAACACAGAGTCGCCCGGAACGGGAATGACCAATTGGTCAGGGTTGGGTGTAGGAATAGACTGGGTGGGTTCCTGAAACTTGTCCAAATTTACAAAGTCACCCTGGAATATTTTATGGTGAATCGAGCGGGAGAACTGGGTGCCGAAACCGTCTGCCACAGGAGGCATGGGCATGTCCCAGGAGGAACCCAGCGAGGGCGGATAAATAAGCATATTATTACCCGGAGCAGCAGATGCAGTCCTGTCAATGTGTGATGTGGCAGTGATACAGACCAGATCATACCGAAAGCCGGATTGTTGCATGGATGAAGTGGATCAGATCAGTCACATAAATCACCTCAAACTTTATCGGTCCGGGGTGCATTAGCTGAACATTTCCTAAGGGAACTGCTTGTCAATGAGTATTTAGCAAAGAAAAGGTTTACACACTGAAAAAGCCTCAGCTGTTTTGAAAAATCTTTTAACAAAGGATATTTCTTGTATGTTGTGCATAGTTTCTTCTGGCGTTGGCAGATCTCCAATGAAATGTTCAAGATCATCAAGTTTCTTCCTCATGGCGTGATGAGCCTGCTGTAAGGACTGGCACTGAGCCTTCCACTGGACGGCTTCCTTCTCTTTAGCATCAAGCTGAAAACAATCCATGTCAAAAATACAATCTGTGTACAGCTGTCGCACATGTCAATTAACTCACATATCAAAAGTTGTCGGAATCCATGAAACAAAACGGCTATGTTATATAGGTTTGTTGCCGCCAGCACCTATGCCTGCCAAACGTCCCTCTCCATAAAAAAAATCGGACAAACCTGGTTTTTAAACTCGATCAAGATATTTTTGTGAAGATCGATATACCTAATATGAATGGTATAGGTTGACATTTTTAAAGTTTTCGCACTAACGGTCACAATATTGTTAAAAATAGACAAACTAAGGGCCACAACTCAGGTACAAGAAATTGGACAAACCTGGTTTTCAAACTCGAATGAATGTGATATTGTTGTGAAAGACCGATACCAAATATGAATGAAATTGGTTGACATTTGTTCAAGTTATTGCGCTAACAGACCTAACATTTCCTAAAATTGATAAAAATAGACAAAATAAGGCCTGTAACTCAGGTAAAAAGGATCAGACAAATCTTGTTTTTGAACTCAATCGAGATATTGTTATGAGATATCCATTGGTTGATGTTTGTTCAAGTTATCACGCTGACGGACATAAAATTTCTATAAATAGAAACTAGTGGTATAACTCTGGTTAGAAATGCGTGATTTTCTATGTACAACTATCACATGATATGACAATTAACTCACATACCATAAAATGTCAGAATCCATCAATAAACGGCTATGTTATATAGGCTTGTCGCCGCCCGCCAACTGTCCCTCACTATATCGATAGTCGAGTTTTGCTTTATATTTATAACAAACAAACAAAACCCTACTAAAATCACATTCTCGTCAGTTCTCATATTTATTTCGAACACATTTTAGAACAGATTTATCTACTTGAATTTGGGGGAAAATAATGGCCTCTGAGGATACCTGATTCATCATTTCATCCACTCCTTGTTCACTTTGTCTCATGGCATTTTTGTATTTAATTATTTCTGTTTCTGCTCCACTGAAAAAAGATAAAACATTTTATTTTAATTGTGTCTGCTATTGAAAAAATTAAGTGATAAAGAAAATTAAAGCATGCAGAAAACTTCAGCAACTATTGTAAGTCATATAAATATGTAGTTCTACCTTTGCTAGCCTCTGACCC
Organism: Siphonodentalium dalli; assembly: GCA_032622095.1. Classification (NCBI taxonomy): domain Eukaryota; kingdom Metazoa; phylum Mollusca; class Scaphopoda; order Gadilida; family Siphonodentaliidae; genus Siphonodentalium; species Siphonodentalium dalli. The sequence goes on from CP136061.1 coordinate 65,572,985, forward strand.
TTCTTTACTAAATGTTCATTGACGAGTAGTTATCCCTTAGGATAGACTGTTTGTTGAACATATTATCTGAAAATTTCCCACCAATGAATAAGATTCCTTCTGCACTTTCTATTATGAGCCGTCTGCTTATATTTCCTGATCATACCTCCAGATGAATAATTGACCATTCAAATATACATTTTGGGAGAATCCATTTAGTAAATAAAGTGGTAAAGATGCCATACTATAAAACTATTGAGTCTGGTGACTACCCATTTATTTCAGGAATGAAGGGGATTCCACATTTTGTGAAATCTTATTGATATCCATGTTCCCAAATAAGGCAATGATTATTATTGTGATCGATATACAGGCCTATACACTAAATAATTTTTTCTTGAACATGAACACTTGCAAGTCATAGCATCTAGTAAATAATAATAAATAATATTTAATCGTATTAAATAGCGCTTCCAACAGTTAATTTATTTCAATGTGCTTTCCAACAATTATTACCCTAGCCACAGAGTATAACACTGTTGTCATTCCCATCCTCCACGAAATCGTGCGCATAACAGGATTTCATAAGGACAATATCAATCAACTCCGGACGAGTACTCCCATTAATACATGAGTGGTGAGAAGCAGTCATAGTACGAGTAACCTTGCTAAAGGATCACAACAAAAGATGCAAATTTTGAACAACATTTAACTCTACAGTCACACTCCTGAAGCTTAACTTGAAATCTAGCCATTGGCAACCTACATGTATGTATCATGACATATTCTTGCAGACTCCCTATTGTGTTACTTGGTCAATGTATACCTGCCCCATATTTCATGTAAATCATCACGTGTAGTGATCTTTGGGGATGTTATATAACAAATTTTAGATATTAGGCTGAAACTAACCCGAGTTTGAGATCAAGTTCATCTATTTTGCTATTTTTCTCTGATCTATCTCGTATTTTATCCGCTCTCAGGCGTGAGTTTTCGTACTGAGCTTCCTGCAAAAATAAAGAAAAATACCTGAAACGTGAAGTCCATGAAGGAGTTATCAGTTCTTTGATAATGAAGTACACTCTGGCACTTGCATATTAATTTCAGTAAATCTGGCTCTTAATTAATTTTATAAAACATTAATTTGTTAACATTCCACAATGGCGATATTCCCAAATGTGGCTATCTCATGATTCATCCCTACTTTGCACTAAAAAAAAAATCGAAGAATTACTAAACCTAAGAGACTATCACAGGTATCCATGAGAGCAAGCCTGCAAACAGTGTGTCTGTCAATTGCAGAATGAGGCCCAAGAAGGTGAATTTAGTGATGCTATCCCGCATGGTGGGCTAGCATCACCAAATTCACAATCTGGGAAACACATTCTGTTTAGGCTACAACTGCTATGGGAGACCTAGGATCAGATTGAAGTTCCCCAGTTGAAGTTGGTGATGTTCACCCATTTGTCACCTCGATTATGCATTTCACCTTCTGCAAATTAGGGGATAAAGAAACTTCCCAGAAGGGAAAACAAAAATAAAAATAATGTTAATTTGAGACAATAGATACCTCCCAGAAGATGAGGCCTAAGCAGAATGAGGTCCTAGAGAGTGAATTTGGTAATGCCAGCCCGCAGTGCAAGATTCACCCTCTGGGGACCTCATTCTGCAAATGACAGACACACTATTTGCAGGCTTGCAGGAGAGGCATTCCACAGGAGCATGTTGAATGTTGATTGGAGATGATAAGTGGTCTAAACTCTTTCAGTATAATGGTCAACATATACAGGGTTTCCGCCAGGCCGGCTGCGGGTCCGTCCCACGGACCCATTCCCCCCGTAGGTCGTTGCATGAAATCCTGCTCATACACAAATAAATGACGTTATTAAAAACTTTTTCAGTCTTGTCTGTGTCGACAGGCTATATATCATTATATCTACACTATTTTCATTAATATTGACAAAATGAAATCGACACAGTCCATCTCCCGAAAAAACAATAAGAAAGAGGTGTCAAATAGCGACATTAGATACAGCGTAATACATGTCGCGGTAACATCAAAGACTGCCGGACTGTTGAGTGCGGATATATTCTCGTGCCTGGGATTCCATGGATGAAACTACTCACGCTCGAAGACCCCATGCTGAGTCGGGGATATTTTAATGCACGGGATTTTCGTGGATGAAACTACTCAATGTTGATCATTTATCTTATTTCTGTATTATCATTTGTTTTGAGTTCGATGTACCGGTAAGTGAAGTTCCTGAAAAATACATGTGATTCTCTACGTTTGTTGATTATTATGCGTATATTGCCATGCATACTTAACAAAATCCCAAAGTCATTTATTTGACAATAATACGGAACCTGTCCGAAATCAGTATTTATATCGGGAATTCATAGTGATAACACCATTCATTTGAGCCATATTACATGCATGGAGGATAAACACGAACACATACAGGACGAATCATGGTCGTCCCGTCGCATTATGTGTTTCTCCAATACGGACTCATTAATTCCCCCCTGGCGGAAACCCTGACATATAGGCCAAATATTGATAAATGAAATGCTAAGATAATTAATTTCAGTTCAGCGATAGAGTTAGTGATTTAGATTTAAAACTTTCATGATGCTGGTGAAGTATTAAATATCCTGTGCCAGTTCATTCTCTTATATATGCTAGTCTCCTGTAGGTAGCCTCGCATATATAATAGAAAGCATTGGCACAGGGTTTTCGCAAAATTTCAGGAAGCTACAGTCATCGTGGAAGAGTTAAGTCTATCTGCCACTCAGCGACCAAATTATGGTCATATCAGCGTTTTGTTCAGTCACACAGCGAGCGAGACTATTTATGTCCACTCTTGGTCTTAATCCTATTGGGTTGACACACGATCCTATCTGTTTCCACTTAAGTAGACCTATACGCGATTATACCATATTGCTATATTGTCTCGCTTCCTGTGACCAATCAAAACAAAATGCTAATACGAAAATCCAGTGTCGCTGAACGGCGGATAGCGTAGCGAGTATAAAGAGTCCATAAAATGGTGAAGGCAATTTCACTCTATGTCTCAATACCAAATAATAGTGATCGTTGGGAATTTTCTCCCAAATTAACAATTGTGCTGACACTATTATTAGGCACCTGAGAGTAATTGGGACTGAATTACTCAAAGACATAAGTGAGTATATCAAACCTGAGTTTAGTGTGTCTGTCATTTGCAGAATGAGGTCCACAGGGGGTGAATTTAGTGACGCTATCCCACAGAGCGGGCTAGCATTACAAATTCAGCCTCTGGGGACCTCATTCTGCTTAGGCCTGATCCTCTCTGGAAAGTTTCTTTATTATCAAATTTCTATAGAAACTTAGATTCTATTTCTTTTTTAGTTTAGTTTCTCTGTATCCCCAAATTGGCAGACGACACATTGCATAATCGGGTGTTCCTAATGGGTGTACATCACAATATTCACCATTTGGGAACTACAGCCTGAAGATGAGACCATGCAGAATGAGTTCCCAAGAGGGTTAAATTGGTGATGCTAGCCCGCTGTACGGGATAGCGTTCACTAAATTCACCCTCTGGAGACCTCATTCTGCAAATGACAGGCACAGTAAACTCAGGCTTGGAGAGTTGGAGTATATAGTATATACCTGTAGTTTAGTGTAGATATTGTCAGGATTTTGTTCCCTTGATGAGAACATTCCTCCATCATATTGTCTCAGCTTCAACTTCATCCTGAAACATACAACACACATTTTAACCCTTTTATGACTGGAGATTCCTGCAATTTTGTGAAACACCTGTGCCAATGCATTCTCTTATATATGTGAGTCACCCATAAGGAGCTTCGGATATGTAAGAGAATACATTGACCTAGAAATATTTGCACCTTCAATATATAAGAGAACACAATGGCCTAGCAATATTTGCTGTGATCTTGTTAGCCAGTGCAATTCTATTATATATGCGAGGCTCCTATGGGAGACTCACATATATAAGAGAATGCATTGGCACAGGCCCTGTAGCTCAACTTGGAGGGGGGATAATTTCATCTGTTACAATCAATGGAGTGATTAGGAAGTTGAAATGTCTAAGTAATACTAGATGGCAACATGAAGAGATATTTATAAAGTAAAATCCAAGATGGCCACTGGTGGCCATGTTTTCCAATAAAATTAAAAAGAATGTTTTTCATAAAAATAATTTCATATTTGATAGCTCCCATCTAGAGGAGATCCTAAACATGCCTGTAAATTTCAAAACAATTTCCAATAAATGCAGGCTGCAGGGTGTGCCGATGGATTAAAATTTGAAATCCAATATTCGGCAAACTTCATGGTTGTGGAGATGGCAGAATTTTTATTGCGGTCAAAAATCATAACAATATTGAATCCAACATTTATTACATATATATCCTAGTTCATAACAATATTGAATCCACCATTTAGCTGATTATATACATTACACATGCAGCAAAAATGATGCTATCATGACGCTATGGAAGAATTGGAAGCAATATTATGTGTATGTAAATATATGTTTATGAACTAGTTGATTCAGAGGCCATAGCTCTTGTTATGTTGGGAAATAAGAGAAGAGCATAAGTGATATTAGGTGCATGTAAATATCAAACAAGTGCACTAAACAGAGTATCCCACGCAAAGGTGGATTTCTGCTGAGGTTTATTTATTAATTTTCTGATATCTTAATCTGGCCTGTGATGACTGAACAAAATATGTAGCAAAAGTTCAGAAGGACATAGACAGACATAACTCAACATAAACTGAGTTTATAACCCCCCCCCCCCCCCCCCCCCCCCCCCATGGTGGTTGAATAGCATAACAACGATCATTCAAATCCAACCACCGATGACTGAAATATAGAACTCCAAAATTTGACAGACCGATATATGGAACCCAATTCTATATCTCCTGCCAAACTTTGTTTGTGGGGGATAAGGATAATAAGAGTAAAGAGAAGCAGACCTGTTGATTGTCTGATCACGGTCTCGAATCATATCGGCTGCATGATGTATACTTTGAAGGCCAGGGTATTCATCATTCCTCAAGTTCATGCTCTGAGTCACATTCTCATAGCTGCCCGTTCTTCTGTTGTGTAAACTCTAAAATCAAATAATAATACAAGAATCAATGAAAAGATCAATTAATTAATCAGCTGCTCTTTATTGTTATACCACAATGCACTTCAGGAAGCATACATTATTTTTTATAAAAAGCTAAACAATGAAGCAATTGTAACTAGTAATTATAATTGACTGATTAAATTTTTTTTTTAAAGGGAGACTGATTGAAATGCATCAATGATGTGAAGACACCACTTATACATTAGTTGGTGGGTGTGAATAAGGTTAATATTAGATTGTTGCACAATAAGAAATGATGCCAAAGTCACTCCCAAGAAAGAACCCACCAATCTACTTTTCTGTGAATATTGCTCACATTAGACTTCAACAGAACGCCGAGAACGGTGTTTAACTGTTTTAGTGTGAATTTAAATTCAAGATATATTTGGAGAAATTTGATTTTCAAACATCAGAAAATATATAATATTTTAGCTGGGTATGCATTTTGGGCCTTTGTGCAAAGATGTGGCACCTGTCTGTTTTTAATTGAAAATCTCTCTTTCTAATGTTTGTAGCACCAAATGTTTCTCATTCCCTTTCAGTGCCAAGTCCGATTTTGTATCAACCCATATTTCCTTGATCATTTTTCAAATTTATTGATTATAATAATGTGATACAAAATTCGGACTTGGCACTGAAAGGGTTAATTGTGGGGAGACAAAAATAAAGGTGTCTTTAAACTTGAGTTCCCTGTGTATTTATACAAGCATATCAAACAAGAAATGAAAGATGCACATGGAGTTTTGTCAGTTATAGAAATCATTGAATGTCGTAAGAGTAATATTGACAGCACAAAAATGCAAAAATTGTGGAGTGACTGGTAATATAATTTCAAATATCTGACATATGTATGTGAATAGCTCGATCAATATTATATCACATGAAACCCCTATAATATCATTGAAAAATCCATTAGATATATTCTTATCTCTCACTAGTGAGTAATCGCTGTGTGCTTCCCAGGATACTTGGCTTCCAAAACCAAGTAAATTATTGCGCGGATTAATAATATTTTGAAAAGCCGCGCTTGACACCAATACCAGACATTGCAAAATGATTGCTTTGTTCATTAAAGTTCAATTATTGTCAAACTTCGTTGCACTAACGAAAATAGGCACAAAAACAAAGAGGCAAATTGGGGGACTATATGATTCATTGCAAGGCAGAGCATGCAATATTGTCGTATACTGTTTTGAAGCGCCTCAACCAATGCCATGCATGTATGCATTTTACAAGCAATTTTCAGCTTCTTTTAAAGATTCTTATTTGTTAAAAAGGCATAAAGCTCCAGTTTTGTTCATGTGATATACAAGATCTTCAACTCGTTATGTTGGGATATAAGATTTTATGAACTTGTTTCATAAATTTGATTCACAACTGGTCTACGACTCATGAATAAAATTTATCAAACTGGTTTCATAAAATCTTATATCCCAACATAACTTGTTGGAGATCCTCTATATCTACAACTAAATTAATCAAGAGCACAAACATCGCAGCATTCTAGAATAAGGACAGAGTTTATATTGTGATTAACAAATAAATACCTTAGATGAGTCTGTTTGGAAGTTATTCATCTGTTGTCGCTGCCAACTATTCATGTCGGAAGATTTGGAATGAGACACTGATTCGTCCGAATGGTACTCCTGGTCATACCCATAATGCACTTTGACACGACCAGCTTTCGGTGGCGACATATAACCATCGTCCTTGACTCGCAAATCATTGGAAGAACTACTCAGATGTAGCGGCGCTTTCACACTGGGAGGAGTCTTGTATAGACTGGCTCCCTGATCAAAATTGCTAACGAACTGAGATACGTTTGAAGGAAGATTCCGTCTAAGTTCGCTGTCTGTTGCTACATCTCGATTCGAGTCCAACCCATGCACATCGCTATGATAACTATGTCTTTGGTATGATTTTGATATATTTGGTGATGGGCGTCTTTGCACAGCTGGCTGTGGACCCCTATCATAAAACTGACTCGACCGATCAACATTTGTGTCTGTGTTTCCTTGATTCATGTGTTGATTAAGAAGTAAATCATATTTATGTTCATCTGAAACAAGTCCATATTTGGAAGGCTGGTATGCGCGAGTTCCACCTTGCACGGCTCGTCTGTCTGGACTGGTCGTTAATGGAGCTTTAATGACAGGAGATGGCGCTATTGTTTGGATATCCTCGTCAGAACTCCGGACTTGTCCACTCCATCCTGAAAATAAAAATATGCATCAAATCTTATCACTTAGGTATCAGTAATAGGGCAACTACAAAGCAATAAAGTATTATGACGGGAGCTGAGCTGGTGCAGCATAAAATACCTTGTGCCAGTGCATTCTCTGTATATGCGAGTCTCCCATAGGGAGCCTCGCATATATCTTGGAGAATGCACTGGCTTACAATGTAAAGTCAAGGTAAATATTGTTAGGCCAATACATTCTTATTATATGCGAAGCTACCTATGGGAGACTCGCATATATAAGAGACGGCACTGGGTTTTCAAAAAATTTATGAAAGATCCAGTCATGGAAGGGTTAACTATTAATTAGGAATAGACAAAGTCACATGGTAATAGCAGCTAATAATAATTATTTTGAAAAGCATATTAAGCAGGCGGGAGTTGGGGACAGCAACAATCATATAGTTGCTTCTGCTAAATTGTTATCGAAAACATGCACAGGCAAACATCGGCTGATTAAATGTTTCAATAAGGTTGATGATAATCTAAAATTTTTAAGACCTGTCACCAATGGCTCTTTACAATTTTCTGCCGATCTTATTTTTAAGAACATTTGGAGAGCCAATTTTTGACAAGGCTTGGAAATACAGCACATGTAATGCCCTAAATAATCGACTCATTAACCACAGCAGAATTATGGGTAACTTTTCAGGATTTAGTCGGAAATATGGCTTGTTGCCATTCATCGGAAAGCTCTCAGTGATTAAGGAGTCGATTATTTAGGGCACTACTGTATATGGCCATAAGTTTGCCAAATGAAAAACTCTTTGGTCATTTTCAAAATTAACTGGCCAATTTGGACAATGACATGACATCATTAACCCTGTTGTAGATATGTTTCGGAGTTTCCCCTTTGCCTAATACTTTGTGACTGCTACTCACTCCTATGTCGGTGTGTGACATCACACATATGTATTTTAATGTACTAACCTGAAGCTTGAATCTTTTGATAATCTGAAAGTAGAAGACAATAAATTAGATCAACATACACTTATGAATGGATCCTTTCATCTGCCGAATGGATTCAAATTCTAAACTTTACAATGTAAAAAACACCTTAATTCCTTGCTACCTTTCTGTTACATCATTTAAGTTACCCAAATTGCAAAATTGTATTTTTTTCCATAAATTTCATTGATATGTGTCAAATTCAAAAATAATTTACTGGGTGCTCCCAAAAAGGAGAACTTGTAACTACTGCCAAGGAATTATGCCATACCCCATTCAATTTGAGGTCTGATTTTGACTATTTTTGATAAAAGTGGACAAAGATCCATAATTCGCCCTTGAAATTGGCTATTTTATTCTACGTCATTGCTTCATAATTTCATGACATTGTAATTTGTACATTGGCTTCTACAGCTTTGTCTACAGCATGGCCGTAGCTAATTTCAAGGGCTGCACCATTAAAGACATATTAGTGAGGGCCCACGTGTACTAGTAGTTTCGTGCGACTTGTGTGCCAAAATTGATTTTTTTGTGAGTTTCTAGTTATTCCGGGGTCAGGCTTTCCAAAAAAGTTGGTTTACAATTTTTTCCATTGATATTACCTTTATTGGGTGCTTTTGAAATTTAAAGAGCGTTTTGTGATTTAAAAATTTGATATTATGCTTTATTTCACTTGATATAGGTGTCGTGATAATTTTGTTTCTAGTTTTCTCTGGTGTTTTATTCTTTTAGACTTCAGACAATCCAAATTGGTTTGTTCTTGACTTCTGGAGGTTATATATCTCTATTTAGAGAGCGTTTAGTGATTAAACATAAAAAAATTTGCATTATTTCATTGGATATATGAGATAGTGAGGGCCCACGTGTAGTTTCGTGCGACTTGTGTGCCAAAATTTACCTTTTTTGTGCGCTTCTAGTTATTCCGGGGTCAGGCTTTCCACAAAAGTTGGTCTACAATTTTGTCCATGGATATTACCTTAATTGGACGCTTTTGAAATTTAAAGAGCGTTTTGAAAAAAATTATATTACATGTATGCTTTATTTCGCTTGATATAGATGTCGTGATATTTTTGTTCTAGTTTTCTCTGTTTTTTTTTTATTCTTTTAGGCTTCAGACAATGCAAACAGGTTGACTTCTGGAGGTTATATATCTCTATTTAGAGAGCGTTTAGTGATTAAAAATAGAAAATTTGCATTATTTCATTGGATATACGAGAGTAACATGGTGGATTTTTAGTGGAATCTGATGAAATTAAGTACATGTACTAGTTATATCAAAACAGTATAAATGCCATTTTTGGGAAAACTTCATATATGTAGAGAGCATTTATGGATAGAAAATACATGAAATTTGGTATAATTTTACGAATTTGGAATTATATGATGCTATATTGTCAAGCGTGACGAACACTTTTATCGCAGTTTTCTTTTTCGTGATTACTAGCTGATATAATGATCATGCCAGGAGGCTTATTTAACTGATTTACAGAACATTCATCGATTAGGGTTATCATACGATACCACAGGATAACAGAATGAGTTACACAATAAGTCATAATCAGCCTATTCATCCAAGTCACTGTCGTCATCGATATCTTCGCTCCTGGAATTCAGATAAGGCATGTTGCTACAGTCGTGACATTTGCACATTTGGAATGGAGTTGTGCAGACAATTAAACACAGTGATGAACTTGAGAACATTGACCTTTACAGCCACATATAACAAGTTCCAAGACACTCTTTGGAGCAGGAAGTTCAGTTGACCGTGTCGCCGACGCGAAATTGTCGCCATCCTTAGAGTCCTAGCTGTGATCCAAACGTGATTTTGAAGTTCCTGATGAGTTTTCTCATATCTGCTCTCCAAACCATGCCGATGAAATTCGTCCGATAGATAATGAGTTGAAGAGTAACCGGTGTTGGTGGCAACTTCTCTCCTTGGAGGTTTTTTAACCTGAAAAGTTCCCATCTGAGGTCTTTGACAGATTTTTGTTTTGTCTTTGGTTCATATACGCGGCAAAAAAACTCTCAATGGCATATATCGTGTTGCATCCTCAACTTCTGTAGAAGTACCTCAATAATGTCAGAATCAACGGATTCATCGATGCCCATGAACGAATTCATCCACCTTCTCTACGTTATGCTACAAAACTTGCCTCCCCAGTCAGTTCCAGAGATCGCGTTAAGACCAAGCAAACACTTACATTTGTGAGCCCCTAAGGCTTGGTGGATAGCATTAATACTGATCAGGCAGACTTCATAACAAAATTTAGTTGATGTTGTTTGTCGCACAGAAATCTGGAGAAGCAATCCACAAGGACATCAGTATCGACAGAATGGACGTCAATGACAGTTGGAATGTGACTCTCCTCTATATCCAGCGCAGGTAATGGAATTAATGTGTCCGCTTATTCGTGGCTGTGTACCTCTTGATTTGGGCTGCCATGTTCCCATGCACCGAAGTGCCAGCTACCGCAACAAGTCGTTGGGGCTGATCCTTAAATGCCAGAAAAAGCTTGTCCGCGAAGTATTCGGTGAGTTGGGCCTTTGTATCGATGTGAGACAACAATGACTTCACAGACACAGTTTAATGTTTGTCGAGTCAGTTATTTTGTATTTGATGGGATCTGATCCCGCAGCCAACGATCTTGTATGCTTTTTGCGCTCTTTCAGAGAGTTGCTGATGTACCTGTCGAAGATCACCCTCACCTCAGAGTTAGGAGCTACTTTATTGCGAATAACTTTGATGAAGATCGCAGCAAGATCAGCACATGTTGAAGTGGAAGGATTTTTCTTGAGCTGCTGAACGACCATGCACCATTCCGTCTATGATGCAAGCACGTTGTCCGTCCGTGGGATGATCATGAATATTAGATGTTTCTTTCTCGAGGATGTTCAAAATGGCACTTTTGTCGTTTGGAATGAGAAGATAACCATCTGGTGAGAAGATAACCATCTGGTGAGAACAAGGAGCGTGGAACAACCGATAATTCATACCTTCCAATAGCTTCGGGCAATCTTTCTGACATTGTTGGACGAGATTGTTGAATGACCAGAAATATCGCGAGCAATTGCCGCTCCTCTCGCAAGCCAATCATTTTATTTCCCATGGCACACTTAGTTTTCTTGCTGTATGTAATGAATGTTTTGAGTTTCAGCTTTGGAAAGCGATCCCAGATCGAATGTTCTTTCAAACCAGATAGAAGTTTGTCTTTCACGAACGTTTGATATTTTTCGTCACACTTTTTGTCATGCGATAGAATCTCAGTTTTAGCAGGTTCTGGTATAACCATTGATGACATGATGTTTCTTAATTCCTGTTCACCGGAGAATGGGTTCCCATCACAGCTTTCCATAATTCCGTTCTCGATCTTCGATGTGGGATAAGGTACTGTTTAATGCTGCACCAGCACAGCTCCTGTCATGAAAGGGACAAGGCACTGTTTACTGCTGCATCAGCAAAGCTCCCGTCATGAAAGGGATAAGGCACTGTTTAATGCTGCACCAACACAGCTCCGTCATGGATGGAATAAGGTACTGTTTAATTCTGTACCTGCACAGCTCCGTCATAAATGGGATAAAGCACTGTTTAATGCTGTACCAGAACAGCTCCGTCATGAATGGGATAAGGTTCTGTTTAATGCTGCACCAGCACAGCTCCTGTTATGAATAGGATAAGGTACTGTTTAATGCTGTACCAGCATAGCTTCCGTTATGAATAGGATAAGGTACTGTTTAATGCTGTACCAGCACAGCTCCGTTATGAATGGGATAAGGTACTGTTTAATGCTGCACCAGCACATCTCCCTTCATGAAAGAGATAAGGCACTGTTTAATGCTGCACCAGCACAGCTCCATCTTGAATCGGAAAAGGTACTGTTTAATGATACACCAGCACAGCTCCATCATGAATGGGATAATGTACTGTTTAATGCTGCACCAGCACAGCTCTGTTTTATATCACATGCCACTGTTGTAGCGATTCCAACATCATACTTCGTCATATTTATCCATTTTTGGAAAGATAAAGCCATGCAAACTGCACGCATCGCGAAATAGATATACATAACCACACAACGTTCTCTATGACAAACAAAGGACCGTTTCCATGGCAACCGTTGGACAAAAAAATTGTAGACCATTATTTTTGGATTCACTGACATCTGAGGAACAAAATAAGACCATAAAATCAATTTTGGCACACAAATCGAGCGACTGGCTATTTACCTACTAGTACACGTGGGCCCTCACTATATCATGGACTGGTTCAGGTGCATGAAACTGATAAATTAGTACCCAGGTGCTATGCTAACTGGGGGAATGTAACATTCTACTAACATTACCAAAATCTCAAAGAAATCGACCATACAACTCCATAGAAAACACCGTCTGAACTACGCTCAATTTTAAATATTGACATCTCGATTCAGGATGCAACAATCGGCGATAACTACAGCAAATAATTTCGCCATCGATACGCATTGCATTTTAAATAATAAATAGATAAGACTAATGGTGTGTATTGAAATTTGGATTAATATTCATAAAAATAACTACTTTGAACAAGATTATCTCCATTTCTATTTGATCACCCACCCGGGGTGTTTCACATCACTTTAAAGCTTTGAACCCGATATGTCATAAATATTTCAGGATTATAGTTTAGCAAGGGAAGCCTAACTGTCTTAATATAGCGTAATTCGATATGAATTCTCGTAAGTTGCTTGGTAAGTATGATAACTTGGGTAATTAGGTATATGTTATACATATACTTAATTGTTTTAATGATAAGTGGGTCTGATTTCGTTTGTGTCAAGCTCTTCAGGTGATTTGTCAAACGATGCAAACATCAATATGTAGGAGAAACCAAACGCTCTTTCAAAGTAAGGATGAAAGAACACATTAGGGATATCCAAAAATCGGCCCAAAAACCAGTCAGTACACACTTTACCCAAGGAGACCACCACATTGGTGACCTCCAATACCGTGGTATACAAGTCCTCCACACGGACCCAGACATCGAGACAAACGCCCGACGTCGGTGAAACATAGAATATAACTGGATGTTCCTACTAAGGACAATATATCCAGAGGGCATGAACAGGTCAGAACCTTATGGTGAATAATATTAATCTCTTTGTCATAAATATTTGCCTAAATTTGCATAGTATGACTCTACATGTATGCTGTAACGTGAAAATATTATGTAGAAAATGTACATGTACATGTTTATCGTGGTTGAATAAAATATCATAATTAATGGCAAGTTGGCTAATGTTTATGCTGAAAAAAATATTATATACAACATAGCCACAATTATAAGAACATTATTTATATGTGCCCCTTTAAGTCGCCTGAGGTCAATGGCACCTATCCCACAACCCTTGGGTCAATATACCCCTGTGAATCAATTGTCAAATGACTAGATTCTAACCATTTTGAATATATAATTAATTATTTAGTTGAGTTAATTATTAGCACCCTTTTAAGACATCTGACATCAATGGCACCTATCCCATGACACACCAGAGTTAATTGAACCCTGTGTTCAAATTTTAAGTTCTGAGGATCCAGCTGTTTGGTCGCCAAGAGCCGGACAGTTTAATTATTAAGCTAAATTAATTAACAGTACCATTTAACTCATCTGAGTCAATGGGACCTATCTAATAAGATTCCCTGGGTCAATTACCCCTATGTACAAATTTTCAGATCCGAGGGTCCAGCCGTTTGGTCACCTATGGCCTGGTGAAACAAACAAACAAACAAAATTGAGTTTTATTAGAACAGATAGCCAGCACATAAGGAATGTGACTAAACTGTAACATCTTTTCTCTTGGGGCCAGCTGTTGGGACATTATAATGTGTGTGAACAGTGTTGAAAGGGTTAAGATTGATTTCAGGCAATTGGGGAATACTAGGTTTGTACAAATCAACTGAATATCAATTTACCAGTGTACATCCACTACATGGGAAAAGCCAGTAAGACAGTCTAGCCTGACTATGCCACCCCCTCAAACATACAACACAATATTTGTAAAATCTATTATGTATTAATATTTGTGTATATTGAAATAAAATATCCTATCCTATCCTATCCTATCCTATCATCTTGCCCTTCAGAATACAATGGTAGTAATTCTGATCTGGTAGAAGCTAGAAACAATCCTGAAATGATTGTACCATGGTCCTGAAACTTACTGTACTGATATAAACTTTAAACATATGAATGTGTTTATAATTTACTATTCAATGTGTTTAAAAAAATTATCTCAATGATTTTTCTTATTTCAACTTCATGTACCAGTAAATTATTTATATTATTCCAAGATAAGTGTTTATTTTTTTCAATCCACCTCCCAGATTATTTAAAGTTCTAATATATTCATTCCACACAGTGTTAAATAATAAACGGAATTGGAGTAAGTCCAAGCCATGCTTTTGTTAAATCAAGAGATCAGATTGCAGGAAGATTAGAGCCCCCAATACACAATTTAGTCAATAGTAATTATCAGTGGTCTAATACTCCTCAGTATATGCAATTTATTAGTAGCCAGTTGGTATTTAGCTGTAATTCTATTAACTGTCCATGTTTGTCCACACAAGTCCCAGCATATTAAATATTGGTGAAGTGCTCCAATGTTTTACTGGCCAAAAGGTCACATTGGTGAGGGCAACAAGCACAGAAAACAGTAAACAGGAACGGCCTGGTGCCACCTCCGTGATGGTGACCTTTGGTATTCAATGAGAAAGGGGATTCAATAATCACAATCAGCCCCCATAATTGGTTCCATAATTACACCAGTATGGTCCATGCATGGGGGTCCATGAATCAATAGCTATTCAGGCTCAGTAGTTTGGTACAAGAAAGAACATCCAGCATAAAGCAACGAACAAAAAAATATATTTATATAGTTTTCTTTTTCACAGTATTAAAGACACGGATGGCGTTTGCAGTGGGTATGCTGTTAAAATATTCTCACCCGTTAAAACTGCCATAAACAGAAATATTATTTATAAAATATAGACATATTTTGTTTTTATAGCAATCATAAACATCGCGTAAATAGTATGTTATTGCCAAAATCATACACTGTGTTATGTAAACAAAAGCCAGGTTCTGTAACATTTTTGGCTTTTGTTTACATACAAATCGTAGTATGAACTTGACAATAACGTGCAAATTACGCGATATTTATGATTGGTATAAGAACAAAATCTGTCTATATTTTAATATTGTTTCTGTTTATTGTGGTTTTAACCGGATGTGACTATTTTAACAGCAATATCAACCACGAAGGCCATCTGTGCCTTTAACACAAACTATGAGACCACTATTTCCACAACACCAGCAGTTGTATGAATTATCTATCAAACAATTAACATATCAGTATCAAGAGGAGCACTTTTCCAAAATAAAATAATTCAACAACACGAATATCTTCAAAAGCATTTTGTTTTGTAATAAATACAATAATGTACCTGTATGTGATCTTCCGTCTGCTAAATATTTGTTTATAAAATCATCCTCATCTCCAATAGGACTAAGTTTACTCATGACGTAAATCCAAGAAAGGAAAAAATTAATCGAACAGCTACCACAGAGAAATCAACATGGTTCCAGCAATCACACACATGTAGTAAATCCTTGGCTGTCACTCAGCAGAGAAATGAGAAAATGACTGAGCAAAATCAAATTAATCCAGCAAATCTGTTCGCACTGAGGTCACATGAGGTGATTAGGGATTAAATCCTCTTCTGTCAAAAGGCTTAATGAGAAGTCCATGAAATTAACACACTCTCCTGTGCTCAACAACTAGCAGAGAGAACTGCGGAATTGTAAGCAAATTAGCACGCAATTGTTTGCAGACAAAAAAAGTTTAAGCAGAAAAAAAAACTTATACAGGTAATTAGTAACTTAATTGGCAACAAGTGTGAAAGAGAGAAAATCTGGTTAAAACATGTCCCTCCTATCAATATGAGTTGTACTGTTATACCAAAGGGCAGAGCAGTGTGATATAGTGTGGGAGAAGTACAATACAGCAAGGCATATAAGGCTGCTGGAAAGTTTATGTTTGGTCACAATGTTTGGTCCATGATTGTGATACTATGCAAACAACACAGGTTTTTATCACTTGAGCATTTGTTGATGAAGGAGATATAGAATCATGTTAAAGTTAAAAATAACAGTCCAATAAAAACAAACTAGTTAAGGGGGGAGATCAAGTGACCAATTTTGAATGGGCATTTCCATGCAAAATTTCCAGAGCGAGAGTGGCAAATATTTATTGGTGTGACACGATGCGGAATTGAAAACAATACATATTAATCTGCTGGGTCGGCTTGAAACTTGTTCCATTGGAACGCTGGTACTTATTTTGGAATTTAATATTAATTTTTCAAAAGTATATTTTTATTATTCCAGAAAAACGTTGTAAATAAAGTTATAGCAAAATTGTATAAATTACCTACCCATCAGTTAAATATTACACACGACTTTTAGTTCCCGGACAACTGCTTTACATGTATATATAACTTTTTGCTCTGGAGTTTTGCATGATGTAAACCCCCATTCAAAATTAGTCACTTGACCTCACACTTATCTCTTTTAGTGCAACATCCATGGGTGCTGGAAAACAGGTGGGGTGACAAAAAAAAAGTTCATGTAATATTATTGCACTAAACTCTAGACAACACTGTGGGTTTTACAATGTGTGAAAAAAGCACATTGTGACAGGTATTTGGAAGTGGTGTGTCACAGCGTCACTGGTAAAAGCTTAAAAATATTCCATGAATGCAACTTGAGCATTGTTGAATGTTGATTCGATACATGATGTGCCCAATGGGTGCACATCACCATTTGGGAACTACCATGAAAATCTGTGTCTTGGTCTCCCATAGTAAATGAGGCCATGCAGAATGAGGTCTTAAGAGGATGAATTTAGTGATGCTAGCCCACTATGCGAGGTAACATCACTAAATTCACCCTCTGGGGACCTCATTTTGCAAATGTCCTGCACCATATTTTTAGGCCTGAAAACAAGTAAATTGGTTGTGTTTGCCTACGAGACAAAACAATCATCTCAGGAAGTGAAAGTAAACTCATTGTCAAATGTAACGGGATGGAAATTATAACAGGTTATAACGTCATCATTCAACACGGATAACACTTACTCTTATGACATCAAATGATCCATGTAATTATCATGAAGAATGTAACCCCTCATCCCCCCACTTTCAATGTTTGAAGACAAAGTTCGGACACAATTGTTTAACTTTCCATAAACGTTGAATAATTAAATCTTACCAAAAACTCAATGATTAATATGAACAAGTTGTCATTTTAAAATCTGATGTTAACATATTTTATATATGGAATCAATACATTTTCAGTAATACATAAACATGGCATAAAATAGTAAAAGATGATATATGACACATTCTGGAATATAAGCAAACCTTTCATTTTGATTCTCAATTTTTAATCCGTAATGATAAAGATCTCACGTAACATACTACGAATATGGAATAACTTGATCATTAAATTTTTGCAATGAATGAATAACTTGGATTGATTTGATAATATCCCATTTCATCCTACCGGTATACCAGTGAACATGCATGATTTCACCAAGGACTTGTGATGTTTCACAATCATTTAGTACCTACTTAGCAAGGTACACATGAACACCTGTGTCCAGTACTACATCTACATGTAGAAGATTCAACGTGAGGGCCATTTATAGCCACCTGAGATCGCCGCTAACCATATGTAATAAGAGGTCGATAACCCAATCCCCCCCCCCCCCCCCCCCCCCCGAAAACAGGTAGCTTCTTGGGGTATTTTATTAGCTTATTTTAACACAAAGATGTGAAGTACTAGCAAAAATCTGATTATCTCCTTCTTGTAATCTGCTTCTGCGTTTTTATTTATTTGTTGTCTGCTTTTATCATCTGATTCCAACTTGATGATGACCTGTTCTCAATCTCAAAGGTGAATCACACACCAAATATCAAGAAATTCTTTGGAAGATTGCTCAAGTTATCTTCAGATGTTTCATAATTAATTAGCATCTACATTGTACTTAGCAAGATAAAGGCAAACACCTGTGTCCAGTGCTACATCCAGATGTAAAATATTTGACTAAGAAATTGAGGGTCATTTATAGTCACTTGAGATCCTGGCTAACTATATGTTATAAGAGCATTGATTACTACCATAAAAGTATGAGTGTTTGCCCATGTCTGTATTCAGCAATAGACAGATAATTTTGAATGCCTAAGTGACTGATAGAGTTGGGGAGTTTCCCTGGTCAAATAAAATGACATGTTTACTTCCCTCACCCCTCACGATCTTGTGATAAGAAATAAGAACAAATTTAATCTGCCATTTGGTACATGTACATGTTAACTCTTTGATAACTAAATGCAGGGACCAGCCGAGAGAATTCAAATTGGGAGAAGTCACTTTTCTCTATTAGAAGGAGAAATGGACTGTAATCAAGGATAAGTCATACATGTAAAGGGTGAAATTCAATTTACTCTCAAACATCACCTTTCTGTGATCTGGTAAGTATTATTCAATACAAGAGCCCATGTATACTAACATTATAATGAGTAGGTACACCATTTTATACCATAATTGGCTATGCTACTGTGTGTATAACACCTGTTTTGTAAATTTCATCTTTACACCCTACTGTGGGTATAACGATTCCTACTATTGGTATAAATTTCTACTGTTGTGTAAATGTTGCAACGGCACTTTATGTGTTAAAAGTTTATACCCATAGTAGAACGACCCGTCATTTGACCTCTGGTGACCTCGCTGTCGAAATTTAGCCCAATTTTTCGTCACGCCCGCTTCGCGAAGTAAATACACAATTTTTCCAACTCAAAACACACTGAAATGCGATAAGTGGTCTAAACACAGAGATATATAATATCCAATTCCATTTACTGGGTTTACTTGTCAAAAATGACACATTAAAGTTAGTTTAAAGATGATTTATGCTAGGTGCATGCACCGACAAAGTACACGTTTTATACAGGTCGGCGATAGCTGTTGAAAATGTAAACAAAACAAACGCACGTGTTCGTCTGCCTTTCAGTGTTTAAAGCGAAATGGTATCTGCAATGTGGGAAATCTGAATGTGTGTTCACATCAGCTGACTGATGCCCAAGAAAGTGGCGGATCGCCGAATTTCCTAGAAATATGTATTACTACGCGTGACCCACATTCATGATAGCTTAACGTATTTGGGTCACTCGGTGCACATACATGTTAACAGTCACCGACAGAGTAGCAATACATTTACGAAGCGACCGAAGAATAATAATTATGGTATAAACAAAATACACCCATAGTAGCCGAGAATAAAAAAAATCACCACTCGTGGAATTGTGGTTTTAACTGACCACTCGCCAAAGGCTCGTGGTTAATACCACAATACCACTCGTGCTGAAAATTTGTTATTCTCGGCTACTATGGGTGTATTCTATATATAATCAGTAAATACACTTCAAATACTGTATGCTGCTTTGAAATAAGCATACTGGTTTATCAGAGAGAAGTCACATCTCACTAGGACAAAAATGAGGAGAAGTAGCATATTTTAGGGAGAAGATGTCTCGCAAGTCACCCTCTAGGCGGATCCCTGACTAAATGAATTCTCCCATTCAGTTCTAAAAGTATACATTGCAATGGTCCATTCTTCATTTGTAGGGATGGTTAAATAATATAAAAAGTTGACAGTATGCAGAGAACCACTATGTCCTAACTAATTACCAATTTGGTATTATCTCTTAATTGGAGTCCTTATTATGAGTAATTTCATATGTATTCTTAATAATAATATAATGAGACTGTAATTGCCTTTACTATCCAAGTCAGCATAGCAAGGGGCATCAGGGGCTCAACACTCATCCACACCCTACCTCCAATTTCCTAACAAGTCACTGACGAGGGAGATAGAGTCTACCCAGTGGAAGAATGTGAATTACTATGTGCAAATTTAACGTGTTATGTTTATTTTATGCATTTTGACCAGTTGAAATTGTCTGTTAGTAAAAATGTTAACCTGTATTAACCCTTTCTATACTAAAGCATCATTGATGAGTAGGAAATGTACAGATAATAAGTTCAACAAATGTTGAACTTATTATCTGAACATTTCCCTCAAAATAGATAGGGCTCCTTCTGCGCTTGTATTTATTTGTCATCTGCTTTTATCACATTGGCAGCCCTCCAAATGAATAATAGGTCATTCCAATGTACACTTTATAAGTTTTTAACAGACTGTGAGAATCTATTTAGTATACTAAAGAAAGGGTTCAATGCTCTCAAGGCAATCGCTAGGTGAGAAGAAAGTTACCGCTATTGAAATTCCACTGATCAAATATTAAATATCAACTTATGAGAATGCACCATATTGGCATATATCAACTAAAACATATATGCCTCTCCAGATGTCCAAATTTTACTCATAACGGAATTTTCGAGAAAATGTATACAAAATTTTATTCTTTTGTTTTTAATATTAAACAAGATAATATTGAGTTTGGCCATTGCTGCTGCAAATACACAGCGCCTGTATCTGAACATAACCAATGTTGTCTGTATTTTAGACTTGTCTTTCGTGGTGGAAAACATATTACTAACTCTGCTGTTACAGTATAATATGTTTACAAACAATGGTTTTTACATTCCCACATGTGGATTCTCATCACTGGAGGATTATTGATAATGGAAGTAAGAACAAATTTGTTCTATTTTTGTTAAGTTCTTCTTGGTAATAATTGTTTATCCCTTCCATGACTGGAGCTTCCTGAAATTTTTTGAAAATGCTGTGACAATGCATTCTCTTATATATATGCGAGTCTCCCTTGGGGTGCCTCGCATATACATGTATAAGAGAATACATTGGCCAAGCAATATGTACCTTGACCTTGTATTCTCTTATATATGTGAGGCTCCCTATGGGAGACTCGCAAATATAAGAGAATGCACTGGCACAGAATCTTTAATGCTGCACTAGCTCAGCTCCAGTCATGAAAGGGTTAACAAACTGTGATCGCCTTGAGGCACTTTAAATAAAATAATAGCCTTTGTCTGGCCTTAAATAATAACTATGAAAAGATTTCCTGGTCTGACCAGGTCTGACAAGAGGTATTCTCTATTATTGAAAATAACCTATGTGGGCATGCTATTCCTTATTGTTGTTGAGACCATTCTTATTGCAAGCCTATTCTATAACTACACTAATTCCCCAATATGAAATCTGTCCAAGAAAACAGCATGATTCAATCAATAGCCAAGAATGTTAGTCAAATCAGCTATAAAATTTCAGGCAGAATAAGCCTATAGTATCACACTAAATCAGTAAATGAAGCACGCTTTTGGCAGTTAAACAATCCTAATATTTGTTCTCATGACATGATGATATGTAATAGAGTACTTAGCTAATGATGGTATTTACATATAGTAACAATACATACCGGTATGCTAAAAAAAAATTCAAAATAAAAAATAATAAAAATAAAGGTTGGTGTTTGATGTTGGGTCTAATTCTCAATGAAATACTTTTGTCAACATCTTGAATGTTTTGTCATTTGTAACAATGATACATGCCAGGAACAATGTGGGTGGGTCTTTATATTTAACATCGAATTTGAGTACCTCTACCAATATTTTTTCACAATAACAATGATATGTAATATTGTTGGTTGGTCTGTATTTGTTACAAATGAGTAAGCACTGGCTTAGTGCTGACTGATTAAATACAATGAGACAAAACTGCTGAATACACTAATGATTACAAGGTACTAGTAACTGAACTACCTGGGTGATACCAGAACATTTATGGAGATCTTATTGAGATTAATGTTAATGAGATAGTAACTCTCTTAATTAGATTTATAAGAGAACTTCTAGGTGGCTAATAATAACAAATATACAAAACATGTGAAATTAAAATCACACATTTATAGATTTCAGATAAATATAGTATAATTACCTGGGAAGAAATCACATACATGTATATAAAACAAGAGCACGCCGTCGGGACGTGGCATAATACGCCCGTTTCTGGAGTAGAGTGGGGCAAGGTTTAATTCAATTGTTTGAAACCTTTGACTTAAAACGAAATAATAACAAAAATAAAACACAATAACTTCAAGTGTGGTATTTTTGACTGAAAAATTCACATACCAAATTTTTTATCAATCAGAACTGGCAACCGCATATCAGGTAATATCTAAGTGGAAAAAGGGGCATAACTCAGTCAAAATCATGCGGACGAAACCCATATTCGAACTTGATCTGTATTTTGGGGTGGTAAACTAATATAACAAATTTGGTTCAGTTCACTTTATTCAATCTAAAGTTATCATCCGGAAACCGCAAATCAGGTAAAATCTACTTAAGTCAAAATAAAAGGTCGGTAGACCTCATGTCCGCCTCTTAGTGTCGGCTTGATACGACCGTTGTTTGCGCATAAAAACCTGTCTTTAGTGCTAGTAAACCTACATACCAAATTTAATTTCATTCAGTACACATTTACTAAAGTTATCATCCGGAAACCTCAAATTGGCAAAAATTCTAAGTAAAAAAGGGACATTAACTCTGGTGAAAATTGGCCGGCGGAACCCGAATTCGAACATGACCTGTGTTTTGCTGGGAGAAAGACACATACCAACTTTGGTTCAGATAAAATAATCCAAACTGGAGTTATCGGTTGGAAACCAAAAATGTTAACAGACGGTCAAATTCTAAGTCGAAAAAGGTCCATAACTCATGTATAAATAATTGGACGGAACCCATATTCGTACTTGGCCTGTATCTTTAGCTGGAAAATACACATACCAACTTTGGTTCAGATCAAATAATCCAAACTGGAGTTATCGGTCGGAAACCAAAAATGTTAACAGACGGTCAAATTCTAAGTCGAAAAGGGGGGATAACTCTGGTGAAAATTGGCGGACGGAACCAGAATTCGAACTTGACCTGTCTTTTCTGCTAGTAAACCCACATACCAAATTTAATTTACTTTGGTTCACTCTAACTAAAGTTATCATCCGGAAACCTCGGACGCACGCACAGACTGATTATAATAGTCCTCCGAACCCGTTGGGTCGGCGGACAAAAAGGGCATAACTCAGTCAAAATCATGCGGACGAAACCCATATTCAAACTTGATCTGTATTTTGGTGTTATAAACTAACATACCAAATTTGGTTCAGTTCACTCGATTCAATCTAAAGTTATCATCCGGAAACCAAAAGCGGGCGGACAGTCGACGGATGGACAACCAATTTACATAATACGACCGTTTTTTCAAACGGGCGTATACTAATAATAAATTAAATTAATGTTGAAGTGAAAGTTGATATTAAATGAATCTTTTGATATTCCATACAATTCCTTCTTCAGGCTGTTTCAGATAAAGATTTCAAAGTAAACTCGATATCTATTGGGCATCAGCTGAATTTCAACTGCATTTATAAAATTTAATGAATTCAGGCAACTCAGAAATACGACCAATTTAATTTTCTTTCTGAACAAAGTTTCACTGTCCCTATTTATGTCACAGGTGAAAACAAAAGAATAATTTTCATTCATAAATGCTCAAGTTTTCTTCCCATGGGGCAACGATAAGTCAATGGCTGCCCTGTCAGATTTCAAATTTACTCAACTTAACTAATTTATTTTGGTGAGTGGAAACCATGTTCAAAAGAAGCTAGAGACATAGTGATAACTACTAGTACTCTGTATGTCAAACAACTGGCATGATATAATAATTACACCCACTTACATGTAATGTTCTATTGTATTTTGCCATTAGTTTCCAATATAAAGGTAATGTATTTAAATATGGGAGGATAATTATATTTATAGGGGAACATGTGATGTCCAGGCAACATCACTAAAGTTCCTCCTATTTAAAGGAATTAGTCTGTCAAAAAAAATAATAAATTATCGTCATAATACTAATAATATATGTCTAACAGACCCATTTCGCCAAGAAAATTCTAAATCGAGCAGATAGTATTTTTATTATTATGATATTAAAAAAATCGCGGAAATATCCGAAATCAGTCACGTGAGTGCGATCACGTGACCACAACGCGGTCACATGACCGATCATCTGCGTCGACGCTTACCGATGACAGCGGTGGTGGAGCTTGAAATAATTCCGCCAATCGCGTAACGAGTTGATAAATTACGCTGGTTAATTACCTAAGCCTTTACGATAAATAGCGATTACGGAATAAAACTGTTTGAATGTGCTGAATTATGAACTGGATTTGCTAGAATGTTGGATTATATAACGAATAATGATGGCTACAATGCACTTTGAGGCGATAAAAGTTGTTTGAAATGAGATTAATTTATGCAGAAATGCAATGAGCGAGCGGAATATCGTGCGAAACAAATTTAACTGTTTCTGAAAGAATACAAGTTAGGCCATATGCCGGTACTTCATTCTTCGTTGTATGGTACCAATTTCGGAGGATAGTTTACACACTAGTGTCATCCCGTTGTGCGCTATATGCGTACAATTTTAAATACAAATGGGGTGTGATTAAAAAGGTGGTGGTTATTGTACATTACATGTATCATGATGGCTTATATTCGTCATAATAATGTTCCTGTCTGTTTCTTCACACGAAACATTTTGTGTGGAGAAGTGCACGACTGTGAACAGCTTGCTAAAATCCTTCCAGTCAAGATCGATAAGTGAGTAAACAAAATAATTCACTCGAACACACAACAGACTGTTGAAACTACAAAAAATATTAGTTAGGCTGCAGTTCGGCATAATGACATTTGTTTTAATTGAAGGCTAGCCTGGCATTGTTTTTCAGTTTGTGTTTGTTGTTCGTTTTATTTTACGTTTTGATGGCACATATTGACTTTCTAGAGAGGATTGTTTTGAATTGTTAGCATAGCAAAACTCCAATGATTGCCTCTAATAAAGAGCGTCCATGTTTTCGTCGCAGTGTAGTCAATAAAGAGCGTTCTCAATTATGAACGTGCTTTATTTCGATATGTCATGGGTGATTTTGTATGTGGTATTGTGACAATTAAATATAAAGAGCGTCCATGCTTCCGTCTCACAAAAGCGGTAGACAATAAAGAGCGTTCTAAATTACACACTGTGTTGTCTTTTTGGAGGTACTAAATAATGGATCGCTAGCCCGCCCACAACTGAACACACTACATCTACTAGGCATCTTGGAATATGTGGCGATGACAGATACTCGGGATATTTATATCGAAAGTAAAACAACAAACAAACACAAAACAAAAGCGCCTAAATAGAGTTAACATTATTCAGCCCAGTGTTTATATAAATTTGGGCGCTTCTTATATAAGTATGACCAGAGAGATAATGTTCTTTCTATTCACTTTGTGGCATTTTAGAGTGCAAACAAGTTCGCGAATGACACTGATGAATAGTCGCTGAGTGATTACAAATCACCGAGTGAATACGCGAGACAATCAAAGCACTAATTACTGCCATCTATTCACCAAAACAGACACGTGCCGGCATGTTATTAATGGCTACAAAAACAACAACCATTCTAGGCGCTATTAATTACTGTATTCACAGAGTTATTGTCTTCTATTCCCGATAAACGGCCAAAGCGTAACGTAATCTATACACCACACGCGCACATACGACTCCGCATTTTAGTATCGGCTGACTTACGATTACGTCATCGTAGTCTGCATAATAAACTCCGGCTCCGAATCTGTGTTTTTAATTTGCTCCCCACAAGTACGTCACTCGTAGTTTAGTCACGGAAATCTCCGAATACCGGTGGTGGTATTATTTATTTATTTTACGGGTTATTTATTATGCGATCGGAATGGGACTTGGATCATTTTAATCACAACAGGGAGGGCTTTCCGATTGCGTTTTGTAGTTTCTAGACCGAATAAATCCTTTAATGATATTTCCAAATGAAATTGCATATTTATGTGATATATTTTACTGATATGTAATTATATAAAGGAATAATCTTCATTCATCAATTATAAATATATTTATGGTGATTACAAACTTTAATCGCTTTGTGATTTATGTTTGTGATTTGGCCCAAATGTACTCATACAGCGTAAATACATCAGGAAATGAAGATTATTCATTAAAGGGGTACTGTACAATAAATCCGGCCATTTATGGGACTATCTCCTTTTATACTCAACAGAAAATATGCAACAATGAATGATTGATTGATTGATTGATTGGGGTTTTATGTCGCTTTAGCCACTAAGGCCATATCACGACATTGCCAGTTTTAATGGTGGAGGAAATCCGCACACTTATGGCTAATCTAACAGTGATTTCAATGGCTGATAAACTCGTCGACCATGTGCGGCAAACCACCAGCCATCGGCAAGTAACTGGCAACTTTCCCAGATAACGATTTCGAGTTACAAAGTCCACGATGGAAACAAGTGGATTTGAACCCTTATCGCCAGCACTGGAAGGCGAAACGGCTTGGAGTTGTACCCCTAACCGATTGAGCCACCGAGGCCCCTGCAACAATGAATGAGTTTGAGTCACAGATTAGTGCAAAATACACTCATGTGCTCTATGAACAATGCCAACAACATGGTAATTATAATGAAAATGAATTTATGACTGGACTCATGTTGTTTGCATCGTTCATAGAGCACATGAATGTATTTTGCACTAATCCATGGCTCAAATTCATTCATTTGTTGCATATATTCTGTTGAGTATAAAAGGAGATAGTCCCATAAATGGCCGGATTTAGTGTACAGTACCCCTTTAAATATTTGTAGGAAAATGTGGTTATTTTGGTATCTGTGAGGCAATTTATATATGAAGAATTCACTTTTACCTGTATATGGTAAGAATGAAAGTTAGTAGTCTAAGGCAAGCCTGCAGGCCTGAATCATTTGCAGAATGAGGTCCCCAGACGGTGAATTAATGATGCTATCCCACACAAATTCACCCTCTGTGGACCTCATCTTGCTTATGCCTCATCTTCTGGGAAGAATCAATAGTCTCAAATTAACTTTGATTTTAATTACTTTTTCCCTTCTGAGAAGTTTCTTTATCTCCTAATTTGCAGAAGATAAAATGCATAATCGAGGTGACTAATGGGTGAACATCTTCAACTGGGGAACATCAATCTGATCCTAGGTCTCCAATAGCAGTTGAGGCCCAAGCAGAATGAGGTTCCCAGAGAGTGAATTTGGTGATATTAGCCCACCATGCGGGATAGCGTCACTAAATTCACCCTCTGGGGACCCTATTCTGCAAATGACAAATTATTTGAAAGCTTGGTCTAAGGAACAGGGTCAATCATCATGATGCTAATGCGACCAGCCTTTCTTGTAAGTATCTAATTGGTATTTAGTGTCACACTGATCAATAGGATGCACTTATACTGATATGTCTTGTGAGGTATTTACTTAATCATGTCTATTAATGTGGACAATAAATCAATATATAAATGGGCCTGAAGGTCTCGAGACAGCCATTGAAAGCAACATTCAAGGGCTGCAATGATTCTCATCTTCACTTTCTAAAGCATACATCTTGATATATCATCACAGGCAGGATTCCTGCTAGTACATGTACCTGGGTGCCATTGACAGACCTCATTCCCCTCCCAAAGCCAGATTTCATATCAAGTAAAAACGGCCACTCGTTGGACATAAACTCAAATTATGATTGAAGATCAGAACCAGCATAGGGACACATTGCACTGCTCACTTGACTACCGATCCCAGAACAAAAACAATGTCTCTTATGTGTAAAAACAAGAAATGTATCACACCAAAAGCAACCAAGATAAGTATACCTGGTGCTCCCATTGTTCAATCCAATCTGCAAAATTGTTAGTACTGGTAAGTTGACTTGTATATAAAAATACTTCATATGGTGTATACGGTGAGGTAAAACTCTCATACTCGAAGGTGCAGCAAAATACGCCTGTGGTAATTCCAACAAAGTGTCATAACTCTGTGAAAATTTGCCTGCAGAACCCAAATTCGAATATGACCTGTATTTGGGCTGGTAAACTCACATAACAAATTTCATTCCATTCAGTTCTGACTTGCTAAAGTTATCATCCAGAAAAAAAATAATTGAGTGCAAATTCAACAAAAAGGGCCAAAATTCTGTGAAAATAAGCAGACGGAACCCAAATTCGAACTTGACCTGTATTTTGTGCTAGTAAACTAACATACCAAAATTCATTCCATTCAGTTGAGACTACCTAAAGTTATCATCCGGAAACCAAAAGCGAATGACCGGACAGATGGGACAGACTAATAACGGGAGTATAAAAATTATTATCCACCCACCCCCCCCCCCCCCCCCCCCCCCAATTTTTTTACCAAAAACTTCATTATTTTTTTATGGCCTTACAGCTTTTTTATTGTAAATCTTATCTTCTTTAAAATACTCTTAAAGTTTAATAAGTGCATAAGTGTTTTTTGGAATACCATACTTACTAGTATACAAATAGAATTTCATAGAAATTTTATTGTTGTTGTTTTCTAAAGTGTTGCCAGAAAGTGATAGTGCATCTTTAAGTCCAGATGTCCTTCAACCCTTTCAAATCATCTGGTGTGCTTCTTGTCTGATTATTGAATTCCAAGCACTTAGAAATATGACATTTCTCAGACATAAAATGTCTGAGACAGGATGTTGGTGGAGGCAACACATTTTAGGCAGAAGAAATGTTTCATGCTTCCTTCTAGACTAGTACCAGGATAGGCCATGTTTAAATAATTTTATGTTTAGCGTCATTCCTGAATCTGAGAATTAAATGCGAAATTTGTTGATTATTAATTATTCTAGATATGTT